>CM061052.1:31685039-32885039 GCA_030762865.1 Paraleonurus japonicus
TCTTAGCGAGACTCAGGATGAGTTTTGGGATTAGATTGAAATCTTGCACATCCCCAACTGCAAAGGCTATGTCTCGGCCTACTTACATTGAGATAGAGAAGAGATCCAATCAGTCCACGATACTCCATTGCATACGTGGGTATCCCTGCTCATACGAATCCATAGAGAAGTTAGTTGCCATAGGTATTTTAACTTCTCGCTTGTAGTCATCCCAAATTTCTCAATCAAATCCTTAGCATATTTAGTGATGTATAAAAATACCCTTACTCATCTATTTAATCTGTAAGCCTAGAAAGTATGTTAATTCACCCATCATTGACATTTCAAACTGTTTTTCATGAGAATACTAAACTCTTCACACAATTTGATTAGGTGAACCAAAGATTATGTCATCTACATAAATTTGAACTAATAAGATGTTACCATCTACTTCCTTCCTAAACAAAGTCCTATCAATCTTACCTTTTGAAAAACCATTTGATGTCAAGAAATCGAGATAAGGTATCATACCAAGCTCACGGGAGCTTGTTTCAGTCCGTATAGAGCTTTGTTGAGTTTATAGACCTTATTATTGATCTTAAACCCGGGAGAAATTTCATTCCCACATAGACTTCCTCAAGCAACACACCATTAAGGAAGGCGGACTTAACATCCATTTGAAAGACTTTGAAAGATTTATATGCGTGAAATGCCAAGAACAATCTTATTGCTTCTAATCGCAAGTGGAGCATAGGTTTCATCATAGTTAATCCCCTTAGACTGTGAGTAACATTGAGCTACCAATCTTACCTTATTACGAATAATAATATTGTTCTCATCTGTTTTATTTTTAAACACCCATTTGGTGCCTATAATCTTTCTATGTAAGGGTCTTTCCACTAATTCCCAAACAATTTGCCTTTCAAGCGATGTAGTTCCTCTGCATGGCTGTTATCGATTTGGATGCGATAGAGCTTCCTCAATAGACTTGGGTTCAAGAAGCGACACATAACGGTGAAAAGACTTTGAGTACAACATCATTCGTGTATGCACACTACTAGATGGGTCTCCTATAATGCGATCGGATGGATGATAGCTTCTCATCCTTTTGCCTATATGAGTAGAAGGATCCTCATCTTGAGTCTCGGTAGGCAACTCACTCCGACTCTACCTCGGTGACATTCCCCTTCATCGGTGACCCCGTGATCAGGTGATGTCAAGGGTGTACATTACGATGGAGTGCGAGCAGTTGTCTTCGATTATCGGATGGGGATTCTTCTTCATCGATTACGAATCAAAACTAGGTAGATAGGCAGGTTCTATGTTTAGTCTTGGTTAGTTCAATTTTATCTAGACTTTCGGAAATTTGATTCACTTTATCGAGAAGGAATACAACTCATAAAAAACAACATGAGGAGTTTCCTCCACACAAAGGGTTGTCTTGTTGAAAACTCTAAATGCCTTGGAAGTGTTGGAATATCCCAAGAATATTCCATCATTGCCTTAGCATCAAAAGTTCTTAACTTAGATTTCCCATTGTTATGGATAAAACACTTACAACCAAAAGCTCTGAAATATGAGATTCTTGGAATCTTACCCTTCCAAATCTCATATGGAGTCTTACCCTTGTCTTTAACAAATAAGCACTGTTCAGGTATAACAAGGTGTGTTGATGGCTTGACCCGAGAACTGTGAGGGTTTCATACTCGGCTAACATGCTCTGGCTGCTTCCTTCAAGGTTCTATTCCTTCTCTCAACCACTCCATTTTGTGAGGAGTTCTTGTTGAAGATGTCTCATGAATAATTCCACACTCATTGAAAAAGTTAGATAAACAAGAATTCAAAAATTTTGTGCCCTTATCACTTCTTATTTTAATAATATTAACACCCTTTTCATTACGAATGCATGCAGACAGATCGGGAATCTTGTTTATAGTCTCATTTTTCTTGAAAAGAAATATAACCCAAGTGTATCTAGAAAAGTCATTTACTACAACAAGAGTATATTTCCTTCCACTAAAGCTGAGAGGTGAAACGAGGTCCAAAGCAGATCCAGATGAATTAGTTGTAAGACTGCTTTCGGATGAAGAGGTGTTAATACCTTAAATTAGTGTCTAGGTTGTTTACCTTTTTTACAAGCATCACATTTAAGATCGGTAGATAGAAGTTTCTCGGGTAATCCCTTAACAAGAGTCTTTTTAGCCAGACTTACTAAGGGTCTTGAAATTCAAATGACTAAGCCTCTTGTGCCATAGCAATTGGTGAGATCATCTCCACCCTTAGCTATCAGACAAGTATCTTTAGGACAACTATTAAAGTTGGCCACATAGACATTACCATGTACGAAGCCGATTAAAAGTACCTTATACGAGGAATTATCTAAGATATCACATTTATCCTTAGAAAATTTGACAAGAAAACCTTTATCACAAAGTGGGAAGCAGAGATAGCGATTATGTTTCAAACCTTCAACAAAATATACCTCGAGATACCTGAATATCCTTGATAATCGAGTACCTACACCTTTAGTTTGTTCACAATTATTGTCTCCAAATAATACTCTTGGACCATTAATGCTTTGGAAATTTGATAGTAGCTTCTTGTTATATGTCATGTGTTGAGAACAACCACTATCAATGTACCATATGGAAGCTAAGATCTCTTCCTTGAGTGATGATCCTGTGAATCCTGAAAAAGCAGATTAGTTACAAGGTACCCTAGTGATCTTGGGTCTGAAGGTCAAGTATTACTTTAGGTAACCAGATAAAAATTTCATTTTCAAATAATAAATCAGACTTGGTCTCTCTACCAAATCTGTCTACAATTTTATCACTTTTAAATGATAATTTGTTGTATTGAGACTTAGTAATCTTCTGAACTTAGGAAATGTGGGATAACATCTACTTCTCCCATCAAAAGGATTATAATAAGAATTTCTTCTTATTATTTTGGTTCTTGGATTTCTCTTAGTCTTATAAGGATACCTCGGCTAAATTTTTGTTTTCAAGCTGGGTGATGCGGTCATTACTTGACTAATTGGTTTCCAAGGACCAATTTTAACCTCTTTAGAGTGATCAAATGCTTTTACAAATTTCCTAGGTTTCGAACATCGATTTATTATTTCTATCATAACCAAGGCTGTTTTGTCATGAGATTTTTAGATGTATTAAAGATGTGATTATTGCTTTGATTGTGAATTGTTAAGTTGACTAATTTTGAAGACCAACTTCTCATTGTCTTTCTTAATTAATTCATTTTCGCCTGATTGTTTCAAATTTGTTTTTTAAAGATTTCAATTCACTTTCTAATCTTTCGGGTAAGGTGGTGATGTACTAGCCTCAACTTGGGGAAAACATTCCCCCTTGAATGTTTCCTCGGTTCTGGATAGTTCATCACTGCTTTCCTTTAATTAGAACTTGAATTTGATCCTTTAAAGTCAAATTCTCTGTCTCTAGCTGTTTATAAGCGAGATAGAGAAGTCTTTAAGTCTCTCAATAATTCATGAATAACGGTTTGATCATTATCAGGATATATATTTACGAGGAACCATTATCGAGAAGATGAATAATAGACTACCTCTTTAGCCATGAGACAGACTTCATCATCGATCCGAAATCGAGATGAGGATGATGATGAAGATGATTTTCTTGACTCTTTTTCCTCGGCCAGTAAAGCTCTGCAGTGCGCAAATCTCCTGTCTCTCTTTTTCCTTTTCTCTTCCCTTGAGGACAATCATAGTGAAGTGTCTGGCTTGTTGCATGTGTAGCAAGTATCACTCCTATCTGATTTAGGGCTAGATGGATTTCTTTTGACGGGTGATACGAATCTTCTCGTGCAGCTCCTATTCTTGTCATCATCTGTAAACTCATCTTCCTTTCTTCTTGATTTGGATCTTGATATGTCCTTACTGCAAATCTCAATTTATTACGTTTATACTTCATCCTTAATCTGTCATACCTTTTGGTGAGCAGAGCCATCTGCTCCTTGAGGAGATAGATCGGCTCCTATAGATTCGGTTGACATCTTGTCTTCTTTGGTGACAAATGCAACAGACTTAGATGAGGTGCTTGACTCTGTCTCATCTTCTTCATCCTCTATCTGAATGTCATACTCTAAAGCTTTAAGATGTGAAAATAAGGTATGGTGAGTAATAGTAGATAAATTTTGAGTTGCTTTAAGGATATTGGACTTTTCTCTCCATCTTTTGGTTAAAGATCTCAATATCTTGTTATTAATCTCCTTCTCTGTATATGTTTTTCCCAAATCTGCTTTGCCTTGTTCGGTAGATTAGTCGACCTCACATCGAATTGATCAATGATTCTCCCTCTTTCATCTTGAAGGTATAAAAAGATGTAGAAACGGTAACTTGTTTTCTTTGACTGATCGACCCTTCACAGATTCGGCTAAGTCTGCCACATTTCTTTAGCGATTTTGCATCTCTTTACCTTTTCTATCCAATCACTTACTCGAGTCTCAATGATTTCGATTACGGCTACTGCTCTAGATTGTGGATTTTTCTCTCATCATTCGGTCTTGATTACGAGCTCTTTTTCTCTAATCGACTCTGGATTGGTGATTCGGCGCCGGTGCTAGTGCTGCATGATAAAATTTTATAGGTCCTTCTTCAAGAACCTCCTCCATCCTATCATGTATAGCTTTAAGATGATTTTCCATCCTGAATGTCCAATAATCATACTCTTCAATTGAAAATTCGGGTAGATTCCTGGATTTCTTGCTCTTTCCTAAAGACATGATGAGATAGAAACACAATACACTTCCACAATCTTGTTATTAGCAAAGTTAGTAGAAATTAAGAAGATGAAGAAAATCAAGAAAATTTGAGAATCTTGGTTAAGACCTAAAATCAATATCGTAACTGACTTAACAACTGCTCGATACCACTTGTTGGTCGATTAGTTGAGTAGATTAGACAAACTTGTATCGACCTTCTAGGACAAAATCTAGAAGGGGGGTTGAATAGATTTTGCAGATTTTTACAAATCTTCCAAAATTTATTCAAATCACCAAAGTAACACGGTGGAATATTCAATTTAATCTCAACTTTATAAAGATCAAAAGCAAACCGATATTTTAGATTTAACTTTGATTAAAATTAATATTTGATTAATAAGCGAGAATTGAAAATAACAAGTAAGTAAATGAAAGCAATACGAACACCGGATTTTATAGTGGTTCGGATTATAACAATCCTACATCCACTCTCCTTCTCCAACTTGAAGAAGGGTCTCTACTATCTGCTTACTTACTTACTTTACAATCGTACGACTTACAACTTACAAAGATTCTTCAAATCTTCAAACTTCTAAACAACTCTGTGAGATCTAACTCTAAAGTGATAGAAGGTGTTTGAAGAAGTATGAGATAGTGTTCTATAAACACTTAGAAATATCTATGAAGAAAACCTTGAAAACGATTTTTGTGTTTTTTTTTTTTTTTTGATTTGAGAGAATATAATGCGAATTAATAACTTGTGTGATCTCTGTGTTCTACGTTCTATATCTTTTAATGAAGTGCCTAGACCTATTTATAAATACGAAAAGACGGTTAGTTTGTTAGTCGGTTCTAACAAACTAAAAGCTGCTTTAACAAACTCAATCTTGAAAGCGCTCTAGACCTCGGCTGATTTTGCTCTACTCATCTGCGGTGACTTGGTGAAAGACTCGCCTTTCTTATTCTACTCGGCTTGTCTTGACCTCGTCTGAGCTCTTCATACTTGTCTCCTCTGAAGACTAGACTCGAGCTTATCTCCGGATGACTTGCAACCTCTAGTCTCGGTGACTTGATCGAGTCCTTGACCTAGTCGATCGGCTTAGTATAAAGACTTGGTCTCGGTTGTTCTTGAGGATTGTCGATCATCTGAATCGCTTCTTTTAACTCATCAAAACTTTCTAGATCTAACATTTTCCATTACTGTGAATGAAACATTTGCAACCGAATATATGAAAATATGAAATTTTGGGAGATCTTCCCTTCCAAATTTCATAGGGGTTTTGCATTTATCCTTAACAATCAAACTTCTATTTTGGACAAAACAAGCAAGATTTACACTTCTACCCAAAACTTGTGAGGAGTGTTATACTCGGATAACATTGTTCTAGCACTTCTTTCGAGTTACTGTTTCTCCTTTCAACAACTCCATTTTGATGTGGTGTCCGTGCGGTGATGTCTCATGAGCTATGTCATTCTCAGATACAAAAATTAGTAACAAGCTTATTAAGGAATTCAGTACCTTTATCACTTCTAATTTTAACAATACTTAGTCCTTTCTCATTTTGAACTCTTTTAAGAAATTCTGGAATCTTAATCATGGACTCATTCTTCTTGTATAAGAAAATAACCAGGTAAATCTTGAAAAATCATCAACAATTACCAAGGTGTATTTCCTTCCACTAAAGCTTAGAGGTGTGACTGGACCAAAAAGATCCATATGAAGAAGTTCAGAATTCTTTACGAAGAAGGACTATTTATTGTTTTAAAAGAAGTTTTGGTCTGTTTTCCTTTTTAACAAGAATCACAAACATGGTTCTTTGAAAATATTCTATCGGGAAATCCTTGCAATTTTGTTAAGAGTTTTGAAGTTTATGTGGCCAAAACGTTTATGCCATAGCTTGACTTAAGTCATTTGAACTCTTTGCAATAAGACAAGTATCTTTAGGACAACTTTTAAAGTTGGCAACATAAATGTTATCTTGTTTGATTCCAGCTAATAGTATATTTTCATTTATACCATCTAGCACATAGCATGCATTATGAGTGAATTTAACACTTAACCCCTTATCACAAAATTGTGAAGCAGACAACAAGTTATGCTTCAATTCTTCTACAAAGTAGACCTCATTGACTTGTATATCTCCAATCATCAATGTTCCAACTCCTTTGGTAAGCCCAAAATTGTTATCTCCGAACATGACTCTTGGACCATCTATAGATTGATAGTTAGAAAGAAAACGTCTCTCATATGTCATATGCTTTGAACAACTACTGTCAATGTACGGATGACCTCAAGAATATCTTCCCTTTCTACTATCTTTCTATCTTCCCGCAATCACAAATTTAGATCTTAGGTACCCTTTGTAACTTGAGTCCTTTCTTATTAAGTTGATATTTGGGTATCCAGGACAAAAATATCGATATTTCTTAAAACCATTGATTGAAGTTTACAACCATATCTATCTACCAATATAAGACTCTCAAGATCAATCTTGTTTAGCTGATCTCTTATGATTGTCTTGTATTGTGGTAAGAATGGATATGACTTACTTCTTCCATCAAAACTATTATACCTAGGATAAGATTTTGTCTTAGTCTTTGGCTTTACCTTTGGAGCATCTCTCCTCATCTATGTTTTCTTTACGAAATGTCGGGTGAGGTGATTTGTTCCTTAGGTTTCCAAGGACCAAATCTAGTCTCTTCCTTTGGTTTAGTAGCTTTGACAAAGACTCTTGGTTTTATTGGATCATCCTTTTGTTCCTATCAAAACCTAAACCTGTCTTATCATTAGACTTACGTGAGGTATTGGGTGAGTGTTATTCATAAGTCCTAATTTGAGATTTAACTCTCTGTTAGTTCTTTTATAACTCTCATTCTCAGTAACAAATACTTGAGAATTTTATTTTTAAAGAATTCAATTCTTTATCCAACTTATCTGTCTTCTCGGACGAGGTGTTAGTGATAGTCCTAGCGACATTCCCCCTTGAATGAGCAGTCTAGTATTTCACTATCCCTTGTCTGATCGACTTTGGTTAGATTAAGAATTTGATCCTTTAAACTAAAATTTTCAGTCTCTATCTGTTTATATGCGAGATAAAGCAGATCTCGAGATCCTTGAAGTTTATTTATAAGACTAGGATCGATTCGAGATAGATTCTCACAATCATTATACGAAGAAGAATAATAGTTTACCTCCTTTGCCATCGGGCATATGTCATCGTCGATCCAAAACCAGATGAAGATGAGGATGATGATGTTTCTTAAGCTTCTTCCTTTTCAGCTAGAAGTGCTCTCTGTCTGCATATCTTCTATCTCGTTTTTCCTCTTTTCTTGTCTCTCTAGGAGTAAGTTGAGGACAATCATAACTGTAATGACCTGGTGTTCTTGCTTTTAATAGATGACATAGTGAATCAAAGAACTCAACAAGAACTTATTGGCAAAGTTAGTGGATTGAAAATAAAGAAGATGAACAAGAAACAATTTGAAATCTTTTAAGACCACAAATCTATATCGAAGCTGACTTAACACCGCTCCGATACCACTTGTTGGTCCCTTTGATTGAGTTGAATTAAGAGATTAAAAGTCCCTCTAGCGATAATCTAAAGGGGGAATGAATAGATTATCAAAACTTTTTTCAAGTTTAGATTATCTATTAACCTCTAAAATAAAGTTTTACAAATGAAACAAATTTTTATACTCAATCAATATGGATCTTAAGCTTTACGAAATTTGTATGTGATCGAAATGTGAATAACTTGAAGAAATAAAGAACTCAAACGAAATAACACCGAATTTATAGTGGTTCGGATCAAATGATCCTACGTCCACTCTCCTCCTTCAACTTGAAGAAGGGTCTCAACTTACTTACTTTCTTTTTCTTTTCTTACTTACTTACAGTGCTGAGATCTTGACTTGACAATATTCCTTTCTAGATTACGGATTCTAATGGCTTGAAGATATTCATGAGAAGTGTTCTACAAACACTAAGAACTGTGAACGTAAAGAATGTTCGTGAATGTGATTACAATATTCATGAATGCTAATTGTGTATTGAGAATACTCGTGAATTCGTGAGATAGCAAAAACTTAATCTACTCTATTTTCTAGATCTATTTATAGAGATCTTTGTTGGCGATTGTAACTTCCTTGTTGATTCTTCTCTAGTTAGTTGTAACAAACTAACTGAATCTTGTAACTTCTTCTAGGTTAGTTGCAATCGCTTCTTGAAATCCACTGAATTTTTCTAACACTTCATCATCTTGTCTTTAGACATAGTTCACCTTGTCTCGTGTCTTGATCTTGATCTTGGTGACTATTGTTCATTGTCTTTTCACCTTGGCTGACTTATTATGCTTGTCTTCATCTATCTTCTTGTCATCGTCTAACTTTACGTACTCATCCGACTCTTCGTCTTCATCCGACTACTTGAGTATCCATATCTAACCTTTTGTTCTTACTATTTACATATCTTTACTACATCAATGACTATACGAGGATTCTCACCTGGTCATCCTATTTTACATTTTAACTCATCAAAACTAAATACAACTTTCTTCCTAACATGTCCCATCAGTGTACAATTATCAAAACCACTCAACTATGCAAAGACATAATGATTAGGTTGGAAGTTAAAAGTCTATTAGCTAACTTACACGTCATTAATATGAGAGATTTTGACGTAATCTTGGGAATGGATTGGCTTACAACTAATCATGCCATCACTATGTGTCATGAGAAAGAAGTAACCTTCCGAAATTCGGAGGGTAGAGCAGGACACTTTCTGAGGGCCAAGGTAGGGACACTACCTCGAATAGTGTCTGCAATAAAAGCAATGAAGTTGCTAAAAATAGGAATTGCACGACATTTTAAGTAAATATTGTGCAATCACAAATAGATGATTTAACGATAAAAAGGTACCCATTGTGCGAGACTACAAGGACGTGTTTCCGTAAGACCCGTCGGGTTTACCCCCAAGACGCAAGGTGGAGTTTACGATCGATTTAATACTAGGAGCAACACTAGTCTTGAAAGCACCATACCGAATAGCGCCAAAGGAGCTACAAGAGCTGAAGGTACAACTACAATAACTTTTGGATAAGGGCTTCATACGATCCGGTGTCTCGCTTTGGGGAGCACTTGTACTGCTCGTGAAAAGAAAGATGGTACCTTTAGAATATGCATCGATTACCGAAAATTTAATAAACTTACCATAAAAAATAAATATCCATAACCGAGGATTGATGACCTGTTTGATCAATTAAGAGGCGCCATGCGTTTCAAAAATAGATCTAAGGTCCGGATATCACCAAGTGAAAATCAAGGAAGAAGACATCCCTAAAACGGCCTTCTAACACGTTACGGGCACTATGAGTTCGTGGTGATGCCATTTGGACTCAAAGAACGCACCAGCTATTTTCATGGACCTAATGAATCGAGTATTCCATCCATACCTAGATCGGTTCGTGATCGTGTTTATCGATGACACATTGATCTACTCAAATCAAAGTCAACATGAAGAACATCTCAAAACCACCCTAGAGGTACTTGAAAGGAGAGACTTTACGCCAAATTCAAGAAATGTGAATTTTGGCTAAACAAAGTTATTTTCCTAGGCTATATTGTTTCCGCCCGTGGAATTGAAGTCGACCCGACAAAGGTAGAAGATGTGAGTCAATGAAAAACTCCAACGAATGTGAACGAGATTCAAAGCTTTTGGGATTAGCGAGGATATTATCGTAAATTCATTAAAGGTTTTACAAAGATCGCAGGGCCATTAACAAAATTGACAAGGAAAGAAGTCAAGTTTCATTGGACAAAAGAAAGCGAGGACAGTTTCTAGGAATTAAAACGGAGATTGACTTGACTCTGTCCTAACCACCCGGAAGGATTTGTTATATACATGACGCCTCAAAACAAGGTCCTGGGATGCGTGTTGATGCAAAAAGGAAAAGTAATTGCCTATGTTTCCAGTGCAATTAAAACTGCATGAACAAAACTACCCTACTCATGATTTGGAGCTCATTGTTGTGGTTCATGCCCTAAAGATCTGGAGACATTACTTGTATGGCAAGTAAGTGTGAAATCTACATCGACCACAAAAGCTCGAAGTATTTCTTTGAACAGAAGGAATTGAACATGAGACAAAGAAGATGGCTGGAGTTGGTGAAGGACTATGATTGTACAATACTCTACCATCCGGCAAAGCGAACGTGGTAGCCGATGCATTAAGTCGACAGAGAGAAGTAAACTAGCTTGCATAACAAATCGATACAACTATATGAGGACTTTGCAAAGATGAGCATAGAAGTGGTGCAGCCAAATACCACCCAAGCAAGAGTGGCATCCATGATGGTAAAATTTACCTTGAAGGAGAAGATCGTGGAGGCTCGGAATGGAGACAAATTTCTGGAAAAAATGAAGAAAAAGTCGAAGAAGGAAAAATCAAAGGTTTTTCCTTAATCGATTTAAGGCGCAATACTTTACAAAGGAAGACTTTGTATACCAAAGGTAGAGGCACTTAGAAGAGAGATTATGGAAGAAGCTCATTGCACGTCCTACACCGCACATCCAGGGAGGAACAAAGATGTACCAAGACCTGAAGAAGTTATTTTGGTGGAGGAACGTGAAAGGAAACATTGGAGACTTTGTACGAAAATGCATGACTTGCCTAGTGAAAGTCGAACATCAACGACCATCAAAATTACTCAAGCCAATCGAAATTCCCGAGTGGAAATGGGAACATATAGCTATGGATTTTGTGGTCGGATTACCACAATAATACGAAGGAATCAAGCAATATGGGTTATAATTGATCACCCGACAAAATCAGCACACTTTCTACCAATTAAAATGACCTTCGGTTTGGACAAGTTGGCTCAAATTTATTTGGAGCAAGTCATCAGTTACACGGAGTGCCTGTCTCAATAATATCGAGACAGGGATACATGATTTACATCAAAATTTTGGCGGAGCCTACTGAATGCCATGGGAACCAAGCTAAATTTCAAAGATTGTCTTTCACCCTAGATTTAACGGGCAATCAGAGAGAATAATTCAAACATTGAAAGACATGTTGCAAGGTTGTATAATCGACTTTGGTGAAAACCGGGAGAAATTATAACCCCTAGTCAAATTTGCTTACAACAACAAATACCAAGCAAGTAATCGCATGGCACCCTATGAAGCGCTCTACGGGAGGAAATGCGAGATCACCTCTGTATTGGGATGAAGTTGGGGAGAAGAAAGTCTTAGGTCCCGAATTAGTAGAAAAATTACTAGGATGATCAAGAAAATCAGAAAAGAATACAAGCGGCTCGGGAGATAAAAATCATATGCCGACCAACGACGTAAAGATTAGAATTTGAGGTTGGAGATAAGGTATTCTTAAAGGTGTCACCAACAAGGGGTGTCATTCTATTTGGAAAACGAGGAAAGTTGAGACCACGATTTATTGGACCATATGAGATACTCGAACGAGTAGGAGAATTAGCTTACGAGACTAGCTCTACCGCCGGGGCTAGATGGAGTACATAATGTATTCCATGTGTCTATATTATGGAAGTATATACCGATCCCAGCCACATAGTAAATCGGGATGCCATAGAAATCGATTGTCACTTAATGTATGAAGAAACCTCAGCAGCCTATCCTCGATAGGAAGATTAAAAAATTATGAAACCGCGACATCGCCTTAGTCAAAGTGCAATGGAGTAGACATGGGCGAGGAAGAAGCGACGTGGGAACGAGAAGATAAAACTTTAGCCAAATATCCGAATCTACTTTTGCCTGGTAATATTTATAATTTCGAGGACGAAATTTTTAGTAGTAGGGAGGCTATAACACCACAAAATAATTATGCATAATATAATACTTGAATGTGTGTATATATATGTATATATAATAGGTGCACACTTATACATTAGTTATTTCTCTTACCAATTATATCATATAAATTGTTAGATCGGGTTTTTAGGTTTGAAAAAGTTAAAACAAATAAGATAGACAAGCTCATGTATATAGGATGACTAACTGAATTTGTATAGATCGGTGATGTGATATATTTTTCTAGTAGGCTGATCAGGACTAGGTAAGGTTTAAAGAATCACCGAGGTCAAGAATTTTCGAGGTCATCTCAGAGGCAGGTCTTGAAGAGGTCGTTTGTTTGAGAGAATAATGAAGAGCTCAAGACGAGGTCAAGACCAGCTGAGTAGAATAAGAAAAGTAGGTTTTTCACCAAGTCAAAGACAGGATAACTAACTCAAGATCAGCTCGTTCAAGAAGATTTTAAAGATAAGTTTGGTAAGCGGTTACCGGTTTGTTACAACAAACTAACCGTCTTATAGGCTTATAAATAAGAATAGGCACAATTCCCGGAAGAACTCTTAGCACTCATTTTACTGAAATACACATTCTCTAAAGCACTCACTTATTTTCAAAGCTTTTTCATAAGATTCTCTTAGTGTTTAAAGAACACTTTACGTATATCTTCAAATCACAATCTGCACCGTAATCTTAGATTAGATAGATAGATTGATAGATTGAAGGTGAATCAAAGACGAAGATCGTCCGATTTTGTAAATTGTAATCGACATTAAGTAAGACAAGTAAGTGAGAAGGAAGAGCCCCTTCTTCAAGATTGAAGAAAGAGAGTGGATGTAGGATCTTTTGATCGAACCACTATAAATCTTGTGTTCTTTACTTTCTGCATTTAATTTCTGTTGATTCCTTACAAATTGGTTAAAATCATTTTGATTGCTTTAGATCCGATTACATAGATTGAGTATAAATCTGTTTCACTGACAACTTTGATTTTGATTTACAATTTAAGTTTGAATTAAGAATCGAATTTTGTGAAAAATTTAGATAATCTATTCAACCCCCTTCTAGATTATCTCTGGAAGGTTTGCTTAGTCTCTATTAAAAACACTCAATCTCGGGACCAACAAGTGGTATCGTAATGTTGTTAAAGCCGTTTCGAATATTTCTTTGGTCTAAACAATCTTTTCTATTCATATCTTGAAATAGATTTATTCTTTGAATATTTCCTCGCTTATTATTCTTGTTATCTACTAATCATGTCTTTGAGTGACAGAAAAGTCAAGAATCTTCCAGATTTTGAAATTGAAGATTATGACTATTGAAAGTTTCGTATGGAGAATCATCTCAAATCTATTCATCCTCGTATGGAAGATGTTCTATCCGGAGGACCTATTAAATTCTTCCATGGTGGTGTCGGTGATGGAGCAAGCAACTCGTAGTCTCGAATCCAGATAGAGAAAAAAATTTCTCAATTGACAATTGATGAAAGGAAAGTATACAATCTTGATCGGTGGCCAGAATGAGATTATTGTGACACTTAGCAGAATTGTATGAAAAGATCAAAAAGTGTAAGTCAAAGAAAAGAGATGTGAGATACTTTAGCCAATATGTGCGAAGGCACAGACTAGGTAAAGGAGAACAAGCTTCAAGTTGTTCTCCATTCATTTGATGTCTTTAAAATGAAATAAGTTGAGTCTATTGATCGCCTAGACATGAGAATGACTAATCTGATTAATAGAGCCACCGATTTAGGTAAAGTCTACACTAAAAGGAGATTAATAATAAAATTCTTAGATCTCTAACCAAGTGTTGGAGAGAAAAAGAGAATTTAATAAAAGCCACAAAGGATCTTTCCACCATGAGTCATTATACTTTATTCTCTCACTTAAAAGGTTATGAGTTTGACATTCAGGTAGAGGATGAAGAAGATGAGATGGAATCCCGTACCTCATCTAAAACAAGAGCCTTTGTCAATAAAGAAGACAAACATGTATGAAACAAAGAGAGCTAATCTTTCTTTAAAAAGAATAGATGGGTTTGTTGACCAAGAGTTATGATCGACTTAGAATGAAATATAAACGTAACAAATTGAAATTTGCAGGAAAAGATAGATCAAGATCCAAAAGGAAAGACGATGTAGAATCTACGGATGATGATAGAAGGAAAAATCGAGACAAGTAGGTACAAGTCACTCCGCAAAGAAGAATCCTAGCAGTCCTATATCGGATCGAGGAGATACTTGTTAAACCTATAACAAGCCAGGACATTATAGCTATGATTGTCCTCACCGACTCCTAAAGAAAGAGAGGAGAAAAGAAAGAAAAGAGATAGACGTTTACGTATCAAAGAGCCCTTCTTGCTGAAGAAAAAATGTCAAGAAAGTCATCTTCATCATCCTCATTGTCCGATTTAGGATCGATGATGAAATATGTCCGATGGTAAAAGAGGTAAATTACTACTCTTCGTCGACAATGAGTCTTATAAATCAGCTTTTAGATAATGATCGATTGTTATCAAGGGACTTTTAAGAGATCTAAAAATGTCTGCGAATGCTTATAAACAGCTAGAGACTAAAAATTTAACTTTAAAAGATCAAATTCAGACTCTAATCAAAGGAAAGCAAGTTGTGAAATACTGAATCTATGGAAACATTCAAGGGGGAATGTTTACCTCAGCCGATGCTAGTACATCAACTAGTTTTTCGAAAAATTGGAAGAAGAATTAAAATCTTTAAAAGATTAATTTATAGTGGTATGTAATGAAAATGAGTCAATTAAGAAGACCAATGAGAAGCTTGTCTTCAAAATGAGTCAACTTAATAACTCACAATCGCTTATAAACCACATCTTTAGAACTTCACAAAAGTCTCATGATAAGACAGTCTTGGCTATAATAGAAATAATAAGCCAGAAATTTTGAAACCAAGGAAGTTTGTAAAAGCTGGTGAAACAAAAAAGGAATTAAAATTGGACCTTGGAAACCACAAAGTCAGATTAGGATCACTTCTCCCGATCCGAATAGTAAGAATCGATAAGGAATCCTAATCGATAAAAAGGATTCCAAGAACCAAGATTAAAAAGAATCTTTCTTATAGTTCTTTTAATGGTAAAAGCAGATGTTATCCTTTGTTTCAAAAGATCAAGAAAGTCACCAACTCGATTTCAACAAACTTGCATACAAGTCCGATATATTTGTTGATAGATGTGGCAGACAACTTGAATCGAACTATTATTGAGTAATGATATGTTTATTTGGATACTTAAAGTGATTATTGACCTTAAAGGACCCAAGATCACTAGGGTACCTCTTACCTAATCTATTTTATAGGAATCTCAATGGTCATCTTCAAAGGAAGAAATTCTAGCAACCATTTGGTACATCGACATGGGTCGCTCTCAAAGACATGACTTGTGAAAGGAAGCTACTCTCAAATTTCCAATACATAGATGGTCGAAGAGTCTGTTTGGTGACAATAACTGTGGACAAACCAGAGGTGTTGGCACCTTAATTATAGGTGACGCCCGTATCTCAAGTCTATTATATAGAAGGTTTGAAACACAATTTGTTATCTGCTTTCTCAACTCTGTGATAAAGGTTTTAATGTTAGATTTTTAAGGATAAGTGTGATATTTAGACGGTTTTCGATAAGGTACTCTTAATCGGTTTCGGACATGGTAATGTCTATGTGGCTAACTTTAATAGTTGTCCCAAAGATACATGTCTAGTTACTAAAGGTGGAGATGACCTCCGTTGGCTATGGCATAAAAGGCTTAGCCATCTGAATTTCAAAACCCTTAATAAAATAGCTAAGAGGAATCTTGTCAAAGGACTGTCTCAAAGACATTGCTCAACCGATCTTAAATGTGATGCATGCCAAAAAGGTAAATGTACCTAGGAACTCCTTCAAAAGTATTAACACAATTTCATCTGAAAGAGTTTTATAACTCCTTCATTTGGATTTGTTTGGACTAGTTTCACCTCTTAGCTTTAGTGGGAGGAAATACACCCTTGTAGTTGTGGATGACTATTCAAGATATACTTGGGTGTTATTTCTTTTCAAGAAAAATGAGACGATAAACAAGATTCTGGATCTGCTCAAACAAATACAAAATGAAAAGAATGTTAATATTATTAAAATAAGGAGTGACAAGGGTACTGAGTTCTTAAATTCTTGTCTATCTAACTATCTTACTGAGAATGGAATAGTACATGAGACATCATCGGCCAAAACACCACAACAAAATGGAGTCGTGGAAAGAAGAAATAGAACACTTAAAGAAGCGGCTAGGAACATGTTTGCTGAATATGGAACACCTCGAGAGGTTCTGGGCAGAGGAAATTAACACACCGTATACCTAGAATAGGTGTTTGCCTGTAAAAAATAAGGGTATGACTCCTTATGAACTGTGGAAAGGTAAAGTTCCAAGAATTTCTTATTTTCGTGCTTTTGGATGTAAGTGTTTCATTCACAACAATGGGAAGTCTAAATTAAAGACATTTGATGCCAAGGCAGATTGATGAAATATTCTTAGGATATTCCAGCACCTCCAAGGCTTTAGAGTCTTTAATAAGACAAGTCTTTGTGTGGAAGAAACTCCTCATGTGGTGTTTGATGAAATTCATACTTTTTCGTATAAGGTAAACCAAATTACTAATGATCTAGATAGAATTGAACTTAACAAAACTAAACAGAGGAAAACCTATCTACCTAGTTTTGATTGATTCAGTATAATGAAGAATC
Source organism: Paraleonurus japonicus (assembly GCA_030762865.1). NCBI lineage: Eukaryota > Viridiplantae > Streptophyta > Magnoliopsida > Lamiales > Lamiaceae > Paraleonurus > Paraleonurus japonicus. The sequence continues at coordinate 31,702,309 of CM061052.1, forward strand.
CTCATCCGAGAATCGAAGGGAACTCCTCTATCTGCTCCATTTGGGAGACTCCTCCGACATCTTACGATCGCACAAGGTCGGTAGATGAAGGGGGAATGTCTACTCAGCCGAACAAGATGAGTTACCATCGAGACAGTGATGAGGGTACATCAACTCAAATAGGCAAAAGGATGAAGAGTTATCATCCAAATTGATCGATTATTGGGGATCCTTCAAGTAGTGTTCAGACATGAACGATGTTGGACTCTCGAGTATGTTCAGCTGTTATGTTTCACTCCTTGAGCCTAAGTCTATTGAGGAGACTTTATCCGACCCAGCCGGGTAATAGCCATGCAGAAGAACCGCATCAATTTGAAAGACAAAATGTTTGGGAGCTAGTGGATAGACCCATTCATAGAAAAATTATAGTCACTAAATGGGTGTTTAAAAATAAAATCGATGAAAATAACATTATTGTTCGTAATAAGGCTAGACTATGTAGTAGCACAGGGTTATTCACGATCAAGGGATAGACTATGATGAGACCTATGCTCCTGTCGCAGATTAGAAGCAATAAGGTTGTTTTTAGTCTTTGCGCCTATAAAGGTTTCAAAGTCTTTCAGATGGATGTCAAGTCTGCCTTCCTTAATGGAGTGTTGCTCGAAGAAGTCTATGTAGAACAACCTCCTGGGTTTAGGACAAATAATAAAGTCTATAAACTTAACAAGGCACTATATGGACTGAAACAAGCATCCCGAGCTTGGTACGATACTCTATCTGAATTTTTGATATCAAGTGGATTTTCTAAAGGTAAGATAGATAGAACACTGTTTAGAAAGGAAGTGAATGGTAATATATTACTAGTTCAAATCTATGTAGATGATATTATTTTTGGTTCACCAAATCGACCTTTGTGTGAAGAATTTAGTGATTGATTTGTAGTTTCGGCAAGCGGTATTAAGACCAATCAAGATTATCGAACCCAAGGGAATTAGTTTGCAAGTGAGGCCCTAAGAATACAAGTTATTAGTGACTATTGTTGCAAGATGGGTTTTGGCACTAAACACTACAATAAAGTTGCAAGAATTACAATCAAATACTAGCAAGCAAATGATCAAACACCTAATATGCAATAACAAGTAAGCTACAATGAATGGGGGATAGGGGTGCAAGGGATAATCTCCATCAAGGAATCCATGATTAACAAGCTATGATTGTTGCAAATCAATCAAGAGAGAAAGCATAAACCATCATGAAATTAATCACTCCATTAATAACACAATGCCTAATGTGAGTATCCTTAGTCCTTCCAATCTATCAATTAAGAAGCACCCAATTCATACATTCATGCACAATTATAAACCGATTAATTCCTAATCATGTTAGCTCAACTCTCGCCTATTGCTAAGGTGATCAAACATTAATCTAAAGAGATAATTTTGCATGAAACACAATGAGAACTACAATTAGGAAGCAATCTACTCAATTGATCAACAATTATCAACAATCATAGCATGAGGCAATCACATCATCCCCAATTTCAATTATCCCAAGCACAAAACTATTAGCCCATGGTGTTACGAGCAAAAGCCATGGGTAAAAATCTAAGAAAGCAATTAAGGAACTAATCAACACAAATAATGAATTAAAGAGAGAAAAGTAGAAGAACATCACCAATTGGCTTCAATTAAAAAAATAAGAATGATTGAAGTCTTCACAATATCTTCAATTACAAACTCCACCTCTTCAATTACAACTTGGAAATGAAAATCTAATGGATCAAAACACTAATCTAATGTATAAATGCTTGAAAACAATCTAAAACTAAGAATCTAATCCAATTGCAAGAAAAATTAAGCTATGTAATGTAATTTTCGCCTAGAAAACTACCTAATAACCGCTCTAAACTATGCAAGGAGGATTATGCTCGTTTTCCGCTCAAAATGAGTTAAATACAAAATTTTTGGATTTGGGTATCCCTCGACTCGAGGTTGGGGCCCTCGAGTCGAGGCTTGAGAGTCGCTAACACGCTTTTGCTAATTTGTTAGGATGTATACTATAAGCCTAGCTTTTTGTATGAACATCTTTTTATATGAGATTCATTATGATCAAAATACTTATTTTTATGATTGTTACATATATCATTGTTCTTGTTGATTAATCTATACCTTGTAGATAACATGGTGTGTGGTGTCACACGTAAGATCATGCTATCGGTTCCTTATAGATTATAAAGAATAGCTCACAACCAAGATGGATTTGGACAAACCATTGGAACAATTGTAGTGTAATTTGGTATTAGTCTATCTTGACTATAAAGTTACACTAATACGTTTTGTATGTATTGAGCGAGGACCATATGAGGTTGTTCAATTTGTACCGACTATATAAAAGAATAAGACCTCTGTTATTATGGATGTACCTCTTCTTAATCCCTATATAATAACGGCACGTGTACTCGGTGTATGTTTCTTTGATTTGCCAATGGGTGATATTTATTAAATCAATAGGCTCGGTGAATTGGGAGATAGCACTGTTTATATGGTGTGTTGTTGATTATAGAAGGAATCTGTGTCCTAATTATTTAGGATGATGATGTCCCCTTGAGGAGCTCATAAAGATTATCATGTAAACCTGCGGTGGATTTAATCCAACATGATAATAAAGATGAGTGGTACTACTCTTGGAATTAAATGTAAATTAATTAAGTTGTCAGTAACTTATTTAATTTATGGACATTCGATATCTTAAACACGGGAAAATTAACGTAAACATAATAAAGGAGCCCATATTATAATATGGGATTAGAATGTAATTCAATTATAACTCTTTAGTGGACCGAGTTATAATTGATGGACTTAAGTAGAGTGTTGATTGAACACAGGACATTTAGGCCCATCGGGAGGCCCAACCCTAATTCCTCCTTAGGGTCCCCGTTGTAGCCTATAAATAAACCCTATATCGAGCCTCCAGACGTGTGAAAAAAATGTGAGATCGAGAGAGACAGATTCTGATTCCTTGGAGGATCGTCAATCACTTGACGTCCAAGGGAAAGGGATAGGAATACGGCGTAAGACCGTGAGGTTCATGGCTCATCCTTGATCCGTAGTTCGACCTTAGAATGGTTCGACTTCACCTATTAAGGTGAATAGGTATGATTTTATTTCCGCTGCATTTTATACATGTGATCACGAATTAGATAATCAATTAGAGTCGGTGATCCGGTGGTTCCAACATAATTTGCCATCCGCCTCGAGTCGAGGCTCAGCCCTCGACTCGAGGGATCCATCTTTGCCTTCTCCTCGACTCGAGGCCGCTTCAATTTTTGGAATTCCACCTCGGTGCCTTCACCCTCGGGTTGAGGCCCACGGACCTCGACCGCAGGTCGAGTCCAGAAATTTTCTCGACCTGTGCTCCGCCTCCGACCCCGTTTTCATCCGTCTCGATCGTCTCTTCATCCTAAGAATGTCGGTACTCTGCTTGGCTAAATTCCACCTATTTACATAAAACGGATGAAAAACATCAAAAACACATCAAGTAATACTTTTAGGCAAAGAAGTGATACTCTACACATTTATGCACAAAATCTAACACTTTTGATCACTTTTTGCACTAAAATACACCCCAAAAACATGCATCAATTCACTCCAATCAGTGATCTCATGAAAAACATAATTGAAATATCTATGATGGGAGAACTAACATATTTTCTAGGCTTGCAGATTAAATGCAAGACAGAGGGATTTTTATACATCGACTAAGTATGCAAAGGACCTCATATATAAGTTTGGGATGATTAATAGTAGAGAGGTTAAAATACTTATGGCAACTAACTTCTCTATGGATTCGATGAGAATAGGATACCCACCGATGCAACAGAGTATCATGGATTGATCGGATCCGTGTTATATCTCACCGCAAGTAGACTCGATATAGTCTTTGCAATTGGGGTATGTGCAAGGTTTCAATCAAATCCTAAGAAATCTCATCTGGAAACAACTAAGAAAATCCTAAAGTATCTTAAAGGAACTCTGCAGTTGGGTTGTGGTACCCATCCGATGACAACTTCGAGCTATCTCGGTTATTGATTGATTTTGGAGGTTGCAAAATTGATAGGAAGTCCACGTCTGGAACTTGTCAATTTTTAGGCAACAAGTTAATTTCTTGGTTATCTAAGAAACAAACTTGATTGCCACCTCCACAACCGAGGCCGAATACATGGCAGCAGGTAGTTGTTGTTCTCGGCTTCTCTGGATTAGTCGGCAGCCTTAGGGACTATAATATTCTCACTTCATATGTGCCTATTTTCTCGTGATAGTAGTAGTGCCATAGCTATGACATATAATCCTGTTTTGCATTCGAGGTGTAAGCACGTAGATAATAGGCATCATTTTATAAGGGATCATGTTGAGAAAAATGACATTAGACTAGAAAAATAGCAACCGAATTGCAAAGAGTTGATATACTTACTAAACCTTTAATGAGTCTAGATTTAAAGAATTGTGTTTAGAATTAGGTTTACTTGATGCATCTTTAGTTGATTTATGACTTCTATTATTTGTATCTTGTATTTTCTTTCTATTTCATTTTCTTTAAACATGTCTAGAAAGGATTATCGACTTGATATGTGTCAAAGGGCAATCACAGAGCCGATATCATTGATCTCCTTTCAAAGAAATCAAGAATCAAGGATTAGTCATATTAACCTTATCTAACTTGATAATTCCTTATCCGACATTAAGTAAATCGATGATGTTAGGATATATATTTGTATAGTTTTGATGATGTGTTTAAAACCTTAGTGTAATAGGACCAAATGAACTTGTTAGCCGGTGATGATCTAGTTCAAGTTATATAGTCTTTTGTTAAGGGGGAAACCTTTCTAGACTAGACAAGAAGACTTGAAGACCAATGAGATAGAAGACTTCGTGCCAAGAAGATAGAAGGCACGGAGTAGAAGGGTTCGTCTAGAAGACTTGGCCTCGGAGTAGAAGGGTTCGTCTAGAAGACTTGGTCAAAGCAGACTAGAGGTAGAAGACTCTGCCGACAGACAAGAAGACTTGACGTCAAGAAGGTTGAATTATGGAAACTCGGATCGCAAAGTTGAGACAAGCCGAGTTCAAGAGTTGACCAATATCTCGATTCCAAGATTCAAGGAAGACATGATTGGCAATCAATGATTAAATCAAGATTCAATCATAAAGATTAGATTGCAATCAAGGAAGATATGGAAGACCAATCAAATACCAATCAAGGGAATCAATCAGGTGTTAAATCAATCAAGACTTGATTAATGGGAATCAATCAAGACAATCAAGCAAGTCAACAATTGATACTTTCCAAACTATAGAGAATCGATTGCTAGCTTTTCCAACGGCTAGTTTTTCAATCTCTATGAATATTGGTGATCACTACAAGCTCGCGCATGGAACACACACATATTCAAAAGAGACATAAAAATACGACGAGCTAACAAACAAGAAGGGTCACCATTCCAAGAGTTTTAAACGCATTAACACAAGCTTAGAGAAATAATCCATTGCTATCTTAGAGCAACTAATCGATTAGGATTATGGAATTGTAAAATCACCTTTCATTATCTCTCGTACAAGAAAAGGTTGATTATCTTTTGATCTAAGAGCTAACACTCGAAGATCACCTCTTTGTACCAAGGGCAGGAACTTGTAAAACATCATGTGGTTGAATCCTCAAGGAGAACGAGGATAGAAGACCAAACAAGGGCAGGAACTTGTAAAACCTTACGTGGTCAAATCCTCAAAGAGAACGAGGACAAAAGACCGTTTCATTAGTAAGGCCCTGTGGAATCGGGAGAGTGGACGTAGGATCGTTATATCCGAACCACTATAAAAATCTCTCGTGTATTTACAAGCTTTCGCATACATACCGATAATCGCTCATTCATCACCATTTTAATAAACCTCGCATCAAACTTGCTTAGTATTTTTAACCAAGGTTTTCATTAAAAGGGTTTTTCAAATACACACGAGATTAGCTTCCGCACCATCGAAGACTTCGAGTTTCCGAAGTCTCGCCGATCACACGTAGCACACTACGAGTACCTTGCTGCAGAAGAGTTCAAAGTCTTCTAACCTCACACTCGGCTCACGAAAAGTCGAAAAAGTTTTGAGTGTGGTAAAGTCTATTCAACCCCCTTCTAGACTTTCCACCTCCTTGCACATCTCGTCCGGGACCAACAGATGAGGACATTATAATCAACTGATTTTATTAGAATCGATGAGTATGTGTAACTTGTCCGACTTACTCTAACTACTAATGATTTTCCAAGTTTGTGTATTTGCAGAATGCATTAAGACAACATTGTTAGATCGGTATGAACCTTCTCTTGAAAATCTTCTTCATCTAAACAAAACCAATCCTTGTTTTCTTTTCAAAAAGTGTTTTCAAAAAATTACTCTCACAATTCATCAATTTCAAAATTTTCGATGAGTTGTTCTTTGAAAACCCTCACCTAAGTTAAATATCCTTGTATATTAGTTATATCCGGATATAAGACTTAGTTTATTTAAACAAATAGCATAAAATTAACTCAATCATAAAAATCTTTATTTTCAAAATAATCGAGACTATGAGATATTTTCAAAATTTTAAGACAAGGTCATTTTTTACCAAGTCTCGATAAAACTCGATCTGAAATAGGAAAAACTTTATGCAAAGAAAGGTATATTTCGGTGACGTTAGGTATACTTACTATCTCTGCATAAAGTGCCCCTATTAGCCGTCTAATCCGTAGCTTAGGCGGTTACTTTTACAGTTTCAAAGCCGAGTTAATGCCACGCGCCGGAGGTGAAACTTCTATCATATATAGTACTCCACGGGCAACATACAAGTCAATGGCCAAGATTAATACGATCTTACCACGTATCTTGTTTCTCCGGTTTTCCCTCTCTCTCTCTCTCTCTCCCCATTTAAAAACTTACCTTCACCATTTCAAAGCTCACTTTTACAATTCGAAGCCCTAGTTTTTACCGCAAATTACCTCTCTCAAATTTCTTACTTCTTAATTTCTCAGAATGGCTTCTACATCTAAACCTTCTAAATCTTCTTCCATATCCTCTTCTAAATCCAATTTCAAAATGCATAATGATATCTTCAAAAATAAATTGAAGGCCGAGATGTACGCAGATTTTGAACGACAAGGGATCGAGAATCTAGAGAGATTCTTCGACTATTGGAGGCATCACAGCTCAAGGGTCTCTGTTCCATAAAATCGGCAGTAACAAGACCACTGGATCTTTGGGTGCAGAGTTTCGCTAATTGCAAATTCACCGATGATGGGTTCGACATAGAGGTTGATGGAACTCAACTCTCATATTCAAAGGATGCAATTGCAGGGATCTTCAACACGTCTGCGGAGGGAGTCAAACCCCTAATTTACAAAGAAGATGAGTGGGAGCGATCTTTCGAATTGGTGGTGAGGGTGACAAACAGGGTGTTCGAAGGGACTTGAAAAAGGACTATAGTAACAAAATCTATTCTCGGGGATCAAAGCTCCCATGACGGGTTGTCAAGGCTGAGACTTTCTTTGCATAAGGGCGATAATAGACGGGGTTAGAGTAAACCTGGGTGGATTTGCTTTGGTTAAAAGGCTGAAGGAAGAAAAGAGGAGGTTGACCTACGATCTAGTGACTGGAGAATGGTCAACACTTACCACAGAAGTCTCTTCAACAAAATCACAGCTTTTGATTAAAAGGATGAACAAGGTAGTAGACTGGAAGGTGGGGACAAAGAAATTTTCAAGCGGCAGGGGTTACTTTCAAAGGATGAAAGGTCCGGGAGGATTGCAGATTCGACGATGAGTCCGATGAGGCCCAGACCGAGAGGATAGCAGCAGCCGAGGAGGCCGAGAGGCTTCTTCTTGAGATAGAAGCTGCCCCAAAGAATGAGGAAGATGAGATTCCGGCTAAGGCAGCTCAGGAAGAAGAAGAGGAGGAAGCGGCAGTCCCTCTTCAAAGGAGGCCTAGGAGGAGGTCCCAAGTCTCCAAGAGGCGGAGATCCAGTCCTCTGGATCGTCGGATGAGGGTCTTCTCGAGGTAGAAGAGGCAGAAGCGGTAGACGGAGGAGACAACCTTGCTACCAGAGGAGGTACTGCTCGCAAATAGCGGCGAAGGTCGGTCAAATAGAGGTGCCTTGTCCCCAATAAGGGAGGAAGGTACCAACTTTTCTCTTTCTCTATCTTCCCTTCCCCACTGGCAATGAAGAGGTGTACTCCACCGGCACCTCGGAGTCTCTTCAACAGCCACGCTTGCCCCCACAAGTCCAAACTCCATCCGAACCCATACAGATTACAACCCCTACCCCATCTCGACCAAACTCCCTCACCCACACAACTCCCCGAACAACCCACACCATCTCCCATCTAACAAGTTGAGGCAACCTCATCTACTTCTCAACCATCATCTATCCCCACTCCACTTCCCCAAATCCAAACCACTCCATTTCCTCATGTCCAAACCTCTCCACTCCCGACTCCATCATACTCATTCCTTCGTAACATTCGGATGAGATCTCCTTCCCCTTCCCTACTCTCAAAAGAAGCCCCAACCCCTTCCTTGTCCGATTCCTTATCTAAGGATGAAGACAGCGACCTAAGCCCCGCATCGCCCTCTTTTCAATCTTCTCCAAGCTAGAGAAGAAGATAAAAGCTGCGTTTACCAAAAAGTCAAGAGAAGGACGAAGAGGATGGTAGAGGCGATTCATGAGAGACTATGATTGCCAATATGAAGGAGGTCGAGGTAAATATGATCGACAAATTATCTACCTAGACTAACTCCATATTGGTGACAAAGTGAAGGCGCTAGAGGAGGAGGTGAAAGGAATGAAAGAGCAGATGAAGGAGTACAATGCAATGGTCGTGCAAGAGATAGCACTGGACAAATCGACTTCAGGATTCACCGCTCGGCACTTGAGATGAGGTGAGGGAGCTTCTTGATGAAGTGAAAAGGGGTGATAGGAGCAAACTAACACTCACCCCCAAGTGTAGGAGGATCGTGTAGCGAGCAAGTACCGGGTTAAATTATCGAATCCGCGGGAATCAAGTGGGAAATAGCCCTAAATCTACTAGTTTAGTCATAATTGTAGTACAACCCATTTAACAAGATCAATGATTCAAGCAACAATTAACAAGCAACTACGTTCTAGCAAGACAACGAAATTCAAGCAAGATAAAAGATGTGTTCGGGTGTTCTTCGGCTATGGACTATGAAACACGAATCAAAACCAAGTAGTAACTCTGTCGTTGGCAAATTGATAAGGGCAATTCAAGTAAGAAAACACGACACCGTACTTGGTAAACCTAGGAGTCATATTTCGTTAAAGCATGAAGAATTGATTAGGCCAACGTCCCCGCTCTTCCCGATCTTCTCACGAGTCAATAGGTTTCCCTAGCATGATTAATCTTCGCTACTAAGGTACGTCCATTTAGTCCCTCACTAATCACCCGACTATTAATCAAAGCAATTAATGTATGTAATTCTAATATAGTTAACCAAGTCTCCTTGCGTTACACAATATCCACTCTAATTATCCAATTAAACTCTTCAACCAAGCTAGAAACCTAATCATCCAAGTATCCTTGCAATAATTAAACACTAAACATGGAATTCAAGTTCATTCAAATAATAGATCATGCAAAACTCATCAATTCAATAAATCAACCTTCAATTGAAATTGCCCACTCAATTAATCAACATAATCCAATCATCCATAGCCTCAAAACACCCGAACACTTGAGAAATTAGCCACTCATAGCAAATTGAAATAAACCCATTACATTAAGAAAATAAGCATTCATCATTACAAGAAATTAAACCAATAAAACTAAAAATAAATGAAAGATTTCACCTAATTAGCTCCCAAACATTAAGAATCCTTGACTTGATCATCCAAAATGATAAAGAAATGAAGAATCTAACTATGTGTGTGTGAGAAAGTGTGTAATGGTGTGTGTAGGAATTGTGAATTTTAACTAACTCGTGGAATTCTAGGCTAATTGTGTGGAATGGGTATTGGAGAGATAGCTTGAAATCTGATAAGGAGACTATTTATAGTGGGCACCTAGGTTAATGGACAAATTTTACATTTAGGCCCCTAAAAAGTGCTCAATTAGAGCTTAAAATCCTCAAAATCGCGTCGACTCGGGCCTTGCCTTAAGTGACTCGGGTGAGTCACTTTTGTGTTGCCCGAGTCATGTGCTTCGATCTTCAGTGACTCGGGCGAGTCACTTTTGGGTTGCCCGAGTCACTTTTGTGTTTCCCGAGTCACTTGGCTACGTCAAAGATCCAACTCGGGTGATTTTCATGTGACTCGGGCGAGTCACTTTTGGGTTGCCCGAGTCACTCTTCCTTGTGTGCCACCTCCGCTTCGTTTGCTCGTATCTTCCTCATACGAACTCGATTTGGATGATTCTTTTTGCTACGCGAAGCTCTCTCGGCCCTCTTTCTACCCATGTAATTGCCCAAATTGAATATAATAGATGTCCTCAAATTGCACTCAAAGTTGACCTCAAACCCGCAATTTGAACACATAATATCAAATCAAACAATTAAATGCAATTGGAACAACTAATGGTAAATTATCATGAAAATTATATTAATTTGAGATAATTAAGCACATAATTATCATGCAATAATTCACCCTAATCAGGGAAAGGGAGGAGGAAGAAAGAAGGCAAGCCCTCACAATTGTTGAAGAAACAAAGAAGGAGCCGAGCACCAAAGCGGCCACGGTGAGTTGGAGGCAGCCAAAGAGGAGGTCGAGAATCAAATCGAGATGAAATGGCTATTCTTCAACCGAGGGTGAGCCAGATTGAGGAGGCGTTAAGGGAGGATGAGCAGAGGAGGAAGAAGGGGAGGAGGAGAAATCGGAGAAGCTCTTGGCGAGAATCAAAGAATTGAGAAATATGAGGCCAAGGGCAAACGGAAGAAGGTACCACCGAGGAGCCCAAATCGGCTAAGATCGATATAAAGGCTGTTGCCAAAGGTAAAGGGAAGAGAGAAGTCTGACTACTCCAACCTTTCTAAAGAGCAGATCAAAAGGATAAGAAGGAGAAGCGATTCTATGGAGAGAATGAGAGGAGGAGGAGGTGAGGCGGCTCAACAAGAACTCCGAACTTCACGGAGCCAAGCCTGAAAGGAAGTGGCTGATGAAGGGTGAAGGAGATGAGAAGTTCAGGTCATATCACACAACCTCGGCTCCTCCAAAGATGGTAGCTGGTCAATACTCCAAGGAATACAAGGAAAAGAACACGGATGCTATGTGGATGTATTCGGCACATCCTCAAAGCTCTAGGGGCAACTCAGAAGATCTAGTCTTGGCGTGGCATGAGTGGATCGGGAAGATAGATGGAGATATTTATCGTCAATCGCTTAAGGAAGCTGATGACAAATTCACGTCAATCTGATCGCCCCGATCTTCGAATTCACCGTACCAGCAAAGAAAGCAGACGAGACTCTTGACCTAGGCGGGTTAAGGGGATCATTCAAAGAGCGAAGGCCGAGTCCTGGATACACCGAGGAGGATGACTGACGGCTCGGGAAGAGGGTATTCGACCGGCCGGTGGTACCCGAGTCGAGATAGATGGGGAACTTAGATAAGATCTTAATCTTCTTTTTTATCTTTTCATTGTCTAAGTGCTCCAACTTTGTCAATGTAATTTTTAGTATGATGAATATATGAGATATTTGAACTTGTTTGATGTTTTATGTTTTATGCTTCATCTACTTTCAAAAGTTCAAAATTTTTCTAAGTCACAAAAATCTTTTAAATTTTAAGAGATTTTTAAGTGTTGGTAATCTGAAAAAACTCTATAACTTGGAATATTTTCTTAAATTTTTCTAAGTGTTTAAATTTTTTTGGCTAAGTGTGAGTAAGTGCTCTTATGTGAATCTATCTGGTTGAAAAGTTACTTGTGTGCTTAATTTAATTAACCAGATTATCTTGAATAACCTGGACTAACACCATTGTGAGTTTGTTTCTTTCTTGTAGTTTTAACTTCATCAAAAAGAGGAAAATTGTTAGATCAGGTTTTTAGTTTTGAAAAAGTTAAAACATATAGGATAGACAAGCTCATGTATATAGGATGACCAACTGAATTTGTATAGATCGGTGATGTAATATATTTTCCTAGTAGACTAATCGAGACTAGGTAAGGTTTAACGAATCACCGAGGTCAAGAATTTTTGAGGTCATCGAAGACAGTCTTGAAGAGGTCGCCTGCATTTGAAAGAATAATGAAGAGCTCAAGACGAGGTCAAGACTAGCCGAGTAGAATAAGAAAACGAGGTTTTTCACCAAGTCAAAGACAGGACAACTAACTCAAGATCGGCTCGGTTCAAGAAGATTTTAAAGATAAGTTTGGTAAACGGTTACCGCTTGTTACAACAAACTAACCGTCTTATAGACTTATAAATAAGACTAGGCACGATTCGTAAGAACTCTTAGCACTCATTTTCTCGAAATACACATTCTCGAAAGCACTCACTAATTTTCAAAGCTTTTTCATAATATTTTCTAAGTGTTTAAAGTACACTTTCTCGTATATCTTCAAATCACAATCTGACACTTTGTACTCTTAGATTAGATAGATAGATTGAGGGTCAATCAAAGACGAAGATCGTGCTGATTTTGTAAATTGTAATCGACATTAAGTAAGACGGTAAGTGAGAAGGAAGAGCCCCTTCTTCAAGATTGAAGAAAGAGAGTGGATGTAGGATCTTTTGATCTAAACCACTATAAATCTTGTGTTCTTTACTTTTTGCATTTAATTTATGTTGATTCCTTACAAATTGGTTAAAATTATTTCAGATTGCTTTAGATACGATTACATAGATTGAGTATAAATTTATTTCCGTGACAACTTTGATTTTGAGATTTACAATTTAAGTTTGAATTAAGAATCTGAATTTTGTGAAAAATTTAGATAATCTATTCAACCCCTCCTTCTAGATTATCTCTGGATGGTTTGCTTCGTCTCTATAAAAACACTCAATCTTGGGACCAACAAATAATTTACCTCGGTATTTTAATAAGTTGCATTAATAACTATATGTATATATACACACACAATTTATCTTCTAAACATCAAGAATATATCTATAGTTTCCTAGACATAAAATAATTCTAACAAATTATGTATAAGTTGCTTTAAATTCTACAAGTGGGTGTATTTATAAAATAAGTTCATGAAATTAGAGTGTAATATATTACTATACTAATTTTTATAATATAAAATTTAGTTAAATTACTACATTATTTATTTAATAGTCTAACTAACATATATGCAAAATAATGCATGCATAACCTACCCCATGTTAAAAGAACAATAATTAAAATGCATATAAATTGTTACTTCTTAATATGTATATTAGATGTACATTCATTATTTCTATAACTAAGTATAAACATATAAATAAATAATTTATTACAATTTATTTTAATGCATTAACTAAAATATATATATGCCCAAAAGTAGTCTATATAATAGTAGGCTAATTGTATGATAGTAGTAGACCATTAATTTATGTATATGTGTGCTAGGCATAGGATCCCGGCCACTAGGACAATCATCCTACACCACCTTAGCAACTATTCAACTTGGCATAGATACGTAACTAGAGATAGGGGCAAAATAATTAAGAGAAACAATATATGGTAGAATTTTTACTATAAATAGAATGCCCAAATTCATTTTATGTGCAAAGGAAAAGATATACACAAGCATTCATTGAAAAAAATCGAGGCACAAGACTTTACTTCTCGATAGGTGGGGATTTACTTCAACTCTTAATTGTGTTATAATATTCAAGTATTATAATTGCCCTTATTAAATTTTATTATGTAATTAATATTCATGTTAAGTCCGGCCCAAAGAATTTCATGTTAAGCCTAGCCCGACAATTTCACGTTAAGCCCGGCCCAACCAAAGAACTCATGTTAAGTCTGGCCCAACAAAGAAATTCATGTTAAGTCTGTCCCGACCCAGAAATTCCACGTTAAAAGTTTGGAATTGTCAGCACTATTACAAGTTCTACAAGTTATATATTATTTACATTATTGAAATTTAATTTGTGCAATTATGAGGTTGCCCCACTAAGTGTATTTTCACACACTTACACCTTCCTTAAATATTTTTTTCGGTGTAGGAGTTCGACATGGAAGAATGATCCGGATGCTATGGCCAAGAAATAAAAAGGGATAATAAATTACTACCACACTATTTTTATTTATTTTCAAAGGAAAGACTTATGGCTTGTAATTAATTGTGAGATTAATTCATGAATTCACATATTCGGAATAAGCTCTATTATTACCAAATATCTTCATTTGTAATTTTTTATTATGTTCTACATGTTTAATTATAATACAAGTATTTATATAAAAAAATATAGAATGTGTTTTCCTATTAAATGTAAATATTGAAAATAGATAAATGTGATTATTGATAACGTCTCAACATTAATATATATATATATATATATATATATATATATATATATATATATATATATATATTAAATTGGGGCGTTATCGTGATAGCTTGAGTATTATCTATATTATTAAAGAGTATCGGTCATAATAACAAAAGAGTATTACTTATATTACTAAAAGGTATTAGTCGGGATAACTAAAAAGTAAATTGATTTATTTTATCAATATGGAATAAGTTTCACCATGAAACTTGGTTCATGATAGTCACACTCATATATATATATATATATACTAATACCTCCTAAAAATTGAATTTACAACAAAATTTTTGTCCATGTGTGTTAATTATATTTTATTAAAATATATAATATGACCTATCAATTATATAGTGCAACCGATGCATAAGAATCTACTCAAAAGGTATATATATATTACGGATTTGATCTTATACCCACAGTGGACACCAATTTATATGTTCACCGCTATGTGCAAAATCCACATAAAACGAGGGACTGGAGAAAAATTTATATTATTATTTTAAAATAATATTTATGTTATTACATATTTTAAGTAGCGAAAATTAATCCATGGAACAAATTTACATGTCATAACATAATTTAAGAGATGCATTTTTACTTAATATTTATAAGTGTTTAAATATGGAATGATTCACAAAAGTCCATCTACATCAATTATCAATTACATATTATGTTTACTCTAAAATTCATTATTTTATATAATAATAAATCATCTGAAAAAGAATTGACAACGAAGTATTTAAATAAAGTTAAAAAAACAAAAACATCAACGAGAAAAGAGCAAGTCTCTTGTGAAATATTGCACCGTGCAATATCAATTAAAAAAAGAAATTATTAAATCTTGTGGGTCAAAATAAAGAACGGGTCAAACTAGCGCAGATTTCTTCTTCTTCCTCCACGCAGATTTCTTCTTCTTCCTCCGTTCTAACTCTTCTTCCTCCTCTCGTTTGTTCCACAACTTTCATCGTTGTGTCTGTGTTCCCCAACCAACCCCAACCACACATCAAGGTTCTTTCGAGACGCGAAACGCCCGACGATGAGGAGGGATAAAGCGTGAACTCCGATGAAAAAAGGAAAAGAGGGATGATCCGATTGATGAAAACAAGAGTGGATAAAACTTAAACAATGATGAATACAAAGATTATGCGAACTTCGATGATAAATTTTTATTTCGTTTAAACCGGAATTAATATCGCAACTCATAATCTGGTTTTGATTTATTCATATAGTAACACACATTTTTCAATAAAGTAACATGTTTTTGTTCATATAGTAACACGTTTTTTCTTCATATAGTAACACATATTTCTCTATACAAAGAACACGTTTGTGTTCATATAGTAACATACTTTTTTAAAAGTATGTGTTATTGTAAGAACAATTATGTGTTCTGTAAGGGTAAGTACGTGTTACTAGACCTTAAAAGAATAAAATATTGGTTTCGTTCATTAATAACACATTTTTCTTCATACAATAACACGTGTTTGACCTAATAATAATACAACCCGAGAGTAAAAATTTATTTTTACCTTTGCACAAGTTTAATACACATATTTGCCCTTACAATAACACATATTTACCCCAAAAATCTTATACTTGGGGATCAAATAGACCCATGATTTTTTTCTTAACACATTAAAATCATTTCTCTTTAATATTGAGATCAAATAAGTCATCATCTTAATAAAATCACACTCTTTTAATAAGAATAAAGTTGTCGAAGATTAAATACTTATTTGATTCACACATATAATTAGATTAGAGATTTATTTGATCATTTTTTTCATTTTTATTTTGCATTTGGGCGATTTTTTTAGACAAATACATATTATTTATTTTATAGTAACGCATATTTATCGTTTAAGTAGCATATGCGTAACCTAATAGTAACACCTGGGAGCACTGAGGACGATTTTTTTTTGTCCCCGCGAGTTTTTTTTTGAAAATATCCATTGGATCCGACCCGACTAGGATCCATGAATTTCATTAAATAAGTTATTTAACGGTACAATATTGCTTATAAGAATTTATCACAAGAAAAATCAAGACACTTTATTAAACTGATCTCAATAAACCAATCAATATGGAAAAAAATATCTGCATGATTGAACCGAAAAAATTAGGGCTCAGAAGCTAAAAAAGTATATATTTATTATTTTATGGCAAAAACTTGTATGAGACCGTCTCATGCATGAGACCAAATCACTTTTTAATAAATTGTTATCACTTTTTTAAAAAGTGATACAAATTAGTATAAAAGTGATAACAAATTAAAAAGTGATAACAATTTATGAAAAAGTGATAACAATTTATGAAAAAGTGATAATAATTTATTAAAAAGTGACTCCGTCTCATGCCCGTCTCATACATGAGACGGTCTCACACAAGAGTGCCCCTTATTTTATCTCTATGTGACTTGTTCCTATTTTGATATGTTCGACTCCATCATTAATTAATCAATTAATCCAATTTACATTTATTTGAATTGAATTAAACATGATATTTCCTTATAATATCCAACTTTAAAGATACAATTACCCAAGACTTAACTCATGGTTAAAGATTCATATCTCACCGCGAAATCAGACCACTAATTAAGCTTCAACCAACTGACATCAATTGAATTTTTAAGAGTTGTAAATATAAATAAATTACTATATAAATAGAAGATACAACAAAATATATCCTTAATAAATTGATTCGTTCACATTCATTAATTCCTTAATTGTATAATATATGATTTGAAATTTAACTTTTTTATCAAATTAATGAGAAAATTAGAATTTTGAAGATTCTTAAATAGATGCAAGGGGAGATTCAACTTAGTTGAGTAATTCTTGGGTAAGACTGTAGTATCGATCTTATTTTATGAGACGGATTAAATTTTTAATAAAATTTTATCACTTTTATAAAATGTACGTAAAACATACATTTAAGTCAAAAATTAAAAAATAATATACTTTGTATTAAATAAATTGTACAATTTTACGAGAAAATGTATGTAAATGTACTCTACGTCCCATACTTGTTGTGACATTTCATGTTTGACATAAATTTTAATGTAAGAGTTGTTTAATAATATAAGTTATTTTTTATGGAGGTATGATAGTCTTTTCAACTTTAATAAGAGAGTTGTTTAATAATATTAAATTGGATTAGTGTGGTAAAAGTAGTGACATATGGTGTAATATTGTAGTGTTTGGGAGAAATAGATACAAATAAAAAAGTTGATTTATTACTATTTAAGAAAATGATGCAACGAGTAAGCAACATACCTTTTTGACAAATGTCACAATGAGTATGAGACGGGGAGTATTATTTTAAGATAAAAAATTGAAAATTAAGTGATACACTTCACATTATAACAGATAATAATTTATTAAAAAGTTATAACAATTTATTAAAAAGTTATATAATTTTACAACCGTCTCACGAAATGAGATCCGTGAGATAGTGTCGTAAGTTTTTGTCCAATAACATAGCATGACGTAGGATTGAATTTTTTAGATCTTAATTACGTCAAAAGTAGAAAATTTAAATGCATTGTACTCATTTGAAACATTAATTTAATATTTGAATCAATATAACCGCGATATGTTCATCAGGAACCATTGATTCCACATTCTCAATAATATACAAAAACTAGATGAGCTCCCGCGAATTACGCGATATGTTTGTTAAATAAATTTTATAATATAATATATTATACATATAAATATTTTCAAATAATATATATATATATATATATATATATGTATATATTAAAATAATGTATATATATATATATATATAAAATTTTGTGTAATTATAATATTAAATTTAAATAATGGTAATATTAATTGTATGGCAATTCATGCTAGATATTATAATTATTATAATTATGTGAAAATTTACTATAAAATTTATTTCAAATTTATTTTATAATTAATAAAAAAAGAAGATTAATAATTTTTTAATATATAATTAATGCATAAATATTACTCCGAATAGTATATATATTTTTCTATATTTGAAATAAATATCACATATATATGATTATATTACGATTTTTAATAGGGGCACTCTTGTGTGAGTCCGTCTCACATGAGACGGAATCACTTTTTAATAAATTGTTATCACTTTTTCATAAATTGTTATCACTTTTTTATAAATTGTTATCACTTTTCAATTTATTATCACTTTTATACTAATTTGTATCACTTTTTTAAAAAGTGATAACAATTTATTAAAAAGTGACTCCATCTCATACATGAGACGGTCTCATACGAGTTTTTGCCTTTTTAATAATACTTATATATTAGAGTGAAATAAAGTAAATTAATTGAGTCAATCCTTTTTAATCATTTTACTCAATATATTACTCCCTCCGTCCCATATTTACTTTCGGATGTGAAGTGACACACTTTTTAAGAAAATTCAAATTAGTGTAGGAGAGAGAATAAAATGTAAGGGTATTTTAGGTGGTTGAATGAGATAAAGTGTATGAGAGAGAATAAGGTAGAATAAAACAAGAGTGACATTTTTAAATTTAGATGATATTGTGAGGGTATAATTTATATAAGGTATTCCATTTTAAGGGTGTGAAAATAATTGTGAGACGGACGAAAAAGGAAAGTGTGAAAGTAATCGCGGGACGGAGGGAGTAATAATTATAGGTGACAATTATACATTGACACGTAATCATGATACATAAACAAACTCTTTAAAAATTGACACCTAAACAGAATTCACCACAAGTTGACACCTAAGTAAAATCAAACTCAATATTAGTAGGGATATCACAAAAGAAAAAAAAATCTTCATTAAAGAAAAATATAATCCAAGTTAGTGGATAAATGAGAAAATCCATTTATTTAGTGTTACACTTGTGTGCACCAATTGCATATGGTACAATTAGTGCAATTTTAGTTCAATTTCAGTTTAATTTTGGCTCATTCCTAAACAGAGATCGAACATATATACTTAAAATTAAATTGAAATTGAGTTAAAAATTCAATTATACACAAGAAATTGGCTCTAATTTGAAACCAATATTTCATAAACTTCGTAATCATTCCGAAGAATGCAACGTTGTATAGTTGATGACAAAGAAAAAGATGTAGAATAAATTCTCTGCATTATGAAATTATTATCAACATTATGAAATTATTATAGTTGATGACAAAACTGCACATCATAAGCTTGAAAAATGGAACTTTCATGAAGAAATGATCACCTCATTCCTTCTTTCCAATCCCATGAGACATCTTATAAATCCCTCTTCCCTGAAGAATAAACAAAATATTCATCAATTACTATTGAAAATAATTGAGTTAAAAATATTTTTTTGTCCTATAACTTTCATCTTTTTCGCAAATCATCTTAAAATAGTTAAAAAAATTCAATATAGTTACTGTAACTTTGTACATTACTCCTTTTTTATGTCCTTTTCTTTTGGCAAAAGCGATGTCGTTTTTACTCTTTTCTAATATAGTAACTTTCACCTTTCTACAAATTGTCCTAAGACATGTGTCAAAACGACGAATTTTGTCAAAAAATTGACGTAAAATTGAACAGTGTATAAAATTACGAGATCGAGAATGGCTTTTTTAATTATCTTGGGAACAAATTGCAAAAATGTAAACATTACGGGACCAAAAATATTTTTAAGTCGAAATAATTAAATATTGATGAAATGAGGAAAAATGGCCTTACAATAAGAAAAATAGAGGAAGCTGCGAAAGCCAAAGGAATGAAGCCAGAGGTGATGACATCCCTTGGTAATTTAAAATGTATAGGTTTATTAATGCTCTGAAATAACTTTTGCTTCTCAATCAGCTTCTCTCTTGGCCTAAAAGGTGTTTCAGTCATCCTGCCATTTCATTTGGTTTAACTCAAGATTCATACATAACAAATAATTCATACAAATTTGCTCAATATTAAAGTTATCGGGAAAATTGCGCTTTGGTCCCATGATAATTTTTTACGATAATTTTGATTCTATATTCTTTTTTGGTCTTTTTTTTTTTTGTAAAATCGATCCCAACCATTATTTTTCATGACAAAAACTGCAGCTTTTACCATATTCATTTGGGATCAAAATTGCAATTTATCATTCTTTTGATATCAAAGCTGCAATTCTATTGAGACTAAAAATGTCGAAAAAACTACGGGATCAAAAGTGTCGAGAAAAGGACACACAAAATAAGAAAAATAGTAATGATTGAGGTTTTGAAGAATAATTTTGTAAACTTTTACATATAAAGTAAAAAAATATTGATTGAATTGTGTGTGTGTGTGTGTGTGTTCAAAAGTAATGATATTTTGTATCTTAGTGAATAATGTAAAAGTGAAGTTTAGGAATGGATGAAATGAACGAAAAAAAAAAAAAAGTGAAAAGTATTACGCGTTGAAGGTAATGTTATATATCTATATTTATTGTCTTGTTTCCAATTAAAAAAGTACATTCCTATCACTAAAATAGTCCTAAAGGATTAATCAAAAAAAAAAGTCCTAAAGGATGCATCGAGGAAGAAACTTGAAAAATATGGAGGTTAAATGTAGCTTTCGTCCCATAAGAATCAAAACTCAAAACTCCTAGCGATTGTAATACAATATGAATTTTCAAGTGATTTATGTCAAATTATTAATGGAAATTTTCAAGAAAATTCAAACATAAATTCTAGGTGTTACGGGATATGAAATTGATATTATTAAGGTACCAAACTAACAATCTCGAGAGAGGAGTAGATTGATATAACTGGAAACGGTCAAAGTTTGATAAAAAGAGACGAGAAAACTAGAGTTTTATTAGATAATTAACCGTTGAGGCCGAAAGTGCATAAAACTATCCGTTTTCATCCAATGAGACCAAAAGTGTATAAAAAGGGATAATTTTCAACATATGGTATAAAAAAAAAAATTATAAAATTTCTTGGGATGAAAAATGCAATTAACTCGATGACATTGGATTCCATGTCTCACCTAAGAAGTATAAAAACACGGAACAAATAGTCTATAAAGAGATTAATGGCAACTTTTTCCCATAAAATCAAATTAAGGAAGATGGATCTGATCTTTAATAGGTATTAGCTCACAAGAATTTAACGTATTTTGAAGCATATTAATGGAAAATAATTTATTAAATATTTACCCCATTCATTGACCAGAAAATCGAAGAAAGCTATGAATACAATTTCATAGAAATCTAAACGTATATACATGCAAATATATTATAATTTATAGAATTAATGAGAATAATAGTAATAATAATAGATCTAATCACATTATGACACATAAATGAAAATGCTGCAGATTCAATTTACACATGAATTATTAAGAAACCCTAAATGCAATTAATAAATTTGAATATAGAAAAGCAAAGAGAAGGGGACTTACTTTAATTCGAGATGGAAAAATGAGGAGCAAATCAGAAAATGTATGATAAGATGAAATGAAGAAGCAGTTGTAATGTGAGAATTAATTATTGTGAGCGAGTATTATTCGGATTTTTGTTATTAGTTAGTTGCTGAATGGGCCTCTTCTCTGGTCTAGACTACTCAAGCTTTTTTATTATTATTTTTTTCAGGAAATCATTTCAATTCTATGGATTTAAATTGATTAGGACAAAATATTGTGTGAACAAATTTATTGTGAATCTTGTTTTGAGAGTGTTACTTCTTTTATTAAAAATATTAGTTGTTTTATTATAAGGTACGTATTAGTTTTGAAAGGTAATAGTTAGTTCATTTAAAGATATTAGTTAAAAGTATTAGTTGTGAATCGGTTTACGGTAAAACTTGTTTACACAATATTAACTCATTAATTAAACTCTAATTAATTTCAAATTTCATTTTTCCACATCTGTCAATATGTTTGCAAATTCTTATTAAAAATAAAATTTCTATCAATATGTATAAAAAAATGTTTTTGGGAATTAAATCTCTTTTCAAATTGGGCGCATGCACTGGGAGTGCTTTCAGGGGAATCAATTTCCTGAAAGCATGTGGGGTTGAGGTGGGTGGGGGAGGTGAGGGCGAGGGTGGGCTGGGGGTATGCAACTGATAATTTGTAGTTTGAGTATGTGGGTAGAAAAATTTAATTTAACAAGGGTATTATTGATATTTTACTTTACTATAAAGTGAGTAGAAATATTTTATTTTAAAATAGGTGGGTCATTTCAATTTTATTAGAGGGAGATTACTTTAGTTTGATAGGGTAAAATGAATAATTGAGTGGCATTAGGTGTAAATAAGAGATATTTGGAAGGATTTAGTTTGAGAGAGTAAAATTAATAATGTTTTATCATTTTGGGTATGGAAAAACAAAAATAAAACATCTATTTTTGAATTTTGAACAATCTAAAATTTTCCCTTGGAGTACCATTGAATGAAACAACTACTATCAAAATAAGTTTCATGATAAAACTTGTAATAATACTTTGCCTATTTTATTTCATAAATACAATAGCTTGAATCTTATTGTAGATTAGTTTTTAATGAACGAATAAAATTGCGAGACAAGTTCTCTTTTGTAAAAATCAACGCAATTTTAATTTTTTCATGATTTTTAAGTATTTTCTTAATTTAATTAATTTCAATTATTAAAAGTAAAAGAAGGAAAAATCACAATCTAGTTAACAGGTCACAATCCTAAAGTCAGAAAAGCCAACAAAAAAGAAACACCAAAGGAGGTAGTGATAAAAGCCTAAATGCTTGAATTACTAGACCAATTGGCTGTTGCAAAAAAGAAAAAACGAATCGGCCCAAATCAAAATATAATGGACATCCACCTATTAACACTCACAAAATTACTTTATACAATCATTTTATAGTTGTTTTTTTATTATACAAGCAGCTAATTTTTTATTTATTTATATATTACATATTAGTTTAGAAAAAAATTTCATGGGGGTGTTAATAGTCGCACCCGTTAACTATTAACCCATTTTAAGCAATTCTAGGAATATATCTAATCAAATCGATCACAAACTATTTAGAACTCGACTCAAAAATGATTATTGAACTCCTTTTATAGATTTGTTAGAATGTAAACAAACTACTTAATTAGCTCCTGAGGTAACTCGCATGAATTATAATAGTTTGTCTTTAATCTATAATTTTCACATTTATTAGTTATTATTAATACTAAATATATAAATGTGTATTTTTTTTACGGGAATATATAAATGTGTAGTTAAAATTATAGAATTTAGTAGATATAGATGATTTTGGAAATATATTATTTTAGTTTTGCAATAAATTGATAAATATTTAAATTTAAGATTGATATTATGTAAAAAGTTTATTATGCTCATATAAGCTCGATTAAGTTCAAAAATTTCGTAAATATTTGATAATTAAACTTGTGCTCGATTCTATTAAAAATTCAAGTTAAGACTCTAAAGTTAAACTCGACTTGATTACTAAAGTCGAAGAATAGCCGCATACACTCTCTAGTTTGTTGTAAATTGTGCTCGAATTCTCAACATATTTGATACTAAAAACCAAATTGCAATTCTTTATAGCGCCTCTATTTGTTTTCGACAAATAGGCCAGTAGTCGTTGATGTTTTTCCAAAATTTTCGCAAACCTCATTTGAGATGAAAAATATTTTTGTTCAATTCCAAATATGAAGTGAGTTTCCTTATTTAGTGGTGAAACTGAATACTTGAAATTCAACAGACCCTGTTTTCATTGTTTTCTTTTTTGAAAAATAACCGACGAAATCAATGAATTTTTAACCATAAAAATAACCCTTGGCCTTTTTACAAATATGAATTTTTCCAGAGTACTTGCAAAAGATAATTTCAAATCAAAATTGTTAGTAGTGGCAAAGCCAAGACACGTATATATACTTTATATTATTTATGTTATATATCTAGCTAAGTCCAATTGAAAAAAAAACTACTCACAAAATTTTAATACATGAATGGTCCAATAAATCAAACCAACTCAACTCATTTCACTGTATCACAACTTGTAATTAATGAAAATCATGGTTGAAAATACATGAGAATCATTTTCATCCCTCTAAAAGACAATTTCCAAAATCTTATGTGACTTCGTCGATAGCGCAACTGGTCCCCCATTTTTTTACTTAGAAAAAGTTAATTGATTAAAATTAAAAAAATACAAGAATTTTCATGTGCAAGAGCAATTTTATTGGAATTTTTATTGTATTTTTCTTGAAAATCTCTCAATTCCCAACAATCAAGGTTAGCATGTTTATTCTAACTTATAATCTAAATTAACATTATTTGTGCATGATTGTTCGTCTACATATGTTGAGTAGATATTTAAATAGATTAAATGCAAAAAAATTAATTGTTTATGCTACATAATGAAAAATATTATAAGTTAGCTATATGATAATTAATTTACATCGAGCAGTTCTTCGGACCTCCGGATCGGCATGGACATGGTTGTAGCGATCCCAACGAGGCGTCTTTGCCCTTGAGAATAAACTTAAAGGTCATATATCTCCTCTTCAACATGCTCATCAACCCCAGAACATCATCCCATGAGAATTCCTCGTCCATCATGATATTGATAAAGTCTAGTGCGGAATAGTGTTCCATAATTTTTTCACCGTCTACGACCCAAACACCCTCTTTACATCATCAAGCAATAGCCAAATGAAGACGTTAACCATTTTTCAGCCAATCAACCCTAGTATAAGAAACATTTATAGAAGATACGAAACTCATGTTCTTCTAGTATACATAAATATTGGTTGAGCAAACCCGTTATATGTATAATACAAATATTAAAAATCATTAACCACATGCATTTATTGAAAATAATAGCTTTCGGTGTCACATCCCATCAACTATTGCAGGTGGTAGATATTTGTTGCATTAGTTGAAAGTACAACCAAACCATCGATATGTAAATGCAAATGCATAAATTGACTACCTAATAATTTTTTTCATAAAACAACAAGAAATGTAACCTCATAATATTGTTTTGTATTAAATGATGTGTCTTCATTGAGCCCCTAATATTGGATACAAAGATAAAAAAATCTACCAACTAGGAAATTCACTTATTGTTAAGGTAAAAATAAAGAATTCACCAACCACATGCATAATGCATTTCAATTAGCAATCAAACAATGAAAACAAACATTATTGACATGGTTTAAGAGAATACAAACTCATAAACTCAAAAAATGTTAAATGATGAGATTAAAACATAACTCAAGGATTAAATAGCTTGTAATTATATATCACAAATTTACCAATTAAAATTATTACGCTAACAAAAGATTAATTCTAGAGTGAAGAGATCAAGGACAACCCAAGTGCATCCTTACTACAACACCCTACATTATCAAAACTCATGCAAGAAAAATAATAAGCACCAATGTTGGACATGACACATGACCCGTGTTGGATATGGTAGACCTGAACTCATATGCAACTATGTCGATCTAATCGAAATCTGTTGGTTCAATTCCATTACTCATCAACGTATGCATTCTTTAATGGTTATAGAACCATATTGTGATAGTGAATACGTAGTGTCTGCATTTCACCCGCGAATGTTGTTAACGAATGTCATAAAACCGATGATGAGGAAGTAAATTCTTTTGTTTGATTGTATTGATCACACCATATGAAACTTATAGTGTATGTCGGTATGTCACCGTTGGGGCATTTAAAATAATATCTACCCGGATTAGTAGCAAATTCACCGGCACAATGCCTATGCATCCTGTCCTTTCCACATGAACAATTCGACGTAAATTGAACAAAATTAGTGTCAAACATTGGAAGACACATGTAGCTGATCAAAATGACTTAGTTCAAGCCATACAACTTCATGTTTTGACCAGTATAACAAAAATAATAGACATATGTATCAACCAAATGGAGTAATTTATAATTGGGCCGACATTATGTGTCCATTTGAGCTTCATCTAAAATTTGAACGTTCCTATGGGTATTTTATAATTTTTTTGACGATTTGGGTACACATGATGAACCCTATATTTCGATTATAAATAGATTTGAAATAGATATAGAAGTAAACTCACATATACCTTTTACGAGTTTTTAATAGTCGCTCTAGTGAAATGAATATGATGTCATCGGTCGGAGTAGTCCGAATAGGACGTTGTAGACGACGCTTAACCGAAAGTGACTTACATAATTTGGGGATTTACTAATTTTGAAAAATTGGTATATTGAAGATGATGTAGTTGAAAAGTGTGAGGGGTATGTTAATAAAAGTACATAAGAAAGCAAAAATATGTTAAAATCCAATTGAACCCACGAAAATGGGCAACCAAACATCACTTTTTATATCTCATTGTCTGTGATTTTTGATGTTATTGGCCCAGATCGATAGTCTAAAGAAAACCCATTTTTGCTACCAAAAAGGTGCTTAAATCATATAAATATTGTCTCCTAATCATTCTCCCTACCCCTCTTTTAATTATCAAGTCATCGTCGCGGCCACGTACGATGTTGTTTTTCTTTTCCAAATTAGGGATGTCGGATGTGACCTGACCCATTTTGACTCATGTTGTTTGGGTCGACTTGTCCCATGACTCATTAAAGGAAATAGCAGATTTGGGTAATGCTTCTACCGCAACTTCACCCTAATCCGTCCCATCCAGACTCATTTACATTATTAAAGTTTAATAATCTAAATTATATCTAATGAATGATATATTAATTTTAATCTTATATAACGACAAAGCCACATCCTTTTAATCCAAAATTTAACTAATCTCATTAGCTCAACTTATGACTTAATCTCAACCTACATTTTTTTTCGTCATCTATAAAATTCAATTATATATTTCATTCTCTAACCTAATCCTCTTCTTTGCCCTACTCTTCTCATTCAAGTTTCATACATAAAATTTTTGTTCTCTCCACGAAATATTGTTTCCTTCCATTTGAATCTAAACTTTATTTTATTTTTCTATTTCGTAGTTTTAACTTTTAATCAATGAAAATTAAAATTTGTAATGTTTTACCTCGCACATTACATTTGTTATTTTGTTTTAATTTTTCAATTTTTTCTTCATAGATGTTTGTTCTTCATTGTTGCGATTTCGTAATCAACGAAATGCTTATTTTTGAATTGATGAATATTGTTTGTTTTTATTGTTGCAGATTTGGCCTCGGTCATTTAAAAAATAGTCAATACTTCGATTTTGTTATAAGATTGGTAAGGTAATCTTCTATCCATGACAAAGAGATATTGAGGATATTCATTTTAAGATTGTTACAATTGAATCACTTATAATTTTTTAATAATTGCATATTGGTGTAGGTGTTCATGTCTCTTCAAGTTACATATGTTATATATGAAACACCTTTGAAGTCATAACGACCGGCTATCCAAGTCTACGAAAATGTTTGAAGTTGATTTTTAAAAAATTGTAATCCCTCCGTCTTAATTTTGTTTGCTCAAAATCCGAGAAATGCACATCTTATTTTTGTTTTTCCATACCATAAATGACAAAAAACTTTACTACCCTCTCAAACAAAACTCTTATAAATACCCCTTATTTACACTCAATGCCACTCACTTAACCAATTTAATTAAATCACAAAGTTTTTAATCAGCCCACTTAACCCATAAATACAAGCTAAATTAAATCACAAAATCTTTAATCGGCCCATTTAACCCATAATACAAGCCTACCGAGCCCAAAACTCATCTAAACCCTAGCCCAAGTATATATATTCCCATCGGTTGTCATTTACTCATTTCTCTCTCTCTCTCTCTCTCTCTCTCTCTCTCTCTCTGCCTCTCTCTCTCTTCTCTCGGTGCATTCTTGATTGTTCATCTTCATCCAACATTTACAATTGGAGATGAAGAGTTCTTCTACGCCTATAATGCAATCTCCTATGTTCGATTTTGATTATTTGGTGTTGTCATCTATTGCGGAGTGTTTGACCTCGTAAACCGAATCGATTTCGATTTATTAGTGGAAATTTATGGAAAATGATACGGTGGTGCCATAATCGCTCTTCCTAACTCAATGGTGCCAAAATCGCTTATCACGACTCGGAGGTGCCGAACTCGCTCGTCCCTAACTCAATGGTGCCGAGTCTCTCTCCTCTGTGGCCGATGATGCCAAATCCGCTCTCCCTTGAGTCGGTGGTGCCGAATCCACACTCCTGCTGAGTCTATGGTGCCGGAGTCGCTCTCAACTAAGCTAGAACCGCTCTCTCCGAGTCGGTGGTTCTCAAAACGCATTCACTGAGTCGGTGGTGCCACCCTTTAGTGATAAAGAGTATTGGCACGCTGAATCTCAAAGATCTTATATGAAAATGCTCAGCGCTGTGTTGCCTCTTATATTCAGGTTTATCGCCTCTTTTGTCCGATTTTAATGCATCCAAAATAGAGGTTAAATATATGAATCAATTTTACGCTACCACTATATTTTTCTTGTGTAGTTAGGATGCTAAATTGATTTATATGTAGGCTTAACCCAATGATGAGATTATTCTCGAGGGTTTTAATGCATGCAATAAAATACATGATGGACATACTTGTTGTGTATTGCTCTTATGATTTTTAACAATGCCGATTCAATAAAGGTTAGCTAATGTGACTATTTTTTTACTACGTGTGCTAAGCTTGAAGGTTTGAAGGGTTATTGATGTAAAAATCTTTTACATTATGTAAATAAGTTAGAATGTGGAAACTAGGGTAAAAAAAAATGAAAATTTGATTATGCAAATCAACATATGTGAATTTAGGCATTATATTGGCTTTATATTGAAAATACGTTTTAATTTTTTATATTGGTTAGAAATTATTGACAGTACATTATGTAAAAAAAGTTATTGGCAGTACATATGTGAAAAAATCCGATTCAATAAATTGATTAGAATTTCATGAAAATTCATACGGTACATTTTAATTTTTTATATTAGCTTTAGATTGAAATATTAAGCTTCAACACACGGGGTTATCTTAAGATGCATGAAAAATTTAAATATTGCCCCAAAATAGATTACAATATTCATGTTTACTGCTTAAACAAAACCTACTTGAAGTTCTCCTAACCCTATGTTTATGCGGTAAACATACAAAAAGATCGATTCCACAATATATACACCTCTAATACCCTAGATCGGTCATAAGAGTGACCACATCATCTGTGATTTCCATTTTAATTTCATGCGGCCTTAAAAACTCTATGCATTCTTTAATTAATACTTCATCTACTTCAACGCAATCAGTAGTTTTCCTTCCCTTAAGAGTCTGTCCTTGCTCATATGTGGTTGTTGATAATAATTTCCTCCTTTGACTTTCATTATCTCAATGCAACAACCATGCAAACTTAAATAAACCTTATTTAGAGTTGTGGTTGTTAGTTCTTCAAATGTCCGATTAACATTTTGCACTAAGTCTTCTATGTTTTGTGCTTTCTTTGTCTGTTGCAATGATTGAATTGACCTGAAAAATCTCAAATCATTGATGTTTGTGTTTGGAGAATTTGGGGGTTGACAAAATAATTGAATGTTGAATCCATCACTACATGCTGCTCGAAATCTGTATCATTGTTAGATATGTGAGGTTTTACATTGTCTTGCTAAATAAAAATATTTTTACTTGCATTAATGGTTCCTTAGCCTTCAAACTTGGAATTACCTGCATTATAAGTAAGTAGCTAACATTGTTTAGGAGTAGAGTCGAACGGGCCGGGCGGATCGAGCCGGTCCAAGCCCATCTCAACCATCATTTTGCGGGCTTTGGCGGGCAGTCCACGGCGGATTGTGGGTTAAACGGTCCAGCCCAAACGGGTTGCGAATTTTGGCGGTCCAAAGCGGATTTTTTTTTCACATTATATAATAAATTTAAATTATATATAAATAATGCCTATAAAAACAAACAAATAATAAAATTAAAATTCAAGAAACAAAATTCACAAAATAATCCAAATAAATTAAACGTACATATTAAGGTTCATCGACATAAACATAAAATCTTAGAATAATGTCTAAAGTTCATCAAAATAAACATAAAGTCTCAAAATAAGTCCAAAGTTCAAATACAAAAACTTCATAAATTAAATATCATTTTCCATGTCATCTTCAATGTCTTCTAGTTCATCATCACTATTCCCAATGACTTTAGATGAACATTCGTCGCTCATTGAAGTTGTCTCGATAGTACTTGCATAATAATCATCTACATATAAAAACAATAGTTAAATAGTTGAATATGAAAAAAATAAATAAAAACAAATTAATTAATGTAATTTACCGGTAGATGCAAAACTATATAACCAATTACGAGTGCAAACCAAAGATTGAAATTTTTCAGAAGCATAGAAATTCTATACTTGGTGAGCACACGACCACCAATAGAGAAAGCCGATTCTCAAGCAACAGTAGTAATTGGAATAGCTAAGACATCACATGCCATTGATGCAAGATCGGGAAATCGAAGTCTTTGTTCCTTTCAATATTCCAACACATTCAAATCTTTGAAAAGATTATGATCAATCCTTGGCTCATCCAAATACACATCCCAATTGCTTTTTCCCGAATTTGACATGGTTTCGCTCTCATAAGCCGACATTTCCTACATAATAGAAATATATGAATATGCTAAAAATAATGAAATATTGATATTGTAAGAAAAAAATTAAAAGAATACGTACGTCCAAAAGTTTTGATCCTTCAACGAAATTACATCACTTGAATTTGATGCAAAAGAAGAAGAAGATTGTGAAACACTTGTCTTGGTAGCATTATTGTAACCCTCAAAAAGCTTATACAACTTGCATTTCACAAGTGACATCTTCTCTTCACACTTAGTAGAATCAAACTCAACCTTTGAGTAGAAATACCCCAACATTTTCAACTTATAACGAGGGTCGAGAACAGCTCCAAATGCAAGGACCAAACTATACTCACTCCAATACTTGTCAAATTTTGAAGCATCTTCACACACATACCACTTATTGTTGGATCAATATTCAATAAATTGGTTTTCAACAAGCGTTCAATCTTCCAAATTTGCATAAAGTACAAATTTGAAGTAGGATAAGATGTACCGAAATCAAGTTGGTAGTGTCGTAAAATGGCTCAAGAAAATCACATAACTTCTCACCTGTATCCCATTCATCGGTTGAAGGACACCATTTGTAACTACGATCTTTCAATCGAAGCGATGTAAAAACCTTTTTGTACTTAATGGCACTTTTTAACATCAAATATGTTGAATTCCATCGAGTGCTCACATCCAATCTCAAGCCAATACTAGTGTCAACATCACTAATTTCGAAATACATTCTTCAAACATTTTCATCCTAGTTTGAACTTTTCACATATTTCTGAGACTCTTTAATCTTATTCAAGGCTTTCTCACCAAATTTTAAACCATCTTGGACAACAAGATTCAATACATGAGCTGAACAACGGATATGAAAAAATTCACCACCACACATCAAATTATCATTCAAAGAGAGATGATCTTTCAAAATAGTTTGCATAGTATCATTACTAGATGCATTATCCAACGTAATAGAATAAATCTTTTTGTCAATCCCCCAATCCTTCAAAAACTCCAATATCTTTTTGCCATTTCAATTCCGGTGTGTGGAGGAGGGAAGTGCTCAAAGTTTAAATCTTGCTATTCAATTTCCAAGTGTCATCAACAAAATGAGCGGTCAAACAAATATAACCTTCACCGTGCATGCGGTCAAAGATGCGAAGTTAAGCAAACTCTATGTTGAATCTTAGCTAAAACTTCCTTAAGTTTAGTTTTCTCCTTCAAGTATAACTTATTAACATCGAAACAACAGTGTTTCTAGATATTAAAGAAAGCTTAGGAGACACATACCTTAAAAAGTTCTAATCCCATCATATTCAACAAATAAAAATGGCAAATCATGCTTAACAATTGCGTAGCTAATAATTCACGAGCAATCCTCGAATTCACCTTATTATATTTTTCAAATTTCCATCGACATCACGACATTCTAATGCTTACATGTTTCCATGTGACGCCTCAACGTAGAAGTCCCATAAAATTTCCCCCACTTTTATATGTTTTTTTGTAGCCCTTGCATTCGAAATGTAACCTTTTCCAACCCCTTTTTCGTAAAATAATTCCAAACATTAGAAAACTATCTAGACCTCGTCTCGGACATTAACTTCTCTTCTACATTTGAACCGCCTATGTTCTTGTACATTACTACATTCTCTTCTATATTTGGACATCTACGTTGTTAATGGACATGACTTATCTTCAAATCTGCAAATTAATTTTACACGTATAAATCACTAACTCAAACCGATTTATTAATAAAAAGCTAACCATGACTTATCTAAAGT
Organism: Paraleonurus japonicus; assembly: GCA_030762865.1. Classification (NCBI taxonomy): domain Eukaryota; kingdom Viridiplantae; phylum Streptophyta; class Magnoliopsida; order Lamiales; family Lamiaceae; genus Paraleonurus; species Paraleonurus japonicus. The sequence goes on from CM061052.1 coordinate 31,735,090, forward strand.
CAAGTTAAAAATTAATTTATTAATTTTTGACATTTTAGAAGTTTGAAATTTAAAGTTTGAACATACATAAACTAAATCGGCAAGCAAATCTCAAATCCTACCGCTCACAGGCTACTAAGTAAAATAATTAAGCATAAATAAATAAACTAAATCAGCAAGCAAATCCCAAATCCTACGGCTCACGAGCCACTAGGTAAAATAATTAAGCATAAATAATAAACTAAATCAGCAAGCAAATCTCAAATCCTACGGCTCACAGCCACTAAGTAAAATAATTCAGCATAAATAAATAAATTAAGAATAATACCCAAAGAAGACTAACCTCTGCAAGTTCCTTCAATGCTTCTCAGCCAATCGCTTTTGAATCGGGAGTGTGGAATATGGGATACGATGTGTTAAAAATAAGATGATGTCAATGAGCTACTAATTAAACTGTCAAAAAGTAATCGGTAATTAATAATTTTTAAAAGAAAAATGAGCATGAAACTTATAATTGATTAGTACCTAATGGACACACAAATTAAGTCACGTTTCTATACTAACTTACTTAAATGAAACTTTCCAATAAAATCATAAGGAAAACAACCTCCATTTTCCTTAAACTTTCCAATAAATTATGTTGTAGTTACTTTCCAAAAACGAAGCCCAGTTCCATTTGCCTTAAACTTTTCATTTGCCTTATGTTTATGTACAACTCAAAAATAGAATATTATTGTCTATTCAATCAATTAACAAGGTAAAATGGTTTACAATTTGAGAGGCAAAGCAAGAATAAGGGGAAGAATTTAGTGGGATTCTCGTCGAAATTCAGGATTCGGTTCTTCAATCATGGAAATCGTCATCTCCCTCCTCTTCCATTTTCTATTAATTGGGCGTTTGAAATTGCAGATCTTATACAATTTTCTTGTTTAGCTACGATAAATAGCTATATGATTATTATTTTTTATAGTATAATTTTTTACATGATTTTTGCGGAGCATATCCACGTAATGAATTCTATTCTTAATTTGCTTCAACTTATACGAGGAAATGAGGAAATCTTTCTACTATACATGTATTTATTCATAGATCTTTGTTTTCGTGTCTAAACGTTGAAGAAATAGCTTACGAGATGCGAGCGGCGAATGGCGAGTGCGAGCGGCGTGAGCAACGAGTAACGAACGACGGACTACGGACGGTGACCGATGCGCGGCGATGACGAACGCCGAGGTGCGAGCGGCGAAGTTGTTTTTAGGGTTACGGGAGTTGAATTGAATACGGTGCAATGGTAATTGAGGAAAGAAATATGGGCTTCAATAAGTAAAAAAAAATCTGCCCGCCTATGGCCCGCCCAAGCTCGCCGCGGCCCGCCCCGCACTGAGCACGCGATCCGTTTGAGCCCGCCTATTTGGCGGGCTTAACTCCGCCCAACCTTCATTTATGTGGCGGTGGCGGTTTAGTCCAACGGGTTTAACCCATTTTATTATGGAACTAAATGATGTACTCAATCGATAGTTAGACACCATGTAAGTAAAGTACCCAACAATATTTTAGGAAACTTACTACATTTATGAACTAAATGATGAAAATATTGATAGTTCTAGTATCCGATTAATAATGGAGTTTTTGATGATTTGTATTGTGATTGACTCAACATTCTTGGTCTCAATAGTGCCTTTAAATATGTTTTTACTTTTCTCATTGTTGGAATTTGTTATATGAAGGGAAATATCCCAACTTTTTCATAAAAAATAGTGTTTCATCATTGGCATAATGGGGTCTACCCTTGCACAAAGAAACATCATTTTGGTGATGAATCTTTTGCTTTTACAAGTCCTATATGAATCAACTTCACTTGGATGTAGTACCTCCGGCTTGTATTTGTGATATAGAACCATTTCTCATCTATATGGGTAACTTGACACATGTGTGAAAACTGAATCTTGTTACCATCTCTATCAACATGCTATTGACTCAAGCAATACTCTAACCCGTGAATCTTGTTTGACTCTGTCGAAGAGGCTTTATGGCATTGGTATGTGGTCGATTAGCCCTTCTTTAACCCACCTATGAATGATGTTCTCGCTAACATCCATTGCTTGCGATAAGTCACGTATTGTAGACATGTCTTTAACATCAATGTCTTTCAATTTTTCTTCATCCAACTATATTTTTTCGTATTCTTTCTCACTTATTTTTTATGTTCTTGATATTGGTTTACCTTCTTGCAATTATTTCCTTGCTGTAGCCAGAGATTCTTGTGAGTCTTCCTATGAACTTCAAATGGTGTTGCTACTTCTCCCATTTCGCCCGCCAAAGGTTAGCCATTAATGCTTGACTTCAATAGGAATTGAACTAAATTATTCTTCTCTTCAAAACCCAAATGTTTGTCATTAGTACTTGTACTCATTTTGAACTATGTACTGCATTTATGATGATCATGCAAGAATTCAAGAAGAAGTTGAAAGCTCCTTTAAATAGATGCGGTGTATTTAAATTGGAGGAAATTGAATTTAAGTTGAATTTGGTGTAATTCTCGATTTAATTTTGTGTAAGTGAGAAACTGAATGTAATATTGCTGAAAACGAATTGGAGGGAACTTTTCTTGTTCGGTGTTTCTTGGCTTGATACAATATTTTATTTTAGTATCGTGTTTTTTGGACGGTACACTTCATGTTGTTGACATTTGCGGCATAGTCTAGCTGTGCAATTTTAATTAAAGGGGGTGATTAGTTGTTAAGCAATAAAATAATTTTTTTCAATAAAGTAGATAATACCAATATACCCTTCACTTTTCTTAATCTCTGTGCCACTTCTTAATGTGCAATCTAAATTGAGATTTAAGGGAGTAGTATTATGTTGTCTATTTTCTAAAGTAAAAATAGAAAATGTCTTTCACGGTTAACATTTAAATTGATATCTCCAAAATATGTAATGTTTTTTATGAATTCATGATCAAATACTTGATATTTTTAAACTTAAATTTTATAATATTGTATTTTTGTATTAAAAATGAATAATTTAAATAGTAAAAAAATATATTGTTGGTGGTACTCCTAAACAATAATATTAATATGATACCCTCGACCAGATTCTTGATACTCCCGATAGAATTTTTGATACCCATGATCAAATCTTAATATTTATTGATCAAATATTTGATATTTTAAACTTTTCCAAACAGATTCATGTTAAGTATTATTGTGAAACATGTTCATATAGAACTTTATCATTTAATTTAAAGTTGTAAAAAGATACAATGTTGATGACAAAAATATTCTTTAAATTTCTTACTTTCCAAAATAAATTGTCTTTGAATATTTTTATTAATGATTAATATGAATTACCACAAAAATCAAAATAATCAATTTCGACTAAATTTAAGTGTAAAATGTCTTATAATTGTGCTAACTCATTTATAACAAATGCAAAGTGATTGTATCTCCTTAAAGTTTGGGCTTATAAAATATTAAAAAAATTTAAAACATGACTATATTTGAATCAAATCAATCGAACCCAATATATGATTTTCGTGGAAAAATTAACGCTTTTTCATCAAATTTATCATTTGAAGAACCACTACAACATAAACTAGATATTACGACACATTTTTTGAAATATTTTTATAACTGCTTCTAAAAAAGTATTTGAGATACTTAATTAAATATGTTATATTACAATTATTTATTGGGACACTTAATAAGATATTATATTTTCATTTCAATTAAATTCATAATTAAAGTATAAAACTTCTATTTAGAAAATTTGGGTCATATATTCTAGTCTTCGTCTACGCATGCGGCGTGCCCTAGCATTCTTCCCCCAAAATCGCCGACGTCCGCCATCCCCGATCCACCGTCCCGATCTGTCATCCACCATCCCCGTCTACCAGTATCGTCCACTAGTTCACCGTCCATCATCCTATGTCCCCCGTCTGCTAGTGTCATACGCCAATTTGCGGCCGGATAGTGCGCCGTTTGCCAATTTTTCTCAAAGCGCGAGTTCGGTTGGAAAATTAAAATCGATTGGAAAAATTAATTCAGCCACAATTTTACACATTGTAGAAGCTTGGGCCTTTCAACCATACCTTTCAAATTCAATTCGGTTAATGAAAATTTAGGTAATTAGTTATTTTATTATTTTTCTTTTTGCCTTTCTTAGAATTATTGATGCAATTTATGAACTCTCAAGCAATTTTCATTATTTTAGTGAATTTGTTCTTCCGCAAATACAAATTCTGTTACTTTTTATTCCCTTTTGTTTTTGCGGTTCATTGATGAATAATTTTGTTATTACGTTGCAATGAGATTTGTATATCTCTATCTTTCAAGCTCTATTATACTACTAGTTTGATTCAGAGATTAAAAGAAATATAATGATTAAGAAAGAAGCTGTGCACCATATTATTTGAAATATTGTACGGACTCATAATTTATCTTGAAAAATATTCTTATTAATGTGGATTCGGATGAAATACTGATGTATGAAACAAAGTAAAGCTAGGTCGAAAGATAACCCATCTAGTAAGTACTCCCTACCCATTGCTCTCTTCTTGAAGCAAGAGGAATGGTTTATGAGCAAGCATCTTTATTCTTAAAACTCGGTCAGGAGATAAGTTATCGACATATTTTCTCAAATATTGTCGACTGTAACTAATGGTGATGCCAAATAGAAACCCAAAATATAATAGTTGTTGATGTGTACTTGAGTGGGGATAAAAGAATCACGTCAATGTGTGAAATAAAATTAGATTGATTTGTATGGATTCAATTATTTATATATAATATTCTTTGTTGACTTCTCAAGTATTAAGGTATTCTCTAGAATTTGCGTCCTTCACCTTTACTGTTTGTATATGCTACAAGAACTGAATGAATGAATGCATCTGCAGAGAATTTCTATTGTCTTATTTGAATATATTTTTCACATTTTCTTATGAATGATGAGGTTCTCTCAAGTGTTAAAACTTCTTGAATGTCGTTGTTAGATTCATATGTATCTGATTATTGGTATATACTATTGGGTGGTGAATAATACACCCCCAAATTTTAGTATGACATTTGCTTATCTAGATGTTGTAGTAAAATTTTATGCATAAAGTAAACCGATTATGTTTTATGCACTTGTGTGCAATCGTGGTTTTTATATGACAAGAACAAGGTGAGTAATTAATTCCCGATGTACTTGAAAATTTTCCTTATGTTAGGCGTGTGTGAAAGTTGACTTGACTAGATAAAAATTAGTCGCTATCCGTAGAATGAATTGCGTCCAGTTTATATTTTTGACAGCTTATGTACTTATGTGAGACCAACCATGCCTTTATCTATGTGGCTTTTGTTAATGCGATATTTATGGAAGTTATGTTTTGGGCATGACGTCTTTGTTTGTTCAATGAAATCTCATTTTAATCAAGAAAATATATTACGTAAATGCGGTGACAGTGTTAGAAGTGGATATTAATTCATTGTCTTAGGATATTTCACTCAATTGCTCATTTAGAGGGATTTACTGCTATTAAATTAATAATTTAATTATTTCCTACATCATCATTAAGATTAATGAGAGTAGGTCGATAATATACTATGACAATCACATTTGGATTAATACATATTTATTAGTGTTTACTGAGTTTGATTTATAATATAAATCATAATCTTGCTTTTTGTTTAATTGGAATCTGGTAGCTCTCTCCTTATTTTTGGATGCTAAGTTCATATGGGTTGTTATTAAATATGGTTTATAGATAAGGTTGTATTCTCTACCATGAATTATTTGATATTTGAATGAAAAACTAAACTATTGATTTCGCATGAATAAATCTTCCAATCTTTTTGGGCTTTATTGGCACAAATTATATTTTTATTAACATGTTTATCTATGACTCTCGGTTGATTCATCCACTTCAAGAAGGCTAAAGACAAGGTCATTTTTGTGCCTAAATATTATTTTAAATGTTATTGTTCTCTTAATCATTCTCCAAAGAAAGTTCATTTATGTTGGTTGATCTTATTTCTTTTGTGTTTATCCAATGAATTATTTTGGACGACGATGAAAACTAATGCAAGAATTGTTGGAACAAAAGCACTCAACTTTAAAGGACCCTTTACAATTTAGATAATTCATTTTTACATTTTGTAAAAATAGTGTTATAATTCTATTTAGATTTTTTTTTTTTTTTTTGGACATGAAGGATAGGACATGAGAGTTCTACACCTAGCTAGTTGTCATTTGAATTGTTTAATTATTGTATTGTTAAATGACATTAAAATTTTTATAGTAAATTTGTGTTTAATATAAATTGTGAATGCATTTTTGACATGTGGTACTATAGATGTAACATGATATGATTGTATTTGTATTGAATTTTGAGACACATAGATATGACATACAACGTACATGTAAGTGCCTCAATTTACAAATTTGGGGCACAATTTTTTTATTACTACACATAAAAATGTCTCTAACTTAATCTAAACATACAAACAAGTGTCTCATTAAAGGACTTTAAGACACATAAGTGCCTCATGAAATTAATTTAGGGACAAAAATAGAGTTTTGACGCAACACATTATATGTCACGGTAATCAATTAAAGACACAAATAAGTATCTCAATATTTTTTAAGGCAAAATTAAGTGTCCTCATATATTTACAATATAATTTTAAACCTTTTAATGGACATTCATATGTGTCTCAAGAAATCAATTTTGGGGCATTTGTAAATGCCTAGAAAACTATTATTGTAGAGACACTTAAAAAGTGTCCCCAACTCTATTGGGACACGATACTTGGAGGCACATGTGATAAGTGCCCAAAAAGTCATAAGTACCCCAACAAAGTACATATCGGGGCATTTTTCGGTGTCTGAAAATCCCTTTTTGTTGTAGTGAATATGATTTTCATTGACAATCAAGACATAAAATCTGGTATTAATATTGTAAGATCAATTGTGAAAAGGCTGCCGATAATAGCTAGGGCTACACACATAACATAATTGAGAGAGATGAGAAAGAAAAAGAGATGTAGGCCTCAAGAATTATTAATTAAATAAGTCAAATATCTCAATTACCTTGTTTTTAGCCCAACAGCTTTCCACATATTTGGTCCAACGTAAGTACGCCTCGTATTTGACAATAATTGTTCATCATCGCCCACCCGCTCCCACGTGCTGCAAAAGACCAAATGTACTGTTGTTGGTCCCGATTAGTTGAGCAAATTAGGTAAAAAGTGTATCACCTTCTAGCAAAAATCTAGAAGGGGGGTTGAATATATTTTTCGAATCTTTCAAAATTTATTCAAAGTACCAAAGTACACAATGGAAATTTAAGATAAACCTCAACTTTGATAAGATCAAAAGCAACAACCGATATTCAAATGTTAACTTTGATTAAAAATTAATTCTTGAACGATAAATTGTAAATTGAACAAAAGTATATGAAAGCAATAAAGAACACTAGATTTTATAGTGGTTCGGATTATAACAATCCTACATCCACTCTCCTTCTCCAAACTTTGAAGAAGGGTCTCCACTAGCCGCTTACTTACTCACTTTACAAACTTACAACTTACAACTTGATCTTCAATTCTTCAAAGTACTCCTAACTCCTTCTAATGAATCTATGAATTACGGTGAATAAAGAATTTTGAAGATTACAAGATAAGTGTTCTATAAACACTCGAAAATATTTGAAAACTCTTTTGAAAATACTTTGTGAACTGAATAGTGAATAGTGTGAAAATTCAGATTTGCATAAGTGTATTGAAAAATAAAATCTAGACCTATTTATAAGTCTGAAGAAAGGCAGGTTAGTTTGTTAGTCGAGTTCTAACAAACTAAAAGCTTAACAAACTTAATCTTGAAAAGCTGCTCTTGACCTCATTTGTTTTTTTCCTACTAAATCTGCGGTGACTTGGTGAAGACTCGCATTTCTTATTCTACTCAGCTTGTCTTGACCTCGCCTCGAGCTCTTCATGATCGTCTCCTACTGAGATGACTAGTCTTGAGCCTGTCTCCGGATGACTTGTGACTTCGATCTCCATCCGACTTAAGTAGTCTTTGACTCGGTCGATCACCTTAGGATGAGCACTGATCTTTTTCTACATACTTTGTCTCGCTTATCGCATTCATCTTTTAACTCATCAAAACTTTACTTGATCTAACAATTTCCTCTTTTTGATGAAGTTAAAACCTACAAGAAAGAGACACACTCACAGTGAAGTTAGTTTAGAGTTAATCAAGATTTATAGGTACATCGTAACACATTTACACTTTAATCGATTCACAAAGCACCTTAAAAAAAAAAACAAGTCTTCTAATCTTTAAAAAAACTTTTAAGTCTTAAAAAATTTAGACTTAGAAAAATTTTGAGAACTTTAAGTCCGAGAAGATAAATTTCTCAGATGACTTATACTTAGAAAAATTTTAAGTTTTTCTTAAAGCAAAAAAACTTTAAGAAAATAAGACAAGTAATTCACAAAAGTCCAGATATATTCATTCATCGATTCTGATTTACAAAAGATAAAAAGATAAGGAAAAGAGAATGATCATATTATCGATTCCCACTCGATTGGCTTCGGGAATGGCCAACCGGTAAAGACTCTCTTCCTCGGCTTCTTGAGCTCATCTTCATCTTTCAACCCGGACTCCACTTCGGCTTTGGCAATGATGCTTTTGATCCAGTTCATGTCGATTGAGCCGTCTGGATTGGTCTTGGGCTGCCGTCTCATAGGCCGGAGCACAAAGATCTGCATTGAAGAACTTGTCTGCTTCACCAACAGCCTACGATATAGATCTTTGTCCTCCTTCTCTATCCACTCATGCCATCTCGGGTCCTCGTCTCACTGTGAATCGAGACCCCTTCAAGATGTACGGTGGTACATCCATCTCAGCGTCCAAATTCTTATCTTTGTATTCCTTGAAGAGTTTGCAGCGGCGACCTTGGCGGATTGAGTGTCCTGTGATAGGGCACTGAAATCGCTTCATCTGCCTCCTTCATTTCCCATTTCCTCACGTCCCTACTCCATCTCATTTCTAATCCTCCCTTGCTCTTCTTCTTGACTTCTTCCTTTCCCTTTCTCCATAGAAAGCCTTTGCTCTCTCATGATAAAGTAGTACCTTCCTCCCGAATGGGGGAGAGTGCAGACTTCCTTGGCTAGAGAAGATGGGACATCCACTTCACAACCTCACTGCAATCTCGTAACAGGGAACTTCTTCGGGCGGGAGGGTAGAGGCTTCCGTCCCGACGACTGCAGCCGCCGGATGATTCGGACGTCTGGAGGACCTCCTACGAAGAATAAAGCTGGTTATCTTCATCGCAGTCCTCATCCGTCTGCATTGGGCTGGTAGTGGGCTTAGCTCGGTGTCTGTCTGCGGCTCGACTAGCCTCCTCCTCGACCTCCTCCTTATTGGGGACCTCATGAAGTTCTGCCTCCTCATTTGTTACTTCCCACAACAGTGGATCCTCGGCCGGTTGAGCTCGCGGTGGCACGGCAACTTCATTCTTGGTTGAGGTTCCGGCCGCTTGCCTCTCGACCCACCGCGGTTGCTAGCCGCTCTCTCGCCTTTGTGCATCATCGGACTCATCATCCGAGTCGGCCCTCCAATTCTTTCATCCTTCGTCAACAAGCCTTTTTGCTTTGAATATTTTTTTCAGTCCTTCTCGTGTATCAAACCTCTTGTTTAGCCCTTCCATCAACACTCGAGATTTTGTTGAACAAAGCTTACGGTTGAGGGTATTTGTCCGATCTCCTTTAGTTGGGTAAACAACAATCTAAGCTTCTCCTCCTTCAAATTTTTCCGAATAGCAACCCAACCTAATCAACTTTGTACTCTATCGAGAATTGCTCTCATACGGACAATCGTGATTTTGTCACTCCATCATGGAAGCTTTGATCTCCTAGGATTGATTTAGTCACGATTGCCATAAGCAATCTGTACTTCCTCCTTAACATATGCTTTTCAAATCCCTTCGTACCCCTCTGTAAGTGATCCTCGCAAAAACATCAAATGACTCCTCCCAATCCTCCTCCTTATACGACAAAGGATTCACCCCTTCCATAGATGTATCCAGAATCCTTGCAACATTCTCCTTTGAGTACTCCAGGTTGAGTACCTTCAACGTTGGTTTTGAAACCATTCTCTGTAAACTCACTTCGTGCAAGGAATTCTCGCTCCAATGAAATCTGCGGTTTTGTTCTGCATGGAGATTTGAGCGAACAAAATCCTCGTAACCTTGAAGCTTCTAATAACTCGATAATCTCTCTGGATTCTCTGTCATTTGTAGTCTCAAAATCTACAAACATTTCAGCTTTGAGTTTATTTTTGACCGATTCTCAAATCATTTTGAAATCGAATTTGATGAGGATATATAAGAGGGGGTTTAGGAGTTTGAGAAGAAGAGGATGCCATTGATAAAATTTTGAGAGTAAGAAAAATTTCAAGTAAATTTTGAGAACAGGAATTGTGGAAGTAAAATTTTAAAACTTTGAAGAAGGTAAGTTTTTAAACGAGGGGAGAGAGAGGGAAAGTTGGGAAAACGAAACGTGGCACGATCTCGGAGTTTTAATTTTTAAACCGTTGATTGAAAAAGCGCGTGTAAAACATCGACGGTTTAGCGAGAAAATCGCCAATTGGGCGCGTGGCCTTCACGCGTCTTGAATTACATAAAAAGTAACCGTTTAACCTACGGATTAGACGACTAATAGACTTGCTTTATCAAAAGTAATTAGTATACCCGACGTAAGCAATGAGATGTCTTACTTAGCAATCAGGTATTCTATTTTAGACTTGGTAGATGACAGACTTGGTCAAAATGACCTTGTCTTATATTTTTCAAAAATTTCCTCCTAGTCTGATTTTGAAACAAAACTTAACAAATGATTTACAGTTTAGTTACAAAGTACGTAATTCTTGAAATACACAGACTTAAGAACTTTATTTGAAAACAAAGATTTTGAGGAGAAACAAAGATGAAGGTTTTCTCGAATGAAGAGATTTATGAGACTAATGGGTATACTGTTCCTGCAAACAAACTCATCAAAACTATTAGTAGGCTGGGGTAGATCGGACAAGGTGCATGTAGTCATCTGTTTTCTAGAAATCAGGTGACTATTGTGCCCTAGTACGATTTACCAAATATCGAATAAGTAATAATCAAGTCGGATAAGGTCAATATGACTAATCCTTGATTCTTGATTCCTAAAAGGAGATCAATGATATCAGCTATACGATTGTCATTTGACACATACATAGTACGATAATTCTTTCTAGACATAGATTTAAAGAAAAGAAAAAAACCGTAAATAAAGAATACAATTATCGGATGCAAGTAATTTAGAAACCAGCTAAAGATGCATCAAGTAATCCTAATTCTAAGCATAATTCTTTAAACCTAGACTCATAATGGTTTTGTAAGAATGTCTGCTCTTTGTGACTCATTAGCTATTTTCTCAATCCTAATGTCATTTTTCTCAACATGATCCCTAATGAAATGATGCCTAATGTCTATATGCTTACATCTAGAATGCGAATGATTGTAAGTCATTGCTATTGCACTATTACTATCACGGTAAATAGGAGCAGTGATGTTTGAATATTATAATCTCTAAGATGTTGACTAATCCGGAGGAGTTGAGAGCAACAACTTCCGGTGCCATATATTCGGCTTCGATTGTGGAGGTGGCAACATATATACATTTCTTAGATAACCAGGAAATTAATTTATTGCCTAAAAATTGACAAGTTCTGAAGTAGATTTTCTATCAATCTTACATCCTCCAAAATCTGAATCTGAATAACTTGTCGGCCAAGGTTGTCATCATTTGGGTACCATAACCCTACTTCCAAGGTTCCTTTGAGATATTTAAGAATTTTCTTAGCCGTCTCCGGATGAGTTTTCTTGGGATTAGGCGGAATCTTGCACATACCCCAACCTGCAAAGACTATGTCGACCTACTTGCAGTGAGATAGAGAAGAGATCCAATCGGTCCACGATACTCTGTTGCATCTCAAGGTATCCCCGCTCATTGAATCCATAGAGAAGTTAGTTGCCATAGGTATATTAACTTCTCTCGCTAGTAGTCATTCTAAATTTCTCAATCAGATCCTTAGCATATTTAGACTAATGTATAAATATACCCTTACTCATCTGTTTAACTGTAAGCCTAGAAAGTATGTTAATTCACCCATCATTGACATTTCAAACCTGTTTTTCATGAGAATGCTAAACTCTTCACATAATTTCAGATTAGGTGAACTAAAGATTATGTCATCTACATAAATTTGAACTAATAAGATGTTACCATCTACTTCCTTTCTAAACAAAGTTCTATCAATCTTGCCTTTTGAAAAACCATTTGATGTCAAGAAATCGGACAAGGTATCATACCAAGCTCTGGGAGCTTGTTTGAGTCCATTTAGAGCTTTGTTGAGTTTATAGACCTTGTTATTGATCTTAAACCCGGGAGGCTACTCCACATAGACTTCCTCAAGCAAAACACCATTAAGGAAGGCAGACTTAACATCCATTTGAAAGACTTTGAAAGATTTATATGCAAGAAATGCCAAGAACAACCTTATTGCCTCTAATCGGCAAGCTGGAGCATAGGTTTCATCATAGTCTATCCCTCGGTGTGAGTAACCTTGTGCAACCAATCTTGCCTTATTTCGAACAATAATGTTGTTCTCATCTATTTTGTTCTTAAACACCCATTTGGTGCCTATAATCTTTCTATGTAAGGGTCTTTCCACTAATTCCCATACATTTTGCCTTTCAAATTGATGCAGTTCTTCTGCATGGCGAGTTATCCAATTTGGATCGATAGAGCTTCCTCAATAGACTTGGGTTCAAGAAGCCATACATAACAACTGAAAAGACTTTCGAGTCAGTCAACATCATTCGTAATACGCACACTACTAGATGGGTCTCCTATAATCGATTAGATGGATGATAGCTTCTCATCCTTTTGCCTATATGAGGAGAAGGATCCTCATCTTGAGTCTCGATGAGGCAACTCCTCGACGACTCTACCTCGGTGACATTCCCCTTCATCGGTGACCCCGTGATCGGTGATGTCAAGGGTGTTTGATCGATGGAGTGATCGGAAGTTGTCTTCGATTATCGGATGGGGATTCTTCTTCATCGATTCGAATCAAGACTAGGTAGATAGACAGTTCTATGTTTAGTCTTGGATAGTTCAATTTTATCTAGACTTTCAGAAATTTGATTCACTTTATACGAAAAGGAATACGGCTCATCAAAAACAACATGAGGGGTTTCCTCCACACAAAGGGTTGTCTTGTTAAAAACTCTAAATGCCTTGGAAGTGTTAGAATATCCCAAGAATATTCCATCAATTGCCTTAGCATCAAAGGTTCTTAACTTAGATTTTCCATTGTTATGGATAAAACACTTACAACTAAAAGCTTCGAAATATGAGATTCTTGGAATCTTACCCTTCCAAATCTCATATGGAGTCTTACCCTTGTCTTTGACAACTAAGCACCTGTGCAGGTATAACAAGGCTGTGTTGATGGCTTCACCCGGAACCTGTGAGAGGTATCATACTCAACCGGCATGCTCTGTTGCTTCCTTCAAAGTTCTATTCCTTCTTTCAACCACTCCATTTTGTTGAGGAGTTCTTGCTGAAGATGTCTCATGAATAATTCCACACTTATTGAAAAAGTTAGATAAACAAGAATTCAAAAATTATGTGCCCTTATCACTCCTTATTTTAATAATATTAACACCCTTTTCATTAAGAATCTGTTTGAGCAGATCGGGGATCTTGTTTATAGTCTTATTTTTTTTTAAAAGAAATATAACCCAAGTGTATCTAGAAAAGTCATCTACTACAACAAGAGTATATTTCCTTCCACCGAAACCGAGAGGAGAAACGAGGTCCAAACAGATCCGGATGAAGTAGTTGTAAAACTCTTTCGGATGAAGAGGAGTTAATACTCTTAAATGAGTGTCTAAATTTGTTTACCTTTACGACAAGCATCACATTTAAGATCGGTGGATAAAAGTTTTTCAGTAATCCTTTGACAAGGTTCTTTTTGTGACTTACTAAGGGTCTTGAAATTCGGATGACTAAGCCTCTTGTGCCATAGCCGGTGAGATCTTCTCCACCCTTAGCTATCAGACAAGTATCTTTGGGACAACTATTAAAGTTGGCCACATAGACATTACCATGTACGAAGCCGAGTTAAAAGTACCTTATACGAAGAATTATCTAAGATATCACATTTATCCCTTGAAAATTTAACAAGAAAACCTTTATCACAAAGTGAGAAACAGATAGCAGATTATGTTTCAAACCTTCAACAAAATATACCTCGGATACGAATATCCTTGATAATCGAGTACCTACACCTTTAGTCCGACCACAATTCATTGTCTCCAAATAATACTCTTGGACCATCAATGCTTTGGAAATTTGATAACAGCCTCTTGTTATGGGTCATGTGTTGTGAACAACCACTATCAATGTACCATATGGAATCTAAGATCTCTTCCTTAAGTGATGATCCTGTGAATCTGTAAAGCAGATCGGTTATAAGGTACCCTAGTGATCTTGGGTCCTTGAAGGTCAAGTATCACTTTAGGTAACCAAATAAACATCTCATCTCCAAACAATAAATCAGACTTGGTCTTTCTACCAAATCTGTCTACAATTGTATCACTTTTAAATGATAACTTGTTGTATTGATTGAGTAATTTTCCTAAACTTAGGAAATATGAGATAACATCGATCCTTCCATCAAAAGGATTATAATAAGAATTTCTTCTTATTTTGGTTCTTGGGTTTCTCCTAGTCGATAAGGAGTCCTCGGCTGAATTTTTGTTTTCAAAGTGGGAGATGCGATCCTTATTGGACTAGTTGGTTTCCAAGGTCCAATTCTAACCTCTTTTGAGTGATCGGATATTTTCACAAATTTCCTAGGTTTTTGTACATCCGATTTATTATTTCTATCATAACCAAGACCTGTTTTGTCATGGGATTTTTGAGATGTATTAAAGATATGGTCTATTCTTGTTGTGAATTATTAAGTTGACTAATTTTGAAAACTAACTTCTCATTGTCTTTCTTAATTGATTCATTTTCAGCACTGAGACTACTTCAAATTTGTCTTTTAAAGTTTTCAATTCATTTTCTAATTTTCGGGTAAGGTGGCTGATGTACTAGCCTCGGCTGGGAAAACATTCCCCCTTGAATGTTTCCTCGGATTCTGAATAGTTCATCACTGCTTGTCTTTAATTAGAATTTGAATTTGATCTTTTAAAGTCAAATTCTCTCGTCTCTAGCTGTTTATAAGCAGCCAGAGATGTCTTTAAATCTATCAATAACTCATGAATAACGGTTTGATCATGATCGGATGCATCGACAAGAATCATTATCGGAAGATGAATAGTAGATCACCTCATTAGCCATGAGACAGATTTCATCATCTCGATCCAAACTCAGGATGAGGATGATGATGATGATGATTTCTTTGGCTCCTTTTCTTCAGCCAATAAAGCCATTTGATCTCGCAAATCTCTGTCTCTCTTTTTCCTCTTTTCTTCCCTTTCATTAAGAGTCGGTTGAGGACAATCATAGGTGAAGTGTCTGGCTTGTTGCATGTGTAGCAAGTATCACTCTGTCGATCTGGGACTAGAAGGATTTCTTCGACAGGTGATCTCGTATCTTCTTGTGCGGCTCTTGCTTTTGTCATCATCGAAGACTCATCTACCTTTCTACCTGATCTGGATCTTGATCTATCCTTACCTGCAAATCTCAATTTATTTCTTTTATACTTCATTCTCAATCTATCATACCTTTTGGTGAGCAGAGCCATCTGCTCCTTCAAAGATAGATCGGCTCCCTACAGACTCGGTTGACACCTTGTCTTCTTTGCCGACAAAGGCAACAAACTTAGATGAGGTGCTTGACTCCATCTCATCCTCCTCGTCTTCTATTTGAATATCATATTCTAGAGCTTTAAGATGAGAGAACAAAGTATGGTGAGTAATAGAAGATAAATCTTGAGTAGCTTTAAGGATATTGGATTTCTCCCTCCATCTCTTGGTTAATGATCTCAGAATCTTGTTATTAATCTCCTTCTCGTATAATTCTTTCCAAGGTCGGTTGCTTTATTGAGGAGATTAGTCAACCTTACATCTAACTGATCCACGAGACTCATTTTCCTTCATTTTGAATGTCTCAAATGTATGCAAGATCGATGCATGACTTGTTCTCTTTAACTTGATACGATCCTTCACAAACATTTGCTAAAGTCTGCCATATTTCTTTGGCAGTTTTGCATCTCTTAATCTTCTCTATCCAATCTTTACTTAGAGTCTCAATGATCTCGGTTCGAGCTACTTGATCAAGATTGTGGATCTTTCTTTCATCATTTGTCAATTCGAACTCTTTTTCTCTTGTCTGTCCTGGATTGGTGACTCGGCTCCGGTGCTAGTGCCTCCATGATAAAAATTTATAGTTCCTTCTTCAAGAACCTCTTCCATCCTATCATGAATGGCTTTGAGGTGATTCTCCATCTGAATTTCCAGTAATCATAATCTTCAATAGAGAATTCAGGTAGATTCTGGACTTCTTGTTTTTTCCGATGACATGATGAGATAAAGAGACAAAATACTCCACAAAACTAATTAGTAGCACTGTTAGTAGTAATGAAGAGAATGAAGAAAATCAAGAAAATTTCAGAGTCTCGATTAAGACCTAAAATTAATATCGGAATGACTTAACACTCGCTCCGATACCACTTGTTAGTCCCTAAAGGTGTGCGTAAGTGTTTATGCGAGAATATTATCACGAATGTTGGCACAATCGAGAACAACACGCATTTAAAAATAAATGAACGAAATACACAATGAAGTCTTAAACACTTTGCAAGATGGATATCAAAATTTTCGTATAGATTATAAATAAGTCTATACGCGATCGGCGTATTATCACTAGTAATTGTTAAGTGATACAATCGGTGAAAACATAAGTCACACCGTGAATGGATCTACGTATATAGTGACTAGACAATGATCAATCTAACCTATCACTAATACATATAAAGACCCAATGTTGAGTGAAATGTTGGAACATTCACCAACGGAAGTATCGAGTATGAAACATACAATAAATTCTATAATCTATGCCAATAGACTATGCTAGATTATGTTTCCCTCAATTCGAGTTTTAATCTTCATAGCAGCCGTGTATTTATAGATAAATCTGGACTCTTAATGCTTGAAGATAACTTCCACATCTCCCTTGAAAATAGGTAACTTCCATGTAACTTCCCCATGATCTTTATAACTTCTCTTTGCTTGCCTTTTCAAACGCATGACTTCGGTAATCGCCGTAAGTCTTCATTACGAAAGAAAACAAGACATTGACCAAGACAAAACGTGGGTTAAGGGTTAGTGAAAGTGGAAGGACGAATTCGATGTTGTGACCAGAATGTTGGCACATTGAGTAACACTCGTCATAACATCAACAATCTCCCCAATTCGGCCTTTCTCTTGGAACACACACGATGTTGTACCATTGTGCGAGAATGTGTACACAATAGAGATAAGTAAATAAACATCAAGTAAATGACATCTCATTACTTAGCCAAAAACGAATAACACTTAAACATAAAACATCACTAAACATAAATTACGAACATAACTAAGACTTAATACTTAATAAAATCAAAATCAGAGCTAACACAAAACAATAACACTTAAACAAACTAACATAAATCGAGCTTAAAACATAAAAAACACAATAACATAAATCGAGCAATAAAACACAAAAAAACACACTAACATAAATCGAGTTTAAGACAAAAACATATAATAAACTTAACCAAAAACCATAACCAATACTAGACATAAACAAAAAAATAAAATCGGAGCATAGTATCACGAACTTAACCAAAATAAACTTAACTAAATACCAAATCACTATTAAGTTCCAAAACATGTCTAAACTATAAGATAAGTTCGAAAAAAACATAAACATAAAACAGAAAAATAAATTGAGTCTTTACAAAAGCAGATAAAGCTTATAAACGAAGGTTTAGGAGAGGATTGGTCAGAAGTATAGCAATTTTGCATCTTCATAAGTCTCGCACGAACTCCCCTATCTTCAAGCTTCTCTATTTTCGAAAGCTCCCCTCGCTAATGTCCCCAATCATCCAAGTCATCATACAACACACCGAGATCTTCATCATCCCAATCTGCATCTATCTTCTCAAAGCATCCACGTCCATGTTTGAACCGCTGGGTCCATCATTGTTGTTTGGATTTATGGGCACATTCTCACTGCGCATTCTCGGGTTTCTGTTTCGGCCTCGATACCGTGAGCTGCACTTGTTTCAGCTCCAGGATATATCGGCATCTGGTGCTCCTTCGGTTCCATCCACATTAGCATTTACACCTTCACTGTTCAGCGGCAACATCAAGAATCGGAGCATCAACTTGAGCGGCAACATCGAGTCCTACTCCCTGTGACGGTAGAAAGTAGTGCTTCCCAGACCACTTTTGTGCATTTCAAGGTTGCTCAACAAACACTTGGCATTAGTGATTGAATTTTCAGTCATAGCAATCTGATCTCGGATGAATTGCGGCTGTAATTGCGGAGTGTTGGCGGCGTGTGTGCCAACATTTCTCGGCACATCGGCTGGTTGATCGGTAGGAACTTCAGGTTCGGGTGCATTAGGATCTCTGTAGGGCGAGATCAATCACTCTTGGTCCAGTCCTTAGAACATGAGATATTGCCGGACTTAGTGCAAACGAGTGATAATCTCATTATTCTCTCTTTGAAATCCTTGAGCGGAAATCAACAAGTGAATTAGACTAGGATAAGACATTAGTCCTTTGCTTGATATTCTCCCGAGTATGTCATCATATTGTCAAAGATAGTCTTCCCAAGATTAAATCTCCTAAGATGACCAATCTTGTACATTAGGACTGACTTGCTCCGAGGTCGGAGTGGTCGTGTTCGATGAAGGCAGCCAATTGTACACAATTAGCTTGTGCAAGACATTATATAAACTTGTCAAAACCGAGGAATTAATTCTATATCTCCAAGCAATAATCCTTCCTCCGGTGATAACACCGATCACTTCATCTAAATTATCCACCGTGGATCCTCATCATCACTAGTTCTTAAGACAGAATTTATTATAGCCGGAGTTACCTCTATAACCTTGCCTCTAAATTTCACTTTCCCATAGTGCCTCGAATTCACTTGAAACTCTTACTTTCAGATTAGCATAAAATTCATATATCCAATCAACTAAATAAGGTGTAGCAAATGAAGGGAATGCATCAAAGATCTTTCAGTCAAATATCCAACAAGATTCATAGAGACAAAATCATCCATCTTAATTATTCTTTCTCCAACTATCACTCGAGTTCGCAAAGTCCTAAACTTATCACTATCCACACCATTATGGCTATCATCGAATCGGACGAAGACATATTCGAGAGAGGAATCAGTATGTACCTCATCGATTTAGCCTTACTTGCTTGAGATGAAGAAAACTCAGAGTCGAGGATGATGTGTCCATTGGTGTGCCAACATCCTCTCGGCACATCCTGCGGACATTTCGCTTTTTGCTTCTCTTCTCCAAACGAGCAGCCATTTCAGCCAATGTTTGATTCATTTCTGAATCCTCGGTACTCCTCGGTGAGCACCGAGCAGAGGCTTGACCACTTATTTCTTTATCTGGGCTTGCTTCGCATTTCCTCTTCGTAAGAGTCGAGTCGAACACTTGAATCGGCTTTGAAGCAACACCATCATCATGTTTCGCTTCTTCCCGTTTTCGAGTAACCTACCCTTTGCCCATGGTTCGGTAAGAACGCCTTTTCGACCGCGTCCCCCGGAGCTCGTTGCCTTTTGTCGAACGGTTTCAAAGCGAGCGGTGAGTTCACCGGTGTCGGTCGAGTCAGTCGATGGGTCTTCTACTGGAGCATCTTGCGGTGATTGTGGCGGTGTAAACACTAAGTGTTTGTACTGCTGGAAATCAACCTCCACGTCGCCGACCTTGACAACATGTGGTAAATCGTCCGCTTAGTGAGGGTTTTGAATGCATAGACGATCTCGATCGAAGTGGCTCCTTCAGCTAGCTCAACCGTCATTGGGTAAGTCTCGAGAACGGGGGCTTCACTAGTTTCGCCGCTAATTGGATTTTGTGGCGTTCCGCCCAAAATCGGAGTTTCGGTTGGTTGCTCGACGGGAATTTCGGTATGGGTTGGTGATATTGGCACATCCAACGATCCAACCCTAATTGATGTGGGTGATGTTAGGACTGGTGCGCCAACATCGGAGACATTCTCGCGCCATTGTTGCAAGAAGTCGAAGGTTTCGGAGGTAGAAGATGATCTTTGGAGAGGTTGAGTGTTTGGATTGTGAAGGTGAGAGGTCTTTTCGATCAGCCATATTAATCACTCAAACACTATTCAAATTAAATTAATAAAATAATAAATTTGAATATAAATAGGCTGAGGGAAAGAACTAATACCACAAAGTATGATTAATAATACCTTTCGAATACTTGTGCTAAAATTCGAAACTTTGATAAAATGTATAGAACACAATGAGTATTAAGGACCTTAAATAGGGAATAGAAAGATTATAGAAGTTGTGAACACATCGAAGTTAAAAGATAAGATTTAATCACATCCCTAAAAATTAGGGCATTATCAAATGTTGGAAGTTTATTTCAATGACATGCTAAAAACCGCCCGATTCTATATAAAATAACCGCACAAATAATTAAATTAGACTGTATAATATCGCTGGGAACAATTTAAGATAAATAAATCCTCATAAAATAATATTCGGAAATTTTCAAACTCGTAGAGGTAAATATACATATGAGAACCAGAATGTTATTCACTTGAATGTCGGCACACACTTCTCAACACAGTTTTTACATGAAATAAATTCATTTGTGTTGCACTATATTTTGCTTTACCCACTTATTCACATTGATCCATTTTTCCGTAAGAGATCATCGTAGTTGTCACTCCGTGTCCTATAATTACTCAATGGATTGTGAATATATTGATGCATTAAAGTCACCTTTTGAAAAGAGAACATCGTAGTAGTCAACTCCGTGTCCCATAGTTACTCGGTGACATAGCATCTAATTGTGAGTTTATTTAATTGCATTTGAGAGAAGTGTGTCCAGGACAATTTATATTTATCACAGGTTCTAATACTATTTACACAAGAGAGTTCTAAAACACTAAATATTACAATACTTAAAAAAATTTAAATAAATTGTTCTAGTGTTGCTACAAATGTTGGCACATTTGTCACAACACACAAAGCAACTATAGGACTAATTAGTGCATAAACCTAGAGATTTTCTAAGAGACGAAAACCTCTCATTATCAAGGGCTTTAGTAAAAATGTACGCAATCTGTTTTTCAGTAGAAATGTATTTCAACTTTACAACTTCTTTTTCTACAAGGTCCCTAATAAAGTGGTGTCTAATACTTATATGCTTAGTTAACGAATGTTGCACAGTGGTTCTTAGATATATTAATTGCACTTGTATTATCACAATAAACAAGAAGAGTATTGCTCTCCAAACCGTAATCATCGAACATCTTCTTAAGCCAAAGAAGTTGAGTACAACAATTCCCCGTGGCTATGTATTGATTCATCGTAGATAGGGAAACACAATTTTGTTTTCGGCTATGCCAAGAAACAAGATTGTTACCCATGTAGAAACATCCACCACTTGTACTCTTTCTATCATCACTATCACCTGCCCAATCTGCATCACTATAGCCAATCAAAGAACAATTAGTGTCCTTGCTATACCATATTCCATAATCACATGTGCTTGCAACATATCTAATTATTCTATTAACCGAATTCATGTGAGATTCTTTAGGATCAGCTTGATAACGAGCACATAAACAAACATTAAACATGATGTACCGGCCTACTAGAAGTCAGATACAAAAGACTACCAATCATCGACCTATACAATGTTGGGTCAACATTTGTGCCAACACTGCCTTTACACAATTTTTGTGTCGATCCTATAGGTGTCTTCATGTGTTTAACATTGTCTAAACCAAACCTTTTCACAAGATTTTTGGCATATTTGCTTTGACAAAAGAAAATACCATCCTTGCATTGTTTAATTTGAAGACCTAAAAAGTAATTCAAGTCTCCAACCATCGACATTTCAAAGGTAGTGGTCATTTCATGTACAAATAATTCAAGCATTTTCTCACATGTAGAACCAAACACAATGTCATCAACATATATTTGAGCAATCATAATATCATATCTAGAATGTTTTATAAACAAGGTCCTATCAGCTTCACCTCTATAAAAACCGAATTCAACAAGAAAAGCAGTTAATCTACCATACCATGCCCTAGGTGCTTGCTTCAAACCGTATAAAGCTTTCTTAAGTTTATAAACATGATCAGGAAATTTATGATTCTCAAACCCCTTAGGTTGTTCTACATATGCTTCTTCCATAAGAATTCCATTAAGAAATGCGGCCTTAACATCCATTTGATGCAGCTTTTATATCAATGTAGCATGCAATAGCAAGTAACAGTCTTATGGACTCAATTCTAGCAACGGGAGCAAAAGTCTCATCAAAATCAATTCCTTCTACTTGTGTATAGCCTTGAGCAACTAATCTAGCTTTGTTTCTTACAACATTACCAGATTCATCAGTTTTGTTTTTGAAAATCCATTTTGTACCGATTACATTCACATTATCAGTGCCTAGGCACAAGTATCCAAACATCATTCCTTTCAAATTGATTTAACTCCTCATGCATTGCATTAATCCAGTTTTCATCTTTCATAGCTTCATCAACATTTTTAGGTTCATTGAAAGAATGAAAACATTCAAAGTTCACCTTGTTACACATGGATGTCATACAAATCGATCTTACCACATGTCTTGCATCAAAACTCAATTTTCTCCTTGTTTGTACACTGATTGTGGTTTACCTATGATCTGTTGTTGTAGATGATTTTTGAGAATCCTGGAAGATGGTACGGTAGTAGGATAAGGCATAGTTCTATTAATTTCTCGGATGTTGAGGTGATGTTGCTTCAGATGTGGGCACATTTGTAGCAACATTCTCAATCGATTCAGTAAATTCCGAACTTTGCATCCGCTCAATAAGATCAGTTACATCTTCTTCAATGGCATTATCTGCAAGACTTGCATTATCATAAAAACAACATTCATAGACTCTTGAACAAGATCAGTCCTAAGATTATAAATCCTAAAAGCTCTCTTGTTTCTAGCATAACCAAGAAAGAAACCCTTGTCACTTTTTGAATCAAATTTGTGTAGCTGGTCTCTATCATTCGTAATGTAGCAAACACAACCAAAGACATGAAAGTATTTTAGATTAGGCTTTTTGTTATTCAAAAACTCATAAGGTGTTTTAGTGGAATTAGGTCTTAAATAAACTCTATTGGATATATGACAAGCGATTCAAAGCTTCAGCCCAAAACCTTTTTGAAAGTTTCTTGGATAAAAGCATTACTCTAGTCATCTCTTGTAGAGTTCTATTTTTCCTTTCGGCTACACCATTTTGTTGAGGTGTTTTAGGAGAAGAAAACTCTTGAATTATACCTTTGTTTTCACAAAAATTAGTGAATAAGCTGTTCTCAAACTCCCTACCATGATCAGACCTTATTCTTTTAACCTTAGTGTCATAAACATTTTTAAAACGTTTATAGAGAATTTTGAAAACTTCAAAAGCATCTGATTTTTCCTTAAGAAATTCAATCCATGTAAACCTTGAATAATCATCTACTATGACAAAAGAATATCTCTTACCACCAATGCTTTCAGTCTCCATTGGTCCCATTAAATCCATATGCAAAAGTTCAAAGCAACGTTTTGTAGTACAATGTGTCAACATTTCATGCGACATTTTGACTTGTTTACCACTTTGGCGGGATCCACACACATTTGACCTCCGAATTTGTAACTTAGGTAGACCTTTAACACATCAAATTTCAATAATTTGACAATATTTTTATAATAAGCATGTCCAAGTTTTGATGCCAAAGAGTACTCTCATCGGTTTGAACATTAAAGCATGCTTGATTCGAATCAATTAAATAACAATTATCCACAGATCTATTACCAACCATGAGACAATTATCATCATTGTTTAACACATAGCATGAACTTTTATCAAACTTTACATGCAAGTCATCATCACATAATTGACTAATACTAATCAAATTTGCAAGTAAACCTTTAACATGTAAGACTTTTGTCAAGTTTGAAAAACCAGGAACATTCAATGTACCTATACCAATAATTTTACCTTTTGAACCTCCTCCATATGTAACATTTCCACCATCATATGCCTTATAATCAGTGAGATACCTTTCCTCACCGGTCATGTGTCTAGAACACCCACTATCAAAATATCATAGTCCCTAACACATGCTTTTAAAGAGGTGTAAACAACATTACATACAAGATATTTGACTTTTTCACCCAAGTGGATTTTTGAATAGGTTCTTGAAAAGATTTTTGAACTATTTGTTTCGAATGTTGAGCGAGAATGTGGCAACATTTTCAAAGACATTTTAGAAAACTTTTTATCCCGCCTCATTCTAAAACAGCTTTGGTCGTTTGTGACCCTCGGTGAAACAATAATGACAAACATCCTTCTTTTCAGAATCATTTTTCAACTTTTCAGTATCAACGAAGGTTTTGTAAACACAACATGTTTATTATTGTTTAAAAACTGAGTGATATTACCATTATAACCAAGACCATGTCTACTTGTACTTCCAATTGTCGGGCGCCTCATCAAGTTTGGTTGAACTTTACGAATATCTTTTGAAATTCAGTGTTGTGCCTTTGAGCTGCTCTTTGAGGTTGCATAACTCCAGATCTTTCCTTGTTAGTATGACCTCAAGCTTTATCACCAAATCCTTTTGATATGACTCTTCAATAGTCATGTCCCTTAAGGCTTTTGAGTGGATTCTAACTCCTTTTCAAGCTTCGATAAGCTGGACTTACAATCTTTGCAAACATTGTTAGAAGTACCTGCTTTATCTACACAAGAACTTGAGAAACAATTAAATTGGAACCTCCAATATTTCCTCAAATGTTGGCACATTTGACTCGACATCGAATCATCCAAAGAAATCATCAAGAGTATCATCATATATAATCCTTGCGTAAAAGCATATTCTTCATTCTTATCGAATCATCTTCACAATCGGACTCATCACTTAAGGTAGCATTGAAATTTACCCTTTTTCTCAAAAGAGTGTTGGCACATTCATTAGCATAATGACCAAAACCAGAACATGCATCACATTTAACATTTTTCCTATATTCGGATCATATTTGATCTTGTTACCTCTATCAAATTGCCTAGGTTGATTAACATTCCTATTTTTATCGTGCAATTGACGTGAACTACCAACTGATCTCTATCTTGATTCTTAATTTGCAAATTATTTCTAAGCCTATTTGCTCTCTTTTTCAAAAATGCATTAAACTCGCTTAGTTAAGAAAGCAATGTTATCGGCATTGCCGGCACAATCATCAATAACATCTTCATCGAATCTATTTAAGAATAACAAGCGGTTGTTTATCAAGACTAGAAGATGTTTCTCCTTTGAAAACAAAAATTTTCTTTTGTATTTCTCATTATCTCTTTGAGAAAAATTCATTTCATACGTTTTCAAAATACTCACCAACTCATTTTGAGTAATAGCATCAGTATCTTTAGCTTCCTCAATAACACATATCTTAGCATCAAAACTTTTAGGAACAGCTTCTTAAGATTTTATGTACTAACCTTGTATTGGATATCGCTTCACCAAGTGCTTGAGATTCATTGGAAATCTCGGTGATTCTTTCATTGTAGGAGGATATGATCTCATCTTCCTTCATCCTTAAATTTTCGAACTTGGTTCCAAGCATCCGCAACTTTGTCCTTCTCACACTCTCGGATCCTTCACAATGTTCTTGTAATCTCTCCCATGCATCTTTTGCGTATACACGCTTAGAAATTATTTTGAACATGGATACATCCGTAGAAGTGAATAAGGCATTGAGTGCCTTCGAATTGAAGCCGGCCGTGGTCACCTCATCATTTGACCATTCTAACTCCCTCTTGATTTGAGCTTCAAGATTGTCGGTGGCTGGAACTGTTGGTAGAGTCCAACCGGTTAAAATACTCCTCCATGCACGTTCATCAATGGACTTGATGTACATGCGCATCTTAGGCTTCCAAATTGCATAATTTGTACCATCGAGAACCGGTGGCCTAATTGAGCTGTAATAGGATAATCCATCGCAATAAATCACACCAAACACAGGATCTAAACTCGGGATAACGAGTTCAACGGCTCGTGCCAATTGAAGGTGTGCGTAAGTGTTTATGCAGAATGTTGTCACGAATGTTGGCACAATCGAGAACAAATACGCATTTAAAAATAAATGAACATAAATACACAAAGTGGAAGTCTTAAACACTTTGCAAGATGGATATCAAAATTTTCGTATAGACTATAAATAAGTCTATACCGCTAATCGGCGCATTATCACTAGTAATTGTTAAGTGATACAATCGGTGAAAACATAAGTCACACCGTGAATGGATCTACGTATATAGTGACTAGACAATGATCAATCTAACCTATCACTAATACATATAAAGACCCAATGTTGAGTGAAATGTTGGAACATTCACCAACGGAAGTATCAAGTATGAAACATACAATAAATTCTATAATCTATGCCAATAGACTATGCTAGATTGTGTTTCCCTCAACTTCGAGTTTTAATCTTCATAGCAGCCGTGTATTTATAGATAAATCTGGACTCTTAATGCTTGAAGATAACTTCCACATCTCCCTTGAAAATAGGTAACTTCCATGTAACTTCCCCATTATCTTTATAACTTCTCTTTGCTTGCCTTTTCAAACGCATGACTTCGTAATCGCCGTAAGTCTTCATTACGAAAGAAAACAAGACATTGACCAAGACAAAACGTGGGTTAAGGGTTAGTGAAAGTGGAAGGACGAATTCTCGATGTTGTGACCAGAATGTTGGCACATTACGAGTAACACTCGTCATAACATCAACAAATTCCGATTAGTTGAGCAAATTAGGTAAAAAGTGTATCACCTTCTAGCAAAAATCTAGAAGGGGGGTTGAATAGATTTTTCAGATTTTCGAATCTTTCAAAATTTATTCAAAGTACCAAAGTACACAAATGGAAATTTAAGATAAACCTCAACTTTGATAAGATCAAAAGCTACACCGATATTGATTTTAACTTTGATTCAAATTAATTCTTGAACGATAAATTGTAAATTGAACAGAAAAGTAAATGAAAGCAAGAAAGAACACTGATTTTATAGTGGTTCGGATTATAACAATCCTACATCCACTCTCCTTCTCCAAACTTTGAAGAAGGGTCTCCACTAGCCGCTTACTTACTCACTTTACAAACTTACAACTTACAACTTGATCTTCAATTCTTCAAAGTACTCCTAACTCCTTCTAATGAATCTAAGAATTACAGTGAATAAAGGATTTTGAAGATTAAAAGATAAGTGTTCTATAAACACTCGAAAATATTTGAAAACTCTTTTGAAAATACTTTGTGAACCGAATAGTGAATAGTGTGAAAATTGATTTGCATAAGTGTATTGAAAAATAAAATCTAGACTTATTTATAAGTCTGAAAGACGATTAGTTTGTTAGTCAGTTCTAACAAACTAAAACCGCTTAACAAACTTAATCTTGAAAAGCGCTTTTGACCTCGGTGATTTTTCCTACTCGTCTGAATGACTTGGTGAAGACTCGTCTTTCTTATTCTACTCGGCTTGTCTTGACCTCGTCGAGCTCTTCATGATCGTCTCCCGCAGATGACTAGTCTTGAGCTGTCTCGGATGACTTGTGACTTCCGATCTCCATCCGACTTAACTAGTCTTTGACTCGGTCGATCGACTTAGGATGAGCACCGATCTTTTTCTACATACTTTGTCTCTGCTTATCCAGATTGATCTTTTAGCTCATCAAAACTTTACTTGATCTAGCACTGCAATAAAAATAAAAAGTTAGTTCTCGTACCTTAGAGCTCAACCACAAAGACAAGTGTTCCACCTCATTTGGAGCACTCACAAAACCACGATCACGAAGAAGCAAAACCACAAAGAAACAACACAAAGACACATGCTCCACCTTACTTGGAGCAACCACAAATCCAAGACACCACACAAAGCACACATGAGACGCAAAGCCTCAACAAAACATAAAGTCAAAACACACAAAACACAAAGAACATGATCATGATACGAAACACAAAGACATAAAGAACCACAAAGACATGCACAAGACACACAATTTAAGTAAAAATATGATTCTTTCACAAAGCATAATCATATATAATATCACAAAGACACACATACAAACTCAAAGCACATGCCTAACCTAATAACCTTCACCAAAGTTTATATTTTCTTCACCCGTAGCTACATTAGCACGATTCTCTAGTCTCTCATAAGCCTAGGACAGTCTCTAATTTTATGTCGATTCATGACAATTATAATATTTTATAATTTATGTCCGGGTTTACCACAAGAATTCAACTTACTACTAGGTTCATTGTTTAATCATCAGAGATATCATGTTTTTACCACCCCTCCCTCTAGCATACATAACCTCCCCAAAATGTTTCTCATCTAATTATGATTTATACATAAATCCTTAGACTTAAGACCATTGACCGCAGATCAAGCAACACACAATCACGACCATACTTAATGACTGAATTAACATAATTATACGAATCAAGAATAAAATTTAACAAACACAATAAGAGAATATTCATCAATATATTTATCACCAATCAACTTAATATCATGAATCAACTTAGTAAACACATCCAAGTTTTCTTCTATATTATAAGATAAATCATGTTTAAAATGAAAAAAATTTCAAGATGAAATAGTTTACTATGCAACAATGTTCACCTGTATAACCCGACCCAATTTGTCACATAACTCTTAGGCAGAGTTTGTACCACCTACTTCCCTAAGCACATAGTCGACAAATTCAAAATAGTACCCATCTTGGGAAAGAAAAGATGTGAAGCCACCAAAGTGTTAAGCACAAATTCAAAATAAAAAAAAATTGAATCTTGCGCGAGGTACCTAAGTCGTTGTACGAGAGGCCAATCCTAAAGTGACAGCTTGTTGTCTATGAAAGAGCTACTTACCCGAGAAGAGATGAGACCTAATACAATAAGAAGGGGGCTTTAGAGCGACATATACGACCGATGAAAGGTAACGCCCACTATGGGGCAGGCTAACTCCAATTTTTCATTCGACTTAGTGGCTCACGCCTTACCTCAGATTTTGAAAGTTTGCACTCCTAACAGGCTTTAGAGCCGAAGCTTTATGACGCTAACAATAAAACATGTTTATTGATTTCTTTATTTTTATCCTCGGTATTAATGGAAGCATATAAGAGGTCAATAGCTTTAAAAGTATATTGTTGTATTTAAGCACACTTCATTTTTAATTTCCAAATGCTAAAATCAGATTTCTCATTAAAAAATCAAGTCATTTATATACTATATACATTAATAATAAAAAAATAATGTATTAAAGCACACTATTGTTATTTATATATTATATACATTATAATATGAAAAATATAGGAATAACATACTTATATATTTTTAATGTAATATACATATTACTCCTTTTGTCCCATACTCAATGATACAATTGTTAAAAAGGTCCTGTCTCAAACTCAATGGGTCGAGCAACAAAGAGCTTTAATGGCTTCGCTTTCGATGCACCTGAAAGCGGCGTCGAACATAAACGTCCATTATAGTTTCAGAAATGAAGAACAACAAAATATAAATTTTTACGATTTCACAAGATTGAGAAACGAACAACCTAGGTCGGGCAATGAAGAGCTCAATTGGCCAAGCTTTAGTGCACCTTCACCGAAAAGATATGTGTCGTCAAATTTTACAGTAAATAATTGAAAATTAACATCGATGAGAGAACAAGAAATCAGCGTCAAACTTGAGATAGAAATTACGCTACACTAGGGTTTGGAATGTTCAACAATTTGGGTTTTAAATCTAAGGTACAAGTTGTGATTAAATTCGTTGTTGAGGGTAATTAAGTCATTTTGCGTAAAATTTGAGGGATATTCAAGACATTTTGAAATGGGCATAGAAAAATCAAAAGACATCGGACAAATCCATTCGACAATGGCATTGATAGATGCAGGATTTTTTTCTGTGCTTAGATTATGTCTCGGGCTACAATCTTCCAAACTAAACAACTTGCTACTCGGGATTAAAGAATCAATTTCATCTACTCCTTAAACCAAACAACCCCTAAATAAGAGTTCAATTTAACTTAATTGTTGATTTCGTCGAATTTGAGTTTAATATGGATTGCGCTTATATATATATATATATATATATATATATATATATATATATATATATATATATATATATATATATATATATTTAGTTCTTCAATTACTTAGAATTCTCTGAATATATGTGCATTTAACAAAGCCATAAAATTTTTGCATCAACAATTGCATAAACAAGAAACTATAAAGTATATATAGGTGCAAATGAGTATTTCACTCTTGAAGCAAAATAATTCACCATATACCTTCAGCTTAATTTAGTAATTATGAATGTTAACTTCACCATATACTTTTGTAGATATATTGCTTCAAATTCTACCAATACGATCCCCACCAATTGTCAACATATACTCCAACATCTTCTCATGAAAAACTCTCAGGACAAACAATGTAATAACATATGAAACAATTGAAGAAGGCAGAAAGATAACACTTTTTAAACAAAAAGCGAATACAAATTAGTCAACTTATTTAAAAATTTCATATATCAAGATATATAAAAACATGTCGTAGACAAACTCAGATTAAAACCAAAAATCTAGGTTATTTGGAATTCATAATGGTCACATAAGCTGACCTTATTACAAATAAGAAATATAATCATAAAAAATGAACAATACACACATTGTTAATTCATCAACAATATTAATATTTACGGACTTGGATTTTTTGAGAGACTTGCTTAAAGAACCATTATCAATTGGCAATCTCTTAACACCATGCATTGGAGATTTAACATCAACTATTACGATACCACAGATCGAAGACTCAACATCACTTATTTCAACACCGGATATTATCAAAGTGCAAGGAGACATTATTTGTAGGATCAAGTGCTTGCCACTAGACTAAAAGTCCGGACTTATATTGAGGTGCTACTTTATTTTCCTTAATCATATCTAGCTGTAGCACCACAGATCTTTGAATGCACGGACAAGACTCAATGCTAATCGCCTGCAAGGCCGAGACTGCTAGGTTTTTGCCCAATATTGTTGTTTCATTTGATGGTGTTGCTAGGATGGATTCCCTTTTATGTCTAACCAAGGTTTGTGTACAACACATTTTCCTAAACAGTTTGTTGTTGTTCCACTATAGATAAGAAAGGATATTTAGTTTGTAGACGTAGAAATGGTGGCGATTCGTGAATAAGGGAAATATCGAGTTGGATAATGAATACGTCGTTCCTCATAATTGGTATATTCTTTTGAAGTTCGGTGCTCATATTAATTTTGAATGGTGTAATCAATTTAGATCAATAAAGCATATGTTTAAGTATGCTAATAAGGATGATCGTGTATTCGCTTCATTTTTGAAAAATCTGTGATTCAAATGGTGACAAGGAATTCAATGAAATTAAATTATACTATGATTATAGATATATTTCACCTGTGAGGCTAAGTGGAGAATATTTGGGTTCGAGATGAATTTTAGAAATCCTCCGGTTGAACGCTTAGGTTTCCATCTTCCAGATAAACAAATATTGTGTTTCGTGATGGTGAAAACATGGAATCATTATAGATAAACCATCATTAAACATATCATGTTTTTAACATGGTTTAAGTGTAATGAAAAATATTTCATTGCTAAGGATTTGACTTATGCTTAAATTTCTCAGTTTTTATCTGAAAGCCTAATACTAGAGAATGGATTAAAAGGCAAAGGGGATATTCTATTGAACGTATTTGTATGTTCCTTGGTTCCGGTGAATCTCATTATTTGAGGATTCTTCGAATGTAGTTCGTGGACCTAAGTGTTTTGAAGATTTTAGACGTTTTAATGGAGTATTGTATCCTACATTTAGAGAAACTTCTAAGCTAGAAACTTCTAAACATTTTAGACGTTTTGATGGATTGGAAGATACAAACCGTTGGGCTTTCGCCACCATGCGATGTAACGCCCGGAATTGAGAAAGTTGACCCTCGGGGTCCGACGTCCTAAACCCGAGTCGTCACTTAGTGAAATATAAAACCGAGCTTAAAATTTCTTTTGAATAACAACCGATTAAGTTGCAGCGGAAAAATTTCGAAACATTTTACTTAGTGAAGAGGAACTCTTTTAAAATAAAAGATCAATATCTACTTTGATCAAATCATCCGCGAATACAACTCCTGTGGGGAGATAATAGCATAAAAATTATTAAAGTATTCATTACAAAAGGTTGAAAGTTACCGAGACGATTTATTTATTAATTAAGAGAGTGGGAAGCGGCCGCCTACTGCAGCCTCCGGCCTCATTCTCGCAACCCGGAAATATTAAGTTTGGGAGAGTGAGATAGGAATCTCGTGGGTAACTCGTATGCTGTTACACAGTATTGACAGAAAACCCGAATATAATTGAATCTTTTATTCTTCTCTTATCTTTAGTTATGCGTTGCGGCATTTAGCCCATTTGTACAAGGTAATCTTGATTATCCCTTAACTTCATTCGATTAAGAAATTCATCTTCTTTATGAGCTTAGTATATATATATATATATATATATATAGCACATTTGAGATGGCACGCTAGTGCGTCCGATCCCCGTAATCACATTGTGGAATGGCACGTTTAAAACGCCCGAGACCCGTAATTCTCCGTCCTAAATGAGGTGGCACTAGTGGCATTTCTGCACACAATCCAAACCTTCTACCATCCTTATTGCTCCCGTGAGGTGGCACTAGTGGCATTTCGCACACAATCCAAACCCTCTTCCAACCTTATTGCTCCCGTTTATATAGGGCTTCGCCCTCTGCAGATCTATTGATCAATAGAGATAATAACTCTCGTATGTAACATATAAAAACAAATAATCAAAGTAAAAGAAGCTTGTTTTCGTATATTCTTATAGTTAGGAGTTGTGCATTTGCATGCTTTTGAGTTGTTTGCGTCTTTCGGTAAAACTGTTTATGTTTGATTCAGAAAACCGACAACAGTCCATATAACATTAACTATACAGATAGTGTCACCCACCGGAGAACTTTTCAGAGAAAGTCTAACTTTTGATTGTTTAGGCCTCTCGTACGCAAGTCTCGGTCTCTGGTTCCGACCGTACTCTACCTACCACAATTCGTATGTTTAGTTCGACAACTCTTTGTCCATTAGAAACTTAGGTTCTTGATCTTATTGTGCAAGGCTTTGAATGAAGAAGGGGTACTTTTATTTTATCTAAAACTTCTAAGGGTTAAATCCTATGTCTAACGGCTTTGTTAGTGTAATACGCTTTGTGGGTTCCGAATTTGGGACTTTCGGTTTCGTTCATTTTCAAGAAAACACGTAAGACACTCAAGTATATGCATTCATAAAGTATCATGTACGACATTCAATATTCAAACAAGCACCTCATTAAAAGTTTTGGCCATTTAATTTATCAAGTACTAGTCAAAAGAAGAAACGATACCTATACATGCATAAATGAAATAAAATACTTAGACTCATTGGAAAATTATGAAATTTTAATATGTTGTACATCTTTCAGTGTAGAACAAAGTTCATTAAGGGTCCGAGTTCATTTGAGTTACGAAACTTTAGCAGATTTTGTAATAAGGATTCTAAATTTCTGTTTCGGTAAAAACAGTGACCTTAACTTATAAAATCCATAACTCTCTGCAGAAACATCCAAAAATTATTAAATTAAAACATGTGATGCATCACTCAAGTATGAACAACTTTCATTCAGGGACCCAAGCCATTTGACTTACGGATTCTGTCCAGAAAAATCGTGAACATTCAATCCATCGTTTGGCTCGGTTACTGGACATGTCTTACGAGAAAATTCATAACTTACTGGATACTTGTTTTAAAATCACAAAATTTAAGAAAATTGTTATAAAACAGGTTTTAGGTCATTCATGAATTTTTCCATGATTTATACAATAGTCTAACTGAAAAATAAATTCGTGCAACACAGAATAACCCTATGCGTCGAACATCGACCAGGTACTCCGAAAACGAATTTTATCTCATAAAGTACTAAAAGAAATATTATGATTTTTGACTATGATTTACAACACATCAAGGGGAACATTCCAGATTTTTACTATAATTTTATAACCATCATAAAGGGAAGAAATAAAAGAAATGAGTCACTGCTCCCAGTTTCGGATCACTTCCGACACATAATCTTTCATGATTTTATTCTCAGTCTACAAAAATTCAGTGGCCACGAAATTTTAGTATGTTATTCTACACTTCAAATAATACATCTAGGAATTTTTCCCTGATTTTTAAACGGGTGGA
The DNA here is from genome assembly GCA_030762865.1 of Paraleonurus japonicus. Classification (NCBI taxonomy): domain Eukaryota; kingdom Viridiplantae; phylum Streptophyta; class Magnoliopsida; order Lamiales; family Lamiaceae; genus Paraleonurus; species Paraleonurus japonicus. The sequence goes on from CM061052.1 coordinate 31,769,727, forward strand.
AAGGGTCCGAATAAATTTTACAAAAACGGGTCAGTGGTTAGGGCTTGATTTCGGCAGTTTCATGTTTCAAGCACAACTTCACCATTTTGACTCCAAACACCAAAATTCCAATTCAAGCACTCCATATAAGATCATATCATATAAAAAGGAGTTCTTAGGGCCTCATATAATAATTTTCCTGAATTTCTAAGCTTAAGAAGAAGAGTAAGACTTAAGAGGGGTTTTGGGACTTACCCTTGGAGATTTTCTTCTTCCTCTTGAGAGCCCCAAAGCTTTTTGTTGTGTGGAAGAATGAAAGGGCAGCAAATTCTATTTATAGAGGAGAAAGGGGGAGAGGGACGGCTGATTTGGGTGATGGGGAGGGAATTTGGGAGAGATAGTACACTAAGTATGGCACTTAGAGTGTTAGTTTGGATAAGAGGTACAATTGACACTATTCCCCCTCTAACTCCCACATGGTCGGTTATTTTTGGGCAATTGGGCTGTCATTTGGCAGCCCACTCTTTAATACTGATTGTGATCTCGACGTTGAAATTTCAGTATTTACGGTTCGAGTTTTGGCTTCAAAATTTATTAAAACGCGCGACGGAGAACAAATATTTTTCTTAGGGTTTTCTTGAGTGTTTCTCACCTTTAAAGGACTATTGGTAATTAATCATTATTAAACAAATCCAGATTACGAATGTGAGTTCGAAAAGTATCAGTAGATTTTCGGGTTGGAAAACCGTTCGTCGATTGGAGAAAAATTAAGAAAACCACATATGAAATTAGAATAAAATAAATGATCCCCCAAACATAGGAAATTAAATATAAAATCCTATAATTGGGTTTTGGGTTATTACAATTGAGATGTTTGTTTGTTACACTTTTGATGTCTTGTACCATGAGTCGACCGTTAGAAGTTTGGAAAAATGTTGGAGGTTTTTATACTGATGATATACTATACAATAAGAGAAAAATTTTAAATTTACGAGGTATTATTAAATAAAAATTAATAATTATTTGTCTCGTTGTTTTTATGATTATCATTTATATTGTTATAACTAATATTTTTCTTTTGTTTTAATGTGGAATTAGTGATGACCGAGGATGAAATAAAGAATTGTTGCATTATGGAAATTAATGGTTTATTACGTTCATTTGCAAGTCTTTGCGAGATTTTAAAGTGTTAGGATAAAAATAATAATTTTGATGTGTGTTAAGATGAGTTATAAAATAGGATGACCGAGTTGAACTGTTTGTATAGTCGGTGAAGTATTGAAATAGTCTCGATAAAAGAGTAAGTTTAGCTAAGTATTGTAAGATGTTTAAACTAAGATAGACTTAAGCAAGACAAGCTATATTCAAACGAATACTCAATACTTAATGCCAAGAAGAAACAAAATCGAGATGAAGGAGCAGAGACAAGTATATGACCGAGACAAGATTAGACGAGAAGATAACTAGCAAATTAGACTTGGAGAATCAGGCGAGGCAAGACTTACATGAAGATTCAAACCAAGCTGAACTTTCTAAGGAAGACTAAATACAAGCCGAGTAGAATAAGAAAGACTCGTCAATGTCGGACTAAAAAGAGCAAGCTATCTCGAAAGACAAAGAAATCGAGATAAAGAGAAGAGACAATTACATCGATTTAAAGAAGTTAAAGAGGAAGTTGTAATCGACTCAAGAAATAGTTAAACACTTATAACAAACTAAGGATCAATATAAAAAAGTATCGATTCTTGAAGCTACATACACACGAATCATACCAAAAAAAGGAGCAATTCACAATCAAGAGCTTAGCAATAGATATTTCTTAGAATTTACTTAAAACATTCTTCATTTTTCCTTAGTGTTTATAGAACACTATCTTTTAATTATTTTCTTCATTATTTTAAATACTTTTTATAGAAAGTTAGGAGGAGAAGGAGATTGATCTTTTGAAGTTGTGTAACTGTAAGAAAGGAAGTCAAGTAAGTAGTAAGTGGAGTCCCTTCTACAAGTTGTAGAAGGATAGTGGATGTAGGATTGTTTAAATCCGAACCACTATAAATTTTGTGTTCTTCTTGTTTTCTTCATTTTTCTTATCTTGCTTATTGTGTTGAAAATTCATTCAAGAAGAAATTTAAAAAATCAAGTATAAAGAAAATTATTTTCACGTTAATCTGATTTCAAAATAAAATTTTTAATAGATCTCTTTGAAAATTAGAAAATCTATTCACTCCCCTTCTAGATTTCCACTAAAGGTCTTACTTGATTGCCCCTTGGAAAAGAGCCCGAGGCACCTCTTTACTTGATAAAAAGAATAGATAGAAAGAATGGGTTGGCTTAATACATAATTTGCACATTTTAGATAAATAAGAAAATCTAACTTCATTTATCATTAATTTCTTATGATATTTTTAGTCAATGTTTTAAGCCAATACCGGCTCCAAAGCGGATCTATTACAGAAGAAGATAGTCAATCCTGGCGACACTTGAGACCAACATAAAGGTATACCTACATCGATTTTGATACTAATTTTACATCCCATTACAGTGTGCACACAATAGAAGAGAGTTGAAGTTGGAATATGATTATTTGCTCCGTAGCCTTAATGATGAACAACGTGAGATTTTTGAAAAAATTATTAAGGTTATTATAACCGGTAGTGGTGGTCTGTTTTTGTATATGAATATGGTGGAACTGGTACAACTTTCATTTAGAAAACATTGTCTCCATTGGATTGAGGTCAAATGGTAAAACTATGATTAATGTTGCTTCAAGTTGTATAACTTATTTTCTTTTACAGTGGACGTCTTTGCTCATTCTAGATTTGAAATTCCTATTAATGTTTCGAAAGATTCCATGTGTAATATTAGTCAAGGTACGTATTCATCTTGCAGAACTTCTCATAAAAACCGATCTAATTATATGGGATGAAGATCAATGGTAAATAGGTATTGCATTGAAGCTCTTGATACCACATTGAAGGATATAATTAAATTGAGCAATCCTTCAAAGATCCGAACTGTCTTTGGTGAAAAAATTGTTGTATTTGGTTATGATTTTTGACAAATTCTTCCAGTTATTCCTAAAGGAACTAGGCAAGATATAGCTCATGCTTTGAAACTTATAAGGAATATGCGCTTGCAGAATGTTGGATTGGATGAAGATGTAAATGAGTTGAAATCATTTTTAAAATGAATATGTTTTATTGGAGATAGTCTCATCCTAGATTGCCATTTAAATTTTAACAAAGATAATTTCCATTAATTGTTTCGTATGCAATGCCCAACAAGAGTCAAGGTCAATTGTTTTCTCGGGTTGACGTCTTCTTGAAGAAATATGTGTTTAGTCATGGACAGTTATATATTGTAATTTTTCACATCACATATCGTAAGGGTTTAAAAATATTCTTATGCCACGATGATAATTGTTATTGTGATGTAACATAAAATGTTATTTTTCGTGAAGTATTTCGTAATTTTATAATCACGTACTTTTTGAAAACATTGTTGAATTAGCTTCTTATGTTAACCGGTAGCAGCTCTGGTGATATAGCAACGATACCGAGGCTTTCGTTAACTCCATCTCGATCATAGATTGTCATTCAAATTTCAACGAAGATAATTTTCATTAGTTGTTTTGTATGCAATGCCCATAAACAAGAGTCGAGACCAATCATTTTCTCGGGTTGGCGTCTTCTTGAAAAAATCTGTATTTAGTCATGGACAGTTATAAGTTTTCATTTTTTACATCACAAGTCGTAAAGGTTTACAAATACTCGTATGCCACAATGATAATCGTTATTGTGATATAACAAAAAAATATTATTTTTCGTGAAGTATTTCATAATGTTTAAACTATATAATCACGTACTTTTTGAAAATATTGTTGAATTAACTTTCTTATGTTTACATGTGTCGTATTATAAATATAAATTGATCTACAAATGACTCTGTCTATTGGTATATTTGTGGGTGAAAAAAATTGGGTAAAATGATGACCTATATGGTTACGTGAGTAATTGTTGTGCCTTATATTTGAGCTATGTATACATCAATGCCACCAATAAAATGAATTATGAATTGTTTTATTTTGGAGGTTTGTTGTCCCTATGATGACATTGTTCTAAGGGAATTATTGGTGTTAGGGATGGCAATGGGCTGGGTTAAAACCCGGACTCCGCCACAAACCCAGCCCGTGAGGGCGGGTAAAAACCCGGTCAAATGGGTCCCGGGCGGAGTTTGGACCCGGTCAAACGGGTCCCCGCCGGGTTTGGGACGGGTCTGGTATTAGGTAAACCCGCCCGGACTCCGCCTCGTATATATATGTATATATTAAATATTAATATTAAATTATTAATTAATAAACTAGGGTTCAATAATCATTATACTATTCAATTTGGTAATTCCCAACTTTCCATTCTCATAGTTCATTTCTTGCCTTACGTTTTTTCAAAATTAAAATCTAAGATACAAAGATCTCCGCCGATGACCCCTGACCACCATCGACCGCCCCAGCCCCACGCCGATGCCCCAGATCTCTCCACCGGCAGCCCGAGCCTGCGTCGGCCAACCCAGCCCAGCGGCGGCCTGAACTCGCGCCGCGGCCCCGTCGTCGCACTCTACTTCGCCGAACTATCGTTCACTCGGTATTAACTACTTAATATATTATTTTTGAATTTATTCTTATTTTATGTAGCCTATTTTTTATTCCCCATCATTTAAATGTTCTTACGGCTAACAAAATTATAATTTATATTGGGAGCTAAATCCTAGTTTAATATTCCAGAATTAGACTCTATTTTTTTGTTTGAGTAGTGGGGTGATTTGAAGAGTTTACGTGTTGTATAGGTTGAATGAATTGTGAGGTTCTTTGGTTAATGTTGTTGTACTTAATGGCATGCCTCATGACATGTTTGTTTTTGTCGATCTAAATGTTTTGGTGGAAGGATTGTTTTACTTCTCATTAAATTGAGATTTGTAGGATAGATCCGGTAAAATTCTAGGCCACAACAATTTTATGTGTTATTATAAAATTGTTCAATTGCGTAATGAGAAGGTGAACTATCAATTTTATTATGTCATCTATGGGTTACAATTTGTTCCAACCTTTTGTATACTTTGCACGGCATTTGATTATATTTTGCCATATTTCTAACTTTTGATATTGAATTATTATGTTAAATACTTTATTTTATCACAATGTTTTGATACCTTTGTTGGAGTTAATGATAAATACTTTATTTTATGCTTTCAAAGCATCAAACTAGCTAACTAATCTTTTAAAAAAAAATTAGATGGAGTCTATTGATACTAATTCTGTCCCATCAAACAATCCTCAACAAAGTGATGTTGCAATGTGTTGGTCCCGATTAGTTGAGAAGATTAGGTAAAAGTGTATCGACCTTCTAGCAAAAATCTAGAAGGGGGTTGAATAGATTTTTCAGATTTTTCAAATCTTTCAAAAATTATTCAAAATACCAAAGTGACACAGCGGAATTTAATATTAATCTCAACTTTAATAAGATCAAAAGCAACAACCGATATTGATTTTAACTTTGAATCTGAAATTAATTCTTGAATAATAAATTGTAAATTGAACAGAAAGATAAATGAAAGCAATAAAGAACACGAGAATTTATAGTGGTTCGGATTATAACAATCCTACATCCACTCTCCTTCTTCAAACTTTGAAGAAGGGTCTCCACTAGTGATTACTTACTTACTTTACAAACTTACAACTTACAACTTGATCTTCAACTCTTCAAAGTACTCCTAACTCCTTCTAATGAATCTAAGAATTACAGTGAATGAAGGATTTTGAAGATTACAAGATAAGTGTTCTATAAACACTTAAAATATTTGAAAATTCTTTTGAAAATACTTTGAGAACTAAATAGTGAATAATGTGTAAAATCAGATTTGCATAAGTATGTTGAAAAATAAAATCTAAACCTATTTATAAGTCTGAAAAGACAGGTTAGTTTGTTAGTTAGTTCTAACAAACTGAAAGCTGCTTTAACAAACTTAATCTTGAAAGCTTGCTCTTGACCTCGGGCCTGATTTTTCCTACTCGTCTGCGGTGACTTGGTGAAGACTCGTCTTTCTTATTCTACTCAGCTTGTCTTGACCTCGTCTGAGTTCTTCATGATCGTCTCCTGCAGATGACTAGACTTGAGCTTGTCTCCGGATGACTTGCAACTTCCGATCTCCATCCGACTTAACTAGTCTTTGACTTAGTACTGATCGGCTTAGGATGAGCACCCGATCTTTTTCTACATACTTTGTCTGCTTATCCAGATTGATCCTTTAACTCATCAAAACTTTACTTGATCTAACACAATGGAGATGACTCGGAGAAGGTGAAGGGGGTGGTGGTGATTATAATGATAGCTTGGGGGATGAGGATGCTTCTCAAAGTGGTTAAAAAGAAAGCACACATCGATTTATGAAATCACTTTAGAAGAATAATGCTTGAGCAAATTCAATATGCCGAATGTAATTATTGCAAGACTCGTCTCAAAGCTCCACCTAGTCATGGGACAACTCATTTGAAGAAGCACTATGATAGAACTTACAAGAAGCGGCCTAAAAAAATGGATACTGTCAAAGTGTGTTGATGATGAATAAGAAAGCTAGTGGTCAAGAACTTACAACACAAATTTTCAACCAAGAGGTTTCTCGACATGAACTTGCTAGTATGGTTATTTTGCACGATTACCCTCTTAGCATTGTGGACCACGTTGGGTTTCGAAGATATTCTACAAGTCTTCAACCGTGTTTTACCATGATCTCAAGAAATACACTTAAAAGTGATATTTTGAAGATTTTTAGTGCTCAAAAGGCAAAATGTTACAAATCATTGGATAAACTTAAGTGTCGAATTGCAATCACAACCGATATGTGGACATCGGATAATACTAACAAAGGTTTTATGGCAATTACAGGACATTTTATTGATGATTCATGGATTCTTAGAAGTATCATTTTGAGGTACGTAAAATATTATAATTTTGTATTTGTTGTATTTGGAAATTATATAACTACTCTTTAATTATTCAATATAGGTTTGTGTATGTCCCAAAGACTGCATACATTGAGTCTATGGCTGATATTCTTATCGAGTCATTCATGGAGTGAAATATTGATAAGAAAGTGTCACAATTCTTGTTGATAATTGCTCGACCAATGCCGCCATGCTCAATATTATACCAGTAAGCTTCCAAGGAAAAATTTTATTCTAGATGGAAAAAAGCTTCATATGCGATGTTGTGCTCATATATTGAATTTGATTGTGAGAGATGGTCTTGAAGTGATTAATGATGCAATTGTTAAAATACGTGAGAGTGTCATTTATTGGACTACTTCACCGCTAGAGTAGAAAATTTCAAGAAGCCGCATATCAAGTGCATGTTGATTGTTCTAAGATGTTGTCTCTTGATGTTAAAACTCGTTGGAATTCAACTTACTTGATGTTGGAGACTGCAATTAAGTATAGAGTTGTTTTTAGAGACTTAGTTGGCGGGAAAAAAATTATAAGAGTCTACCAACTTATGAAGAATGGGAAAATGCACGTGAATTGTGTGGAAAATTAAAGTTATTTTACCAAATGATCGAGATGTTTTCTCGAACTCTATATCCCACTTCTAACTTTTATTTTTCAAAGATTTGTGATATCAAAATGAAGATAAATAAGTAGTTGAAGAGTTCAAATTTGGTTGTAAAACTTATGGCTGAAAAAATGGTGGTGAAATATGATAAATCTTTGGAATGATTGTCATCTTATGATGGGGGTTGCCGTTGTTTTAGATCCTAGGTTTAAGATGAAATTAGTGGAGTTTTACATTCCTCCGATCTATATTGAAGATCCTAATTCTAAGTTGGAAGAGATTTGACAAAGTTGTTATGATTTATTGGTTGATTACTAATCTAGAACATTGAGTGAGAACAACTCGAGTGACAATCCTTTGGATACGGGACTAGCATCATCCAAGTATTTCTAGTCCAATAGTTGATCCGATTGAGAGTGACACGTTAGGAAATGTATGACAAATTCGTGGCTTTAAGTTCAAGTCCAGATGTTTCGTTGTCAAAAACCTCTGAATTGGATATGTATTTGGAAGAAGTTGTTTTGCCAAGAGGACAACATTTTGATATTCTTAATTGGTGGAAAACAAATGGAGTTAAATATCCAAGTTTACAAAAGATGGCAAAAGACATTTTGGCTCTCCCGATTCAATTGTTGCTACGAATTAGCTTTTAGTAATAGTGGTCGATTGATAAGTCCCCATCGTAGTAGACTTCATCCAACTACTATTGAGGCATTGATGTGTAGTCGTTGGCTATGGAATGAGGAGAAAGGTAATTTTATATTCAATTTCTAACATTATCATTCTAAAATTCTAATTGGTATGTATAATTTCATTATTTTAACCTTTGTAGGTTCTACGTCATCAGTTTGTCCTACTTTACTTGAAGAGGAAGAAGACGAGGCTAAAGAATGTGCCATCGGTGTTGACACTTGAAGACGATGGGCTCGAAAAATGTATCACCGGAAGTTGAAGAAACGAACTTGTTTTTGTTATGTATTTGATTCTATTATGTTGTTTTTTAATTGAACAATATGCATGACTTTGAACATTTAGATTTAATATGTCTGTAGTAGTACTTTGCTTATCGTAAGTTAAATGATTTAAATTCATGTATTGTGTTATATTACATAAAAATTAGGAAAAAAAAATTAAAAATCGGGCGGGCGGGCGGGTCCTCGGGACAGGCCAAACCCATCCCATACTCGCCCGTTGTCATCCCTAATTGTTGTATGAGTATAATTGTGTCATCATAGAAGTAAATTTTGTATGTTTGCTTTATTTTGGAGGCTATTGTGTCCCTCCGATGACATTGTTCCGAGGGAATTGTTGGGCTATGTGTATAATTGTGCCACCATAGAAGTAAATTACGTATATTTGCTTTATTTTGGAAGTTCTTGTGTCCTTATGATGACGTTGCTATGTTGGGAATTGTTATGTCTTTTTATGCATTAAAAATAATAAAATATAAAATAAAATACCAAAATTGAATACATAATCCTAATTGCCACTTCATGATATAAGATTTATGAAACTTTCTAACATAAAAATTTGACAAGATTTAACTCGATCTGTAAGAGGGTTGGAGCCACACATTGGGAGTAGAGATGTTAAACGAGGTTGCGGGTTGGCGGGCTAGTCCATTTAACATTGAAAAATGCAGGGTTAGGTCCAAGGATTAAGTGACCCATTAAAAAGGCCGGACCGGTTAGCAGCGGCTAACCGGCATGCCTCGCCGATTTCTACTGCCCGCTAGCCCGCTTTATATAATTAACTACATTATTTTTTTCCTTTTTACTATGCGAATCCCTTTATGTTAATGAATATTTGTTTTTGTAAAATATACAATAATTATGTTGCTTATCAATTATCATATTGTTTTCCTTCATTTGAATCGTATTTTTTTCTCTTAATGTACCGGTAATATTTGGATTTAACTTTTATAATTATGTTTAACTATTTTAATGTAATTTTTAATGAATTTATGAACAATATTTGAATTTTAAGTTTGTATTATGTTGTATTATGTTTATAATTTACTATTTTATATTAAAAATCAATTATTTTTCAAAGCCCGTTAATAGCCAATTTAGCTTTGTAGTCCGCTAGTGGTTAGGGTTATGTTCCAACAATTATGAGACCACTAATAACTAACCGATAAGGTCCAAAATCGTTTATGTCTGTGGCCTTAGGGTCAGCCCGTTTAACATCTCTAATTGGGAGACCCTTGGATTTTTAAATTCCCAAAATTTTTAATATATATTTTTAGGGGTACTCTTAAGTGGGACGGTCTCATACATGAAATGGGTTTTATCCCTCACCCGTCTTCTATAATTGATACCCTTGCTCACAAATTTGATACTCCCGCTTGATAATTTTTTTCCAATTCTCATTTTTAGACATTTGATACCTCTGGTCATATATTTAATACCCCTAATAATATGTTTCATATTTTAAGTTACGTGGTTATGTATGAAATGCTCTCATATAAGTATTTGCCATATTTTTATATTTCCTCTCAGATATCGTTTATTAAGCTAGTCCTAGTTAGGGATGGACCAAGACGGTATACCGAAAATACCAAACATACCGTATGCCGTACCAAATTTTTGGTATCTATAAAATATATACCGATACCGTACCAAAATTTTGGCATATCGAGATTTTTGGTATACCAAAATTTCAATATGCCAAAATTATATAGCGTATACCGTACCGAAATTTGGTATAACATATCAGTATCGAAATTTTGGTATATACCGTTATATACCAAAACACCATTATATCGAAATTTTGGTATACCGTTATATACCGAAATTTATTTTAGAATTCAAATTTTTTTAAAATATAAATAGTTTAATTAAATAATTATTTAAAGAAATGGTATCATATATACCGAATTATACCGAAATACCAAAATATTTTTGATATTTCGGTATATACCGTACACCAAATTTTTTCATATTTTTTATACCAATAATAAATTCGATATTTTTCGATATGGTATGCTCGGTATACCGATATTTTCGATATTTTCTCCCTCCCTTGTCCTAGTGATTTTGAAGGGGGCTATAAAAATTGCATTTCACTGTTTTTCCTTTCTTTTGAATGAGCAATTAAAGGTGAAGTTAAAGCAAATATTCGATTGTAATTCGTTTTTTTACACTTTTCAATAATGAGTTTAGTTTCTTCTCTCTCTCTCTTTTTCCTCTTTTATTCTATAACTCTGAATTTGCTTATTTTTTTAATTTTTTCATTTACCTCGTGAAATTTAAGATTTGTCATATACCATCAAGTTATCATTGAGGAATCTATCATTTTAAAACTAATTATCAGCATAAAAAGTTAAGACCAATTGAGTGTTATATATATATTTTTAAAATTTACCATTCAATATACAAATTAATTATTTATTACAATTTGATGTATTAAATTAATTTTTAAAAAAGTTATGAATTTTTATGCAAAATTAATCCTTTTATGAATTATGAGGTAAATTTTTATACTTGACTTTATATTTATTTTTATGTTTTTTTATTTTAGTTTTAATCATCATATATAATGTTATACATATATAATTAGATACAAATTAAGGGGGCTTGGCCCACTTGGTCACCGGGTTCCCACTTTAGTGGGAGACTCGTGTTCGATTCCCTTTGGAAACGAATTTGGAGTGGGAGGTATAAAGAGGCTTGGAGAATTTGAAATTCCAAGGAAACTTGACGAACTAACTTCTAACCACTAACAACTAACATTTATCGATAAAAAAATTAGATACAAATTATTTATTTTAAATTTTTCATATCATTTATTAACTTCTTGATTACGTATTTTTTTATTGTTGCAACCAGTTAATAATAATTTGAAAACTTTAAATACATTTCATGAATAGTATTTACTAAATTCACATAATGATTTATATATATATATATATATATATATATATATATATATATATATATATATATATATATATATATATATATATTCCTTAGACAAAACGAGACCATTATAAAATATGTTGAATGTTATGATGTGATTATATTAAGTAAATAAATTTTAATGTAATAAAAGTAATTTTTAACATTATCAAAATTAATTTTAATACATATTAATATACTTTTAAATTATATATATTTTTTTATTTTATCTATTAATTTAGTTAAACCTCGTCATAAAATATTTCTTGCTTCGTCACTACTCATTATCACGGAGTTAAGATCCTGATTTTTATTTTTAAAAGAGGGGGAGTATGTGTAGTTAAAGAAAAAGAAACTAAAAAGTTTTCAGTATCTAGTACTACTGTCGGAAGTATATTGGCTTTCCTAATTATTCCTCGTACCCTTTCTTTTTGGACAAAATTTTGAATGAAGAAAGTAAAATTAGTTTTAACTGTATTAATTATTTCATTAAAAATAAAAATTTGTGTGAAATAGATGCATACAATAAATTTTATTTTTACTATTACTGCCATATAAATGCACTATCACCGTCACATTTACTTATAACGGTGCATGTGCATGATAGTGATAGTGATTGTGCATGTGATGATAGTAAAAATATAATTCATTGTATGCATCCTGGTTCACACAAGTGTTAATGCTCTTGATTAAAAGATATTACTCCCTCCGTCCCACCCTAAGTGACTCATTTTACCATTTTCGTCTGTCCCACTTAAGTGTTTTATTTCTTTTTTATTCATACCTTACTCTTATAATTATCTCTATATTACATGCATATTTACACAATATGTCACTCATTTAATATATTTAAATACATTTTTCATCTCTCTCCATCACATCACTTATATTATATTATTATTATACTATCTTTCATCTCTATCTATCTATCACATCACATGTACTATATTATTATACAATATTTTTAATATTTGTGTCCAAAAGTGTTTGGACACTTAGACCGACAGAGGAAGTAGTTGTTTATATTACTCCCTTTGTCCACTAAAAGGATGCTTACACTGTTATTTTTAACAATTTATTTTGTTTCAACATTCAACCATCACTTAATTTTTTCAAATGTTATTGATTTTACACTCATGAACAACCATTTAACTTATAAATGAACCACACAATACCCTAAAATACCTTTTTTTTATCTATTTTATCTACATTTTTCTAAAACCTCACAAAACCAAACGAACATACTTTTCGTGGATGGAGGAGTATAAAATATTAGTTTTTGAATAATATTAATTATTTTATTAAAAATATTAAATATGTTACTATAAAATATTAATTATATCACTTTAAAACTAATTCACACTATATCAACTCTTCTTTCTGTGTGGAATTTCGACAATCTAGCTTATATGACTGCTTTCGAATTTGCCAAAACATGCGGTATAAATGTGGGCCTAAATAATGATGAAAAAAATCATTCAAAGAACAAATTGCATTAAGAATAAAGATAATATCTGCTTTACGCAACATAATTTCTCATTTGATACATTATTAATACAACTTCACAACCAAAAGCATTTGATGTACAACCTTAAAAGCAGTATAGACATATTCATATCTTCAAATCATGGCTCTTTCAACTTTTACCTTGAAATCCAACCAAATAAAAACAGCTAAGAATTGAATTAAAAAATATTAATTTAATATCAATACACGATCTTTAAATTTTGTATAATCTAATCACGATTTTTAGGATATATTATTCAAAAATATCCAGCCTTCGATGTTGTTGCAATGCGATACAAAAACCTAACCTTTATATTTAAAACGTGATTAAAATGATACTGATCATACTGATAGTAATAATACAAACGTGTATTGAGTTGCAATAGCATCAAAGGTTGATTGAACTTTTTATTATAATTTTGAAAATTGTGATTAAATTAATACTGAATCTAAGAATCATGGATTAATATAAAATTAACTCTTTAAGAAAATAAAGGGAAAAACAATCTTTTCCTTTATCTATATTTATTAATCTTCTGCTGAAATCCGGTCTGTACTACAGGTGTTTAGGGCAAAGTATATAGATAATTAATTTTTAAAATCCACCCAAAAAGAAAAGAAAAATAAAAGAAAGTTTCAAAAGTTGAGGTTTCTTGTACAAGTTTCATTGTAAGTACAAGTTTTATTACTCCCTCCGTTCAACAGTTGATTGTCAATTTAAATGTAAATTTTTTTTTAATATTATATGTAATAAAATTACTTTATAATAACATTTTGGTAAATAAAAAATACAAAAAGTGAATGAAGTTGTTTTTAGTGGCATGATGATAAATAAAATATAAAAAAGTGATAGTTATTTCCTTTTATAATATGGATAATCGATCGTGAAACATGTTTTTCTAGTAAGTGAACAAAGGGAGCATTTATGAACTACTCCCTTCGCCTCATACTAGATGATATGTTTGTCAAAAAGTTTCGTCCTCATACTCAATTATACATTTCCTTAAAAGGAAATAAAGCAATATAATCATCTTCATTCATACTCTTCAAACACCTAAAAATTACACACAATACCATTATTTTATCTACATTAACCAAACTCTACTTTTTACAATAAAGTAAAATGAACTATTATACCCCTACTTTGTTTTATTTAATACCAATAAATAATTTTTATCTTAATAATCGTGCAAATAGTAAATGTATCGTTGAGTATGAGACAAAGAGTGTAATAAATAAAGATTTACCTCCTACTTTGTCTTGGCACCTAAGTCTTTTAATCCTCAAATTTATTATGTAATCAGTAGGTGATCTCTTACTATCTATTCACACTAGAAGGCTTTCATCCCAAGCATGAATATTTAATAAAAGTAAAAGAAAATTTACCAATTTATAGTAGAGACCTTTCAACATATATAGAAAGTCTCTGTAAAAAAAAACATATATAGAGAGAGTCACGCTACTGATCTAACACTTGCTTATCATATAAAATTGATATTATTATATTTATATAATAAACATACCCTAAACCCTATTCTTATAAATTAATACCGTAATAATTTACATTGCGATATTAATTTATAAATGCAATGATATTACAAAATGAATGTTATGGTATTACGAGAATGCTTGTAATGGTAATAATTTCATACGAAAATAGATTTCACGTAAAAAATTTATAGGGGCACTTTTGGGTCTCACCGACCCATCTCACATAGTTGATATCCCTCCTCATATAATTGATACTCCCGCCGACAATTTTTAATTTTTTTTTCCAATTTCCATTCTCAAGTATTTAATACTCCTCCATATATATTTTACGGATTTAATCTTATGCCCACAGTGGGCACCAATTTATATGCGCACCACTAATCATGTGATGCCACATAAGTAATTAATTAAATGATAGTGGGTTCCCCGTATATGTGGCATCACATGATAGGTGATTGGCATGCCACATAAGCGGTGAACATATAAATTGATGTCCACCTATGGGCATAAGATCAAATTCGATATACTTTATTTCCCTTTTAATATATTTGATACTTTTCTAAAAAAATATAAGATCTATTTCATGAAAATCCATGACAAGTAAAGTTACCAGATGTGAAAGAAGTGCGGTAGTTAGAATTTCTCGGCATAACTACCTAAGAAAACAGTAGCTTTACCAGAATAGTCCCCTATACAGACTAATCTTATTTTATATACCAACATAATTTTGTGAAGAAATATTTATATATCAGTTTTATTGTATAATTCAAAATAATATTAATTATATTTATTATATATTATTATTATCAAATTAATATTTTTTAATGAACAAGCATTACTATTAAAAATATATATATAAAATGCACACAAATTTCACAAGAAAAATGATTCACACTATATTTTATCTTTAGTCATCCTATATTATACCGATAGGGAATTCAAATTGCTAAAATGTCGCCTTCTCGGTTGATCTCGATTACGTGATGTCTTCTTGCCGATTTCGCTTATGTGTCGATATGTTATACTCCCTCCGTCCCGCAACTATCTTCATATGTGAAGAGACACGCTTATTAAGAAACTTAAATTAGTGTAGGAGAGAGAATAAAGAGTAAGGGTATTTTGGGTGGTTGTATGAGATAAAGTGTAGGAGAGAGAATAAAATAGAATAAAGTAAGTGTGACATTTTTTAAATAAAATTGATATTGTGGGGGTATTGATATTGAGTGTTATTTCCAAATTTGGGGTGTAAAGATAGTTGTGGGACAGACCGAAATTGAAAGTGTGAAGATAGTTTCGGGACGGAGGGAGTATATGTTTGTCCATATGTCAAGTTTACATTGATCAATTAAATATAAATGGAAAATTTGAATGAGTAGATACTAATAACAAGCATTTAAGCTCAAGTGATTAGAGCTCCACTATATATGTTCAAAAGATCATGTTATTTAACCGATAAAAAATAACAAGCATTTAAAATTATAATGCTACTAATTTTTTAAAATTGTGCAATTTCAATTTACTTCAATTAATACTCTTTCAGGAATTGACAAGATTTATTGGGATTTAATTTAATTAAAATTTGATATTCTATTATACTATAGTTTATTTAATTTTTTTATATTTTATAATTCGCAATATCTGCGCTAGTATATTAATATTATGTAGCTATATTTTTTTAACACCATGTAGCTAATTTTATTGGAAATGTTTATTTACGGACTAACACGTCTCAATTAATGTGTATAGATTTCCTAATTCAACCCAATTTACATAATCTAATGTGGTTTATACTGTGGGTCCTAAAACTTACCCATTTTAGGTGCAAATACCATTATTAGTGTATGTTTTTCAATTTGTTCAGTTACCAAATTCAAGCAGATGAAAATTTATTAAATACTTATTTCCTTTTTATCTGCTCACAAAAAATATATGTATATTCTATGAATGGAAATTAATATTCTTCCTCCACTATACTAATTTACACATATTAATTTATTTCATTTTTTATTAACTGTTTATTTAATTTAATTCTACCCACTTACTATACATATATTTTACTTTATACTTATATACCCTTTACTTTTTTAATTTTATATATCTATTTTTTATATAAATTAATAATATTTTTAAAACTCGCCCAAAAATGTATATTATTTGTGACAGGATGCATGGAATATAAGTTAAGAAGAACAAATTGATTCTTTGAAATTAAAATCCGTACCATGTTTTACTCAAATTCTAATATGGATTCAATTATATATACATTCATAAAGCTTCACTTTAATATATAGATTAAATTTAATCCCCTATATATCTCAATTAATCATTATCGTAGTGCTTTTGAGTTTATCATACATATAGATTGAAGATGCTTGTATGATGCACTTCATGTTTTAATTGAAGCATGTCTATATATGATTCAATGGGTAAACAGATTGATAAACTATCAATTTTTGTTTAAATAGAGTTTTAAACTATATATTGTATTAAAAGGCTCTTTAAATATTGATTTTTTTTTTTTTTTGTAACGAATTTTTCTAAACTATCTCGTTAAATGATTGTGCAAGCCATTTTCAATCTTAATTCTTCATGTAGTATGTATCCAAAATGAAATGTGAAAAATATTTTCCAGTATAATTAAATTTAAATAAAGCGGACATGTATTTATAATTTGATGTGAATCGAAAAATATGTTGATGTTTATCTCAATGGAGCTCGTGAAATAAAATTTCAAGTTAAAAGTTTTTTTAAAGTTTAGAAACCTATCAAAACAAAAGATGATTATTTAGAAATCTTATGATGTATTATGTCTTTGATTAAATTTAAAAAGAAATGAAATAAGAGTTGGTATTGTGTGAAATAATTTTACCATAAAATTTGTTTACAACTAATATTTCATAGTAAAATAACTAATATCCTTTAATGAAACAATTACTATCCTTTAACTAATACACTTTAATGAAATAATTAATATTCATCCATCCCACATGTGTTTGCACACTTACTTTATCCATCCTGTCTCTCACATTGTTTGAACACCAATAAATGAAAACACCTTTCATTTTTAATACCATCAACACACATTTATTTACATTAATGTCATTACTTTTTCAACTCAATTAACTAATCATTTACTTTACATACATGGTTTTTCAATTATATCCTTCACTTACACATGATTAACCCCAAAAAGTGTATTTTCTTAACCTCTCGTGCCCAATCACCAGTGCAAACAGCTCTAGGACAGAGGGAGTATCATTAAAAAAATAATTAATACCTTTAAATAAACAATTAATACCCTTCAAACCAATTTTACTGTGAAATTCGTTCACATAAATATTTTGCCATGAAATAAACTAACTACCCTACATTTTCCAATAAATAAGATTGCATTGGGCAGTCTGGTCATTACCACCCTTTGAAGATTTATTGTAAAGCAAGTCCCACATGCATTTTAAAAGGCACTAGAGTTGCACTTAACCATTTGTAAACAGAGAAAACAGAAGCATCATTGGGAAGCCTCAAAGCAAAAAATTGAAGCACAAGTAAAGAATTAATTTATGTCAACAGAGAAAGAGCAAATATTGGAGCCAAATATGCTGAGGATCAAGAACTCTGGAATGGTCAATCATGTTGGAAGCCCTCTGATGAATGAAGAAAGAGACGAGGAGATGACGCGCTCCGCCTTAGCAGCATTCCGTGCTAAGGAAGAAGAGATCGAGAGACGAAAGACGGAAGTTCGACTCAAAGTTGAAGCCCAGTTAGGCCGTGTGGAGGAAGAAACCAAACGCCTTGCTGAAATCCGTGAAGTAAGTTGAATGAATGCATCGTCTTAGTTTTGATAATTATAACTCTTTCATAAATATATGAAAAAGACCTAAAATTATAGGGTAAATTGGATTTTTGGTCTCAAGATAATGAGCAATTTGCAAAATGGTCATTTTTTTAATACTTTTGATCCTCGCTGCTTTTTCGACATTTTTAATCTTAAAAAAATTGCAGTTTTGGTTCTAAGAGAATGATATAAAATTGCAGTTTTGGTCATTTTGCAAAAAAAAAAAAAAAAGGATTAAAAAAACGTGAGATTAAAATTGCCGTTGAAAAATTCTCATGGGACCAAACCTACAATTTTCCCGTATAGAGGCTTCTTAGTTTTGATAACTATAATTCGTTCTTAAATAAATGAAAAAGACCCAAAACTATTAGACCACAAATATGTCCAAAGGCTTCTTAGTTTTGATAATTATAACTCATTCTTAAATAAATGAAAAAGGCCTAAAACCATAAGACCACAAATCTGTCCAGAGGCTTCTTAGTTTTGATAATTATAACTCGTTCTTAAATAAATAAAAAGACCTAAAATCATAAGACCACGGCTCTGAAGGTATCTTAATTTTGATAATTATTATGTATATTTTACGTATATAATGTTATGGTATATCTAATCTAGTAGGAGCTTGAAGCTCTGCATGATCCAATGAGGAAAGAAGTTGCACTTGTTCGCAAGAGAATTGATTTGATTAATCGAGACTTGAAGCCATTGGGATTAAGTTTCCAAAAGAAGGTGAAGAAGTATCACAATTTTTTCAGGGAAAAATGTTTTTTTAGGCACATAATTTAGGTGATCATATTTCAAGTACAATAATTTTATGAATTTATGAATGTAAAATTTTATTTTATTTTTTAATCTGTAAATGTAGGACAACGAGCCAAATTAGCCCATCGAACTTAATCACGTGTGAGTTGCATGATTGTCCTACGTTTATGCATTTACAAGCCTCGCAAATGTCGATATTTTTTAAAAATCTGTAAATTTAAGACAATTTGCAAGTCGCATGGCATTTCAACCTAATTTGGATTTATTCGAACTCGATTATCCTACATTTACAAATTTTAAAACATAATATTCAATATTCACATACTCATATAATTATTATCCTTAAAACATAATTCACCATAATTATGGTAAAAAAAAAAAAAAAAACATTATTCCCCAATTCTACACTACAATTTACTCTATCAAAATTCATTATGTTTTCTCGCTTGGCATTGTCACAAAAATTGGCATCTGTTTGTTTTTTTTTTTTTTTTTTTCCAGGAAAAAGAATACAAAGAGGCCCTGGAGACTTTCAATGAGAAGAACAGGGAAAAGGGACAGCTGATAACCAAACTTGTTGAGGTATTTTTTTTTTTTTAATTTTAATTTCTCAACATATTACAGTTCGCAAAGTAGAGTATGAATAAACTTGTTTTGAGAATATTAGTTGTTTTACTAAAAAGTATTTATTGTTTCATTAAATGATATTAATGAAACGTGTGATATATTTTACTAGATCACACAAATCACATATTTGTTAAGAAATATTTCAATATAGTTTAACACGAGTCATAATATTTTCAACTATTTGTATGTATTGAGAATTAATTCACGTGATAAGTAAAAATTTACAGTTATACCCATCTGAAATATTGGAAGAGTTTTTTTATTTTTTAAATATTATTTTTTCAATTTCTTACCATTAACAATGGGGATTATATTAATTAACACCACATGGAGTGAGATATATATATTCACTCCAAACATGAAAAATATATATTGGGCTTTTTAATGTTTGTAGGCTTCAAACACTTGAATTCAAAAAAAAAAAAAGAGGCGCGAATTCTTTTGTGAGACCGTACATGTTTTTATAATTTTATTTCAAATATGAGTATTATAAAAATATACAAAAGTATCACATTTTATGAATAAGACCATCTCACACAAGTTTTGGTGAAAAAAATATTATATTCTTATTAATTATAAAATAGTTTTACTGTGAAACTTATTCACACAATACCACAATTGTTAAAATTGTAATAACCTCTCTCTTTCTCTTTCTCTGTGGCAGTTGGTGACTGAAAGTGAGAAACTGAGATTAAAGAAACTGGAGGAGCTGTGCAAGAATATAGATTCCCTGCGCTAATTAAGAAAATATCAACAGCAATTTTCAAGAATTTACTCTGAATTTCAGCTGTCTTTTTTTTGTTGTTCCAAGATTGTTTGAGACATAGATGTTTGTAATGTTGTTTGTTGAGTGCGAATCAATTACTGAGATCAAATATGCTGACAATATGGAGTTATATGCATCCCCTCTAAAATTATTACAGCTTGTCTAAAAATCTGAATTTATAGAGAAATTGAAAATTAATTCATTTATATTACTACCCTAATATTCCCCTCGCCGGCTTGCGTCAACTCCATTATGGGGAGACCTAACAAGTATAAAATTAAAATTGGTAGAATTGCTTTCATCAGGATTTTGCTCTTATATATCATGAAAATATTTTATCTCGTCTAAAAATTCAACTTGTAGAGAGGTTAAAAATTGATTCATTTATATCAATATTCTAATACTCTCATGTTGTCTAGAAATCTAAAATCCATGGAATTTTAATATATGTGTTTGTTTAGTTTTAATTTTGAGTATTGTAGGATTTTTATTTTATGATGTGAGTGAATGATATTGTATTATTATATTACTCCCTCCGTCCCACTTTTCAATTCTTTTTAGACACCTTAAAATAGAAACATCATATAATATTAATACTCTCACAAACCATTTAAATCACTACAACATAATTGACTTTATGCATGCAACAACATGCTATAACACTTTTAGTTTATGTAACGCATTATGATAATTTTTTTAAATTTATATATTACGTAACACTTTAAGTAACACTATTAGGTAGCAGCTTTATATGAGTAACACTTCTAGATAATACTTTTACAAAAATAACATTTTTTAAGTAACACTTAAATATAAGTAACGCCTTTTACGTAACACATTTACAATGTAACATATTATGCTAATACTTTATAATAATTATTTTAATAAATAAATAGTGTGTGTATATATATATATATATAATTATATATTTTTATAGTACGTACATATATAATAAATATATTAGTTATTAGTTTATGCATTACATTTAACCAAGGGGGCTTAGTCCACTTGGCCACCGGCTCCTCACTTAAGTGGGAGACTCGAGTTCGATTCCCTTTAGGAATGAATTGAAGTGGGAGGTATAAGAAGGGTTGGAGAATTTGGAATTCCAAGGAGACTTGGTGAACTAATTTCTAACATTTACACAACTAACATTTACGGATAAAAAAAAAAAAAAGTTTATGCATTACATTTCTATTCACGCCTTTGTGTAGGATAATTTATTATATTTTAATAAATAAAATGTGTTGGTCCCGTTTAGTTGAGTAAATTAAACAAAACTTGATCTAGCCTTCTAGGAAAAATCTAGAAGAGGGGTTGAATAGATTTTGATTTTTACAAATCTTTCAAAATTTATTCAAAACAATTTAATCACACAAATGGAAATCAAGATTATACTCAACTTAATTCAGATCAAAAGCAAACCGATATTTTAGTTCTAACTTCAATTCGAAATTTATCTTTGATTGAAAAGCGAAAATTGAAAGAAAAGCAGATAAGTAAAGTAAAGCAATAAAGAACACCGGGGTTTATAGTGGTTCGGATTATGAATAATCCTACATCTACTCTCCTCCTTCAACTTGAAGAAGGGACTCGCTTACCACTTACTTACTTTCAATCCAACTTACGACTTACAATTCGTAAAGATCTTCAAATCTTCAATCTCCTAAATCCTTCTCTAAAATCTAACTATTACAAAGTGAATATTGGACTTTGAAGATTACAAATAAAGTGTTCTATAAACACTTAGAACTTTTTGAAAACTCTTTTGAATAACTTGTGAATTGATTGTGATGATAGAAATCAATAGTGAATAATGTGTAAATCAAATTTTCATAAAAAGTAAGTTGAAAAAATAAAAACTAAACCTATTTATAAGTCCGGAAAGACAGGTTAGTTTGTTAGTTAGTTCTAACAAACCGAAAACCGCTCAACAAACTTAATCTTGAAAACCGCTTTGCTCCTCACCTGATTTTACTCTACTAAATCTGCGGTGACTTGATGAAGACTCGTCTTTCTTATTCTACTCAGCTTGTTTTGACCTCGTCGAGCTCTTCATAATTTTCTCCCGCAGATGACTAGACTTGAGCTTATCTCCGGATGACTTGCAACTTCTAGTCTTCACCGACTAGTTCACTCTCGACCTAATCTAATCACTTAGTACCGACTTCGATCTTAGTTGTTTTTCATAGTCGCTCTGCTCATCTGGATTGATCTTTTAACTCATCAAAACCTTTCTTGATCTAACAAAATGTAATTATTTTTATAAATATATTTAATACTCTATATTTAAAAAAAATAATATAAAGAGTATTTACATTTAAATTTATTTATTACATAATAAAAATATATATGGTTATTATACTCATAATATATATATATATATATATATATAATTTATTAGAATTATAATATATAATACAATTATATCATTTATGAATTTTTTTGAAATAAGTAGGTAGAAAATTATTTGATCCATTGAGAATTAATGCTAATTATTAAAGTGACTTGATATTAACGAATGTTCTAGTTAAGAAAAAAAAATTGAAATAAGTTAAATAATATACATGTACAAATTGAGTTAAAAGGTTTTAGATGATAAGCATTGAAGTTTTGACCTCTTAGGTATTAGGTACAAGGATCAAACCTTGTAAGTTATTATTATTATTTTTTTGTCATTTTTTTATATACTAACGAAACATGTTACCAAAAGTACATATGTAATATTTGATAAGTGTTATCATTAGGTGTTACATAATGTAATATTTTTTTTTTAAAGTGATACATAATTTATAAAAATGTTAACCGAAAGTGTGCGTGTAGTGTAAAATAGACCGATGTTGTCTTGAATGTTATGGCATGCACTACAACATCTAAAATATCGAATGTAAATAGCGGAAGACTAATACTACAATGCAAATGAGTAAATTTTTCATAGACTTGTTAATTAAAGTCTATGATGCTGTCGTGAAACGTTTCACTAATTCGAGAGTGAATACAAAAGTTTGTGTAAAGAGTTTCCAAGACGTAACCTTTACAACGGAAATAAAGACTCAATATCACCTATTGACTCTTAAACGGCTAAGTGTAATATTACAAAATATTACACCGTCAAAAGTAAATCAAAGTATCAAAAACATCTACGCTTAATGACACTTCAAGATACCTATGTTAGTAAACGAGGTAACATGCACAAGTACCAACGTAAAGGGGGAATAACGGCTCTATCTCTTGGATGCACTAACGCACTCAACAATTAATATTTGGATATTCTTTGCCATTGCGAAGTCCTCGGTCCTCTATTTATAGATGTCCTCGGTCTTCAACCATAGATCCATGTAGATGAATCTAGAAAGACTCCAAAATAACTTCCCCTTAATTCTCTCACATAACCTGTCCATGTAGGTAGTTGATTTCGTGGTTTTTACTCCTGCAACCGCATGATCTAGGTTCTTCTAAATCTCTCTGGAATTAGTCTTGAATGGATCCTTGTAGAAGATTCTCGAATCCGTCCTCAATGTTGCACTCAATGTTACAAAGATCCACGACAACATTTGACCAAGTCTTCATTCCAGATCCTTGTAGAACGTTCTAGATCTTCAACTTGCAATGTCACAACATCTACTACAACATTGAATCGCTAGAGAATAAAAGTTAGTTATATGAAGAAAGAAAGGGTCAAATTTGATGTAGCGAGAATATGTGATAACATCACATGCGACATCAATAATCTCCCCAATTTGACCTTTCTGCTACAACACACCCGATGTATATATGTCAAAATATATATAAGTCAAGAATGTATGTATGATGAGAGAATCTCATCTCGTAGCATACACTCAACAAGCCAAAACCTGTCGTAGCAAACTAGTCAAACTAGTAAAAACGTAATAAGTAACTCAAAGTTAACTTATTCAAACACAATAAACCATTAAGGTTTAAACAAAAAATAGATTAGCATCATCATCTAATCAAAACATAGAATCGTGCAGAGCATTAGCTAGAACATGAAATCGACGTGAGCAATGCTTCAAAAATATAAACCTAGTATCGAGTCTAAGTAGATAAAATAAGATTTGAGCCTATGAAACGAAAATAGTATCAGAGCCCAAGAGAAAAAGTATCAAACTGATTTACAAAGGAAAAAGATTAAGTGTAAGGGAAGGACGTGCACACGGCTCCCTATCACAAATCCCCGTGAAACAACTCATCATCGATCATCTCGATCCGGTAAATCACCATAAAGGTCAGCAACATCTTCATCTTCATCAAGAAGTTCCACTTGTTGCAAAATTTGCAACAACATCAGGTCCAAATGCATCACCAACTCCACCAGGATTTGCACCATCTCCACTGGATTTGCATCAAACAGGAATCTCCTCGATTACAAAACCACGAGCACGAGCAGCACTGGTACTCCGTGGTAGCGAAAGTAATCTTAACCAATAATCCTTCAAGAACTGAAGTTCATTGATTGATTCTCGCAAAACGCCCAATTGCTCGCGAATAAAGTTTTCATTAAAGTTCATAGAACCAGCAGGATAATTAGGATTTTGTGGAGCCGCATGTGGAACAAAGCATGTGGAGCAAAGATCTCTGGGACAACATTTGGAGCAGGATCATGAATAGCATTATGTGCGGCATTAGGTACAACATTCTCTTGACATCGGGATCCGGTATAGGCAAATCAATTACCCTGTTTCCACTCGGCAAAATAGGTGAGATATTCATCAAAGTAACCCTCCCCCTCAACAACTCATTTCGCTAGGTTGAAAACCATGACTCCTCAAGTAGCCATAAATCAAATTCGGATAAGGAAGGTTCTCTTTTCGCAATATTCCCAAAGAAACTTCATCAAGTGATGGAAAATTATCAGATCCCAAGTTAAATCTCCTCATAACACCAATTCTAAACATCAAAACAGTCTGGTCCTTAGTCACTTTGGTCGAATTTGTAGAAGCGATCCAATTATACACAATTAACTTATGAATAACTCGAATATAGAGATGTCAAGTGAGCAGCAAGCATATGTCTTTTTCACCTAATTATTCTACCACCACTAAGGTTTGAATTACCTCATCCATAGGAGGTACATCTTCATCCATGTGATCAATATGGAGGAAGAAATTGATCACCTTCAGTGTGAATGGAACATCTCTCCCCCTAAAGTTTACAGACCACTTACCAATGAGAGTTTCTTCTTCCATGTCCCTTTTTCAAACTTGCATAGAACTCATAAACCCAATTAGTCACAAAAGAATCAGCAAATGTAACAAAGATGCATCAAACTTCTTTCTTCTAAGAATCTTACTAATCCCTTAAACTTAAAATCAGCAACATCAATCTTTCTTTCAATTAACAATTTCCTATTACTTAACCTAGTAACTTTTTGATTAAAAGTTTCAAAGATCCGAATCATCACTAGAATCCTCAAGTTCACTATCATTCTCATCACCAACAGAAGTTCGAATCGGTATCTTTCTCGGAATGATTAGATTCTTCGCTTGATTTCTCCTCGAGTCATCACCGTTGTCATCCTGGATTAGGTGTCGCACTTGTTCTGCATCGGGTACAACACTCTGCTTTCTTCTTTGATCGCCTTTCTTGCCTCATTTTCAGCTCAATCGGTGGTACATTCTCATCGAGTCATCACTATCTGCTTCAACACTGTTCACCACTTTGCTTGTCGAATTTTCAAAATCGAGTCGGAGAATACCTTAATCGGTTCATTTGCAATCGAACCCATAGTAGGCTTCTTTTTCCTTGATGATTCTCGAGTAATCAACCCTTGTAAACACGCATCCCGATCGCCTTCTCGGTTTTGGAGCAACCGATGGAGGGCTTCTCTTCCTTTTCCCCTTTGTGGCTTTAATAGTAGCAGCAAGCTCCATCGGTTACGAGTCTTCCGACATTGAGGAGTCGGTGTGCTCGTAAATGTTCTCCTCCTCGGCAAGTGGACTCTTCCCTTTCTTTGGTTTCAACTGATGGGTGCATCCTCCATTGTGGTGTCCCCTACTTCAGCATATTTTGGCAAAAGAATTGCAAGCAACATTGACTTCTACGGTGGTCGTTTGAGGGTTTTCAGAACGGGAGTAGGTGTAGGAGTAGGGTCGGTTTGAGTGGCGAGGTATTGAGACACATCAACCGTTAGTGAGCCGATTGTGAGCTCAGAACGTTTAGTGCCCCTTTCGTGTTTTGGGCAAGGTTTTGACCGATGGTTTCAGCCTCGTGCGCTCGATGCTTCATTGGGTATGTGAATGTTCGGCGGGTAAGCATCGATCGAGGCATAGGAGGTGATGTGGTAGTGGATGATTCAAAGAACAATGCAAAGATTAGGGTTTGTAGCCATTTCAATGAGCGTGATTGAGGTTTGATTGTGAGTTTGGTGAGGTTTCGTTTGAGGGAGAAGTTTGAATGTGTGAGTCCTTTGGGTTTCTGCCATTTCCACTTAAATAGAGTATTAAAATATTCAATTTAAGTTGACAAATAAAGATAAAAACGAACACTTATGCAAAATTTCGAAAATAATGAACAATGATCACTTCTATGCTTTAGTATTCGAGCAACATAATTTCGAGAATTATATAGAGAAAATAAAGTTACGGTTAATAGTATAGACCCACAAAGAAATTCGGAATAAATTAGAACCTAGGTGGTTTAAAACATTATATCCATGATCTCCTAAAATTTAGGGATAAAATCATGGGTTTAAAAATAACTTCGAGAAAAAAAAAAAATCAAATTAATTAGTCCAATTAATTAAAAACTACACGATATTATCTAAATAAGGTAATAGTGGGTTTAGTGTATGACCTAGTCAAATTAAGAACTAAAATATAATTAATTAATTACACAAATTAAAAATAAATTCGAAACCTACATGATGTTGTACTCAAAATTGGAACACACACTCCAACACCGATTTTTCCTTAGAAAAATTTTCCAATGTTGCAAATAAATCATTTTTCAGTTTTTCTAGCACTTTTAATCACACATTGATCCATCTTTTCAAAAGAATGCATCGTAGTCGCGAACTCCGTGCCCCATAGTTACTCAATGGATTTGTGAGCATATTGATGTATCACTAATCACCTTTTGAAAAGAAGACATCGTAGTAGTGAACTCCGTGCTCCATAGTTACTCGGTGAATTAATACATCTTGAGTGTTTTTTCTTTCTAATTTTCTTTTCAATTGCATTTGAGAAGTGTGAGACCTCTTTATATCTATATAACATCAATTATGATTCAAATTTATTTTTCAGAGGAATTAATTAATCAAGAAAAGTCCAAAATTAACCAAATTACACATCTGTACCCGTGATGTTGTCACATATGTTACAACATTTGTAACAACATCTATCTAACTTTATTTAGATAATGCACATACCAAGAGATTTCCTCAAGAATGAGAATCTCTTATGGTCAAGAGCTTTAGTGAAAATATCAACAAATTGATTTTCGGTGGGTACATACTCTAACTTAATAATATTTTTCTCTACTAAATCCCTTATAAAATGATGTCTTATACTAATGTGCTTAGTGAGTGAATGTTGTACAAGATTTTTCGAAATATTAATAGCACTAGTGTTATCACAATACACGCTTAAAATATCACTTTTAATACCATAATCATGAAACATCTTACTCAACCATAGAAGTTGTGTACAAAGAACTTCCCGCCGCGATGTATTCTCGATTCCGCAGCTGGATTGTGATACACGATTCGCTTTCTATTGTGCCATGAAATTAGGTTGTTTCCCATGTAGAAACAACCACCACTCATACTTTTTCTCGTCATCTATGTCTCCAAATTCAATCAAAGATCACTTTATTCATAAGTGTGTTATTTGTGTCCTTGGTATACCAAACACCTAGATCACTTGTACCGCAACATATCTTATAATTCTCTTAACAACATTCGGGTGTGATTCCTTTGGACATGCTTGGTACCCGGCACAAACACAAACACTATACATGACATCCGGTCTACTAGAAGTTAAGTAAAGAAGACTACCTATCATGGATCTATACAAAGTGTTGGATCAATTTCTTGTCCAAAGATTGTCTTTACACAATTTCTGTGTAGATCCCATAGGTGTTTTCATTACCTTAGAATTTTCCAAACCAAACCTTTTCACCATGTTTTTAGCATATTTGCTTTATGAGAAGAAAATACCATCTTTTTCTTGCTTGATTTGAAGACCTAAAAAGTAATTCAGATCCCCAACCATACTCATCTCAAATGTTGCGTCATTGCTTCAACAAAAGCTGTTTAACATTTTATCACAAGTTGAACCAAAGACTATATCATCAACATATATTTGAGCAATTAGTAAATCTTCTCCATTTTGTTTGATGAATAAAGTATTATCAGCAATTCCTCTAATAAAACCAAATTGCAAAAAGAAAGTCAGAAGTCTACCATACCATGCTCTAGGAGCTTGTTTTAGGTCATACAGTGATTTCTTTAGCTTATAGACATGATCAGGATATTGTGGGTTTTCAAATCCTTTAAGTTGTTCAACATATGCTTCTTCTAACAAAATGTCATTTAAAAATGCAGCTTTAACATCCATTTGGTGAAGTTTAATGTCAATAAAACATGCAATTGCTAGCACTAATCTAATAGATTCTATCCTAGCAACAGTGCAAATGTTTCATCAAAATCAATACCTTCAACTTGTGTATACCCTTGTGCAACTAACCTAGCTTTGTTTCTAACAATGTTACCAGACTCACCGCTTTATTTCTAAAAATCCACTTAGTTCCAATGACATTGACATCATCGTGCCTTGGAACTAGTGTCCAGACATCATCAGGCCTTGGAACTATTGTCCAAACATCATTCTTTTCAAACTAATTAAGTTCCTCATGCAACTAATACAAAGATGACATGGAGCTAATAGAAATATTATAGAGAGAAGAGAGTTATTTTTATTTCATATGATGTTCTTCCTTTTTCCACACCCTACAAAATGAAAGATTCTTACATATTTATAGAAGAATATTACTTGTCCTCCAAGTAATGAAACTTGTCCTCCAAGTATTACTACTTGTTCTCCAAGTATTCTTGCTTTCCAAGCATAGAAGTTTGGTTCCCAAGCAACGAGCTTTTTCTTCTTCTCCAAGAAACGAAACTTCTAGGATATTTAGTCATTTGTGGAATAAAAAGGATATCCATAATTAATTATTTCATAACACATGCACATATATACTTTTGTCATCCGATGAAGTGATATATCTCAAGTAATTAGAGCTTCACTACCTATGGCCTAAGTTATGGGTTCGAGTCACCATTTGTCCGATAAAAAAAAAAAAAAACTCTCGCCATCCACCAAAATCACCTTAAAAATCAATAATCATTTTATCTTCATCCTCCAACCATTACTTAATTATTTAAATGGTCATTTATCCTTACTCACAAACAATTAATTTATTCATAAATAAACTCTACAATATGAGTTAGAGTATAATAGTTCTAGTTAGAAAAATGAAACATTTGTTCGGAAAATTTTCATTATTATGAATAATCATAATCCGCCTCTTGAATCGCCTAAGATTCGAAATTAACAAAATAAAATATCTTCACTTTATCTACTTTATAATTATTTATTTTTCTTAAAATATGTACCGATCCATTTATACGTCTTGAATCGCCAATGATTCAAAATTAACAAAACAAAATATTTTCACTTTATCTACTTATAATTATTTATTTTTCTTAAAATATGTACCGATTCATTTACACGTCTTGAATCGCCAAAGATTCGAAATTAACAAAATAAAATATCTTCACTTTATTTACTTTATAATTATTTATTTTTCTTAAAATATGTACCGATTCATTTACACGTCTTGAATCGCCAAATATTCTAAATTAACAAAACAAACTATTTTCACTTTATCTACTTTATAATTATTTATTTTTCTTAAAATAAATAGGGATAGAGTTTTTTTACGTCCCATAACTTATTGCGTTCGATAGGGGTGTGCATCACTCGGTTCGGACACCGAACCAAACCGAATAAGGAAAACCGAATTAACCGAATTTAAAATATCGGTACTCCAAACCCGAACCGAATACATGTAATACTTGAAATTTAACCGAACTGAATTTTCGGTTCGGTTCAATTATTAACCGAATAACCGTATATGTGTAACCTTTTTTTTTGCGTAAAATATCACAATTAATTCATACATAAATGCAACCCAATTTTAAAACACTCCAACAAATAATTAACAATAAAATGAAGTCCAACAAAATGAAATAGTCCAATAGAAGTCATATATATATATATATATATATATATATATATATATATATATATATATATATATGTATTATAATATATATAATTTTTATTCGGTTAATTTTTGGGTTTAACCGAACCATAACCGAACCGAATCGAAAATAAAAAATTTTAAAAATAAAAACCATATCCGAACCGAAAATTGAATAACCGAACCGAATTGTAAATTTCGGTTTGGTTTGGTCGGTTAATTCGGTCTTACTCGAATCGCACACCTAGCGTTCGATGAAAACATCCTAATAAAGTTAACTAAGTTAATTACGCCCCTAATTTTTACTAAGTCCGTAAATTGCGTCCCAAATTTCATTGGAGTTCATCGAAGACTACCAAACGACGTTGTTTTGTAGTTTCCGCGAACTCCGATGAGATTTGGGACGTAAATTATGCGCTTATCAAAAATTTGGGACATAATTGGCTAAGTTAACTTTATTGGGACATTTTTGTCGAACACAATAAGTAGATCGGTGTTCGAGTCTCTCTTAGAACGTTATCCTTCGCTGGCCTCAATACCTCTACCCATTCTTAGCTCCAAACTCCCAAATATAATGGGTTTGGGCTCGTGATCGCATCACCTTCGGTATGACATCATCCAACTCCGTCTGGAAAATATGAACTATTTTTGGGAGGTGCGTGTAGAAATTCATCTTGCGAAACATGGAGTAGATTTCGTACATCGGTGCTCTCCTCTCCAAGTAATTGGCCTCTATAGACCTTTCGCCGTACTCACGGATATGGTAACAAGCCGCAACATCCGCCGATTGGGATCTGTAAAATACCTCCCTCATACCGCCTCGCCAACTTTTCAAGATGGAGTTTTTTACATCTCATAACTTATTGTGTTTGATGAAAACGTGCCAATAAAGTTAACTTAGCCAATTACGTCCCTAATATTTGCTAAGTCCGTATATTACGTCCCAAATCTCATCGGAGTTCGTCGGAGACTACCAAACGATGTCGTTTAGTAGTCATGTGCGCGGCACAAGGGGCAAAAATGATGTCGCTTTTGTTGTTTTCGGTGAACTCAGACGATATTTGGGACGTAAATAACGGACTTAGCAAGAATTAAGGGTGTATTGACTAATTTAACTTTATTGGGACGTTTTCGTCAAAAACAATAAGTTATAGGACGTAAAAAAGTCTATCCCAAATAAATATGTACCAATCCATTTACACATATTTTGTGGATGGTGGGAGTAATAAACTAATCACTCCAAAGAGTGAAATCAATTTCATCATCATCATCTACTTGGCTCCAATTGAAGCCTTTCTTCATAGCTGGTGGAGTCAAAAGCATTCCCTCCGCCATACTATCTACCAACAATGGCATGTTAAATATCGCCTCTTCATCTACAAACCTACTCCTACATTCTTCCACATTCATCTCATTCTCCTCATTACCCTTCAAAATAATCGACGACGATGATGATGATGAAGTGAAATCCCTAGCTGCTTCAAGCGCCGCCCTTCGAATGTCGCGGTGGGAGGAGGAAGCAGGCCGCGGGAGACAGTGGGCGGAGGTGGGGAAGTTGAGGGCCGCTGCGTCGCCATGCAGTGCTAGGGCAGCGACATCATGAGCCACGGCGGCCATTTTCCGGGTTCGGGAATGTCCCGAGCCATATTCGTGATGCCTTGGTGGCGTCACGCACCTCGCTCACCCATTTCCCGCTCTTTCGCCGCCGTACGCCTCTGTACAATGGGTGGCGCGCTTTACTCCGGCCGGCGGTTTTCTCGGAAGATGATGAGGAACCCAAATCCATGTATAAAATTAAGGTTTAGTTTGAAAGAATAAATCTTTGAGGATTTAAGTATTTATAAGCTAATTAAAGATGTATACGTATATTATATAGACACATGCATGGATCGATGGTAAAAGAGAGTTTAGAATGGAAAATGTCAAGGTCGGAAGTATTATGAAGCATGCAGCAACCGGCGTTGACCTGTTTGGGAGATAACATAAATCTGCATGAAAAAATGCACGTGTTGAAAAAGACCTATAGAGGACGGTAGTAATGTTGACATAGAAGAATAAGTCCCTTTTTAAGGAAAGAACAATAGAATGAGTCTTGACACATGGGACTCGGCGGGTTGACTTTTAATCAACTACTCCCTCCCCTCCTCTCCTGATCAAAGTGCGTTTTTACCTTTTCATTTTCTTTCTAAATTATACGACGTTATTCACTTTTTAATGTAAATTAGTTGTATTTTTTTATATTTATCCCTAAAATATGTGTGCTTTCATCCAAAATTACAAACATCCCTATTATATTAATAGTGAGTTTATTTTTGATGATGTTAATAGGTTTGAACCTTATACCTCTTGAATAATTTTTATGTTATATGACAACTAAACTAACTTACAAATCTTTATAAAATTTGTATAACTATTATTGAACACTTTTGCAATTAATCTTAATTTCAAATATAACTCACACATCAATTTATACTATTATGTTTAACTTAAATTTATAAATGTGTATTAGATATTTTATTGTGATTATATTAACATATGTTTTATCTCAATATATTTAAGAAAATCATATCAATTTATGTTTTAGTATTCAACATATAGGCGAAGTTAACTTAAGAACACAATAAAATTTATCATAAGTTTAAAAACACATTTTTCTTTTTACATTTAAAATATAATTTTGTTCTATATATGTTTCTTCTTTCTTTACAATATGATATTCTTCTCTATTTCTTCTTATTATAAGGAGTTACAAAAATACATGAATTATCATACCCATGAATTTATTAGATGATATATATCTTAAATTGCATTAATATATATATATATATATATATATATATATATATATATATATATTTTATTTTTGCTCTCTAACCTAATTTTTTTAATAACAATAACTAATAATTTATATAATACAATAATTAGTGTGTGGATATTCATCTCGCATATTAATTATACTAAAAATTTAAAATAATTATAATTTGATTTTTAATTAAAAATTAAAAATTATAAATATTACTATAATTTTAAAAATAATTTATATAAATATTTAAAAAAACCGCGTAATACGCTGGCATTACGCTAGTTTTAAATAGGAGGGAGTACCTTATTTCATCCAACACACAAATTCACAACTTCTCAATTTCTTTACTCTTATTTCATTGACAAAAAGGTTTTCTTATTCACAAAATTGGAAAAATTGTAGATGATAATTTTTCAATGACAATGTTAATTCCACGATTTTTTATCTTTTTTTAAAAAAAAATAGTCACGACTCATTATTTCTTAGGACAAAACTGCAATTTTATCTCATTTTTGGGACAAAAATATAATTTATTATTCTCTTGGAATGAAAATTGCAATTTTCTTGGGACTAAAAATGTCGAGAGAAACTACGGGACCAGAATTGTAAAAAAATGACCATTGTAGACCACTCATTCTCTTGGGAACTAAAAATGAAATTTACCCTCAGAATATGTCGAAAATGCTCATATTACCAACAATTGTGGCACCAATTTATATATATATATATATATATATATATATATATATATATATATATATATATATATATATTATTGTTCACGGTATTAATATCTGTATCACTTTCATAATATACAACGGTATTAATATCTGTATCACTTTCATAATATACAAGGTCAAAACATGTGGAATCCATTGTTTACGGTATTAATGGGCTAAATATTAAAAAAAGAAGAAGGGGGTTAAATATTCAAAAATGTAAATAGTTATTTGTGGTAAACAATGTACACCTGCATATATATATATATATATATATATATATAATACACACTCATAATTTTAACCCAATCTCAATTTAAAAATACCAAATCATACATTATGTTCCCATTTACTTTCCATTTAAATATTTCTGTGCAATATTTTTATTTATCATAGTGTGTTATTCACTCTCAGAATTTTTAATGTCTTTGTATTTACAGATCATTGATTATGTTTTAACATTATATATGTCAATTATTTAGAGGATTAATTATAATTTTCAACATGTATTATAGTATATTTTAAAATTTGCAACATGTACTATATTTTATAACAAATTGTAATCCATACTATATAAAATAGACAGATTAATACCTCAAATACAAATTTTGTTCTTTTTGGGGCCAAATTAGGAATTAATTCTTTCTTAAAACTTAAGCATTTGGTATAAAAATAATTAATAAACCTAA
Organism: Paraleonurus japonicus; assembly: GCA_030762865.1. Taxonomy (NCBI): domain Eukaryota; kingdom Viridiplantae; phylum Streptophyta; class Magnoliopsida; order Lamiales; family Lamiaceae; genus Paraleonurus; species Paraleonurus japonicus. Next base: position 31,804,685 of record CM061052.1, read on the forward strand.
AAGACAAATATAACTTTAATTGGCCAAATAGAATTTGACCGAAAAAAAAAAAAATTGAGTTGAGGTATCAATCTGTTAATTTTATATAGTAATTGTAATTTGTTACCAATACATAGAGGTTACAAATTGTAAAATATAATATAATATAAGTTGCAAATAGTGAAATAGAAAATGGAATATAAAAACTCGATGCAGGTAATATACATTCACTTTCACCCGTGTCTTCCTATTCGAATCTGCAAACATAATTCAACGTGATAATTGAATTACACGATATAAAAATTAGAGAAAATTATAAATAGGTTCAATGTGTAAATATTTTGTGCTTATGCGTAAAAAAATTTGTGCTTCTCGTAAATTTTTTGAACTTATTTGTAATTATACTACTCTTTTTGAACTTATATGCATAAAATTACCCAATTACAAGTTCTGATTTTAATTTGCAAACTGATGAGGGTTGGAAACAAAGGAATATAAATGAAATAATAGAAAATGATAAATTCGACCTTCTTGGGAACAACAAGAAAATGAGATTTTTTTTTTTTTTTTTCAGGAATCTAACCTAGGACGTGGGTGTGAGGTTTTTGGCTCTAATACTTTAAAAGACTTTCATCACATCGTAAAGTCTAAATTTGTAGAGAGATGTGGAATATTATTAATCCATTTATTTAAATATTCCCTAATACATGAATCAGAGTTTCGAAGTGAAAGTTGTGACTAAAATAACCAAACTATGTTAAGTTCAACGAATCTGCATTACATCGCAAACCCCATCCAATTCTAATTTCAGCGATACAAACTCCACCACCCATTCACCATGAGAAGAGAAAAAAATGAGGAATTTGAGACCGTTCTACAGAATGTATACCATAACTATTACGCTAATATAAAAATAAGAAATCTTCATCTACTCGAATTATTACATAAAAAATATATGAAGCGTCTCACATAATGTTAATGTATACCATGACTATTGAGAAAAAGATAGTAATATTTTTTTATACAAAAGTATTACGTTAATATTAAAAATAAAAAATCTTCATCTACTCGAATTATTACATAAAATATATGAAGCGTCTCACATAATGTTTTTGTGTCATGGTGAACAAATAGTGTCTTTAATCAACTAAAGAGTAATGTTTTGAAGTAAAAAGTGATACTTATGTTTACCTTAATTACAATTTTTTTGGGCACTCTTGTGAGACCGTCTCATGCATGAGACGGAGTCACTTTTTAATAAATTATTATTATTTTTTCATAAATTGTTATCACTTTTCAATTTGTTATTACTTTTAATTTATACTAATTTGTATCATTTTTTAAAAAGTGATAACAATTTATTAAAAACGACTCGATCTCATGCATAATACCGTCTCATACAAGTTTTTGCCTTTTTTTTCCCTACGGTTTTGAAAAGTATCACTTTCTTACCACAAAAATTATAAGTATATGCTCATAAAAAACAGTATTACTGAAAAATATTATTTCTTTGCCACATGCAACTCATGGCGTAAAACGATATCACGTGGCACTCGCTAAGTCATATTTTATGAAACACTATCCAAAATACTTTTTAAAAAAAAAAAAAAAAAAGAAATTAAGGAAAAAAATGAAGAAATAGACGAAGAATCGAAGTCATATTTTTTTTTTTGACGGGAGAATCGAAGTCATATTACATGTGGTTATTATGCATGATTCAAAAGCCTTTTTTTTTTTTTTTGAAAGGCATGATTCAAAAGCCTTACCAACAACAGATGTGGGCCGAACTTATTCAAAAAGATCCATTTAAAAATGGAAATGGTCAACGCGTAGCTGACGTGGCATCCAAATAAAACTTTAGTATACTTTCTTTTGGAATGTGTGATTGATACTCCACCATAACATAAATAGTACTTTAATAGGAAGCTGTGCAAATATTTTAAAGAAAAAAATAATAATTAGAGTGTTGAAGGATAATTTTATAAATATTTATGTATAAAATAAAATAATTTATTAAATTATATGGATGTATGGGTTAAAAAGTAATGATATTTTATGTAAATTAATGAAAATTGTGATGATGGAATTTATATTTTCTATTTTAATTAAGGGTATAAAACTTAAGTATTAATTAGCATCGAAAAATTCAAGAGTTCGTCTCAAATTTTGGAAAATGAGCAGGACCAGTGGGCAATCATTCATAATTATTAATGCCACCGGGACGAGTATAATAGTTTTCACATGCAATTAACCTTTAACATACAAAATCTATTAATTCTTGAATTTTTTTGTTAAAATTAATTCAAAAATAGAAGATTCAATTGTAATATATACAGAGAGACACTCGACTTTTCGGTGAATGGAGAAATTCGATTTCTCAATATTTGGAAACTCAATCGATTTTCAGTTTTAAGTTTGTTTTTTTTTAATCGATCGGACAAATTGTATTTCGAACTCATTTTTTATCGGACAAATGATGACTCGAACACATGACTTTATACCATAGATAGTGGAACTTTAACCACTTTATCTAGCACTTCGTTTGATTTCTAATTTAAGTAAACTCAAATATGATCTGAGTTAAGTACCTACGTTGTTTCCTTCTTTGGTTAGATTATAGCTACTTCAAAGTTAATTGTAATAATTACTCTAAAATAATATGGTTTCTTTCGAGGGTTCTTCTGAATTGTTACTGTTTGAGCAATGTTTTGAAGGTTTCATGCAAACCAGGATGAGATGTCGCGATTACTAAGGAAATAAAATTTTATCATTTAAGCTTTCAAAAGAAAAAGAAAATCGATAAGTTTAATGGCGTTAGATATGTTGTGTATATATATATTTACATAATATAATAGAGTGTAGAGTGTTTTTCATGAAATGTTACATTATATATATATATATATATATATATATATATATATATATATATATATATATATATATATTTGAAAGTTGTAACCTTTCGATTCAACATGACTCTCCCGTAAAGTTGCGTCTTTTGATGAATAAAAGTTGCATTTCTTTGATGTGATTATGTGGTGAAGTTGCAACATTTCGATACAATTTTTGAATAAAGTTGCAACCTTTTGATACAACTGTTGAATATCTATAAATACTCATGAAGTGCGGAGAATTTAAATAATTCGGAACTTGAGTTTTCCTATAATAAATATTGAGTCTCTCTATATATAGTAATTGAGTCATCTATACGATTGCGATTTACGCTTTTGAGATTCGTTAGAGTGTAAGTATCGAATTTCCGTGAAATAAGTTTTGTATTACGGAAGGTCAATTTCTTGTAAATCGCTTACACTGTGTGGGAGAAATTAATAACTTTAAAGATAACATTATTTTTCAGTGTATCTATCTTTAACTCCATTATCCATATTTATATATAACAATTTTAAAGGTATTAATGGAGTCAATATTGGTGAAGACAATATTAAATGATAGGAACAAAGGCTGAATGGGGGCGCAACTATACACATTGGTGAAGTACATTGGTAAAGTCCATGGATGAAAATAAACTCGAGAGGCTGAACAAACTCAGGGAAATTTAGATGGATATTCACTACAAAAAATTGTGAAATACCGACGGACCAAATTCCATCACAAATACCGATAAAATATCGTTGAAATCTCAAATTTCAGATTTATCTATAAAATTTTGAATTTTTATAAACGAGAATTTTCCGATTTAATATTCGTCGGTAATTACCGACGGAATACCGACGATTATGCATCGGTATTTACCGATTAATTTTTCTTCGGTATTTTGTGACGAGAAAAATACCGACGGGTGACCAATTTTACCGACGGATGACCAATTTTACCGACGGAAATCCGTCGGTAAATGACTATTTTTTTGTAGTGATAAGGTGCAATTTGGACCATCAACTAGTGTATCGGTATAAATTAGACTCGAACTATATTTTTGTACAAATTGGACTTTGAACTAGTATATTGAGTACAGATTGGACCAAATAGTGTCTCGGTATAAATTGGACCTGAACTATATTTTTGTATAAATTAGACCTTGAACTAGTATTTTGAGTACAAATTGGATCTGAACATTTTTTTTTACAAATAAATATTTTAACTTTTAAAATTAAATACATATATTTTTCAACTAATAAATGAGAAATGAAGGTCCCATTAATTATAATTATAATGTTAAAACAATAAAAATATATATAAAATTATAAACGTAATAATTCCGTATTTTTAGAAAATAATTTCTTTATTATTTTTACGATAATATTATGATTCTTTTAATTTTATTTTCAATCCATTATATAAATATAATTAGTTATCATCTTTTTATTATAGTTTAACATTATATTGTATTTAAAAAAACTTATGAGTCCATTATAAAAAAAAAAAAAAATTGTTGATGTTTCACTCCTTTTTAGAATTTATCATAATATTTTAATTTTTTTGTCAATTTATCCACTAATAAATAATGTTCTATGTCAATTTATTTAATGAAAGGATCTCCATATATTATTTTATTAGTTGAATGACTTATTTGTTCAATTTTAAAAGTAAAAATATTTATTTGTTAAAAAAATAGTTTGGGGTCCAATTTGTACTTGAGACATTAGTTCAAAGTCCAATTTGTTCATGAGACACTAGTTTAGGGTCCAATTTGTAAAAAAAAAAAAAAAAAAAATAGTTTAGAGTCTAATTTGTACCTCCCGATACATTAGTTGAGGTCCAAATTGCACCTTATCCCAAGTTTAAATTTAAATAAATTCAAAATTTTAATTTAATTTTCTAAAAATAATTATTATGCAGGATGTTAGAGAATCAATATAAATAAATTAAATTTTTACCTCTCTATAAGTTCATACTTTTAGATGAGCCGACATTCTTTATTACACCGAGAGATGTGAATTTCTTAAATTATAAATCTGGTGTAAATGTCAAAGAAAAGGTACTCCCTCCGTCCCAATTTTATTTGTTCAAGGGGTTTGACACAAAAATTAAGAAATGTGTTGTTTATTAGTATTAAAAGGTATAAAGTGAAGGATAAATGAGTATTTTTCAACTTTATTGAAATAGGTTATTTTAAAGCCAACTTTATTGAAAGGATTAATTGATGTGTCATTGAGGTGTAAATAAGAGATGTTTGTGAGGGTTTAATTTAAATTTTTTTATCGGTAGTATTTTTTTAAAGGGTAAGTTTTTTTCTCTATTTTTGTATGAGAAAATAAAAATAGGGGCACTCTTGTGTGAGACTGTTTCATGCATGAGACCATATGAGACGAAGTTACTTTTTAATAAATTGTTATCACTTTTCAATTTGTTATCACTTTTATATCGCTTTGTATCACTTTTTTAAAAATATAATAATAATTTATTAAAAAGTGACTGGTCTCATGCATGAGACCGTCTCATACAAGTTTTTGCCATAAAAATAAGATGTACATTTTTTTGAATTTTGAGCAATAAAAATGGGATAGAGGGAGTATGTGAGAAGGATTTTCATTCCATTTAAAGAAAACTGGGCCATGAAGATTTGGGTATTTGTAATACTCTTGGCCCCATTTCTTGGGTTGCATGTGTCAAATCTCTCGTGGCCAATTGGAATTTGATTGGACCGTATGATGATCCACATAAATTAGGTCTTGGGCCAGCAGGCCATAATAATATGTTGGGGAAATTAAATTTTATTTGGATTAATTAATATTTGTTAAATAATACTTGAAGTATTACAAATATTATTCCATAGTTGTGGATTCTTTGACTGTGAATATCAAATTAAATTTGATTTGGTTCAAGGATGATATACACTTGTGCTAAGATCACAAATTGAATTTTGGATTTAATCCAAACTCGTATAATTTACAGAGGAATTATTTAAGAGTCCAAAGGTTAATTAAGGCCTTATTTGAAATTTTGAATTTAATTCAAAAATATTTACTCATATAATTCATTGAGCAATTATTTAAGAGTTAAAGGGAAAATAACAACATTGTGTTGCTCATATTAGAATGATTAAAAAGAAAAAAATTGTACTTGAGTATCTCCCAACGGATCAAATGCTAGCAAATCTATTAACAAAATCATTATCGGGAGATAAGATTAAAATGGTCATGTTGAGATATGGAGTTATTACCGATTGAATATGATGTTTTGACCGAAACCAACTCCATCTATAAGTGAAAATTTGTCATCTTAACATTGAGTTGATTAAAAGGCAATTTCAATATTAAACATCGGCGAAATGGAAACTTGAAAACATTTCAAAGTGCATAAACCTGGAAATAATGGGGGTGATACTATTTCGAAAGCTCTATATCCGATCTATGCACTTTTATTACCACAACAAGTAAATGTTGGATTTTAAAAATTCTTAAGACTTGTAGTTCTTTGGAATGCATTGTGGATATTCTTTATGAGTTTACCTATGCAAGTAGCGAGAGAAATGAGAGGCCGCTTCTTGGGGATTATATCGACGAGATCCTTGAGTACTTGCGGGATCGGGATAAGCACAAAGCCTATTACAATTGGTGTTGCCAAAAATAAATTAAGGAGTAAGAAATCACGCGCGATGAGAATATGGTTCCACCGCATTTCATGTTCAACCATAAGTTAAAGACTTTAGTCCAATTCATGGCTATTCGTTGCGTAGAGCAAGTGTGTTTATTTTAATATTATATTTTTTTCTTATATAACAGAGTAAAGAGAGATTTTTGTGAAATGAGATATTTTCAATATAAGTTGTAACCCTTCGGTTTTAACGTGACTCTTCGGTGAAGTTGTATCTTTTGGTGAGTAAAAGTTGTAATTTTCGTGTATGACTCTTGTGGTGAAGATGCAACCTTTTGGTGAAACCTTGAGTAAAGTTGCAATTCTTCGATGCAACCATTAAGTATCTATATATACTAATGAAGTGTGGAGAATTAAGAGAATTGGAAATTGAATTTTCCTATACCGAAAATTGTGTCTCTCTATATAATAATTGAGTTTTCTATTTTTGAGTTTTATTAAACACTTGCGATTTCTACTTCAAAATTCGTTAAAGTGTAATTATTGAATTTTCCTGAAATAGATTTTGTATCCTCGGAAGGTCAATTCCTTGTGAATAATTTACACCTATGTAGGAGAAATTAATATCTTTAAAGATAACATCGTTTTCATGTGCCTAACCTATCTTTAACTCCATATACAACACAAAAATCATTCTTACCACCAAAACTCGGACGCTTTAGATTTGTTGGACTAGGAATGACAACGGCGGGTCGGGTCTGCACGGGTTTGACTGTTCTAGGACCCGCCCCGCCTCACCCGCTTCTTTAAAAATATATATATAACAAATAACACCTTTTCTTCTAATTATACATTTTATATAAAATAATACAATATATGAACTTAAATCAATACTATTTAAACATATCAAATCCAAATATTTAAAAACATGCATATTGTTTAATAAAAAACAAACACAATTGAATCAAATACATAACAAAATGTCTCATTTTCAACCGTAAAAAATTAAGGCGGCCTGGAGTGGGGTAGGGGGTAGCAATAGTATTACAAGAAGAGAAAATCATCAATAATATTACAAGATTGAAAATTAATAAAGTCCTAATTTGGTTAGATGATAAAATAATATATTTTAAATATTATATGTATATTATATAGGCATCGTTTGATTTTCTTTATTAGGAGTGTATTGATCTCTAATATAACTTTATCACTTGTTTGGTTTGTTGTATACATTATACTTCCAAATCGTTATTAAGAATGGACCGTTCAAATAATACCTAATATATGGTATTATAGATTTCAAGTTTCATATGGTATTTGTAATACTTATATTTCTCCAACATCTATTAAATTTTAAAATACCAAAAACACCCTTCACTTTCATCAAGATGTGTTTATTATTATTTTTATTTATAAGGACAAATTAGTCTAAAATAAATTAATACTAGTTATAATACTTGTTACCAAACATAATATTGATAGCTAATCACTAATTATTTAACTCAAGTTTTTGAAACCAAACAAAATATTGATAAATAAATTGATATTACAAATATAGGTATTATAGTCAGGTATTATCTAATAAAGGAAATCAAACGAGCCTTTTATATATATATATATATATATATATATATATATATATATATATATATATATATATATATATATATATATATATATATATATATACGGGCGGATCTACCTACTTCCAAGACCCGTCCCACACCCGGTGGGGATTTGTTTGACCAGTGTCCGAACCCGTCCCGAGACCCGCTTGACTGGGTTTTACCCGCCCCACACGAGCTGAACTCATGGTGGGTTCGCTTCAACCCAACCCATTGCCATCCCTATGTCGGACCACTACGACATTTTCTTTCTTCCTCGCTCCTATTCTACTTATTCGATCCCTTTTATCTCTAACTACAATATCCAATGGGGAATAACTAATATTAGCTAATATTTGGAGTAAGTGTGCTTGACTTTCAAGCAATTGGGCTTGAGATTAAAACCTAAATTTTGTTGGCCTAATTCAAGTTGGCTTTCCGAAATAAAAGACTGGACAGAACAATACTTTGGCTCATTGTTAAAACTCACAATAGACTCATATTCAATCTTATTAGAAAACTACTTTTTTATGGAGTAGCATTATCCTCAGAATTGGCAGTGGGACATTCTTTAAAACTAGTTCGATATTTTTGTTCCACTTTTTGTATTTCACTTGGTGTATAATATAATGTAAAGATGTAAATATGATGTATAATATAAAATACAAAATAGAACACACCAAATATGGAACATATGATCTCGTGTGCCTTAAAACAAAGATGCCGATTCACCACGATGTGCTCGTAATCCGACTCGAGATTTTGGTTTTTCCCATGAACAATAAATGCGTGGTGCGGATCATTGAGGATGGACTCTGCGCGCACAAAGGACCCATATGAAGAATTCTCACTATTTAAATATGTATAATTTAAATAATAAAAATATTATTATTAATACACCTAAAAATAATATGATATCACCGATCCTAATTGACGAAGTGGTATCGCTCGTGTAGCGCCCGTTCCAGAAATGTCGGGCCCTCTCGTGACCTATCTCGAGTCGGGAGCGAGTCTCTACTATAATAACTAAAATTTAAACTTTAAATATTTTATAAAACACAAATCAACATAGCGGAGGATTAAATTCAAAGCTTAACGAATAATAATCGAAATATTATTATTTTATGATAATAACACATTCATATCATAAAGAGGGTAGATCGTAAAATTTATTACAACCATAATTGAAGTACGAACTTAAATATCACGAATATTTGACTTTATTTAAATATAATATCTTAACCGATTAATATGGGGCTCTCGGTGTCACCGTAGCTTCCGAATCCCTTCTTCAAAACCTGAAATATTAATTGGGTGTGAGATAAAAAAATCTCAGTGGGTAACTGCGAGTTTGTTAAGTCGTTTGACAATACACAAAATGTATTATTACGAACCGGACTCGTCGGTCATTTCATAAATTTATATTGCCCAATAGATCCGTCGATCCTTAACCCGAAGGTCTAAAGGCTCTATTGATCCGAAGACCAATAGTAGTTAGTACAAAGACTCGGTGAGCACATAAGGCTCTGGTCCGATAGACCGTCGGTCCTCAACCCGTCGGTCCAATTGGTCACTTGGATCCGAAGATCCGAAATAATAGTAACTTATTGGTTAATATAATAAATACAATTGCATATACAAATGCAGACAAAATATTTACAATCGCATCGCAGATATTGTTACCCACCTTGTAATTTTACAAAGTTAGTTAGAACTAACTCTAGAATTCTTTGAAAATTACTTGCAAGGACGTCCTCGAGTCTCTCGGTCCGTAGCACTTTACCTAGCACATTTTCCTAAATATTTATTTTGCTATAATTGGAGAAATAATAGAGTAGTAGGAAGGATTATATAATTACTTACTTCTTGGTGAAATTCTTGAGGAAAAAATATTGATGAAGGGAGCGATGGTGTAGTAATTAAGGAGAACTGAGATGATTTTGATAGAGAAATTTTGCAAAGCATATTGTACTTATAAGGTTGCTAATTTTAGATGACTAATGAAGGCTATATTCTAGGTGATGACTAAGCAAGCCTATGTTTAATTTAGGCTTGGGTGGTGGCAAATTCTTAAGACCTTATTAAGCTGTGGTGAAAGGAAAGTTTGCCACCTCCTGCTAAGTGGGCTTCGACCATTTGAAGAAAAGAAAAAAATGTAAGAGGCTTACTAATTATTGTTATTATTATTATTCGTGTACCCCATATATATATAGTTCATTTATTGATTTTTATATTTTAACCTATAATTAAGTATTTAACTAAGTAAATTTAAGGTATTAATTAGTCTTCTAAAATTAGTCCCTTTATTATAAAAATAAAATTTTGATCCACGTAAATTTCAATTTAACTATTTATATATTGTACTTAAGTTGCGTTGCTTATAATTAAGTTTCGAACTTTTTATTTTATAATGTGGTAGAAGTGCTTGAATCCAAAGAGTTCGTTCCAAATCCCTAAAAATATTATTTCTTGAAAGTACTAAAGTTTGAAATTAATGCAACAATAAAATTTTAATTTTTAATTAACTTTTAAATTATGCGATAAAAAAATGCTATGGGGTATTACAGCTCGAGTGGACCCGTATGAAGAATTCTCACTATTTAAATATGAATAATTTAAATAATAAAAATATAATTATTAATACTCTGAAAAATAATATGATATCACCGATTCTAATTGACGAAGTAGTATAGCTCGAGTGGACCTATGATCTAAAGGTTATGGATTCGAGTCACCATTTGTCCGATAAAAATATATTACTGACCCTAATTCTTGATACCCATGAATTTGATGAGTTTTTAATACTTTTGATCAAATAACCCTTGCAATATATTAGTCTTTTCGACTATCGGTAATAGGATCTACTCGACAATGACACCGAGCTCATTTATCAACTCTTGAAAAACTCATTTGTTCCATGGATGGAGGGGGACACACAACACAAGGATGGATTTAGGGGCAAGATTTAATTTTTTTTTACTAGCTATGTATAGAATTTTTATTTATAACATCAATTTGTAAAATTTTTGTCATATTGCTCTCCTTGTTTAAATTTTTGCCCTCTTGCTTTATTACAATACATTTTATGAGAACTACTAAATTGTCCAATTCAACTAGGGTAAAATCAATGTTGCCCTTTGACTCAAAAACTCTTTTTGCCCAATGCACTATGAGAAATATCCCAAATTCCCTTAATGAGCTTTGGGCATTCCAAACCTTTTATTCCATTCCCAACTTCTTCATTCCCATTTCATATATATAATTTGTTAATATTGTAAATTCAATGCAAATCAAAATAATTAAAGATCAACCATTTTAACAAAAATAATATTACTAATTAAAAGAACAAAAGAAGAAGAAAATAAACAGAGCCCAAAACGTCACCCTCCCACCGCCTCCCGCCGCTGGAAACTGCCCTCCCATCACCGGATGTCGCCCCCTTAACGGACGTCGTCTTTCCTTCTTGCCGGATGTCGACCTTTGCCCTTCAATTTTTCTAGGTTGAATTAATTGTTCAAATTTAGTGGGAAACTTCAACAAAGGTATGAAAACCCACTATATTGATTATGTATATTTGTATTTTTGTTGGAATAAAGCATGAGTGATATTAGCTTGGAATGAAAATTTATGTTTTTATTTCTCATGTATTGACACCCTCCAAGTGTTTGAGAAAATGCCTCAATGAAGTTTATCTTTTAATATGTTATTAATAATAAATATATGTTTTAAAAAATTCATAGAAATAAATTGTGAGGAATCCTAGAAATCTTAAACATTGTCTTCCTTATAATAAATAAGTTAGTAATATTGTTTCATGGATGAAGTAATGTTGTGAGGAATAAATTGATTCAATAATAATTTAGTAATTAATATTGTTTCATGAATGAAGTAATGTTGTGAGGAATAAATTGCTTCAATAATAATTTAGTAATATTGTTTCATGGATGAAGTAATGTTTTGAAGGATAAATTGCTTTCGTAATAATTTAGTAATATTGTTTTATGGATGAAGTAATGTTGTGAGGGAAAAATTGCTTGTATGCTTGTTGAAATTTTTTCCCGATTCTTCTTTTACACCAGGAATAAATTTTGGCTTTTCGTAATTGTAATTGATCTAGTGTAAACATATGTGGATAATTGATTAATATTAGTTGGGACTTACAGTGATAGATTTTTTTTTTTTTTTTTGTAATATTTCATTGGAACCTTTATGAACCTATATCCACTATTTTTTTAGCAATTGTAAAGCCTCGAACAACTATTTGTGTAGTTTCATTTTTTTGATATTATGATACTCTTATTTGTTACACTTCTTTTGTTTGTAGATGAGTGAAAGAAGTTTTTGGGTAGTTCATTTTAATTGAAAATGGGAAGGCTCTTCTTACGTAGGCGGTAGTGTCCAAGGCATACAGATCCGTGATGAGTGAAAGAAGTTTTTGGTAGTTCATTTTAATTGAAAATGGGAAGACTCTTCTTACGTAGGCGGTAGTGTCCAAGACATTCAGATCCGTGATGAGCCTATCAATTTATCAACTGTTATATGATTTGTAAATCAAATTTTAGAACTTGACCAGATCGCAAGTGACTATCAAATCCATGAACTTGTGAATGTTAATGGTAATTTGATTATGGTGAAGATAATTTCGATGAGGATGTGAAGTCATTATTTTCTACAACCCATTCACCTAAGATATATGTCTCTTTAAACTTCAAAACTTGGAATGAACAACGATCGGTTGGATGTTGATCTAGTTAGTAGTTGTTCTTCATTCACACAACGTGGGGTCTTTGTAGAAATGATGGATACATTCAATGCATTGAAGGCCGCACGTCTTTTTAATAATCCTTCTAGGAACATCCTGAATCAAGTGAAGACGTCCCCACATCCGATCACAATAATGATGTGAGCGTTGATGATGATACTAGTATAGAGATTGATGATTCGATGACGATTCGGTGATTACGCGTCCTTTGAAAATGCCTCGACATTCCTCCTCAAGAAATTCCTACCCTATCTCGCATGTCCACTGGTCCATCCAGGTATACCGCATCTTTTTCTCCTCCTTGTATCGATCATCAATATGTGAATGTCCGTCCCGGTGTACTCGGTGAAGATGCTACCTTCCTTAGCAAAGATGAGATGTGTACATCACTGGGTACTACCATCTAGAGAATGCGTTGGAGTACCGCGTTAAAAAATCAGATCCAAGCATATGAAATTTGAGATGCAAGCATGAAAATTGCGATTTTGTGTTTCATGCAAATGGAAAAACCGGTCTGTGGAGTACATTGAAGTTCACCCTCTCACATGTCTTTTTTATCCTTCTCGCAACGAACCACATATGATATACTCAAAAGTAGTAGGATCATATTATTCAGCTCACCAACAAGGTAAATTTACAACTATGCATGACACTAAAAGCTATTGTGAAGGATTTAAATTGAAGCATGAGTTGGATTTATCATACAATCAGGCGTTGAGGGCCAAACATCGGGCCAACGATTTAATATATGGTGATCTTTGAAGGATCCTTAAGATGTTGCCATCTTATTTGCATCGACTTCTTGAAGCGAATCACGGGAGTCATGTAAATCAACTGATGAAGAAGATATGCTTAAGTATTATTTCTACGCGCTTCGTGCGTCTATCAATAGTTTCATCAATTTCGAGAGGCATGTTCTTTGTTATTGATGGTACATATCTTAAAGGTAAGTACAAGGGAGTGAGTTTTATTGCTATAACTCAAGATTGCAACCATCAAGTTTTCCCACTTGCTATTGGCATCGGTGGTGTAGAGAATAATGAATCTTGGACTTGGTTTCTTCGAGAGATTACGAGAAGCATATGGTTGTCCCGATGACTTGTTGATTGTGTCGATCAACACAAGTATAATCCATGTTGTGAAGACCGTGTTCCACGATGCAAATCATGGATTGTGCTACTACCACATGCAAAAGAAGTTTCTTGCTTATGGTAAAAATTGATCGATTATTTTAAGAGAGTGCATTCGTACCATGAATCAATACAACGAGGTTCATTAATATTTACTTTGTTTTTGTTCCTCATTCTTTTTTTTAATATAATGTTCATTTTAACCTTTTTTATATATATACATGTATATGTTACTCGAGCTTCATTCAATGACAAAATTATGAATTCCATTTCACTTGTTGACAATGGCAAGTTCCTCCAGATTTTAACTAATGCAAAACCTCAATGATGGTCTCGGGTGCATTGTCCTGTGAGATGGTACGAGTTCATGACATCTAATATCGCTGAATCCTGGAACAAAAATATTATGTGGGCCCGTAATAAGCCTATTGTATATGTGTTGGAATGTATTAGACATGTCACTCAAGATTTGTTTCACACCCGACTAAAAATGTCAAATCAATTGTGGGAAATTTATGTAGCAGGTGTCATCTCATATGTCGGACCTTAATAAGTTAGCCGGCAAGTGTACCGCGCAACCCTTGTCAAATGATCATTTTAAGGTTGTTCATGGTACTTGGTCTCACTTAGTAGATTTGGTCAACCGTAAATGCGATTGTTGTGAATTTCGGTTAGAAGGGATTCCTTGCAACCACGCTCTTCTGGCAATCGGGTAAAAATTACTCAATAATATTTATATTAATTTACGGATTTTTTTATCCACCAACTATAATACTATTGCTAATTGACCTTTTTGTCATTCACTCTATCCATGAGACACTCAAAGTATGATGTGAACACATATATTGAGGATTTTTATACCTCTCATTATGTAAAAAGAATGTGGGGTGGATCTATCACACCCCTACCCGAGCCAAATGAATGGGTGTTGCCCTGCTCACGTGAAATCTCTCATATGCAATGCTCCACCTTGTCCCAGCAAGCGGGGCATCCTAGACTAAGCAGAGACGTTCGACCCTCAAGTCTTCATCCTCGAAGTACTCGAAAGAGACAAAAATATTCACGTTGCAATCAAACATCCCACAATCAAGTTAATTGTCACATATATATTTGAAGTGACCCAAAAAATTAACTAGTATATGATTTACCACAACCGTCTACGGTTGATGATCGATAAACTTGAACTTGATTTGTATTATTTGATTTGTTGTGTATAACAATATGTGTTGTTGAAATAATTTGTAATGTATCAATATTTATTAGTATTCACTCTTGTTATATATATGTTTGAATCATATTTATTTTTTATTTAAAAATATTCTTTGACATGGACATATTGTTGAAAAAGGTCATTTTATTAAGTACTTATTTTTAACTCTCTTTGATAAGGGTTATTATATTGATATGGTAAATGATATAAAATTATATGTACATACAAAAATAAAAAGAGTATAATTTAATAGAAAAATATAACCTATAGGTATTCTTACAACTTGCTCAAAATAATGTGTATATTTGTGTGTAAAGAAAATGAAATTTTAAAGCTAAAATGTGGACATTGTGTACTTTATTCTAATACTCGGTCCGAGTTAGAAGGGATGCTGGTCCGAGTGGATTCGAGCCTTTGGGCCGAGGTGGTTTACAGCGATGGCTTTTGTGCTCGGCTTGGACGGATGTGGTGCCTTGGGTCGAGCTGCGGTCAAGGCAAGCTACGGCGATGGTGGAATCGCACCTCGACTCGGGCTTAGGGTTTGGCCTCGGGTCGAGTCCAACTTCGGTGGCCGAGTGACATGAGTGGCGCGATCGGCGGCCTACGGCCTTGGAGTTGTGCCTCGACTCAATCGAAGTATTACCTCGGGTCGTGGGTGATTATGATTAGCCATTAATTATCACAAAATAATATGAAGTAGTATATATTTATATATTTTTTGATAATTACCATTAATTACCATAAAATTATTAATAGGATAATTGAATAACTTTTACTTTAAACGAGTTTAATTTATTTTTTCTGTATGTTTGATAGGCGATATTATCATTTTTAAATATAGGAACATAATTAAAGTTAGTGAAAATATTGTTAAAATAAATTATTACACATCCAAATTAAAACATAACATAATTAGATTAAATCATTAGACACTTACAATCAAACTAAAATAAAGCACAATTAAACTAGCTCATTACATAAGCCAACTAAAATAATATATAACTAACCTTAATGAAAGCTAAACCAATAAAAGTATTACACAATCAACTAATAAACTTAATAAAGGAACTACACTTATAGATATAACACAAATTTTCTCAAGTTATTGTCTCTTTTAACCATGGCTTGATGAGCTACCACCTACATCAGAATTTGTGGAATAATATCTCGCCACATTTCCAAAAAAGCATATGTAGGTTTTGATACTTTGGTTCCCCACGATGGAAGTAAGCTTTACAAACTCGTTCTCCTATAAATTATTAAATTCTTATCATGATACTTGAGTAATGTGATTCAAAATAATATAAGAATAACAAACCTCTGTCATTCGTTTCCACAAAAGTTTGGATGTATGTACGACGTTCGAATCGCGATCCCACCAAAGAAGAGAATGGTCTTTAATAAGCTTGAAGCAATCATAACGTTTTCTAGTTCACCATGTCGTTGGAGACCATCAATCCACGTGTACAACAAACCAAATATTTCGTTGAGCATTCCAACAACGGTATTAATGGCGTAAAGTTTACTTCACCCCTTCCTAATCAATAACCAAGTTTGTGTTGTGTGAACAAATTGTTGATGAACACATTGTCCATTTCAGAGTTCCATTTTGCATTGTAGAGAAATAATTCTTGGGGGTATTTCTTCCATTAGAAAAATAAGTAATTGTTTTTTTATCGAAGTGATATTTCTTCATTTATTTGCTTGTAAGAAAATAGTTGTGTTGAAACTTTACTATTTCATTTGTACACATTGATGTCAACATTAGATTCTTACACATGTGTGAAAGGTGACAAGTCTATGACACATTTTTTTAACTTTTCACTTTACTTTACTTACGTACTTACTTACACAATACCTATTATCACATGTGGGCTACCAAATAAATTTGTCATACGTGTACTCACTCATTTATTTGCTTATAAGAAAATAGTTGTGTTGAAAATTTACTATTTCATTTGTACACATTTATGTCAACATTAGATTCTTACACATGTGTGAAAGGTGACAAGTCTATGACACATTTTTTAGCTTTTTCACTTTACTTGCTAACTTACTTACATAATACCTATTATCACATGTGGGCTACCAAATAAATTTAGCATACGTGTACTCATTTATTGCTTGTAAGAAAATAGTTGTGTTGAAAATTTATTATTTCATTTGTATATATTTATGACATCATTAGATTCTTTCACATGTGTGAAAGGTGACAAGTCTATGACACATTTTTTAACTTATTCAATTTACTTTACTTACTTACTTACACAATAACTATTGTCACATGTACACTATAACAACATGTGGGCCTCTAATCATGAATTTATTATTATTATTATCATTTTGATTTTTTTCATTTGATTTAAATACACATAGTTTTCTATAAAAAAAGATGTTTACACATTAGTTCTAAATACACGTTCAAATTCATCTCACATCATCTACAAATTTTTATTTCTTTTAAGTACCGGTTCATAACATAAATTTCAAATATTTTCATTTCAATCCTCAAATATGGCAAGATTTCCTCAAGAAGTGTTCTTATACGAGCTGAATGGGACGCCTGAGTAGACTTTTTGTTTGTCAAGCACTATCCGACCAAACACCGATGGACAACTTTCATCCTATAGGCGATAATATGTTAATATATTACGGAAATGTTGATGCTATCGATCGCACAAATGACCGTTAATATGGTCTACAAAAAGAAGCTTGACTATAAAGATTGCTTTGGATACAAGCTCAAAAGCTACGTAAAAGGTATCGTGTCTTCTCATGGTTGATAAATGTCCTGGAGTTTTGTATGATGAAGCGACAAACCATATCCATGCCGACATGAACTCGACATTCCTTAGTCGAGGTAAACTCTAAAAATTATTGTCCTAATGGTCTGAGTACTTAGTTTATTTTTAAGTCTCAACTTAAAATTTATTTAGAATTTTGTAGGTGGATGCATTTGCCCATGCGTCTGAGATATATGGTGATCCATGTTGGGAGTGGTTTAAAATTCTATTTGGTCACCACCCGCTTCTCGGTGAACAAGATGACATTGCAGTTCACAAGGAAAAAGAAGAAGATAGCTCGTCTCGATCATAATAACATTTATTGATAGTTAGGTTGTTTTTTTTTTGAAATAAAAAAGACATATAAGAATGATCATATATTTGATGCATCATTATCTCCTTTTTTGTTGATCCTTAAGACAATTATTTTAACCAATGTGAGCCCACACGAAATTTAACAAATCAACAAAACTTGTTCATGAGCTAAAAATTATATATTTAATAATTTGAAATTACATAATAGGCAAATTTGGCACAAAAGTTTATAACTAGCGTACATGATAATATGAAATAGTAAATCATAACAAGAGATCACTGAATGTTTTACTTAGGATTTATGGGGCGGGAGCCGCTCACATAATGGAATAACCTCCTTTTAATACAAGAACGACTGGAAATATCGGAGATGAGCTTTCGTCATCCGAGTCGGGTGCGATTACATGAGGAGGTGTCGGTACATGAGCCTCGGCCGCCACAAACAAGCTGTGTCAACTCTAAAATGAATGGATCTCGTTTATGGTAGAAGTCCTTAGCAAGGCAATCGCGCTACAACATATTTGAATTTAAAATGCGTATTATACATTACGAATGACTTGTTGCAATATAAACGGCCATGAAGTAAGACTGACCTTTATCATGAAAAGTCATACTTTGTTAGCCGCTTGTAATTTGTTGGTGCTTTCATCCCAACAAACACCCTCGGTGTGTTGACATTTGATGAAGGTGTCATACCATTGTCGTAGAAAAACAAGATGTGATTGTGCATCTTCCCACGAATTGACATAGAAAAAACTTCGTTAACATTAGTCAATTGCGGTTGCAATAACATCATAGTTCAATGCTTGGCTCTACTTACCTTGGTGTTTTTGCATCACCAATGAATTTATGAAACATGATTCCATCTCGTATGTCCAATTCTCATCCTAAAAATATTCTTTTTGAGGAAAGATTGTTCTACTACCCATTTTTAAACCAAATAAGTTGGATAAAATTGATAGTGATAGAATATATACGAGGTATTTATAGTAGTGGACTATGTTAAAGTGTTACAATTTGCGCTAAAGTCCCTCAAAAATTGGAAATTTCTAATCTCCTCCACTGCGTGTACTATTATAGTTCCATCTCGGCTCGACTACAACACCTCGGATCGAATAGAACAACTCAAGTCGAGTTGATTATGATTCGGGTCTAGGGAAATAACTCGGGTCGAGTGATTGTGACTCAGTCGAGGGAAACAACTCGGTTCGAGCTGATAGTGACTCGGGTCGAGGGAATTAAGTCGGGTCTAGCTGATTCTAACTCGGGTCGATTTTCGGGTTTTATCCCTTGTTAGATTATGAATTGCTGGTGTTTTGATATGACATTAGACAAAAGTAAATTCAAATCATTGAAAAAAAAACACGAAAATCTCAATTATGTACCAAAAAGTAATGTTTACCAAAATGAAACTTAATCAAATATTTGCAAAACAATAAGACAATGAACAACTCAAAGTCTAAGATCAATGTAATCCAAAGGAAAAACTTAAATAAAAGTACACTCCGATCACCGGGCCACATTCACGGGGAGGCTGTTGAAGCCGTGAAAAGTGTCCCCGATTAACGTGACACTCATACATTGCTCTTTGCATCATAGTTTCCTCGATTATGAGGTCTTCCATTATTTCTTGCCTAAATTCAACATTTGTCATCCTCAAATTAAGACTCTCCATCCCTCGAACAAGGCGTTGCATTTCGATTCTTTTTTATACGTTTGCAGTAGTAGTGGTTGCCTTTCTTCCTCGTGTTAAGGTTCCTCATCTCTTTTGGTCATGTTCGGAGCTCTAGATGATTCTACTTGCTCTCTTCTTCCCCTCCTAGGTGGAACTTCTTTACTAGCATTTATCCATTCTCTATGAGCAATCAAGACAGTTGTCAATTTTGGATGTTCGATCCAAGCACAAAAGTCAACCCCAGGATGTGGCGGCTAGAATAATCCGTCATTCTCTAGTTTGAGGCGGTAAACTCTCCCCTCTTCACTATCATACGCGATCGGATCATAGTCCCAAGATCGAGTCTCATTTCACCCTCAAGTGGTTCTACGGCGTTGGCCACCCACCTAAAATGTTGAGCAATTGGGGTTATCAAACCACCAACTGGATATTTTTAACGGTATTTTTGTCTTACAAATTGGTAAATAAGCTCAACACCTAGATGGATCCCAACACCCCTCGTCATTTTGCATAAAATTTCAAGCTGCCCGCACGTATGGATCCAATCTTATATCTAGCACAAACAGTTTGAGAAAGAATTCTTTGAACATCTTTGGAATACGATTTCTAATTAATAACGTCTTTGATCGACTAGGGTTATAACCAGGGGGCATCGACTCGACAATGCTCATCCAAAACTCAGCTTCATTGTAAAGCGAACTCGTCCATCTAATCGAGACATTCTCGAGTGTGGAAGATATCACCGAGTGTTGAACCGATAGGTAATGATCTTGGTTTCCTAGAAAAACTCATGCCGACAATGAGCTCTTCATCATCCACTCCTTCTTCCACGGTACTAAGGAATTCAAATACGAGAGACTCATAAGTTGCTTCTCTAATCCTCAACAGGCTCCCCAATCTAACTCTAAAAAAAAGGTCCTCCACTTCTTCGTTAATTCCCGTGACTTACGCACATTCTTCATCACGATTATCTTGTAGGTCGCATTGTCATCCCCGCCAACTCAATAAACCTGTCAACATACCGATATCCGTCCACCCCAAAATCAATCCCGAAATCGAGAGGGCTTCCTTCTCGCAAGCTTGGTAGTAATTGTAGTCAATGCTTTCCCTCATTTCCTCAAAGAAACATTCTTTGATCATATCTTGCCACTTTGGTATAAGATTTCCTTGTTCCACACATCTATTCCCCCTTGTACTTCTTTGTGTCGGCATCTTAATACATAAACATTATAAAATAATTTTAAATTAAATCTTGACACATAGACAATTCTCGATATTTGAACTTTAAATAATTTTCACTATTAATCCTTGTCAATATCAAGCTTAACATTTTACAATCTAAATGTCTCCATTGTTTTCAACAAATTAGAACATGCCCAATAAAATCCAACAAGAAATAAGCAAGAATAAAACTTCAATTCACCAAATTTGATATATTCTTCAAAATTTGCATATGTGACACCTAAAGCATATTTTCCTAAATTACTTGCCAATTATGAAAATTTAAATCAAATTGACTAAAGATATGAAAAGTCCATCATGTAATAACATCAATTTCATCATAACTATGTCACATATTGAACAAATTTGTCCAATCCATTTAAAGCCCTAATAATATAATTTGTATGGTTTTTACAAAAATCATACTTATCATGCTTCAATCTTAGACAAAATTAGAAATAGAGTATAACAATACCTTTGTTGAGTTGGAAATTGGATGGCTTAATTTCAGCCCTTGGAGATAGACTCGATCTGAGAGTATGGTAGAAATCGAGATGAGAATCTTCTTTGATGCGAAAGAGGCGCGATTTTTTGAAGAAAATGGAGAGTGTTAGATACATCTGTATATGGTGGTCGTGTGAATGCTAGAAAAAGGAAAAGAGGTCTACTTAATAGGTGATAGAATTAAAACCCTAAACCCAAGAATTTAAATTAAAAATCGACCGATTCAATAGCCTTAAAAACTCAGCTCGACAATTGCCTTGGGTCGAGTTGAATTTACAGAGCTTGGTCGAGTTGAGCCACGGCTTCATCTCAATGCCTCGGCTCGATCGGGGAAACAACTCGGTTCGAGATATCCTTACATAATGCGGCTTGTACAGATCACCTCGGGTCGAGTTCAAGCCACAAATTTATCGAGTAGAGCCACGGTGATATCTCAATGCCTTGGCTCGATTCGATATTTTGACTCAGGTTGAGGTGTGACGAATTGACTCGACACTCATATGTTAACTCGGGTCGAGTTGAATAAACACATTTGGTCAAGTTAAGCCACGATAATCTCTCTGCGCCTCGGATCGATTGTAGGATCTCACTCGAATCGAGGTGTGTGAAAATCACTTGACCTCTCAAAGCTCACAGGACTCCATTGGATTTGAACTCAAATTGGGTGGGCTTTCAACCCGAGTATATTTCAAGTCTTTCTCACGTTCTTCCTTTAAAAAAAAATATACAAACGTAACTAGGCAAATTCTCAAAATTTTTTAATTTAGTGGTTTAATGCAGCCTGCATGACCTTCAAAAATTAACATTATGTAGAAAAAATAAACGATGGAAAAGAGTTCATTTACGATTGTATCTTTATGATTGATATGCAATCTCCAACTTCATACATACTAAAAATTTACTATATTGAGAAATGTAAAATAAATTCATCGTATACAAGGAAGATCCCAAAACTAAATAAAATCTAAAATGTTATCCACTTCAGAAACCGGAAACAGTGTCGGCACAAAATTTTTTCCTAAAAAAACACACTTCGACGGATTAATATGACTAACATGTGCCCGTGACCAAACATTCAAATAATTTAATTACTAGTACACCACAGTCGCTTCCGTTTGTTTGTTGAGGAGGCATTTTATACCGCTCCACAGTCAGTGCATCTTTTGTTTTGTCCGTCTCCTCGCCCCACATCATTCCTCGCTTACAAATTGAAGGTAGCATTGCAGCAAGTTTATCAAAATTTCTTCTCATAAGGGTCCAACGAGTGGTCTCTGACATTGAGTCATATACTACAATTAGACACCTTTGGAGTCCAGAAGGTCATATAGTACCCAATGTTTTCCTAATACATGCATGATGCCATACACGCTTTGCGTTTGACCGAGGGACGCCGTGGCCAATCAATGGCCGAGAACCAAACGTACTCCATTAAGATATAACTCTGTTTTGTCCAATCCCAAACTTCCTTTTTATGATTGAATTTTTACCAATTAGTGTGTAATCCAAGCGGCATGCTTTGCAATACAAATTAATTTCATCTTTTGAAAAACCACAATAATGGCAAACATCACATTAACTATTCCTGTGTTTAACAAACTTACGGTAAAATAAAAATCCATAAAAGTCCACTCGTCCAAATAGCGTTATGGAAATTCTTTAGACTTTAACGAGATCAAACTCATCAATGCATCCATGTCTTTATCTGGTAGAAATAAAAACTTGGATAACTAGTACATGCAATATACAGAGAAGACTAATATAGTATAATTGCGGATATAATATCTCGTCTGTCAACCAAGCTGTCTAGATTCCACAATGCACTAAACCACTATGCATTTACTCTTGGTATTTTTTAAACAACAACAGCTTGTCGCCAAATTTGACTCCTTGGCAATGCTCCACCATTTCTCAAAATTTATTGTGTTCACCTCCTCACAAGCCATAGGGTCAAACATATCGAGTTAATTTTATATCCTCACATGACTTAGGTTGGGACATTACCTTTGCCTTTTTGTCATCTTAGCCCTTTGTTTTGTACGCATGTTTTGAACGTGATGATCGGGGTATGTGAATGGACTAACTATGCTTGGCCCCAGCCACTTAGTTTATTTTAAGGTGTGTTTCGGATCATGACCTTTCTCCATAGGTGTAGCATCATCACAACCCTTCGAGGACCATACTTTGCTTCATCATTGTCCCGCATAAAGTGCAAGTAATCAAGTTTGGATGCCCAGTTTTGAGTTATCGAACAACAAAATATAAAAATACACATAACTTCTAAAATCAATGTGAGTTCAACAATGTAAGATTATGACACACGATAAAATGGGACCATATACAATATCACTTTGCTTTGGTTGTTTCAAAAACAGAATCATCACCATGACTTTTAATTCGATCATCTTTCTTCAAACCACCATCGTTGTCCTTGTCTGCATAAACACACAAATTGAATATTAACATCTTAAATTGGAGTCATATAAAGCATGCGACATACACTACAAAAAAAGCGTGAAATCTTGATGGACTAAATTCCGTCACACCGATAAAATACCGACAAAACAACTGCCGGAATTTCAAATTTCAGATTCACCTACAAAATTTTGAATTTTTATAAACAGTGTTTTTCGATGAATATTCATCGGTAATTGACGGAATACCGACGAATATCCATCGGTATTTACCGGCAATTAATTTTTCGTTAGTATTTTGCAATGAGAAAAATATCGACGGATGACTAGTTTTACCGATTGAAATCCGTCGGTAAGTCATGTCGGTAAATGACTATTTTTTTGTAGTGATACCTTTTTGCATTTTTGAATAATGATTCATCACCATGACTATTTTTTCGATCAACTTTCTTTATCTCTCCATCATCATCGACCTGCATACACTCACAAATTAAATATAAAAATATTCCTATTGTGATTGTTGTCATATTGTTTAAATTAACACCCCTCTTTGCCTTTCTCAAATTGTGAATCAAGACGGTGAATGATTTCTCGATGATCGTCGCATAATTTCAAAAAAATTAATATATAAGGCTTAATTTAAAAAACAAAATAGGCACATGGCTCACCTCTTTAGTTTTTTGATAACTTGAATTATCATGACCACAATTTTCTCGATCATTTTCCTACACTGCTATACAAAATCTAGTTACAACACAATCTTAAAGCACCATTCACATTAAACAAAGCTAAATCAAGAAACAAATAGAACTAACCTTTTTAATTTGGCATGGAGGGAGTGGGCAGCCCATATGATTTAACATAGTCGTCAACGGTGTTTCAACATACTCTTGGGATTTGTTCACCAAGTCAAACTAGGACTTGACGTACTCCTTAAAGGAATTCATTTTCTCAGCCTGCATAGGTATGCTAAAGCCAGCCACGGCTTCGGGATCATCATCTTCTTCGGCGTCCTCATTTTCGTAACCGGTCGCGACTCATTAACGTTTTCGAGATGGTTCAACAAAGTAATGCTTTGATAATCATTCTCCCACCGCACAACACTAACATAATTTGCGTAAATAGTTTCTTCCTCGAGATGGAATCAACCTCTTATGAACAATTACCTTGTATGAATTTAAAAAATATAAATGTAGTAAGTAAACATAAAATAACATATAAGTGTATTCATTTATTTTCTTAAATTGTTCATAGAGTACTTACATCGTTGGTCTAGTCACTCACCGGCTTACACATTTTGAATACGTGCCTCTTTAGTTTTTTATCAGATCAAATTCTTTGGTTGTCCAACATATCATGCGCGGAATCGCAAATTGTCTATCGTTCACCGGTAATGCACCCATTCTGCAACTTTTGGAATAACTTCAAATGCCCATAGTTGTAGGGCCTGTGCAAAACCATGATAGTCAATATACTACTTGTATGGTGTATTAATCTTGGACTACTTCTTCGGCTTTTTAACTGTTTTTAGCTTGTTTGCGACCTTCTCCATGACATGTCGGATGTTGTCAACCAAGAACTTAAATGCCACCATACCCCAAGGAAAATTATTGAATTGTTCAAGATCATCAATCATGTGTAGGTATAGAAGGTCTAGTTTTTTGTTTGTCCGATGTTGTAAGACCAACAATCTATAAACGACCCAAAGCAATGCCAATTTAAGGGCATTTTCAGACCCACAATCTTCTTTCCATAATGCATCTTTAATGTCAGTTAAATATAAGAACTTCTTCTCTGGGAATACACTTTGGAAAAAATTTGAAGAGTACGGTGTTGTTGGGATGGTTCCAAAATGTAAACTAGTGATGATCGCGAACTGCGGAGGACCAAATTCTACTAGACAACCGTTAACATGGAAAGTAATTTTCTTTCTTGAACCTGTCGTGTCTTGTTTCATTAACAAATGTAGGTATAGTTGTCCTTGAAACTTGATCGATTCCATTTTAAAAAACTATCAAAAACCTGTCTTCAAATCTTCTAAGATTATTGACATCTAGTGTGTTCTTTATGGTCTCCATAATATGGTTTAAATCCGCACGAGGATTTACTTTCGCATTAAACAGCTTCTTTATCTTAAACATCGCTATTAGAACCTGCATCAAAGAGTAGTTGTGGAGTTTAAACACGTTCTTTACCATATAAACTTCACATACCCTAAATGTAATCAAAAACTTTTGAAAAGGACTAAAATACAGTGGATTGTGCTCCAAAAAATGAGGAGGTTCTCAATTTAGTGTAGACAAAGTATTTTGTTTTCATTTTCCATTATAAATGTAAATTCCATTAAATATGATATACCTACATATATATGAAGACCAAATATGAGCACAATATTATAAAACCAGTTATTAGATGAGCTGTGGAAATGTACACTAAACTCCAAACATAAATTTAAATTTAACTTCAAGAATTCATCAAGAAGTTGGCAAACACAACACAAACTAGCTCATAATGGCACACCAAACAAGACATGAAAGTGTGAGCCTCATGAATTCACAACACACATAAAAGATGATTATACTATTTTACCTATAACAGCTTTTTCTATCTTGTTCCATTAATAGAATTTCTAGTAGATGAGGGGACAATTGTTAGTAAAACGAGTATTTCACGAGCTCGAGATACACTCGTTTATCAATCTTTGAACAAGGGTAGTTCGAGACTTCTCTAGCGGAGCTCTTGATCTGCTACTATTTTTAACACCTCTACCAATAATTCTTCTAAATTATAATATGCTTTCATGCAATCACTTCTCCACACCAAGCATTGTTTTTATAATTTTACAGCTTCTAATAGGCTTAAAAACCGACACTCACCCTTCAAATGTAAAGGGATTGTATAGTTAGTAAGTACCCGATTAAATTATTGATCCAAGGGAATCAAGTGGAGAATAACCACTAAATCTACTACTCTAATCATAATTGTAATACAAACCATTCAACAAAACCGAGGTAATTCAAGCAAACAAGCAATAATAGCGATCAACAAAATTAAACTAACAACGAGGTCCAAACAATAATAAAGATGTGCTCAGATGCTTATCAACAAATGGAGATCAAATATGCAACGAATTCAAATGAGCTTTCTCATGCCAATTAATCAATAAGAATAATCTTTTAAGCAAACATAATCCCATACTTGGTAAGCCTAGGAATTACACTACAATTAAAACACGAAAGATTGATAGGATTAAGTTACCCTTTCCTCCCGGTGATAACATGAGTCAATAAGTTTCCCTAGCGTGCTCCCCTTCGATACTAAGGTTCCTTACCTTTAATCTCTTCACTAATTACCCGATTACTAGTAAGCAACTAATGTAGAATTGATGTATTTCTAATGGTATTAATCAAGTCTCATTGCATTAAACAAATATTGACTCTAAACTACCCAATTAAATCTACCTCCCAAATGAGTAAATTAATTATTCAAGCCTTTTTGCAATAACTAAGCCACTAGACATGAGATTAGGAGCAATTAAGCAAATAGATCATTCAAACCTCATCATTCCAATTAATTAATTAACAATCAAAATTACTTATAAGAATTCATCACAAAATTCAATCACCCATAAGCATTAAAACACTCAAACACTAAGAATTTAACCAATCATAATGAAATAAAACAAACCCATGAGAATTAAAGAAATTAATGAAGAAAGAGACATGCTAATTAAGAAATAAACCACTAGTATTAAGAGAATAAGGATGGGTATCACCTTGTATGTGTTAATTACACTTGATTGAATGAAAGACTATTACTAATTTTGCAAGAAATTGAAGAACACCTAATACTATGTGTGAGTGTGTGTAGAGAAATGGGGAGAGAATACCTAAATTTTCTAAAAACTAAAACCGCTACTCTCTTTACCTTCCTGTTGCCCTCTTCCATTTCAACTCCAATAAGTTGCTATTTTAACTATAAAAACGCAGCTGCTTTTCTCTCCAAATTAAGAGGCGTGTTCCTCCTTTTTATATAATGTTGCTTTTCTTTTTGTTCTACCGATGTCCAGCTACTGCCTTTTCTTTCTTTTTAATTGGAGGTGCACATTGCCAATTAATTTGGCTATCATTCTTTCATGGGCTCTACTTAAATAAGCCCCCATTAAATACAATATATTATCTTGTGATGCTCACTTCTTGGGCTACCTGCAAATGAACCGAAAATCATTGAATAAAAAAATGGGTCCAATTCATTTTCTTCTCGTATTTTGCTCGATTCTTGAAATTTTCTTCAATTGATTTCACAAATTAACTTCTCATATTTTGCTTGATTCTTGAAATTTTCTTCAATTGATTTCACAAATTAATAGGCACGTATTTTGCTCCAAATATGTTCAAATTACCTACAAAATAGCAAAATAATACATATCTCATTTCAAGTACAATTAGTCAATTTAGTGTAAATAATGCAATAAATCCTATTAAATTAAGCAAATAAATCACATGAATTTCAAATAATTTTCACACTAATCAGTTTCCTTATAATCAAACCCACAAGTCCCTATTATTCCAACAAACTCTACTATGTTTCCATGTGATACTTGACTTGATTATAAAATATATATGAATTTATCGAGAAATTTTGCTATAACATGATCAATCATGTTCACAATGAAAACGTGATTTAGAATTCTAGTGTCTATATCATGTTCACAATGTAAAACGTCATGTTGCTCTAAAAAAAAAAAAAAAAACAAGATAAAACATACCGGCGGCGGTGAGAGTCGGAGGACACCGCGGTCTTTGAGAGGCGGAGGAGACCGCTGGTGCCGAGAGGCGGAGAAGTGCGGTGGTGCTGAGAGGCGGAGATTAGTGACGGTTTTGAAGAGGCGAAGCCCGGCCTACGCCGCTGAGCGCCGGAGATGAGCGGAAGGAGACCGGCGGAGATGACCGTCGGCCACGAGCGGCGGAGGCAAGCAGCGAGGCAGCCGGCAGAGACGAGGCGGAGCTCGGTCGAGGGTGATGTGTCTGTGAGAGAGGAGCAAAAAAAAAGCGTTTATTTCTGAATTTGAAATTGTGTATTTAACCCTTAATATTAACAAAATAAATAAAATATTAACTCGGTTGGAGTGGCTACCTCGGAGTCGAGTTAAAATTGGGCATGGGTCGAGTTGGTGCTCGACATTACGGATGGAGGCAATTTCAACTCGGCTTGGGTGGTTTTGTCTACCTCGGCTCGACGGATATTTGACCAACTCGAACCGAGTGGTAATACCTTGGCCGAGTTGGAGTGAGGGATGAACTTCGCCTCGGCGACCTTGTGTGTCACTCGGTCGAGTGACTTTATTCGCCGTCCAATAGTTCGATTGATCATATCTTCCACGTAAAAACTCCGATTCAACCGAATTTTTTTAATGTGACCGTCTCTCACCTATCTTTCAAATAGTGTAATAGCTACATTGATTTGAATACAATAAATATCCTCTATTGACTGTAAAAATTGACAATTCCCTCCACATTGAACAAAACAATACGACATTCTCTTTCTCAAGTTTAGATGGCTAATTAGTAGTGAAAAATATGCATTAATTTTCTTATCAAAATGAGAAGATTAAGACCTCAATAATCATGCAATTTTTTTTTAGTACATAGGCAATAAAATTTTGTATATACAAATTAAACATTTGGTACTAATTTATCAATGAACTAAAATAAATAATAATAAAATTTTATTTTGTTACATTTTTATTTACCAAAGTGTGAATCGACACATCTTATTGCAATCAATATGTTTTAAATATAATTTTTTTAAAAAATGACATATATGTAGAGACAATTTTTATAAAACAGCCATAAAACAATAACTAACAAACAAATTCATATATATATATATATATATATATATATATATATATATATGTGTGTGTGTGTGTGTGTGTGTGTGTGTGTGTGTGTTTCAAAAAGAAATGTTAGAGTGACTAAAGAGGTCACAACAATGGGCACAACGAAAATCTTGACATTTGTTTACATCGATGTCTATAACAGAGCGACTGTGATCAAACACTCAAAATACTTAGTACACATAATTCCACAATCAGATGCATTGGTTTGTTGTGGAGCTTCGAACAACGATCAATAGTCCACTTGTCTTCTATGAAATTCCCCTAAAAACCACGTGGTAGTAATAACTCACGATACAACGATGGCAACATTTCAACTATTTGGTGAACCTGGCGGAGTTGATTTCTTTGGCCATCTTGTTTCATCATTTTTCAATGAAACAAGTACAGGTGATATGTTGATGGACTATATCAATATCGTACAAGACCCAGTGATCATCATTCACAAGTGCAACACCGTACACCGATTTAACTTTTTCCCAAGACAGAGTTGATCCATCATGGGGCGAAATCCATAAACATATTTCATTATAGTACGGACTCTGTAACTCCAAACCCACTCAACTTGATCTTCCTTGGTCTTCTTACACAAGGGAAACATCATTTGCAATAAGTCCTATACAATATAAATTTAAAAAAATATAAAAATATGACAATGTTCATAAATAATCATAGTAGTTTAAACATTGATGTATAATAACTTACCCAAAAAATTAAATCAACATAAGTCCAATTACTCAAAAAAAGTTTAGGAGACGTCTTCGCCTTTAACAACACCATATGGATCAACACATCAATGTTCTACAATATTCACAACAACAATAGAGCACAAAAATATTAAATTTAAGACATAAAAATGAACAATTAATAAAATTAGTAAAAAAATATTACCTCTCCATCAAGCATTCTGTGGGTTTCCATATACGATTAAACCAATCGGCATTCACGCATTTCATGATTGATACTTGAAAGATTAAATCGCGCATCGGTTCCGGTAATCATACTCCACCATCTAAGAAATTTGTGTTCTTTTCGGGCAAATATGAATAAAACGGATTGTACATGGAGTCAATGTCAATGAAAGTGGACTTGTTCATGATCGAGTTTAACTTTATTACTACCGTGAAAGATGTGGTGATTGAATTTTACGAACGAAGACTTTAACAATTGTCTTAGATTCCTATTTCGTTCGAACCTTTTAACTAATTGAGCAGGTATCGGTAGAACCTTTTCCCGGTCCTCCTGTTTGTTTAATATATAGATAGATAAAATTAAAATCACAACAGTTAAATATTTGTTATGCAAAGCAAGTTGAATTAAACATGGAATATTACGATCATATTATTTAGGGTAAAAATATTTTAAAAAATAAAGTCTAAAATAAAATAAAAAACTAAACTTACGGTGTCATGGTTATTTGGATCAATTGTCTCGGCTTCATAGCAATGCCTTGTAATATTGACATCTAGGGGTGGGAATAGGTCGGACCAAACTTTGCATATGAAATCTTATGTAAATTAATGTAAAGGGTGACTCGAACTCATGACCTTTAGGTCATAGGTAGTGGAGCTCTAACCACTTGAGCTATACCACTTCGTCTTTTGAAAATAATATTAAAAATTTAATAAAGTTATAAAATAAAAAAGTGATTACTTTAAAATTTTTGAATAATAATAGTTTTATTGGATACTTGATTAATTTTTAGATGATTTACTAATGAAATATTTACTTCTATTTATACAAGTTCAAATCATGAATGAATGGTGGAGTCTATTTTAATTTAATAGATGAGAATGATTTCTAACATTTCACAATTCTCTACATAAATAAAATATTTAATAGTCATTCCAAAATGTTGCAAAATGTTATTATGTTATCTAATATAATATATAATATATATTATATCCCATATATTACATATATATATATATATATATATATATATATATATATATATATATATATATATATATATATATATAGTTAAATAGGCCGGCTTTGTTAGGATTATTAAAAGGCATACAAGAAAGCTTAAGCCTGGCCTATTTAATTAAATAGACTTCTTAAAAGCCTGAACTCGACCTATTTATTAAACGGGCCGAGCCGAGCAGGCTTTAGTAGGCCAGGCCATAGGCCCTGTCGGGTAGCTGACCTATTCCCACCCCTATTGACATCTATGCTTGAAGCATGTCCGTCACTCTGCGGAGACTAACAACAAACCAAAGACATTGTAAAATATATATCCATAATAAATCTTAAATAATTTTTAAATATATTATAGAATAATAACGAACCTTCTCTTTTTTAGAGAAATTTCTTCTTCCCACTTAACAAAGCACTTACATATGATGGAGAACTAAGCTCAAAATCATATGGATACAACCGATGGTGGATAGTTATACGAGAGGCAAAAAGGTAAAATGATAAAAGTAAATTTTTGGGGCCACTTACACTGTTAGCCCAAATATGCAAGTCACTCTAGTCAATGAAGGTTCTCTTCTTCAAATCTTTGAAAGAAGTGTAAGAGGTTGAATCCCACCACAACATCCTATGACCACAAATCTTATTGTCAATTCTAACCAGGTTCCACACAAACTTGTAACGGGGGCATCGCCTAAAAGACCCAACACCGCAACGTATATACAAATCGAAGCATGTTAACCACTTAGATGGTTTGCATTGTTTTCCTTGCTAAACTTGAATTAGCCTCAGAACATCCTACATGTTTAGTACGTATATCGTCAACCAAGAACTCAAACGCCACAAGACCCCATGGAAATCATTAAATAGTTGAAGATTATCTACCAAATGAAAGAATTTCATGTCTATAGTCCTAGAGTCCTTGTGTTGTGTAAAGAGGGCACCGTATATAATCCACAAGAACCCCAATTTCATACAATCTTCGGTCTCTACGCTCTTCCGTAAATGCTCGGTCAATATCTCGAACAACCACACGCTTCAAGTGTTTGAAATATTTGTCATCGGAACTTGTCGGACATATAATCTTGCCACGGAATTTTAAACCGGTGACCAAAGTGAATTCTCTTGGTCAGAATACTGCCTCTTTGTTAGCAACACAAAAAATAATATTCTTCGGTGATCCGCTTGTTTCTTGGCATCTTAAAAGATGATACTATAGTTGACCAAGAAATTTCATATTTTTCATCTTTTAAAAGGAGAAAAAGCCGAAACCTTGAACCTTAAAATATTTTCTCCTAGTAAATGTCCATTTATTTTTGTTGATGTTATGACGAGTGTTACTCGAGAATGTGCCAACATTCGGTCACAACATCGAGAATTCGTCCTTCCAACTTTCACTAACCCTTAACCCACGTTTTGTCTTGTTCATTGACTTGTTCTTTCAGGATTGAAGACTTACGGCGATTACCGAAGTCATGCGGTTGAAAGAGGCAAGCAAGAGAAGTTATAAAGATCATGGGAAGTTACATAGAAGTTACCTATTTTCAAGGGAGATGTGGAAGTTATCTTCAAGCATTAAGAGTCCAGATTTTATCTATATATACACTGCTATGAAGATTAAAACTTGAAGTTGAGGGAAACACAATCTAGCATAGTCTATTGGCATAGATTATAGAGTTTATTGTTCGTTTCATACTCGATACTTCCGTTGGTGAATGTTCCAACATTTCACTCAACATTGGGTCTTTATATGTATTAGTGATAGGTTAGATTGAACATTGTCTAGTCACTATATACGTTGATCTATTCACGGTGTAGCTTATGTTTTCACCGATTGTATCACTTAACAATTATTAGTGATAATTCACCGTTTGTGATATAGACTTATTCATAGTCTATACAAAATTTTGATATCCATCTTGCAACGTGTTTAAGACTTCCGCTGTACATTTCGATTATTTATTTATCTGTGTTGCTCTTCGAATGTGCCAACATTCGTGACAACATTCTGCAAAACACGTACACACACCTTCAAGTGGCACTGAGCCATAAAACTCGTTATCTGAGTTTAGATCCTCGTGTTTGGTGTGATTTATTGCAATGGATTATCCTATGACAGCTCCAATTAGGCCACCCGTTCTAGATGGTACAAATTATGCAATTTGGAAGCCTAAGATGCGTATGTACATCAAGTCCATTGATGAACGTGCATGGAGGAGTATATTTGGATGAACTCCACCGATTGTTCCAGGTGATGACAATACGAAGCTCAAATCAAAAATGAGTTAGAATGGACAAATGATGAGGTGACAACGGTCGGCTTCAATTTGAAGGCACTCAATGCCTTATTTACCTCTACGGATGTATCCATGTTCAAAATAATTTCTAATTGTGTATCTCGCAAAAGATGCATGGGAGAGATTACAAGAACATTGTGAAGGATCTGAGAGTGTAAGAAGAACGAAGTTGAGGATGCTTGGAACCAAGTTCGAAAATTTAAGGATGAAGGAAGATGAGACCATATCCTCCTACAATGAGCGAATCATGAGATTTCCAATGAATCTCAAGCACTTGGTGAAGCTATATCCAATACAAGGTTAGTACATAAAATCTTAAGAACTGTTCCTAAACGTTTTGATGTTAAGATATGTGCTATTGAGGAAGCTAAAGATGCGATGTTATTACTCAAAATGAGTTGGTGAGTATTTTGAAAACGTATGAAATGAATTTTTCCCAAAGAGATAGTGAGAAATCCGAAAGGAAAATTTACTGTTTTCAAAGGAGAGACTTCTTCATGTGTTGATAAACAACCGTTTATTCTTGAAATAGATTCTCGATGAAGATGTTGGTGACGATTGTGCCGACAATCTGAAAACATTGCTTTCTTAACTAAGCGGTTTAATTCTTTTTGAAAAAGAGAGCAAATAGACTTAGAAATAATTTGCAAATTAAGAATCAAGAGAGAGAACAGGACTGGTAGTTCACGCCAATTGCACGATAGAAATCGGAATGTTAATCAACCTAGGCAATTTGATAGAGGTAACAAGATCAAATATGATCGAATATAGGAAAAATGTTAAATGTGATGCATGTTCTGGTTTTGGTCATTATACTAATGAATGTGCCAACACTCTTTTGAGAAAGAGGGTAAATTTCAATGCTACCTTAAGTGATGAGTCGATTGTGAAGAAGATTCGATAAAAATGAGGAGTTTGCTTTTTCTCGCAAGAATTTTGTATGATGATACTCTTGATGATTTCTTGGATGATTACGGTGTTGAGTCAAATGTGCCAACATTTGAGGAAACATTGGAGGTTCTAGAATTTAATTGTTTCTCAAGTTCTTGTGTAGATGAAGCGGTACTTCTAATATTGTTTGTAAAGATTGTAAGTCCAGTTATCTAAAGCTTGAAAAGGAGTTGGAATCCACTCAGAAAGCCTTAAGGGACATGACTATTGAAGAGTCATATCAAAAGGATTTGGTGATAAAGCTTGAGGTCATACTAACAAGGAAAGATCTGGAGTTATGCAACCTCAAAGAACAACTCAAAGGAGCGACACTGAATTTCAAAAGATATTGAAAGTTCAGCTAAACTTGATGAGACACTCGACAATTGGAAGTACAAGTAGACATGGTCTTGGTTATAATGGTAATATCACTCAGTTTTTAAACAATAACAAACTGTTGTGTTTACAAAACCTTCGTTGAAACGAAAAGTTGAAAAATGATTACGAAAAGAAGGATGTTTGTCATTATTGTTTCTTGAGGGTCACAAACGACCAAACTGTTTTAGAATGAGGCGGGATAAAAAGTTTTCTAAAATGTCTTTGAAAATGTTACCACATTCTCGCTCAACATTCGAAAGCAATTTGTTCAAAAATCATTTCAAAAACCTGTTCAAAAATCTACTTGGGTGAAAAAGTCGAATCTTGTATGTAATGTTGTCTATACATCTTTAAAAGCATGTGTTAGGGACTATGGTATTTTGATAGTGGGTGTTCTAGACACATGACCGGTGAGGAAAGTTATCTCACTGATTATAAGGCATATGATGGTGGAAATGTTACATATGGAGGAGGTTCAAAAGGTAAAATTATTGGTATAGGTACATTGAATGTTCCTGGTTTTCCTAACTTAACAAAAAGTCTTACATGTTAAAGGTTTACTTGCAAATTTGATTAGTATTAGTCAATTATGTGATGATGACTTGCATGTGAAGTTTGACAAAAGTTCATGTTATGTGCTAAGCGAGTGATGATAAATGTCTTATGGTTGGTAATAGATCGGTTGATAATTGCTATTTAATCGATTCAAATCAAGTATGCTTTAATGCTCAAACCGATGAAAGTGTACTTTGGCATAAAAAACTTGGACATGCTCATTATAGAAACATAATCAAATTGTTAAAATTTGATGCTGTTAAAAGTCTGCCTAAGTTGCAAGTACGCATGTCAAATGTATGTGGATCATGTCAAAGTGGTAAGCAAGTCAATATGTCACATGAAATGTTGACACAATGTACTACAAAACATTGCTTTGAACTTTTGCATATGGATTTAATGGGACCAATGGAGACCGAAAGCATTGGTGGTAAGAGAAATTCTTTTGTCATAGTAGATGATTATTCAAGGTTTACATGGATCGAATTTCTTAAGGAAAAATCAGATGCTTTTGAAGTTTTCAAAATTCTTTACAAACGTTTTAAAAATGTTTTTGACACTAAGATTAAGAGAATAAGGTCTGATCATGGTAGGGAGTTTGAGAACAACTTATTCACTAATTTTTGTGAAAACAAAGGCATAATTCAAGAGTTTTCTTCTCCTAAAATACCTCAACAAAATAGTGTAGCCGAAAGGAAAAATAGAACTCTACAAGAGATGGCTAGAGTAATGCTTTTATCCAAGAAACTTTCAAAAAGGTTTTGGGCTGAAGCTTTGAATCTTGCTGTCATATTTCAAATAGAGTTTATCTTAGACCTAATTCCACAAAGACACCTTATGAATTTTTGAATGACAAAAAGCCTAATCTGAAATACTTTCATGTCTTTGGATGTGTTTGCTACATTCTCAATGATAGAGACCAACTTCATAAATTTGATTCAAAGAGTGATAAGGGTTTCTTTCTTGGTTATGCTAGAAAGCAGAGAGCTTTTAGGATTTATAATCTTAGGACTGATCTGTTCAAGAGTCTATGAATGTTGTTTTTGATGATAATGCAAGTCTTGTTGATAATGCTATTGAAGAAGATGTAACTGATCTTATTGAGCAGATGCAAAGTTACGGAATTTACGAACCGATTGAGAATGTTGCTACAAATGTGCCCACATCCGAAGCAACATCACCTCAACATCCAGAAATTAATAGAACTATGCCTTATCCTGCGCTACAGTACCATCTTCTAGAATTCTCAAAAATCATCCACAACAACGAGATCATAGGTAAGCCTCAATCAGGTGTACAAACAAGGAGGAAATTAAGTTTTGACGCAAGGCATGTGGTAAGATCAATTTGTATGACATCTTGTGTAACAAGGTGAACTTTGAATGTTTTCATTCTTTCAATGAACCTAAAAATGTTGATGAAGCTATGAAAGATGAAAACTGGATTAATGCAATGCATGAAGAGTTAAATCAATTTGAAAGAAATGATGTTTGGATACTTGTGCCTAGGCACGATAATGTGAATGTAATTGGTTCAAAATGGATTTTCAAAAACAAAGCTGATGAATCTGGTAATGTTGTAAGAA
The DNA here is from genome assembly GCA_030762865.1 of Paraleonurus japonicus. Taxonomy (NCBI): domain Eukaryota; kingdom Viridiplantae; phylum Streptophyta; class Magnoliopsida; order Lamiales; family Lamiaceae; genus Paraleonurus; species Paraleonurus japonicus. The sequence goes on from CM061052.1 coordinate 31,842,338, forward strand.
ACAAAGCTAGATTAGTAGCTCAAGGCTATACACAAGTAGAAGGAATTGATTTTGATGAGACTTTTGCTCCTGTTGCTAGAATTGAGTCCATAAGACTATTACTTGCTATTGCATGCTACATTGATATAAAGCGCATCAAATGGATGTTAAAGCCGCATTTCTAAATGGAATTCTTATGGAAGAAGCATATGTAGAACAACCTAAGGGGTTTGAGAATCATGATTTTCCTGATCATGTTTATAAACTTAAGAAAGCCTTATATGGTTTAAAGCAAACACCTAGGGCATGGTATGGTAGATTAACCGATTTTCTTGTTGAATTTGGTTTCTATAGAGGTGAAGCTGATAGAACATTGTTTATTAAACATTCTGGATATGACATTATGATTGCTCAAATATATGTTGATGACATTGTATTTGGTTCTACATATGAGAAAATACTTGAATTATTTGTACATGAAATGACCACTACCTTTGAAATGTCGATGGTTGGAGACTTGAATTACTTTTAGGTCTTCAAATTAAACAATGCAAAGATGGTATTTTCTTTTGTCAAAGTAAATATGCCAAAAATCTTGTGAAAAGGTTTGGTTTAGACAATGCTAAACACATGAAGACACCTATGGGATCGACACAAAAGTTGTGTAAAGGCAGTGTTGGCACAAATGTTGACCCAACATTGTATATGTCGATGATTGGTAGTCTTTTGTATCTGACTTCTAGTAGGCCAGACATCATGTTTAGTGTTTGTTTATGTGCACGTTATCAAGCTGATCCTAAAGAATCTCATATGAATTGATTAAGAGAATAATTCGATATGTGGCGAGCACATATGATTATGGAATATGGTATAGCAAAGATACTAATTGTTCTTTGATTGGCTATAGTGATGCAGATTGGGCAGGTGATAGTGATGATAGAAAGAGTACAAGTGGAGGATGTTTCTACATGGGTAACAATCTTGTTTCATGGCATAGCCGAAAACAAAATTGTGTTTCCTATCTACGGCTGAATCCGAATACATAGCCACGGGAATTGTTGTACTCAACTTCTTTGGCTCAAGAAGATGTTCGATGACTACGGTTTGGAGAGCAATACTCTTCTTGTTTATTGTGATAATACAAGTGCAATTAATATATCTAAGAACCCTGTGCAACATTCGTTAACTAAGCATATAAGTATTAGACACCACTTTATTAGGGACCTTGTAGAAAAAGAAGTTGTAAAATTGGAATACATTTCAATCGAGAAACAAATTGCGACATTTTTACTAAAGCCCTTGATAATGAGAGGTTTTCTTCTCTTAGAAAATCTCTAGGTTTATGCACTAATTAGATCAATATTTGCTGTGTGTTGTAACAAATGTGCCAACATTTGTAACAACACTAGAACAATTTATTTAAATTTTTCTAAGTATTGTAATATTTAGTGTTTTTAAACTCTCTTGTGTAAATAGAATTAGAACCTGTGATAAATATAAATTGTCTGGACACACTTCTCTCAAATGCAATTGAATAAACTCACAATTAGATGCTATGTCATTGAGTAACTATGGGACACGGAGTTGACAACTACGATGTTCTCTTTTCAAAAAATGACTTGAATGCATCAATATATTCACAATCCATTGAGTAATTATGGGACACGGAGCTGACAACTACGATGATCTCTTACGGAAAAATGGATCAATGTGAATAAGTGGGTAAAACAAAAGTTAGTGCAACACAAATTATATTATATCATGTAAAAGCGTGTTGAGAAGTGTGTGTGCCGACATTGTGCGAATAACATTCTGGTTCTTGTATGTATATTTACCTCTATGAGTTTGATAATTTCGAATATTATTCTATAAATGAATTATTTATTTTAAATTGTTCCCAGCAATATTAGTTAATCTAATTTATTGTGCACGTTATTTTTATCTTATTAAGCGGTTATTTGCATGTTTCTTTTATAACTTCCACACTATCGGTAATGCCCTATTTCTTAGGGATGTGATTAAATCCTTCTTCTCAACACCGATGTGGACACAACTTCTACGTTCTTTCTTTTCCCTATTTAAGGTCCTTAATATTCGGTGTGCTCTACACATTGATCTTTGTTTTGAATTTGATACAAGTGTTTGAAGGTATTAATTGTTGCACTTCTTTGGTATTAGTTAATAATCAGCCTTTATTTTTGTAATTCAAATTGATTATTTTATTAATATAATTTGAATAGTGTGTGCAGATTATTAATTATCATGGCTGATGGAAAGGGCTCTTTACCTTCACATTCGAAACACTCAACCACTCTGCAACATCATCCTCTTCTCAAAACCTTTGACTCTTAGCTTCAATGGCGGCTGAAAATGTTTAGGGTTGGCTCGGTTGATGTTCCTCTTTCAGCCTATGATATTCGTTACGAAATCCAAAACCCTGCTATTAAATCCTCTCGAGAATCCGATTTTGGGCGAAACGCCACAAAATCCAAATAGCGATGCGGCTCAAGAACAACCCGTCATTGAAACCTACCCTATGTCGGTTGATCTTCCGAGAGAACCCTGGCCCGATCAAATCGTCCATGCTTTCAAGAATCTTGCCAAATTGACAATTTACCCAATTGTCAATGTTGGTAATCAAGAGGTAAACTTTGGCGATTATAGACACACGGTCTTTTATCCTACATCGCCCAAGATACTCCAATGGAAGAAGATGCTTCGATTCTACGGACACCGGAGAGCTCACCGCCCGTTTTCAACTGCATTCGGCAAAAGGCGGCGAGCTCAAGGGGACAAGGTCGAAACGACGCTCTTATAGGACAATGGGTCGTCGAGTTGACTACTCTGGCGAGAAAAAGCGAAGCATGATGATGGCGTTGCTTCAAAACCTATCCAGGTATTCGACTCTGAATCCTGCGCGATGAAATGGAAGAGGCGAATCCGAGAAAAAGTGGCTAGTGAAGAAGGCGATGTTCGGTGCTTAGCCCTAGGGGAGTCTTGAGGATCTGAAATGGATCAAACATTGGCTCAAATGGCTGCTAGCTTGGAAAAGCGGAAAAAGAAGCAAAAATTAACGCGAGGATGTGCAGGACGATGTTGACACGCCCTTGGCCACATCATCCTCGCAGTCCGAATCCCCGAATCGAGAACACGGTCGGGAAAATGTTGCCGAGGTACATACCGACTCCTCTCTGCATTTATCTTCGTCTTCGATTCGATGATTCTTATCATGACATTGATAGTGATAAGTTTAGAACATTGAGGACTAGATTGATTGTTGGGGAAAGGATTATCAAAATGGATGATTTTGTGTCTATGAATTTAATTGGATATCAGTGATAGATCCTTAATGCACTCTCTACAATTTGCTACTCCTTATATTGTGGATTGGATTTATGAGTTTTATGCAAATTTAAAAGTCGGAGTTTCAAGTTAATTCAAAGCACTTTGGAAAAGTAAAATTTAGGGGAAAGGTTATTGTGATAACTCACTGTTATTAATGAGGTCTTGAAAACTAGAGATGGTGATGATCCTCAAGTGGATGATTTGGATGAGGTCATAAAGGTGATCACCGGAGGAAGAGTTAATATATGGAGATATAGGATGAATTCCTCGGTCTTAACAAGCCTTTACGGTGTTCTTCACAAGTTAATTGTGTATAATTGGCTGCCTTCTTCAAACACAACCACTTTGACCGGTGAGCAGACTATTTTAATGTACAAGATTGGACACACGAGGGAGTTTAATCTTGGGAAAACAATCTTTGACAATATGATAGGGAGAGTGTCAAGCAAAGGGTTGTTGACATACCCAGTTTGATTCATATGCTAATTTACGCTCAAGAATTTCAAAGAGAAAGAAATGAAATTATCGGCTCATTTGCCGAGTTTGGGAATTTCTCATGTTACGAAGCTGGTCCAAGGGTGATTGACATTCCAATCGAGAGATCCGAATGCACGGCTGAGGCTCCTGCTGAGCAGACACACGATGTGCCGCTAAATGTTGGCACACACGCGCCAACATTCCGCAACTCCAACCTCAATTCATTCAAGATCAGATTGCAATGGCGGATAATTTGATTTCTAACTTGAAATGTTTGTTAAGCAATCTTGAAATGCGAGAAAGCGGATGCAGGAGAAGCTGCTTTCTCATCACAGGGGAGTAGGACACGATGTTGATGTTGCTGCTCAAGCTGGCGATGATGTTGCTTCTTGAACCGCCGTCTGCTGCTGGTGATGGAGATCTTTGGTGAATGCAGTGTTGATGTTGATGTAATCGGAGGAGGACCAGATCTTTGATATCTCTGGAGTGGAACAAGTGCGGCTCACGATCTTTGGAATGGAAACAGAAACACGAGAATGTGCCGGATGATGTGCCGACAAATCCGATCAACACTCTTGATGGACCCAGCAGTTCAAACATGGACATGGATGCTGAGAGGATCGAGGCGGTAGGCTGGGAAGATGATGACCTCGGTGTCTTTGTATGATGATCTAGATGATTGGGGCCATCGGTGATCCAACTAAGGGGAGCATTCAAGAATAAGGAAGCTTGAAGAAAGGGGGAGTTCGTGCGAGACTCTAGAAGATGCATCGTTATTTATTATCAGCCCAATCCTCTCCTAATCTTCATTTACAAGCTTTTCTTATTTTTGTAATAGACTTATTTTAATTTTTGTTTTATGTGTTTAATTTCTATAAACTTATAGTAGTATAGGTTTGTGTGTTGATACCTATGCTTTTGATTTTGAACTTTTTAGTTTAGTATGAGTTTGAGCATGTATGTTTATGTCTTCATTTTATGCTCTGTTTTTTGTTATGTTTAAAGTCTTATTTATGTTCGTATTTTAGTCATATGTTCTTTTCATATTACGATTAATGTTTTCTTAGTTAAGTTGCTCGATTTAAGTTTTGTTAAGTCTAGTATTTTGTCTTTGTTTTATTGCTCTAATTTTATATTGTTTTACGTTAGCTCTGTTTTTGTTTTAGTCTATGTGTTGTTTATAGTATAAGTCCTGGTGATGTTAAGTGTTTATTGTTTTTATTTATGTTCGTTTTGGCTAAGTAAAAGATGTCATTTACTTGATATTAATTTACTTATCTCTATTGTGTACACATTCGCATTTTATTGTAACATCGTGTGTGTTCGGTAGAAAGGCCGAATTGGGGGAGATTGTTGATGTTATGACGAGTGTTACTCGTAATGTGCCAACATTCGGTCACAACATCGAATTCGTCCTTCCAACTTTCACTAACCCTTAACCCACGTTTTGTCTTGTTCATTGACTTGTTCTTTCAGGATTGAAGACTTATGGCGATTACCGAAGTCATGCGGTTGAAAGAGGCAAGCAAGAGAAGTTATAAAGATCATGGGAAGTTACATAGAAGTTACCTATTTTCAAGGGAGATGTGGAAGTTATCTTCAAGCATTAAGAGTCCAGATTTTATCTATATATACACGGCTACTATGAAGATTAAAACTTGAAGTTGAGGGAAACACAATCTAGCATAGTCTATTGGCATAGATTATAGAGTTTATTGTTCATTTCATACTCGATACTTCCGTTGGTGAATGTTCCAACATTTCACTCAACATTGGGTCTTTATATGTATTAGTGATAGGTTAGATTGAACATTGTCTAGTCACTATATACGTTGATCCATTCACGGTGTAGCTTATGTTTTCACCGATTGTATCACTTAACAATTATTAGTGATAATTCGTCGTTTGGCGGTATAGACTTATTCATAGTCTATACAAAATTTTGATATCCATCTTGCAACGTGTTTAAGACTTCCGCTGTACATTTACGATTATTTATTTGTCGTGTTGCTCTTGAATGTGCCAACATTCGTGACAACATTCTGCAAAACACGTACACACACCTTCAATTTTCGATATGATGGTGAGATACGTTGCTGCGTGTGTTTTTACCAAGGATGAAAATATCGCTATTGCAACAAATATCACAACTTTAATTTTACAGATATATCGATGGATATATCGATATCGCAAAAAATTGAAAAAATAACGAAAACTTTATTAAAATCTTGGAAATTTAACAAGATATTTTCAGGTAGGGGTGTGCATTCGATATTTGGTAACCGAACCGAAACCGAAAAGTGAAAATCTAACAAATACCGAATTAACACTATAAAAACCGAAATCGAACTGAAATATGTAAAAACTAATCAATACCGAAACCGAAATTTTTGGTTCGGTTTCAGGTATAATACCGAATACCGAAATTTTTATTTTTTTAAATAAATTTTGAGACTTTTCTTTTAGACCTTTTTTAAAAAAAAATGATTTCTCAACCAAAACAAGTAAAATACAAGCAAACATAAATCATTTATACACTAAGTTCCAAATTTTCAAGTTTCAACTTCCAACATAAAATCTAAATCCAAAATATCAAAACATAACATAAAATATCAAATACAAAATTTAATACAAATTCATAAAATTATATATATATATATATATATATATATATATATATATATATATATATATATTATACTCCATTATATATTATATTATATTATTTGTAATTTTTCTATATTATATTATTTTATAATTTAATATATATATATATATATATATATATATATATTAATATATATTAAATTTCGGTTCGGTTTTCAGCTATACGAAATTTTATTCATAAAACCGATACGAAACCGAATACCGAAATTTTCAAATTTTAAAACCGAATACCAAAATGACCGAACTAAATTAAAATTTCGATTCGATATTCGGTTAAAAACCCGAATAATGCTCACCCCTAATTTCAGGGATTATTATAACATATTATTATACACATATTCTATTCAAAATTACAATACAATACAAAATAATTAAATATATATAATAAAATATAATTAATATCAAAATGAAGACGTATAAGGTTCAAATATAGTAGTAGAAATATCTTTTTCCAAACAATATTGATGTCACTTCTTCAAAATAGCATTTGAATAATTAAAATAATTAGTAATGCAAGTAATTTCTCTCCAACACAATTGAAATAGTCTTAATTTAAAATAAAAATTTTTAAAATTAATATGATTAGAGTGTGTCTCATTCGAACCAAATTTCACGATGAAACTTGATCCATCTTGAAAGAACATATCAATTTACCTTTAGAGTTAACTCCGACTAATACCCTTTAGTAGGTAATACTATTCGATTATTATGACTAATACCCTTTAGTAATGTATGTAATACTCTCATTTATCACGACAAATACTCTTTAGTAATATAGGGCATACTCTTGATTATCATGATTGATACCCTTTAGTAATATAGATAATACTCTTTAGTTTTTACAATCGACACTCTTTAAAATGAATCAAGTTTCACCATAAAACCTTGTTCACGGTAGAATTTGCCATATAATTAAAGATGTGAAGAGATTCTCAATTTTATACCTTGAATATGCATTTATACTATTTTATAGATCAACGTATCATATAAAAAAATAAAAGAAGAAATTCAAATGAAATAATAATTAAAAATTAAAATTATTACATTAAAATTGATTGATATGACCATAAGAATATATATTATATGTATAAAAAATAATAAAAAACCAATAAAACAATTTTTATAAATAATTTAAAAAAATTGCGATTTTTTACGGATATTGCGATATTGTGCGATATTTCGCGATATTTTCACGATATCCAGAAAAATTATACTACGACTGCCCGATATCGATATTTTGCGATATTTTGCGGTATTTGCACGATATTCGAAAAAAATACATTACCCCCTAATATCCATATTCCAAACTCATATTTTGCGATATATCCGCGATATTTCTCAATATTTGCTTCCTTGATCTTTACCGACATGTGTTGGGCTTCTAGAAACAAACAAAAACAAAATCTGTTTATATTGAAAAAAGTAGGATAAATTGTTGGAAGATTATTTGGAATGCATTAGCGTGTTCGAATGCATAAAAACCGATAATGTTTTTCAACCAATATTGTTTTCATAATTACAAACATGGCCAATAATTACAAAATTTAATTTAAGATTTACAACTATAAGTTATGTGAAATGGAAAATTCAAATTAAATATAAAAAAATCATGCAAATAATCTCTTTATAAGTTTTTGCTAACCAACAAATATCAAATTCTCAATACAATTCAAGATTATGACCAGTTTGCAAAAAAAAAAAATGTTGCCCAACTCAAACCTACATTACCTCTACAATTAACAAAGAAAGCCTAAATTACCTCTCAAATTAACAAAGAAAGCAAAAATAAAAATATTTTCTCTTGAGCATTTTACCAAACACCTTGTGGGCAAAAATAGAATGCTTCAATTGATAATAATCAAATTGTTAAGATTCTTCATGTTATATTCAACTATGAACAACAAAACTTACAACAACACAATATCAATCTAAAAAAGTTAAAAGCAAAACTTACAACAAAAAAATAAAGGGCAAAGGAAGCATGGTCGACGTCCACCACGGGAGGGCGACGGGAGAAAACGGGGAGGACTCTGTTTTTTTTCTTGATTTGTTCATTTAATTAGTAATATTATTTTTGTTAAAATGGTTGATCTTTAATTACTTTGATTTGCATTGAATTTTGAATATTGAAAAATTGTATAAATGGAATGGGAATGAAGAAGTTGAGAATGGAATAAAAGTTTAGAATGGCTAAAGCTCATTAAGGGTATTTGGGACATTTTTCATAGTCCATTGGGCAAAAAAATTTTTTTTTTTTTAGTCAAAGGACAATATTGGTTTTCCCTAGTTGAATTGGAAAAAGAGTTGTCTCATATATTTTTGTAATGTTAATGATTGATCTGATGAATTTAAATGGGGATACTAAAATTTTTTTCCATGGATCCATACCTATAAAGATTTTGGAATTTTTTTTTGCTTGAGTTCAAAGTCCTCACAAAGGAGAAGAAATTAAAATAATGAAAAATGTCTGACCAAGGGGCCTGTAGGTGGAGAGCTCATAAAAAATAATGAAAACGTTACTCAACTCTTCCTTAGTTAACTCCTCAATCAATGTCGAGCATTTTAAAATAACCATATTAAAAAAAAGTTCTTAAAATAAGACACGAACAATTAATAATTAACGATTAAACATATAATTCAAGCTCATGAGAATCCAATATTTCAGAATGAAGACTCTAGAAAATGGGATTAATTAGTTCACAAATATAAATAATCAACATAATTGTAGAATTATACATGCCGACGTGGATGAAGGTTCTAGAATTCGTGGTAGCAAGCACATATACGGGAATACTCTAGAAGATATCATCTTAGAGTTGGTTGTAACAAACTCTAGTCGGTTATTATCTTCTACAATTGTCTTGTATAAATAAACAATGCCAGCTACTCTGTAATTCATTCACAAATAATAAACCTTCTGTTTCAAGATGCTATCTCTCTTTGCGTTAGGAAAAGAAATTTGTATTTAGTTTTGATGTGTTAAAATTGTAAAATAGGATGACCAAATGAGCATCTTGTATAGACAAACAAGTATTTCTTTATAAATAAGACTAAGTATAGAAGATCGGACAAGGTCAAGATATCGGACGAGGAAGAGTTCCAGATAGAAGAGATATCGCACAAGGTCAAGATATCAGTCAAGGTCAAGATATCGCATAAGGTCAAGATATCGCACAAGGATAACACAGATTATTGAAGAGCAAGACAAACGCGTCTAGACAGAAAATGGAGACGAGGTGAAGTAAACATCAGATGAAGAGGTGTTAGAAAAATATTATGCAAAGATAAAGAAGCAGCTTTCAACAACTCAAGTAGGAGTTACGTAATCTGATTATATTGTTATAAGCCGATCAAAGAAGTTACAATCGCCAAGAGGAGTTCTCTATAAATAGGAATAGAAATCAATTTAGAATTAACTTTGACACTTTGCACTCTTCATTATACTTTGTATACTCAAGCAACAAAGAATTATACACATTCAAGAACGTGTTATACGTTTTGATTCTTAGTGTTTATAGAACACTTTTTCATTCAATCTTCAAGCCATAGATATTCGAAGTTAGGAAGATTCATTGTAAGGTGAAGATTCATCATTGTAAGTAAGATAGCAAGAAAGAAGAAAGAAAGTAAGTGAAGGCCCTTCTTCAAGTTCGAAGAAGGAGAGTGGACGTAGGATCGTTTGATCCGAACCACTATAAATCTGGTGTTATTTCTTCTTACCGCTTATTACTTGTTTTTATTAATTGGTTCTTGATTACAAATCTGTTATCCGACAAAGCTTTAGATCCTATTAGAATTGAGTATAAACAAGAATTTGTTTCCGCTGTAATTCTGTTTTGGAGTTGATAGATCATCTAAGCTTGCAAAAGTTTTTGATAATCTATTCATCCCCCCTTCTAGATTATCACTAGAGGGTATCTTGTTTTTGCGTTTAAACTCGTTCTAAAGGGACCCAACAAGTGGTATCAAAGCAGTGTTAAGTCGTCTCGATAGAGATTTGTGGTCTTGAAATATCCGTGTTCTCATTGAAATCGATTTCTTATTATCGAGCCACTAACATTTCGATAAGTTGTGTTTTAGCATCTTGAATTACAATGTCTTACCGTTAAAAGTAAGAAATCCGAGGAGTTTACCGATTTTTCTATTGAAGAATATGATTACTTGGAAGTTCGAATGGAGAATCATTTAAAGGCCATTCATGACCGTATGGAAGAGGTTCTTGAGGAAGGTCCGATAAAATTCTACCATGGAGTTGTTAGTACTGGAGCTGAATCTTCTACTACAAGAAGTCAACAAGAAAAGAAAAGTCTTGATTTAACAAATGATGAAAGGAAGATTCACAATTTGGATCAGGTAGCAAGGACAGTAAATTATAGAGACGTTGAGCAAAGACTGGATAGAAAAGGTAAAAAGATGTAAAATCGCTAAGGATATGTGGAAGACTCTTGCAAATGTTTGTGAAGGGTCGAGCGGAGTTAAAGAAAACAAGTTGCAATCAGTTCTACATGCATTTGATACATTCAAGATGAAAGATGGAGAAACGTGGATCGGTTGGATGTAAGATTGACCAATTTGGTGAACAAAGTGCTGATTTGGGTAAAACCTATTACGAGAAAGAAATTAATAATAAGGTACTCAGATCATTAAGCAAAAGATGGAGAGAAAAAGCAAATATCCTCAAAGCTACACGTAACTTGTCATCTATTTCACATCATACTCTATTTTCTCATCTGAAAGCCTTGGAATATGATATACAAATTGAAGATGAAGAAGATGAGGCAGAGTCATCTACTGTAAAGATCGTGGCATTTCTTCATCAAGAAGATTCTCGACAAGATTTCTAAGGCATCGATTTATCAAGTAAAGGAGGAAATGGCTTTATTGATTAGACGATATGAGAGACTCAAGATGAAGTATAAAAGGAATAAGAGAGATAGGTTTAATTGTCAAAATTATAAATCGAGACAAGGAAGAGAAGTATTCAGACAATGACAAAAAGAAGGATCCAAAGTGAAAAGATTCAAATCACCAATCGACGAGGTGAGAATAGTCCAAAGTCGAAAAGAGGAGATATCTGTTATACCCGCAATAAACCTGGTCATTTTAGCTATGATTGTCCTCAACTCACTCCTAGAGAGAGAGAAGAAAAGAGGAAGAAACGGGATAGGAGGTATGCGAGATCAACGAGCTCTTTTGGCCGAAAAGGAGGAAACACATGAGACATCATCATCCTCATCCTCATCCAGCTTTCGGATCGACAATGACATTTGCCTAATGGCTAAGGAGGTAAACTACTACTCATCCTCGACAATGATAATGATAACTTGTGCAATCGATTCATGTCTTATTAACAAACTTCTAAAAGATCTCGAAGACAGCTTTATCTCGCTTATAAACAGATAGAGACTGAAAATTTAAGTTTAAAGGATCAAATTCTTAGTCTAACAGAGAAACATCGACAGGGACAAGGAAGAATCTAGATTGTACATTCAAGGGGGAATGTCAATCAAAGACTTCTACTAGTTCCTCATCCGAGAAAATCAATGAGTTGGAAAAAGAATTGAGTTCTTTAAAAGCTAAATTTTCAAATATCAATATGGAGAATGAGAATTTTAAAAGGACTAACAGAGATTTAAATCTCAAGTTAGGACATCTTAATAACTCTCAGTCTACAATTGATAACATCTTTAGTACTTCTCGAAGCCTAGTGATAAGATGGATTGGGTTTTGATAGGAACACGAAAAATGATTCTATCAAACCAAGAGTTTTTGTCAAAGCCACTAAGACTATGGAAAAGACAGAACTTAGTCCAAAGAAATCAAAGGAGCAAATCACCTCATCCGATATTTCAAAAGAGAAAATACAGATGAGGAGAAATGTTTCAAAAAGAAATCTAAAGACTAAATCAAAGTCATTTCCAAAGTATAATGGTTTTGATGGAAGAAGCAAGTCGTATCCATTCTTTCCAAGATATAAGACAATCACTAGAGATCAATTAAATAAAATTGATCTAGATAGTCTAATATTAGTGGATAGATATGGTTGCAAAATTCAATCATTGGTTCGAAAACTTGGATGTTTTTATTTGGATACCTAAGTATCAACTTGACGAAAAAGGACCCAATACACAAAGGGTACCTAAGAATTAATTTGTGATTGCAGAAGAATAAGGAGATAGTTGAACAAGAAGATGTTCTTGAAGTCATTTGGTATATAGACGGTGGATGTTCTAAGCATATGACTTATGAGAAAAGACTTCTTTCTAACTATCAGACAATAGATGGACCTCGAGTAATGTTTGGTGACAACAATTTTGGTCTAACCAAAGGAGTTGGAACTTTGATGATTGGAGATATCCGTGTTAATGAAGTATATTTTGTGGAAGGTTTGAAACATAATTTCCGTCTCGTATCTCAATTTTGTGACAAAGGATATTGTGTAAAATTCACCCATGATGCATGTTTTATTTTGGATGGTTTAAATGAAAATATTTTACTTAATGAGTCGACAAGGTAATATATATATTGCAAATTTCAAAAGTTTCTCTAAGGATACTTGTCTTATTGCTAAGAGTTGAGAAGATTTAAGTTGGCTATGGCATAAACGTCTTAGTCATTTAAATTTCAAAACTCTTAACAAAATAGCAAGAAAATCTTTAGTCAAAGGACTCCCGAGATAAAATATTTTCGAAAAATCATGTTTGTGTTTCTTGTCAAAAAGGAAAACAAACCAAAACTTCTTTCAAAACAATAAATGGTCTGCTTCGTAAAGGATTTTGGAACTTTTGCACATGGATCTTTTTGGTCCAATTACACCTCTAAGTTTTAGTGGAAGAAAGTATACTTTAGTGATTGTAGATGATTTTTCTAGATTCACTTGGGTTATTTTCTTGTACAAAAAGAATGAAATTGTAACAAAAATTCCAGAATTCCTCAAAAGAATTCAAAATGAAAAAGGACTAAATATTGTCAAGATTAGAAGTGATAAAGGTACTGAGTTTCTGAATTCGTTTGTTACTAACTATTGTACCGAGAATGGTATAGCACATGAAACATCGTCTGCAAGAACACCCCAAAGAAATGGAGTGGTAGAAAGGAGAAAGTAACCTTGAAAGAAGCCGCAAGGACTATGTTATCCGAGTATGACACTCCACACAGGTTTTGGGCGTAAGCCATTAATACTGCATGTTTTGTTCAAAATAGGTGTTTAATTGTAAAAGATAAATGCAAAACTCCTTATGAAATATGGAAAGGCGTAATACCAAAAATTTCATATTTTCATATATTTGGTTGTAAGTGTTTTATTCATAATAATGGAAAATCAAAGTTAAGAACCTTTGATGCTAAGATTGCAGAAGGGATATTCTTAGGATACTCATACCGTATCTAAAGCATATAGAGTTTTTAACAAGATTATATTATGTGTGGAAGAAACACCACATGTTGTTTTTGATGAAATTTCTAAGTCAAGAAAGTACAGATGATGTCACCAAGATAGTGAAGATCTTAACAGATTAAACATCAAGAAATCACCAAGTTCTATTTACAGCAGTCGAATCGGATGAGGAAGACACACCAGACAGGAATAAAGATAAGGAAGCCGAGAGTTCTTCCATGTCATCCGATCGACGACTACACTACCAGGATGGACTAGAAGATATTCACGAAGGTAATACAGAACTAATTGATGAAAATATCTCGTATAAGACTTCATATCCAAGAAAAGATAAAGGTAAACGAGTATCGACTTATCATCCAAATGAGCAGATAATTGGAAGTTTAGATTCTGGAGTCCGACAAGGACACGAGATAAACCAAGACTGTCTGTTTAGTTGTTATGTATCTTTACTTGAACCTAAAACTATTATCAAGCTCTAACTGACTCCAATTGGATAAATGCAATGCAAGATGAATTAAATCAATTTCAAAGACAAGATGTATGGGAGCTTGTTGAAAGACCTCATCATCAAAAAGTTATTGGAACAAAATGGGTTTTCAAAAATAAGAAAGATGAGAACAACATTGTGGTAAGAAATAAGGCTAGGTTGGTTGCACAAGGTTATTCACAATCTGAGGGAATTGATTATGATGAAACCTTTGCACCGCTTGCTCGCCTTGAAGCCATAAGATTGTTCTTAGCTTATGCCGCTTACAAAAGATTTCTGTGTTCCAAATGGATGTGAAATCTGCATTTCTAAATGGAGTCATAGCCGAAGAAGTCTATGTAGAACAACCTCCGTGTTTTGTCAAAGGAGACAAGGTCTATAGGCTAAGGAAAGCTCTATATGGACTTAAACAGCTCCTAGAGCATGGTATGATACATTATCCGAGTATTTAATTCAAAATGGTTTTGTAAAAGGTAAAATAGATAGAACTTTATTTAGGAAAGAATCTGATAAAGGTCTTTTGTTAGTTCAAATTTATGTTGATGATATTATTTTTGGATCAACTAACCTACTCTTGTGTGAAGAATTTAGTCATCTTATGAAGAAGCAGATTCGAAATGTCCATGATGGGAGAGATGACATATTTTCTTGGACTTCAAATTAAGGCATAAAGAAAGGAATTTTCATAAATCAAGCAAAATATACCAAAGATCTTATTGAGAAATTTGGAATAGGTACCACCGAGAAGCCAAAATACCTATGATGACAAATTTTTCAATGGATCTAGATGAGAAAGGAGAAGACACCGATCGACGCAGTATAGAGGTTTAATTGGTTCTCTTTTATACTTAATCGCTAGTAGACCCGACATTTCTTTTGCGGTGGGTGTATGTGCACGTTTTCAAGCTAAGCCTAAGAAGAGTCATCTTGAAGCCGCAAAGAAGATTCTAAAATATTTGAAAGGTACAATCTATGTAGGACTGTGGTATCCAAATTGACGATAACTTTGAGTTGTCGGGATACTCGCATTCAGATTTTGGTGGGTGTAAGATAGATAGGAAATCTACATCCGGAACTTGCCAATTTCTCGGGAAGTAAGGTGATTTCATGGTTGTCTAAGAAACAAACCTCTGTAGCTACTTCTACTACGAAGCCGAGTATATGGCACCGGGAGTTGTTGTTCACAGCCTTATCTCGGATCTACCAGGCTAAGGGACTATAACATTATCACCAAAGATGTACCAATCTTTTGTGATAGTAATAGTGCCATAGCTATTACCCGTAACCCGCCTTACATACGGATGCAAACATGTTGACATTCGTCATCATTTTATTCGAGATCATGTGGAAAAAGGCAATATCGTACTAGAAAAATTCTTACCGATTTTCAAAAAGCGAGACATATTGACAAAGCCTCTTGCGTAAACAAGGTTTAAGAAACTTTCAGTCGAACTAGGATTATTAGATGGTTCCTTAATCATCTCTTGATCAAATCTTCTTGAATTAACCTTGTTTTCCGTATCTTAGTATAGTATGTCTAGAAAGAATTATCGCACAAGATTGTGTCAAAGGACAATCGGGTAATGATATCATTGATCTCCTTTTATAGGAATCAAGAATCAAGGATTAGTCATATTGACCATATCCGACTTGATAATTACTTATCTAACATAAGTAAATCGGATAAGGATGTAATAGTCAACTTTCTTCTACGTAATCGGATGACTATTGAACCTTATCCGACTTACTCAAGTTACTAACAATTTTTCTAAGTGTCTGTGATTTCAAAGCAAGAACAAAGTTGACAAGATTCCAAATACAAGTCAAGGTCAATTTGTTCAAAGGATACAAGGAAATGCATAAAGTGATACTATCAAATCGCATAAGGAGAAAAATCAGAAGTTTTCTTACATACTTTTAATTATGAATATTGGGTTCATATAATTAATATATGAATTTAATATCATAATTCACTTTATCATTCATTAAAAATGAAGTTACTCAAGTAAAATAAAATATTTTGTTTTACAAAATTAAAGAATAAGGGTTCAAATTTTGTTTTCTAAAAATAATAATATTTTATTGTATCTCTCCAATTAATCGAAAAGTAATTTCTTAAATTAGTAATCGTGTCGGGGAGAAGTTACTATGGACCCGAAATTTTATCAAATTCAATTTTGAAATACACTCGAGTATACTTCACGCGCCGTAAGTGGAGGCGGTTTACGAAATATGAACCGTCTCAACCTCACGCGCGACATATTAAATATTATTACGTACACTTTTCAAAATAAATGCCATAATTGCATTAATGGCGATTCGAAAGGCTATATTTACACTTTTACAGTGCAATTATTATTCTAATAATTGTTTATTATTATATTTTCCATATAAATAGACATTCGTGTGCATTATTTACATTTACGCACACATTTATTCCTTCTTCTCTTAAAACTTCTTTTCCCTCCTAAAACCTTCAAACACTCATCAATGGCGGACAATCGGAAAGAAGCGAGAATCAAATATGAATATGATCTCGCATCCATCGAGAACGCATAAAATCCGAAATGTACGTGGAATGGGACATTTCCACCGATCCAGAAACCAGAGAAATTCTTCAACTTCTACAAGACAGAGGTTTGAAGAAATATTGCTCAATGAAACCATCAAAACCCAAAACCCTTGATGATCTTGCCGCCGAATTCTTAACCAGAGCCAAATCAACAGATATCTTGGACTAGAAACTCGAATTCGGACTCTTGAAAAGTCTAGAAAAATTCATGTTTCAATTTCGATATCGGCGAGATTTTGGGTTAAACACCACCGGAGGCAACCCATTTTTGTACAAGGTTGAAGAGTATTTGGAGAGTTACAAAATGATGGCAAGGAAATCCTTAAGAATAACACCGCAAACCCGAAGAAGGGAATGTTACGGAGAAAGTATAGGCTTCTTATGCTTATTTTGACCAAATGCATACTAGGAGAACAACAAAGTCACGACGGATTGACTAAGCCAAGGATATGCTGTCGAGGGCCATCATAGACGGAGCTGATATTAATTGGGCTCGCAGTGTACTCCGTCGATGGAGGAAAGAAAGAAGTTCGTCCAAGACAGAGGTGTCACCGAGCCGATAAGATGGTCGCCGACCAAAATAACAAGTATGATGGCAAGAATCACCATCATACTTGAACACAAGATCGGGACGGACAAGCTTGATCGGCAGACGGGGTGAAAAAGTTCACAAAAGCGAAGGGTTTGCTTGTCAAGGATGAGAAACCTTTCGGTCCAACAGACTCGAAGGAGACACCCCATCTCCAAAGAGATGAAGAAGGCTTCTAAGGCCAAAGGAAAGAAGAAAGTGGAGACTGTGTTAGCCGATGAATCCTCATCCGAGGAGGAGGAGATTGTAGGCGAGGAAGAAGAGGAGGAAAGGACAGCTTCCCAAGGGGGAAGTGTTCCAGTGAGGAGGTTGGTATATCGTGCCGTACGGAGATGAGAAGTCTCGCCCGGAGATGACTTAAAAGGAAGAGGAAATTAAATCACCCTCATCATCTTCATCCTCATCCGAGGATGGAGTACCTAAATCCATTTCTCACCAACCTCGGCAATGAAGAAGCGCATAAGGCCGCTTCTCGAGCCTCTAAAACGGCCCACTCCCATAAGTCCAACACCCACCCAAACCTCATATGATCCATTCTCCTTCCTACCCACAACCTCATCCGAACCAAATCTTTTCTTAAACTTACCAAATCCATCCGGAGATATGGGACCCACCGAGACCTCACTCCGAATCCTTGGGAAAAAGTTTCTTCTCAGCACAAGAGTCTACTCTCAAAGATGAGCCCGAGCCGTTGAAAGAGCTTATCGATGTCTATCTGTTAAGAAGACTCAGCTTGGATCTTTGAGGAGACAGCTATTCCGATAGCCGAGGCAGAGGAAACAATTTGGCCATCCTGGGAAAAGGAAGTGCTCAAGAAAGCAAAACTAAAATCATTCCAAGATATACTCACGGAAAATAATTTTGTTGATTACATACCGCAACGGGTATATCTTGGAGATGAGATTCCCGAGGAGGTGAAAACAGTGAGAAGGAGGAGGAGCAGAGGAAAGAAGAAGTTGATATGGAGGAAGAGAGGGTGGAGGAAGTAATAGGTGGAGCTGCCGATGAGCCACCGGGATGGATACTGAGGAGGCACAAACAGAGCAGATCGTTGAGGTGCAAACGGAACTCAAGTTGAAGAAATAAATCTTTCTGGTGAGCAGACTTTGCCCTCCACATACGTGTCTCGTATCCGAAGTGGACGCATTGAAAGTGAAATTCAAAACCTAAAGATCGCTGTCTAAATGCTTTCCAACTAGTTCCAAATGTAATCTCATCATCAATTAAAGAGAATGTAGAAGCTGCAATTCACGAGAAAACCAAGATTGATCTACACTTCTCCGGATTAAGACATGAGGAACAGATGGCTGCAGCTTAAGACGACGATTGCTAAGGAGATGAACTCTCGGGATGAATGGGTAAAACAAGACGTTCGTTTCGCCTATATTGAAATCAAAGATTCGATTGAGGAGCAAGTAAGAGAAGCATGGAAAGCCAAGGAGGCATCATTTCATCAAGTCCTAAAGATGCGGCTTGCTCGGAGAAAGATAGCGGCATTTACGAGCATCAAGCGATTCATGGATGATGAGTTTAGACGAGTGAGGTCGGACAAAAGAAGAGATATGATCAGCTTGATCATAAGACGGGTATGTACGAGAAGAGCTTGTAAGTCAAATTGAACAAGTAGCCACTATCTGCAATACCCGATTTCTTTGATGCTAAAAAGGGGAAGATAGTGTGCTCAAGAAAAGAGTAGACGAGCAAGAAGATAAGATCATGGCTTTGAGCATGAAAATTGAAGAATTATCTCAAGAATTGCTAAAAGCAGAGGAGAAGAAATCGAGGAGAAGACAGAGAAAGTTGTAAGGAAGACAAGATCCGAACCCACAAAAGAAGCCCCCGTGCAAGAACCTCGCTCAAATTACATCTCCTTCGGATCATCTAGAACAGCTCAAGTTCCAAAGAAATCACAAGCTGAGATAGATGCGTAAGAAAAGATCAAAAAGAAAAAGAGATGAGAAGGAGAAGTATAAGAGAAGGGAGGCTAAGAGGAGAAGAGAGCAGAGAGAAGGCGGCGGGAAAATATTATGATCGATCTCTTAGACGATGGGTTCGTAAGATAACAGAGATGAGCAAGGGGAAGAAGTCCTTAGGCCATATCATAGAAGCGAAGTAGTCCCCAAAGAAGTGTTATTAATGGCGAGATCGTGCAAGGTGGAGGCCATTCGAAGTGGACTGGATTTTCCAGTTTCATGTCTCGCAAAGTGATTAAGTGGGGACTCGATGAAGACGAAGCTTTCCATAATTGGGTGGAAGAGAAGGACCCCAGATGTATCAATATCTTGTCAACCTTGCAAATGAAGAATTCAACTCAGATGTAGTCGCACCACCTTATTCTCGAGATGGAACCCTCTAACGGTGATGGTCATCCTGGACCTTGAGAAGATTAAGCGGTGATAATCAAAGCGAAGCCAGGTGATCTTGCAGAGGGAGGTGAAACTATTTCACTTAAGAAGCGAGTCTTTGGTCGCTCAATGTTCCGAGAAGAAAATAGGTGGTATGACTAGTCTTCTACTTCTCTCATCTTATCTGTTTTTATGTGAATTACATGATTACCGATGCAAATCTTGAATAAATTTTTGATCTACTCTCAATCCTTGTTGTTTTTTCTAAAAACTAATCGATTAACCTCTTGATTTACGAAATGTATTGTTTCATTTTCTAACTCTTAAATATCCGATTATGTAATCAAATTGTTACGATTATCTCGATGCATGATTTTGATCATCTCGTTAATAACACTAATTGTTCTAGTTATCCGATTATGTGATTTAATTGCTTATTTTACATTTTTAAGGTTACTAACATTTCTTTTCTTGAGCTGAAGTTTTAACATCATCAAAAAGGGGAAATTGTTAGGAAAAGAAATTTGTATTTAGTTTTGATGTGTTAAAATTGTAAAATAGGATGACCAAATGAGCATCTTGTATAGGCAGTGAAGTATTTCTTTATAAATAAGACTAAGTATAGAAGATCGACAAGGTCAAGATATCGACGAGGAAGAGTTCCAGATAGAAGAGATATCAGACAAGGTCAAGATATCGCACAAGGTCAAGATATCGACAAGGATAACACAGATTATTGAAGAGCAAGACAAACGTCTAGACAGGAAAAATGGAGACGAGGTGAAGTAAACATCAGATGAAGAGGTGTTAGAAAAATATTATGCAAAGATAAAGAAGCGGTTTCAACAACTCAAGTAGGAGTTACAGTAATCTCGATTATATTGTTATAACCGATCAAAGAAGTTACAACCGCCAAGAGGAGTTCTCTATAAATAGGAATAGAAATCAATTTAGAATTAACTTTGACACTTTGCACTCTTCATTATACTTTGTATACTCAAGCAACAAAGAATTATACACATTCAAGAACGTGTTATACGTTTTTGATTCTTAGTGTTTATAGAACACTTTTTCATTCAATCTTCAAGCCATAGATATTCGAAGTTAGGAAGATTCATTGTAAGGTGAAGATTCATCATTGTAAGTAAGATAGCAAGAAAGAAGAAAGAAAGTAAGTGAAGGCCCTTCTTCAAGTTCGAAGAAGGAGAGTGGACGTAGGATCGTTTGATCCGAACCACTATAAATCGGGTGTTATTTCTTCTTACCGCTATTACTTGTTTTTATTAATTGGTTCTTGATTACAAATGTTATCCGACAAAGCTTTAGATCCTATTAGAATTGAGTATAAACAAGAATTTGTTTCCGCTGTAATTTTGTTTTTGGAGTTGATAGATCATCTAAGCTTGCAAAAGTTTTTGATAATCTATTCATCCCCCTTCTAGATTATCACTAGAGGGTATCTTGTTTTTGCGTTTAAACTCGTTCTAAAGGGACCCAACATTTGCTATCATATTTTGCTAAATTCAACATGGTATCTAGAGCCAATTAACTGTTCATCTCAATTTTTTCGGCGATGGCACCTCGCCGAGATCCTACTTCATCTAACTGTGGCCACCACCGGTCAATAATGCTACTACTTCTATTGTTCCTGCTCCTTCCGATGAATTTTCTCCTAATCCTGGTCATGGTCATGAGTTTCCGTGCATGAAACTCATCACCATTTCTCTTACTCGTACAAACATTGTCACCTGGAGTAAGGCAGTTCACTTAGCTCTTGGAGCCAGATCCAAAATTGGATATATTGATGGTTCGATCATACCTCCCGCTCGTACTTCGAGGATTATGAAAAATGGAAGCGCATTGATTGTATGGTTTCATCCTCGGTTAATTGGTGCCATGTCTAAAGATCTAGCCGAGTCATTTATTTCCTCCAAATCCAAAGATTGCTTTGGCTAAAAATTTGTGAGCGATATGATGTTACAAATGGCACTAAGCTATTTCAATTACAAAGCAGAGTGTTTACAATCTTAAGCAAGGTCATGATACTATAGACATCTTTTATGGAAAGATGCGAAGCTTTGGGATGAATTAGATGAGTTCTCGGTTATCAAAGGCTGCACATGTACACACCGCACATGTGATGTTGAACGGCAAATCGAAGAGAAAGAAATGAATAACAGACTCATGCGGTTTCTCATGGGGCTAAATTCGAATTCGAGGCTGCCAAAAATCAAATTCTCATTCTAGATCCTTTACCTTCCGTCAATAAAGCCTACTCCATCATCCAAAGGATCGAACAACAACGGGAGATTGAATCGGTTGAAGCACTGTGATGTTCTCCAAAACCTGGGACCAATTTTCGTAAAGGCGGTTCTAAGCCTCCATGGAATAAGGTCAATAACAAGCACTCTCGGGCGTTTAAATCTAAAGAGGAGAAAAACAAACTGATTTGTACACACTGTGGAGGAAGAAGACATGAAGAATCTCACTGTTTTAAGTTGCATGGATACCCCGACTGGTTTCATGCCTTAAAGGAATCGAGAAAAGCTTCGGCAAATTTTTCTAATGACTACGTATCAGGTAGATTTGCTCTGAATGTTTTTCTCATGCATTTTATTAAGTCAAAATTGTTAATTTATAAGATTATACCGGTGTCCGCATCGATAGACGTTCGACCTCATTAGACTCGGTAAGTGCTTTGATGTGTACTATGTGCCCTCTTTGACTTGATGTGACATAATTTGATTATGTGATGCATATTCTTTGGCATACAATGTGATTAATATGAATGCATTTGTAATATGTGTTTTGGAGCAAGCTAGACCTAAGGTGAAATATTTTAGGTCATGTGAATGTTTAAGTATTGGATAAATAAGTTAGAGACTTAGAGAGTAAATTATTTTGTGTGATAGATCACGTCACGTGGTAGACCACGTAAGTAAGCATTAGCAGAGGCTCCATCGATACTGGAGATGCTGATGAAAACCCCGATGATGATCTTATAATCGTTCTCGAGGATAGCGCAACAATTTAGGGAAATCCTGCACCACCGCTCCACGTCACCGAACGCCGTCGGTGCGTAAATATCTTATTTTTGCATCCACTTAAAAAGAAAAATAATAATCATATGATGAAATATTTGGAGATTAATAAAGATAGATAACTATATATATGACTTTGTTCGAATGAACAAAATACACAAGAAATATTATAGAATGACTCTAATTATCTTACTTCGCATAATGTTACTGTGGCTAAGATGCTATTGTTTGATCGTCGCCGCCGAGCCGACTGCAGCAGCGTGTGCTCGTGAGCGTGTGTGGTCGTGCATGTGTATCGGTGCACAGTATGTGTGTGGTAGTTATAGTTTTGAGGAGTTTAGATTTGCGTTAAATGAGTTATTTCACATGCATATGTTACGTGATTGGTAGAGTTAATTTGTGGTAACACCCTAGTGATACAAAGACTAGTACTACAGCGAATTACATGATGACTTGAAAAGAAAGAATATGATTGAATTAAAGTAAGTAAATATGAGAATTTTTATTTATTTTACTACTACTTTACTACGTTAAAATAATTGTGATTCGTTTTAGATTATTTAGAATCGTCGCTTTAAGTTTATGCTATTCTATATATTTGCTATCTTATTGTGTTATTATCTCATAAATGACCTATGTTGAAAATATTTATATGGTCTAAAGTAAAATTTGTTGTTGCCATTTGGATTAATTTTACATGTATCATTACACTATTCATTTTTTTATATCGACAATTATGTAAATGAAGAGGCAACACAGGGTATTACATCACCTTTGCTCCTCTAGAATCTATCAAAGAGTTTAGAGTATTACAGACCGAAAAATTGTGTCGAAGTTGAGACAATAGAGAATGACATACTTAAGTTGGGATTATAATAATTATTGCATGTGAGCGAGGTTTGTTAAATTCTTCTTTCTCAAGTACGTATCACCGATTTCTCGTTGCTTTGGGGTATTATTTTTAATTTGGTTATAGCTTCCGCTTATAAAGATAATAATTTTATTATCGTATCTCTGGAAATGAGTTTGAAATGGTATTTTTAGTAGTGCCTCAGCCCCAAAGTGATATTATTTTAAAAAGGAAGAGAACTTGGGACGCTACATCAAGACCGATTAGGGTGAATTATTGCATGATTTTATTGTGGATTAATTGCATATTTTGATCTATTTTATGAGCATTATCACCCTAATCCTTATAATTGTGAGCTTAACGGTTGTGGAAGGTATTATGTCTGTTTTGTAGGTTTTTGTTCATATTTTGTGCAAAGGACAAGCCTTCCACCAAATTGAGTTTGATTTGAGTGATGGTCCAAGAAACGAGCCCACCCCGTATTTATTTCTCAGTGAATCTAAGGTTCAAGTGAAGATTCAGAAAGACACTGAAGAGAGGGTCAAAACGCAAAAAGAATCGAAGCAATCGGAGGTCGGATGCTCAAGATATAGAAGATCGAAAATCAAAGGACCTATTGCAGAGTACGTCTTGAGCCGTGTCTCGAGTCAGGTCTCGAGTGAAGTTTCGAGTCGAGACAAAGTTGTGGATCGAGTCGAGACGTAAGGGGATTTACGTGAGCAAGCTGTCATGTCTCGAGTGGTGTCTCGAGCTCTGTCTCGAGTACCGTCTCGAGTCGAGACAGCACTCCATGGCTCGAGTCGAGACACCCAAGGAAGCTCGAGACGAACAGAGTCGCCTACGGTTTTGGAAACCAACCTGTCTCGACTCGAGTCGTGCAAATGTCTCGAGTCGAGACAAGCCTCTAGGAGCAGATTTTGCAGAATTTAATTTTTTGAAGGACTCACTTGCAATTTCAGCTTTTTCACTCGAGCCCCTCTATAAAAGCCTAATTTTCTGAATTGAAGAGAGGAGAACTCATTTGGGAACACAAATCCACACTTAGATAGAATTAGCTTGGATTAGAAACATAGAACTCATTTTTTCCCTTTTCTTGTTCTTCAATTTCATAGCTAGATAGCTTTAATTTCTCATTAGATTAAGTTTACCCATAGCTTATCTCGGTTTAATTCTTCAATTCAAGCAAGGAATTAGCTATTGTAAGGATCTATTGCAAGTTTTCATCCAATTCAATTAAGGTGATATTTCCCAATTTATTGCTTTCATCTATTTCATCATGGGTAATGTTTCTCTTGCTTTGATTTCTATTTTGTTGATCAAATTAGCCATGGGCTAACCCTCTTGATTGCTTGGGTGTTGGAAATACATATGAATTTGGTGTGGATCATGAATTAATCACTTTGATTGGCATGTGTTTGTGGTTTTAATGCTTCTACTATTGGGCATTGTGATGATCTCTTGATTAATTGATTTCATTAGCTTGATTCGTTGAATTGGTGTGTTACAACGAGTTGGATATGCTTAGGATAGGATTAAGTGAACTAATTGATTGATTTTGATGATCTTGATCGTAATTGATTGCACCGAGAGGTGGATTAGTTGCTAGATTCCCATTAGTGGACATTGCATGCCTAGGTGTGTAGTGAAGGGACGACCCTAGACATTAGTACCCGATTGTGAACGTGTTTAGGTGATCAACGGTCCTAGGTGCTAGCTTGTTAGAATTTACGTGATCGCTCTTAGCTTTGCCCCATTCCATGCCTTGATTTGTGGTTGATTTGTGTGATTCCCTAAGGATTGTGTAAGGAAGACACCCGAGCGATCGTTTCACACACCACTTGCACTCAAGTTAGAGTTTATTTGTTTCCTTTTGTTATTTGCTTGCTCTTGTTTGTTTTGTTGTTGATTTAAGTGTTAGCATCCGGATATCCACAATAATTCTATGGAAACGTATGTTTTCGAGGCTCCATTGTACTCCTAGTCCCTTGGGTTCGATATTTTATTTGGTCGAAAATACTTATTGCTAAAATACAAGCGATCAAGCACATTTTCTTTTTTGTCCGTCTTACAATTACTTTTACATTCTATCCAAGGAAGTTTTACACATTTTCTTATTTCGTCCATCCCACAATTACTTTCACATCCTTAAAATGAAATACCTTCCATAAATTATACCCTCACAATATCATTTAAATTTAAAAATGCCACTATTTTTTTATTCTACTGTATTCTCTCTTCTATTCATTCAACCACTCAAAATACTCTTACACTTTATTCTCTCTCCTATACTTACTTTCATTTTCTTAATAAGTGTGTCTCTCTTCCTACGAAAGAAATCATGGGATGGAGTGCGTATAATGTAAGTAATATATATAATGTAAGAAATCATTGGATCGATTAACGTGTAAATAATGAGATTCATATTTATTTTGTGGCTAGGGCACAATAAGTATGACATTAAAATTTATTAAAAAATAAATAAATAAATATCTTTGAAATTTATTCATTTAGCTTTTTATAGCGGGCAGGGATTCAAGTACAGTTAGCATCCATTTCTTATTCAATGTACAGCCGGTGAAGGTAGAGAAATGATCACGTTATTGCGGAAGAGCAAAATAAAGATGATTATAAAGGTATACAATCCTTTATAAACCTTAATAGAGGTAGATAAATGATCATGTACTACCAATTTAATGTAATTATTATTTATAATACTTTATTACTTATCATATAATACTCCTACGCTTATTATACAATACCTCAACATTTTTCACACAATTCGATATGATACATGGGTAAAAATGCTGAGACAATCTTTTATTAAGCGTATGAATATTACTTAATAAGTGATAATATATTGCAAATTGCAATTTAAAAAAACTAATTGTAGAATGCAACTTGTTCATACACATAAAAATTAGGGTCATTTACAATAAGGTAGAAAGAGGTAAGCCTTATTACAACTAGGTGTAAAAAATTTGCACAGAAGCACAAAAAATTTGCACATTACACCTATTTGTAATTTTGCTAATTTTTTACATTTATTTGTAATTTTCCCTAAAAATAGTGTTATATTCCATCATTTAATTGGATTGATTTATTCAGTCAGGGTTTCTTCTTAAATATTTTTTTATAAATGTATTACACAAATTTCATTAGTAAAAAATTTAAGTTTTCCCATAAGACTTTAGTATTAATATTTTAATGTAAATACATATATTTTTTATTTGACAAATTCTTGTATACACTATATACTATTCTTTACTTTTAAATGATATTACTCATTCTATTGAATAATACTCCCTCCGTCTCATATTTGTTGTAACATTTGCCAAAAAGGTTCGTCCTATACTCATTGTATCATTTCTTTAAATGGTAATAAATTAATTTTTTTCACTTTTATCTATCCCCTTCAAACAAAGACAATATTACACTATATGACACTACTTTTCCCACACTAACTCAATTTAATACTATTAAACAACTCTCTTATTAAAGTTGAAAAGACTACCCTACCCCCATAAAAAAAAACTTATATTATTAAACAACTCTTACATTAAAACCTGTGTCAAACAAAGAAATGCACAACGAGTATGAGATGGAGGGAGTATTATTCATTTACCGAATGATATTTCTCATAAATCAATTGCACTATACACACTAGTTGAACAATATTACTTGTTTCACTAAATAGTATTACACTCGTTTCATGGAATGATAATACTTGAAACTCTTTCACACAAATGTCACACTTGTTTAAGTCTATGAACAACAAATTCACATTGAAGGTTTGGAGAATTTTGAGTGGTAATATATAAGTAAGCATTAATTACCTCCGTCCCAAAATACATTTCACCCTTTCATTTTTTATTCGTACCACAATACATTTCACATTGTTAAAGTGAAAAATCCTACATAAATTCACTCTCACAATATTACAAATTTATACATAATATCATTACTTTTAGGTTGATACATAAACACATTCCAATTAATTTATGGGGCACTCTTGTGTGAGACCGTCTCATGTATGAGACGAACATGAGACGGAGTCACTTTTTAATAAATTATTATCACTTTTTCATAATTTGTTATCACTTTTTCATAAATTGTTATCACTTTTCATAAATTGTTATCACTTTTAATGTGTTATCACTTTTATACTAATTTGTATCACTTTTTTAAAAAGTGTTAACAATTTATTAAAAAGTGATTTGATCTCATGCATGACACGGTTTCATACAAGTTTTTGCCTTAATTTATTTACTTTATACATGAAAATTTGGGATATAGTAATTTTTTTACGTCCCATGAGTTTTTGCCTTTTCTAGAATTGTCCCAAAAATTAAATTTCCGATTACATCTCAATTTTTTGTTAAGTGTATAATTTACGTCTCAAAATTCGCCGGAAGGAATGAAGCATTGTAATTTCTACCCATGTGCCGCACATGTTCTTTAAGTTTGGAGTTTCCGGCGTCCTAGTCTACGTGAATTTTAAATTCTCATTTTGAATTATTTTCTAATCCAAAGTCCACATCATTTTAATTATCTTTCAAAATTTTAATTAGTACCATTTTTTTATGAAAATATTTGGGGACAAAGAAAATAAAAATAAGCAAATACTGGAGAAAAAGTTACTGCCGACCGAGACGGGCCAAGGCCTCGTGCAGCACAACGTGCAAACCCTACAGAATTTCAGTGTCTCCCCAAAAGTGCTTCTGCAAAAAGATATAATGCAATCAGCATTTCCTAAAGTTATTGAATTATTAATATAGGGAATCGTAAAAAGAAATTAAATTAAAAAGGACAGTGAAAGGGAAGATTCAATGTCCGTAATGAACTCAGACAAAATTATATGATGGAGATAAATTATTGTGTATGATGAGGAAATCGTGGTAGAATATGAACAAGATACAATAAAGATATATATCGGTACGACACGAATACGAACTTTTTTTGTGACACAACATGATAAGGATACAATAATACTAAATTTTTAAATTTTAAACATGATAAGGACATGATAATATTTAAAATTTAATATTTAATATTTAACCAGGTGGCTTAGCGTACCGGGTTCTTTACTTTAGTGTGACCCGGGTTCGATTCCCTTTGGGAACGAATTATAAAGTTATAAGATGGCTTGAAAAATTATTGGAGTGTTTGGGTGCTTGGTGATCTAACTACTAACTACTAACAAACTAACATTTACCGATTAAACAAAAAAATTAAAAATTAAATTAATAATTAGAAAATTTATATCATGTTGTATTGTTGTAATTGTATACGTGTTATTAATTAACATGTTACTCTCAAATACGTATTAGTGATGTATATTGGATTACTAATGATTAACAAATTGCTAATGGGTTAACATCCCATCTCGTTAATTTTATCGTTATTAATTGGTTGATACGATACGAACACAAAACGACACAAAATTTTTGTGTCCTTGTCAGTCGATACGATAAGGACACGAATACGATAGCCCAAACACTAACCCACAATTTTCGTATCGTTTCCTTTGTTGGAAAATTTTTGGTTGAGTGTAGATGAAGATGGCTATAGGACAGACACGGAATAAGCCGAGGCTAGAGTTTGACTCTATCTCCGTAAGACAATATTGCCTCGCACCCGGATGCAATATAGTTTCATGGCAATCACCCCCAAAATAAAAACGACTTTTCAACTTTTCGACCGTTGTTTTACAAATCGGGTTATCGGCGAACCAAACAATATTCTAAACTCTGTCGGAGTATGGAACGGGAGAAAAGAATAGGAAAACTTTTGTGAATTTTGAAGTTTCACATTTAAGTAAAAATTCAAGTTATGAATTGTGAAATGTGAGGGTGTATTTATAGACTCTATGCAACGTACCCTATGAATAGCTAGGTGCACCTTTTTTATTAAACCATTTACTTGCATTATTTCACCAAATGACACGATCCAAAGGTTTTTTTATGAACGTTCACAACTTTTACTTCACACCTTTTCACTCATGCCTTTTCGCCTAGTACACACTATTTTGAGATGACTTTTTCATTCACCCCAAAATTCCAACGTTGTATCCAAAATTGCCACCTCTATTGTGATGCCCTTGTATATCATGTTTTTTTAAATGTGTCATTGTTCAATCAATAAAATAAATAAAACTCAAATTCAATTTTGATTACCCCCACTAAAAATATGTCTAGTTATTTTGGACATATGTTAAGATTAATTGATAAAATAAATAAATTAATTAGATAAAATAAGTAAAAATTACACTATATTTATGTTGATTATCAATTACAACATGACTTTTTAAACTTTGTAATTTGATACACGACCTAATTAATTGTTGCAAATCGATACACGACCTCACCAAATAAAATTTATGTATCCTAGGTGGCGTATCGACAACCATGTCAACTTTAGTAATGCCGGAATATTGATTGGTGTATTGAATTGCAACAATTAATTAGGTGGTGTATCGAATTGTAAATTTTAAAAGGTCATGTTTTAATTGATAATCAACATAAAGGTCGTGGTATTTGTTTTTGCAATTGATCCATAAAATAAAGGTATTGTGGAGTATTGCAAAATCATTTTATAAATAAAGTGATTGGATGTAAATAGGAGTGAATAAAAATTAAGTAGTTAATATTGGAGTAAATATTGATAGTTGGAGGTGAAAATAGAATGAATATAAATTAATTATTGATTTTTAAGATGTAGATACACTTTTTGGTAGACATCCAAATAATGAAAGTATACACATTTTTGTGGAGGGAGAGAAGAGTAAATTAAAGGCAAAGTCATCTTATGTGTGTGTGTGTGTGTTTTTTAATCGGAAAAAATGGTGACTCAAACCTATAATGTAATATCCCAAAATCACTACATGAATTATTTATTTTTGTATAATAATTATTTTTTTATAAATTGAGTATTACAGCTTGATATATAATTAAAATAGAAATATTTAGTTAAGTATATTATGGCATAATATACTATAATATAAAATATAAGATAATATATGTATAATATAAGTTTTATAATAATAATAATATATAATAATAGAATTTTTAATATAATATATAATAATAATATAATAATAAATAAATAGAAACTTACCCGAAAAGAAACTTTAAGGCGGTGGACATATCCTATATCAATTCCTAGTTTATCATATACACACGCACACTTGCAAATTAATGAAAAAGAAAGCAGAGAATGAAAGGAAAGAAAGAAGAAAGAAAAAGAAATGACGAAAGAAAAATGGCGCGAGGGAGAGAGCATTTTGGTAAGTATTCGATCTTTGTTAATTGTGGTATTATATATCAAAATGCTTGTATCCACTCGTAGATTATAGAATTATAATTAATTTGTTGATCCGACGCTCGTAGCGTCTGGAATTGGATATTATTAAGAATATATGTTATTTGTAGGATATGAGGAGAAATTTGAGACCTTTAGGATTGTGCACTATCATGAAACCGAGGATCACCGAGGGGTATTGCATCGCATCAATATTTGTTGCAACTATTATTTTTAAGGGGAGGAGAATTTCCACTCTTAATCGAGTTTAATATTCAATGTTATGATTGCTATGTTAAATTGCATTATTAATCAAGACGGTAGTAACCCGCACTATGTTCAAGCCGGATAATGGCCCGTACTATGTTCAAGCCGGGTAATGGCCTCGTACTATGTGATAAAACATTACATGTTCTCATGAGCTTTATGGAAATATTATATGCCGCTTACAAATGTTGTTTAAATGTGCAATCATTGATGTTTTCATCACCGAATGTATTTTCAAACACTCATCCCCCACAATTATGATTTTCTACAGTCAAAGGACCTCGAACAGGTACGAGGCAATGGTTGCATGTAATTTATTGTGCGTTGCTTTATTATTTTGTAATAAATCTCGTTTATTCAATTACAATTTTTCTTTAACGGGCCATTTTTGTAGCGCATCGCCTATTATTTATTACTTTTAAATTTGAGGTGTTACATATAAGTTTTGACACAGAAGTGAAACTCCAATCACTTGAGGTATATCACTTCGTCATCTTATACGTTATTAAGTTTGTAATAAATAATATTATTAATTAGTGGTATAAGATGCATAAATATATTAAAATTAAATAATTTTTTATTAGCCGTTTTAAAGGAGAGGTTCACATTTCTTAAGACTATATGTATTTACTTTCCGAAAAAAAAAAAAAAAAAACTACACATCATACAATTGATGGATTACGCTTTGCTACCGGTAATTAAGGCATCCATTTACATCAGAAGAAGTTTATTTCAATTATTTATTCAACAAACTGTTAATAGGGAGTCCAAAATTCTCTATGTAAAATAGGCCAGGTTTAATTATTGTTGAATTTAGCAAAATATGATAGCAAAGAGAGATAGCATACCGAAACAAGGTTTATTATTTGTGAATGAATTACGTAGTAGCTGGCATTGTTTATTTATACAACACAATTGTAGAAGATAATAATGACTAGAGTTTGTTACAACCAACTCTAAGATGATATCTTCTAGAGTATTCCCGTATGTGTGCTTGCTACCCCGAATTCTAGAACCTTCATCCACGTCAAAGATGTATAATTCTACACTTCTCAAGATGAAATTGGTAACAAAGGTACCAGCTTTCAACTTGGAGCAGTAGTGGAGGAGATGTTTCGGCAAGGTCTTGGTGAACAAATCTGCAATCCGATGTCGAGTGCGAACATGATGCAACTTCGTAAAACCTCGCTTTGTAAAGATTGCGAACCAAATGACAATCGATCTCGATATGCTTGGTACGCTCATGGAAAACCGGATTTTCAAAGTTGATATGAATAGCGGCTTTGTTGTCACAGGCAAGGGTCATTTGGTTGAGGAAGAGATAGTTGAAAATCATGTGGCAAGATAGGATATCCACTTGAAGTTCCATACCAGAAGCGATCAGACGATACTCGGCCTCGCCGAGCCGTGAGACCGTGTTCCGCTTTTTGATTTCCAAGAGATAAGAGAAGTTCCCATGAAAACACAAAGAACTCCGTGATAGAGCCGTCTAGTGTCCAAGCAATACCCCAATCGGCATCACAAGAAGCTCCGAAGGGATAAATCGATGCGGCGGAATAAAATAATCCGAGATCGAGGTCCCTTTCAAATATTTCAGCAAGTGAATCATGAAGTCCCAGTGAGATGTACGAGGAGAATTGACATATCGACTCAATTGTTGAATTGAATAAGTGATATCCGGTCGAGTAAAACCAAGATATAACAATCTCCCAACAATCCTTCTATATTTCTCAAAGATCGTGTAAGAAAGATCCTCGAATCGGACAAACGGGCACCATGAGGAAAGGGAGTAGTGACAGGCTTGCAATCAGTTAATTTGGAGTCCCGAATAAGATCCAAAATATATTTCTTTGTGTGAGTGTAGTACCATGCTCGCTCCTAGCAATTTCCACCCCTAAGAAATACTTGGCAAACCCCAAGTCTTTAATGGTAAACGCCTCATGAAGATGAAGTTTAAGAGCCTCAATATCTCGTAAGTTGAGCACCGCAATTAAGACATCATCCACATAGACTAGTAATGCCAAAAAGAAGGACTCGAACCCATTGTGAAGAGGCAATGATCGAGATGAGGATTGAGTGAAACCATATTTCAAAGAAAGTGGAGCAAAACTCGTAATTCCACTCCCTAGAGGCTTGTTTTAAGCCATATAAACTCTTCTTTAGTTTGCAAACTAAACTGGGGCTGCCTTATAACCCTGGTGGAGGCTGCATAAAAACTTCTTCGCATAAGAAACCATGAAGAAATGCATTATTAATATCAAGTTGACACAAAGGCCAACTATGAACAGTAGCAAGAGCAATCGGCATGCGTATGGTCACAGGTTTTGCTACTGGGAGAAACTTGTCCTCATAATCAATTCCATATATTTGATGATATCCCTTGGCAACAAGTCTTGCCTTATACCTCTCTATAGTTCCATCAAGATTAAGCTTGAGCTTAAACACCCATTTACAGCCAATAGGTGATTTATGAGGAGGGAGAGGAACCATGTCCCAAGTTTGATTAGATTCTAGGGCCTCAGCCCGTAACATAGCTTGTTCCCAATGTACATTACCTAAAGCTTGATGATAAGTCTTTGGCTCCTTGATTGTAGACACATTAGAAGCAAAAGTAGCATATGCATGATAAAAAATGATAGATGGGAAAGGGGAAATAGAGGGGCAAACTCGAAGGAGAAGAGCTGGTATGAAGATCATTGGTGAAACATTGAGGGACAACTCCACATAGGACAAAATCATTGAGCCAGGATGGTTTCTTTGTAGTTCGTGTAGGCCTGATGGAAGGAATCTGGTGGCGAGGCTGCAGGAATATCAAAAGAGGATGATAACGGTGTGTGAGGGGTCATGCAGGTTCACCGGAGTCGGGCATATATCGGTGAAAGGAAAAATAGAGGGTTGATCGAGATATGAGAAGGATTAGAGCCGGAAACAAGGAAAGGAAAGATATGTTCATAGAATCTCACATCCCTTGAACCGAATATAGTGTGATCATATAGATTATACAATCTGTAACTCTTTTGGCCGTAAACGTACCCAATCATGACACATTTGGAAGCCCGTGGTGTAAACTTCCCTTTTGAGGTGTATTATTTGTAGAGAAACAAAGACATCCAAAAACTCGAGGAAAGAGTAATTTGGGGGGACTGGTATAAAAGCTCATGAGGAGTCTTCCAAGATAACAATGCACTCGGGAATTTTATTGATTAAATAAGCTGCAGTGAGCACCGAATATGGCCAGAATTTATTGGGAAGATGTGATTCAAACATGAGTGCACGAGCAATATTTAGGAGATGTCTATGTTTCCTTTCCACAACCCCATTTTGTTGGGGTGTGTAAGGGCATGATGTCCGATGTATGATACCCAGAGAAGCAAAAAGGGATTGTGTAGCTTTACCCATGAATTACGTACCATTATCCGAACGAAAAATTTGAACTCCAAGATTGAATTGAGTTCGTATCATGGCACAAAAGGTTGTGAGAATACTCGTGGCATCGATTTATGTTTCATAAGGAATACCCATGTGGCCCGAGAATAATCATCAACAAAGGTCAGAAGTATGGAGTATTAGTTATAGAAGGTGTAGAGTATGGTCCCCAAATGTCAATGTGAACAAGAGCAAATGGTTTAGATGAATGAATGGCACTGCGTGGAAAAGATAATCTAGATTGTTTAGCTAGATGACAAATTGAGCAAGGATCAATATCATCAACATCACTTATTATTATCGAAAAAAGGTAAATGTTTCATTACAACCAAAGGAACATGGCCTAATCTCTTGTGCCAAACAGTCATAGGAGGTACATTTTTATCGTAAGCAGACAAGATAAGTGTGGGAGAGGGACTTTATTAGAAGAAATGTAGAGTTTTCCCATCAATTGTCCCACAAAGAACAATCTTCTTACTCACTGGTCCTGCATCTCACATTTAGAAGAGGTAAACAAACATTTCAAGTTAGAGTGCTGGAGTAAATGTGAGATGGACGATAAATTATACTACCTCCGTCGAGAGACATTGACGATTGACTTTTTCAACGGTTTTGTGTGAGAGTTATTAAATAGTAATATGTATGCGAAAATTATTTTATATGAATAATATATTAGTTGATATGATCAACTAATATATTATTCATATAAAATAATTTTCGTAAATGTATTACTATTTAATAACTCTCACACAAAACTCGTTGAAAAAGTCAATCAGCAAATGTCTCATGGACGGAGGGAGTATTTGAAACTCGGTATATATAAGACATCAAGTAAGATTAGAGAGGCAGATAAGTGAATGTGGCCTGAATGAGTAACAAGTTTATGTGATCCATCAGGGAAATAAACGGTTATAAGGTGGGAAAGAGGTTGCAATCCCGATGTGAAAAAGAACTGTCATAAGTCATATGTCTACTAGCTCCTGTGTCCAAAATCCAATTACCATGACCTAAACAATCAAGCATTGATAATGCAAACCGGAAACAAGAAATGTTACTGCGTACTCCACAAAGTTAGCAAACGAATCGGTGGAGCCGAGGGAGTACCACGTTTTGGAGTAGAATTCCCGGATATTTTGCTATCTCTTCGAATCAAATGAGTGAAATCTGGTTTCGAGAAGTTCTATTTCTTTTAAAATAATATCACTTTGGGGTGAGGCGCTACTAAAATACCATTTCAAACTCATTTCAAGAGATACGATAATAAAATTATTATCTTTATAAGCGGAAGCTATAACCAAATTAAAAATAATACCCCAAAGCAACCAGAAATCGGTGATACGTACTTGAGAAAGAAGAATTTAACAAACCTCGCTCACATGCGATAATTACACATCAAAAGAAAAAGGGCAAAATATGTTTTGTTACACGTTTCAACTAGTATATTTATACTAGCCAAACAAAAGAACCATTATTTTTACTCTAGTAGCATAACTCATAATATATACAATAATTACACAATCGAACCAAAAGGTACAGTCTTTGCATCATCATCGTCCCTCCACATCAAACTCAAGATCTCAGAACAATGGATATGAGGGGTGAGTGTTTCAAATACACCCGGTGGAATAATCTCAATGATTGACCGATAAAATGTATATGCAAATAACACATAACATGAAAACATAACTCATGTGCACATTATGCGGGCCATTACCCGGCTTGAACATTATGCGGGCCATTACTCGGCTTGAACATAGTACGGGCCATTACCCTACTTGAACATAGTACGGGCTATTACTAAGCTTGAACATAATACACATAGTACGGGCCATTACCCGGCTTGAACATAATACACATAGTACGGGCCATTACCCGGCTTGAACATTGTACGGGCCATTACCCGGCTTAAACATAATACACATAGTACGGGTCATTACGGCTTGAACATAATACACATAGTACGGGCCATTACGGCTTGAATATTATGCGGGCCATTACCCGACTTGAACATAATATCACAATTGTTGCATAATCATGACATATATTACTCACATATTGCACCTTAACATAGCAATCATAACATGAAATGTTAAACTCAATTAAGAGTGGAAATTATCCCACCCGATTAGATATGAGCACTTGTTTGGAGCAGAATCGCTTTATGCTTCAGGTTCTTACAGCCCTACAAATGATATCGTGCGCTTAGAACATTGTAATAGATATGATAATTAACTTATAATAACTATAATAAGAGCTTCCTAGAGTTATAGGACCACTAGATTTGTCTAGGGGTTAAAGGGCAAATCAGTCTTTTCCTAAGGATTTTAAAGTTCGATTAATGTGTTTGATGGTCAAAAGACAAACTAGCTAGTTTATTGATAATATAATCCTATTTAGAGCATGTAGAAACTCGTTGGGATAAAAACGGACTTGAAACGAAGAATTTGGATTAAAAATGGGAGTTTACGGCGTACAGCCATTCAGGGGTAAAACGGTCATTTTTATAATGCTGTTCGTCCCGTGGTTTTAGAATTAAAATGTAGATCTTTGAATTTGGAACAATTTGACGCTGGTTTGGATCAAATCGGATGAAAACGAAGATTTTACAAGCGTTTGAAAATGAGGGGCAAAATTGTAATTAATTGGAAAGTCAACGTTGACCGTTGACCTTTGACCATTGACTGGTCAACTGACCAGAATTGAGAATTTGCATTTTAGTCCCTCAAGTTAATCTAATTCTCTTTGGCCTCCCCTACTTTCAAGCTTTTGTACAAGAGGTCCATACGGTCATTCTACACCTCCGATTGAAAAACCAAAAATACCGTTGGAATCCTTACAATCTCGGATTCCTATTTCACCCAAGCCTCGCCTCAAACGGTCACCGGAAAGCTGACGGCCATTTTGGCAGAACGACGAATTCTTCACTTACGCCATTAACGTCCATTTCAAGCTTTGATACTCTATTTTCATCGTTTCCTACTCACAATTAGGCCTATCACCTTTACTACATCCCATAATGACAAAACGTAAGAATCAACAAAAATAAAGTTTAATTCTAAACGTTGAAACCCGTTTCTATGCGTCACTTTCGGCCTATTTTTCTACTAATTTCGTGACACCGATTCTATCAATGGAGAAGAGAATTCTACTCTATGCACAATGAGACTTCACAACGGTATAAGCCTCGCCACCTATCAAGTTCGACCAAACGACGGTGGTGATTGAATGAAAAATACATTTAAACAATAATTTTCGAAGCTTCGCACTAAATTTTCGGATGCTATAGGAATCGAAACAACAAGCCGATCTTATTTCTACAATCTACGAATCGCTACGAGCATTTCCATATATAATATGATAATAGGAGAAAACCACCGGCGCAGAATAAGGCGGCGTGAACGGAGAAAATAAAAGAAGAAAATTTACTTATCTGCTGCGCTATCTTACTTGAATAAGGAAAAATGAGGAAAGTGAAGATAATACGGACGTCAACGAAATTTTTCAATTTAACTTATAAAAATTTTTACATTATCAAGAACTTTTACATTTTTATTAATTTAACCTAATATATTTAATATATATATATATATATATATATATTTTATTTAATACCTCTTATAAATATTTTTGCATATAAATACACATTATTATACACTATAAAATATTTAATTTTATATTTTAATTAGAAAAATTATCAAATTATAATACTTAACTTATTAAAATTAATAACATACATTAATAATTCATATAAGGATTTCGGGATAGTACAGGTGAACTTACTTCACGAATTGAGTATATATTACTTTTAATCGATCTAAAGGGCGAGGCAGTGACGTTATATCATGAACTGTCACTATGTATATAGTACTTGACAGTCTTAGCAGTTGTCCTTGGAAGCTCATAAATGTTTTTTTTCTTTTGACGGGAATGCTCATAAATGTTACTTCTACAAGAAAATTGGGATTTTATTGGAAAGCTATGATTTGATGTGCTATGGTAAGGTTCAAAGCCGTGTTATAAGAACCGTATCGAACCGCATATTTAATCGGAAATCGACCATTAGATCGGTCGAATTAATCCATAAAAGCAATTTTTTAGATTGGATGGGAAAAATCGATTTAACTGCTTTTTTTTTAAAAAAAAACTTATTCATTAAAGTTTAAACAATGACATATCACTTATTTAATTTTATTTAATATTTTAATTATTAAATTTTTGTGTAATGCTAATTCATTTTCTTAGTATATTTAGTATTTATTATTTTAAAATGATGTTGTGTTTATTTTAATATAAAATTTATAAGTTATAATTTCAAAATTTTAAAAGTGCATATATATTTTTAATGTAAAGTTGGGAATTAACATAAAAAAATAAGGCATGCATGTAACATTTTAACGGTTGGCGGTCCAACCGATCCAACCGTGTCTAATTTGGTTTAATCGCTGCTCGATTATGAAAACACCGATTCAAAGTTATATATAAAAAATACAAAAAATTATATACATTATTGCTCATGCAATATTAGCACATTTAAGGAATCGATAAATTTTTTTGGTTCATTCGCAGTCGCATCGGGTCAAAACGGATCTTCCCAAAAAAATCACACAAAGACAAACTGTTGGTCCCCGAATGTTGAGTTGAATAAAACCTCAAGATAACCTTCTAGAACAAAATCTAGAAAGGGGGTTTGAATAGATTTTGTAGATTTTTAAATCTTTTCAAAATCAATTCAAAGAATCGATTAAGCACAGCAGAATATAATTGAGAACTCAACTTTTAACAAGATCAAAAGCAAGGCCGATATTCGCATTTTAGTTAAGATCCTGAATTTTAATCTTGAATTAACAAAATTGTAAGTTGATCGAAATTAAAAGAAAGCAAGAAATAACACTAGGATTTATAGTGGTTCGGATTATAACAATCCTACATCCACTCTCTTTCTCCAAACCTTGAAGAAGGGTCTTCACTGCCGCTTACTTACTTACCGTACAAACTTTACAAATTACAACTTGATCTTCAACTCTTCAAAAATCTAATCAACTTTCGAAATCTAATTTTTAAGAATAAGATATGTTTTTGAAGATGTGAAGTGAAGTGTTCAATAAACACTTAGAAAATATTTGAAATCTCTCTTAACAATACTTTGTGAAACCAATAGTGAATAGTGTGAAAAATCAAATTTGCATAAGTGTCTAGAAAAAATAAAATCTAGTCCTATTTATAAGTAGAAAAGACAGCTTAGTTTGTTAGTTAGTTCTAACAAACTCGAAAACCGCTTAACAAACCTATTCTTGAAAGCTGCTTGACCTCACCGATTCTTCCAACTCGTCTCACTGACTTGGTGAAGACTCGCCTTTCTTATTCTACTCAACTTGTCTTGACCTCGTCTCGAGCTCTTCATGATAGTCTCTTGCAGATGGTAAGATTTGAGCTTGTCTTCGAGATGACGTGTAAACTTTGATCTCCGCTAACTTAATCAATTCTCGACCTAGTCCGATCGACTTAGCATCGAACTTTGATCGAGCCGTTTATCAACGTCGTCTGCTCCTCTAGACTGCTCCTTTTAACTCATCAAAACTCTTCTTGATCTAACACAAACAAAAAACCTGCTCTCATATTGTGTCACTATAGGACAAGTATGTGTCTGACCTTACAAAAATAAATATTTGTCCATGTGTTACTATATAAAGATAAATATTCAAATATTTGTCCTTATAAAAATACATATATGTTCTTATAGTAACACAAAACTTAGAGTAAGTTTTTATATTTTGCCTTTGCATGAATTTTGAACGCTTTTTTAATCCATTTCAACATGTTAAGGATCCACAAATTTTTCATCCTTCCTTAAATGTATTAAATATTGCATGTGAAATTAATATTTCATAGAAGTCTCCCTTTACAAAAATATTCAGAAATATTTTAGAGCGTGCGGGATTTTTGGACCACCAACGTATGTACATGTACACAAAAAAATTGTACAAAATTAACTAGAATAAGAGGACTATATATAATAGCTTTAAACAAAAACTTAAAGTTTTAATAAAACAATAAATTAAATAAGAATTTCAAATTCAAATAATAACATAAATAATTAAATTAAATAACCA
Organism: Paraleonurus japonicus; assembly: GCA_030762865.1. Classification (NCBI taxonomy): domain Eukaryota; kingdom Viridiplantae; phylum Streptophyta; class Magnoliopsida; order Lamiales; family Lamiaceae; genus Paraleonurus; species Paraleonurus japonicus. The sequence continues at coordinate 31,883,188 of CM061052.1, forward strand.
AAAAATAATTTATTAAAACAAGAAAACATACTATAAAAATGCATGAATATGCGATAAACTGGAGAAATGTCGCTTCTCGGTACAAAAACGGCCTTCCAACATGAGAAGTTCAATGTTTGATGCAATTTTCGCGTAGAAAAGAGGAAAATTGTTGACATCGAATTGATATGCTTTATGTGGCCGGTGGTTTATATATCGACTTGCAAACAAATTTATCGATGGATTTAAAAATTCATCGGTAAAATGGAGCCCTAACCATTAACGACGTGTTTTGAGGTTTATCGAAGATCAGTATTTCATCAACAATTTTCAATGTCAAAACACATTTGTAAGAAAATTGTAATAGGAACCTAAATGTCTTCGTAATTCGTATTTTCCGTCCGAGTATTGGTCCATCGGTAGTTATCAATTGCAAATTCATCGACAAGTTCGTGGGTATAGTATAGTCAACGCGCCACCATGATCCATCTAAGCCTCGTCAAGATTTACCGATGAATACATATTTGTTTGGAAAATTTATATTAAATGTTGATGATTATGTCAAAACATCATGCAATAGGATCAATTGAGATTGTATAATCAGTTTCATATGTAGGACCGGTTGAGCTTGTTAGTCACCGGTGGTTTAATAGACTTAGGTTTTAGAATAAGGTATAAGTTGAGGGGGAACCGAACTTATCTCGGTTAGATCAAAAGTGAAGTCGGAAAAGGAGAAGACTAGCCGAGAACACGAAGTTAGAAGAGAAAGAGTATTTGGCACCTTGTTTCTAATCACATGATGAAAATGGCTCATCCGGTATCAAGACTTGGAACTCGGTGATAAGGTGGATTGTCCTTTGAACATTAAATATGCGATCACATAAGACAAATAAAATATACAATGTCAATGTACTTTAAAGACAGAAAAAGCTAGAAGACAACGAAGAGTTTTCGCCTTTCACCTAAAAAGTTCACATCAAATGACACCGTCGGTTGACTTAATGAGATTTGTTGGAAACATTTGAGTACGAACTTATGAGAAGTCGATAACGCCAAGATAGAGACTAAAATAAAGCGTATAACATCGTAGGCAACATATATAAAGTACGGGAGTAGTTAATATGATACTTCAAATAGTAAAAGAAGTCTTCAATGCAAACTCCCAAGGAAGAGTCCACACCAAAGATAGGAAATTTCAAAATTTTATCTCAAACGGTTACTTTTGAAATCTCCTATAAATACAAATCATTCATTCATAGTAGGTTACATAAATTCTACCAAGTTGACAATAATTCAAACAATTTTCAAATGAGCACTGCTATTTAAGTTAGAGAAATCTCACTTAGTGTTCTAAATTTGTTTTCAATTTACACAATTCAAAGCTTAGAGAGATCTTCAAACCTTAGTTTCAAGGCTAAATGATTTTAAAAGAGATCTCACTTAGTTGAAAATCTTTTCAAACCCTATTTTCGAGAGTTAGGAAGTTTGAGTTTGATGAGTAGGTTGAGTTAGATTTAGTGAAATATTGTTGTAAATGACCGAAACTTATCTAATTTCCAAATTAGTTGAATACTACGAAGAGAGAAAAAACTAGTCCAGTTTACCTTGACACTCTAAATCAAGATTCTGAGGTATTGGAATGACCTCAACTTGTCTAAAGAAAATAGGATGTAGAAGTCGAATCTTCGAACCACTATAAATCCTTGTGTGTTCTTTAACATTTCATATTCTAACTTTCACACTCATCCGAGTTTACATAACATAAACTCACCCGATCTTGCTACACATGAAGTAAGCTAATTTTCATTAAAAGATAGTTCTATAAAAGATTTTCATCACATGAGTTTAAGGGTCTATATTTTGTCGCACATAGCTCTTCTTTATAGTTGTTTAATTGATTAAGCGGCTTTGAGCGATTAGTAGGTTGATTATCAGTTTGAACTTAACATCACACACTCAACTTAGTCTTATAGCTAACTTGTAAAAGTAATTACCCTGCAAAGCCCACAAAAAGCTTTAACAGTCTATGCATTCATCCCCTATAGACTTTTAACCTCACTTAATTCATTTGGGACCTATAATACTTGTTAGTAAATTTGTAGTATCTTTTTTTTTTTTTTATTTATCCGGGGATCTCACAATAAGTATGAACGATCTCGCATTCGATGGTAAACCTTGAAATTTTTGTAATTAAGAATAACTCGTAAAATCATACTCCCTCCCTCCGTCCACTACAACAATGCTCAAAGGGTTGGACACAAGTTTTAAGAAAATAGTAGATAAATAAGGATATATTGGGGGTATTGTTGGGTTCATTTAGGAAAAAGTTATTGTTTTTTTAGTATAAAGTCAATGACACTTTGAGTAATTAAGTGATGGTTTAAGGGTGATAATAAAGTGATTATTTTTTCATAAAGAAAATGAACATATTTTTAGTGGACGGACAAATAAGGCAAGTGAACATACTTTTGGTGGACGGGAGTATATCTTATTCAACGTGATACTTCATATACTAAAAGATACTCCCTCTGTCTTGAAATATCTTTACGAGATAAGTGGACACACAAAATAAGAAAATGGAGTAATGATTGAGGTATTGAGGGTAATTTTTTAAACCTTTATGTATTAAGTAAATATATTAATTGAATTGTGTGTATGTATGAGCCCAAAAGTAATGATATCTTGTGTAAGTTTTAGAATATTGTGAGGGTGAAGTTTATGAAGAGTTTTTATTTTAAGTGTGTGAAAGATATGTGGAAAGATAAAAGGTGTGAAAAGTATTTAGAGATTAAGGTAGTATTATTTTATAAGTGTATTACTTTGAAATTAAAATAAAATTCACGCTGATTTAAAAAAAAAAAAAAAAAACTAGTAAAATCTATGGTAAATTACAAAACTACCTTAAGATTTGTCAAATTACAAAACATGCACATCGTTTGGATAATTACCATATATTTAAATGACCAACATATTTTCTTTGGCTTAGAAATGCAAAATCATTTCGCACTATACTTTAATTGTTTGTATTTTTATTTTCCAAGCTCATGAGTCAAACAATGTTTTTAATTATTCCAGAAGATATATCATAATTATTCAATCCACACAATTCATTTTGTGATTGGACAAAAATCTCGAGTGGAAATTTTTGTAATTTTCCCAAAAATCTATATTAGTCACTCGCTTGCAGCTAATACCATCTATATATAGTTGTCCTTCTAAACTACTATATAATTAATAAATTCTGTAAAACAATTTTAACATATAAAATCTGATGAAATTGGTTTACAATTAATATTTTATTATAAAACAATTAATACCCTTCAATAAATCAATTAAAATCCTTTGTCCTTTGATGAGTGCAAAAACATGTACCGTCTCACGAATCTCATTTTATGAGATGAGTCCACTTTTTAATAAATTATTATTAGTTATAATGTGAAGTGCATCACTTTTTATTTTTTTCTCATTTTTATATTAATTTGCATCACCTTTAAAAAAATGTATGCAAAATATATCATTTAAATCAAAAATTTGAAAAGTGTTACACTTCGTATTAATTTTACAAAAATATATATAAAATGTATCATTTTAAATAAAAAAATTAAAAAGTGGATCCGTCTCACGAAATGCGATCCGTGAAACGGGCTCACACAACACTTACACTTTGATGAAATAATTAATATCATTTTAAATTAATATTTTATAGTAAAAATAATTAATATATTTTAATTAAAAACTAATACTATAAAAAAATTAATTTTATCGTGAAATTTGTTTACACGTGCCATTGTAAACAAATTAATATTGGCGAGCCCATATTTGAAGAAGAATGGCTCTGTCAAAAAAAAAAAAAAAAAAAAGAAGAAGAAGAATGGCAGTGACAGCCCGTGGGACCCCATTCATTTGAAAATCCAAAGACCATGTACAAATTAGAGGTGATAGTGGGAGTTGGCCCCATTAAAACAATTTTACAAATATTGAATCAGATATTGTCTCGTAAAGAAGAGACTAGCTTCATGGTACAATGTGGGTGTGACACTTTTAACTTTTAGATTATATTTGTATATATACAATGCATTTTCACACCCATTTTGCTTCATAATTAAAAACTCTCTATGGCTGAATTCAAGCATTTGGTGCTGGTGAAGTTCAAGCAAGACGTCGTCGTAGACGACGTCTTAAAAGACCTCGAAAAGCTCGTTTCTGAAATGGAAACTGTGAAATCCTTTGTATGGTAAATATATTCTTGTATTAGATTATTATACATCTTGATGATATAAATGGAAATATATTTTGAATGAGTAGGTTTGGTAAATATATTCTTGTATTAAATTATTATTAATTTGTGATATTTATTAACCGTCTCACCTTGAAATAGAGATATATCTAGGAAGGGCAGGATTATTATACATCTTGATAATATATAATAGATTAATATTTTTCATGTCGCCCTTCTTCAATTAAAAATATTTCTTCCTCTTACTTCATGAGGTATTTCGCCATCTTTAGACGAAATCTTAGATCCGCCCTTCCTGTGAAACTGTCTCACACAATTTTTGCCGTTTGAATATAGGGGGCAGGATATTGAGAGTGCTGAAATTCTTAGGCAAGGATTTACACATGCTTTCTTGATGACATTTGGAAGCAAGGAAGATTTCACTGCATTTGCTGCCCATCCTAATCATCTCCAATTTTCAGCCACATTTTCGAGTGTTATTGAGAAGGCTATTCTCCTTGATTTCCCAGCTATCAACGTTAAGCCTGCTGCTGCTTGAAGATATTATCATCTAATTATCAACAAAAAAAAAGAGTGTGTTATTTTCAAGTGCATTTGCACTCTTTCTTGTTTTCTGTATCTTAATAATGGTTTTTGTTTCTGAATTTGTTACTACTTTCAGTGTTGTATGATGATCTGTTGACTTTGTGTATTAGTTAATGGATAAGATCCTTTAAGTTCTGATGATAAGCTAAAATATGAGTGATGGGATTAGGGTGAGCATTATTCGCTTTTTAACCGAAAACCGAACCAAAATCTTAATTCGGTTTGGTTATTTTGGTATTCGATTCGGTATTCGATTTTAAAATTTAAAAATTTCGGTATTTGGTATCGGTATTGGTTTTATGAACAAAATTTCGGTATAACCGAAAACCGAACCGAAATTTAATATATATATATATATATATTAAAATATAATTAATATAATATATATGTATATTAATATATATAATTTTATGAATTTTTATTAAATTTCGTATTTGATATTATATGTTGATGTTTTGATATTTTAGATTTGGATTTTATTTTGGAAGTGGGAACTTGAGAATTTAGAACTTAGAGTATAAATGATTTATATTTGCTTGGTTTTACTTGTTTTGGTTGATAAATTATTTATAAAAATGGTCCAAAGGAAAAGGTTTCATGTTTAAAAAAATCGGTATTCGGTACTATACCGAAACCGAACCGAAAATTTTGGTTTTGATATTGATCGGTTTTTACACATTTCGATTCGATTTCAATTTCTTATAGTGCTAATTCAAGATTTGTTCGGTTTTCACTATTCGGTTTCAATTCGGTTACCGAATACCGAATGCACACCCCTAGATGGGATGGAAAAGTTATAGTATCTTTTCACAAAATTTTGTGTGAGACAGTCACATACATAAAATATGATATTTTTGTCTATTTTTATAATACTAATATTTAAAATATATAATAAAAATATATAAAAGTATCTCATACAAGACTTTCTCGTATTTTTTTATTTTTACAAATTTGGTGCTAATCGTCTAGTTCTAGAGTTTGATAATTTGAGAGAATAGTCGGCTTAATTATTGAAAGGTTAACAACTTTGTCTGCCACTTGTAACATCCTAAAGATGCTTCATTAATTTTTTATCAAACCATGGTACCCACAGCTTGTACTTCATGCAATTTTTTTTTTTTTAATTTGCAATATCTTATTACTTATAAAATAATACATCTAAATTTATTACACAAATAACACATCAAATTGTGTAAACATATTGGAGTATTATTGTTTAAGCAAAGAAATGTTAATTGATAAGTGATAGAATAATACAAATTGAAAGAGATTTCATAGTGCATCTGTTGCATGCAAAAACTACTCTTTTTTCATGACTCGAAATACGGACAAGAACTAATTAATTCGGCTATTAAAAAAGAACTGTCGCGCTCTTGTTTTTGCGTTTTTTATTTTCCTAAAGCGGGCTCTGTTCATTTTCTTCAGGATTACAAAAGTGCGACCCAAGTCTTGTGGCCCATGAGGGAATTAATATTTGGATTCTTTGGTGGCCCATTTCCATTAATTAATTTGAGGCGTTAGATGAGAATCAATTTATCCGACGGCCACCGTACACACAAGACATCCTCGCAATGGAGTGACAACGTATTACATGGAAAGGATCGGAGGGAAAACGGTTGTCGAATGTTGAGGTAATTCCTCTTGGTGACTCTTTCCATTTCTTCTTCCTTGTTAATTCTCGGCATTGTTACGGTGGAGCTATTAACGACGATACCATAGCGAGTTATCCGAGAGAGAATCAATCATGAGGGTCGGCCGCGGAATATGATCATCTCTAATATTCCCTACTATTTCTTGTTTGTTCTTATTTAAGAGTTCCGCTATTAGTTGTAAACCAGACTCTATTATTTTAAATTTAATCAAATCTCCCCACATTATTGTGCTATCCGCTGGACATTACAAGTGGTATACAGAGCCAACACGCTCCTCACTCTGAAAAGATGGCGAAAATACGAGGATGAAAGATTTGTATGAATCGATCAAACAACACGAACAAAAGTTTGCTTCAAACGAAGAAACACCGAAAAACTTGGATCGATAATCGCAAGGAGTTAGCCACAATCCGACTCAACCGAGCCAAAACATGGAATATTTAATGAGAAAGGCGATCGAGACGGTGATAATCGATAAAGAGAAGGGCATATTGGAGGAGTCCAATTTAGGAGTTATGAGGGAGAGGAGCGGAGTCTATACTCCACCCCCATCGAGGGCATGAATCAAACTCCTACAAATCCCAATAACCACGGTTCCAACTACCAGTAACTAAATTGACCTTTCCCGAGTTTAATGGTGAGAACCCACAACATTGGGTAAGAATGGCCAATAGATTTTTTCGATTGATACCTATGGAAGAGGGTAGAAAGGTTTATCATGCGGGTATTACATGGTAGGAGTGACTGACACATGGTATATGGAATATATAGAAGGGAGGGAAAGCATTACATGGCCTCGATTTTTGCAACCTTCTAATGCAAAGATTTGTGTGTCCGGAAAAAGAGGATGTTGTCATTGAGTTTACTAAACTTCAACAAACTCATGACGTGAAATCGTATCGGGAAAAGTTCGATGAATTGAAATCTCTAGTTAAGGTTAAGAATCCTAACCTTAGTGAAGAGTTCCTTACATCTTGCTTCCTTAGAGGATTGAAAGAGGAATTGCGAATTCCAAAGGTGCAACTTTTCAAACCCACTCGAACTTAATCAAGCTATAAACACGGCTAAGATGTTGGAATCGACCTTGGACATATGGGGAAGAAAAACAAATGGGGAAATAATAAGTTAGTTTTTCCTAACAATAACAATTTTGGAAAAACAATGGGGAGTTACAATTCCGCGAAGAAGGAAGAATAGAAGGAGACACCGGAAATGGCAATACCAAACAAAAATCGGTGATGCCGTATCAAAATAGGAGAGCCACGGGGTTATGCTTCCATTGTGATTTAAAAGTATTCATACGGACACGTATGCAAGAACAAGCAGCTTTAATCTCATCATTGTCGAAGAGGATGAAGCTGTTAGTGAAGAGGAGATGGAACCTAGTGAAGAAATTGAAGAAGTGCAAGGCGGTATATCCATTAATGCTTTAATGGGCAATCGATCAAGCACCACTCTAAAGATTGCCGGAAACGTAGGGGGCAAGAAGCTTAATCTGCTCGTGGATAGTGGAAGCACTAGTAGCTTTATGGACGTTCGGGCAATTTGGGGAGTTGTAATGTGTAATAGAGGAAGCCGCACCTTGGGTCATCACCGTGGCGAGATGGGGAAAAACAACTAGTAGATGCAAGTGTGATAATTTCAAGTGGCAAATACAAGGGGTAACATTCACTCATAATTTCAGGATCATTAATTTGGGAGGATGTGATCTTATATTGGGCTGATTGGATGTGGGAGCACGATCCGTTTCTATCAATACGAAGGAAAATAAATTATCGATTGCTCAAAAAACGAATAGAAATTGAATTCTCGGGGATGACAAAACTCGGGAAGTTAGGATGATCACCGCTAAAAGTTTAGACAATTATTTGCATAAGAATGACCACGGGATTATGGTACAACTATTCGCCATCATTGCCGATACTAATCAAGGAGAGGTAGACGTGTTAATCCCGAGGGTGTTACATCAATATGAAGGGGTATTCACCGAACCTAACGAGCCGCCACCCAAGAGAAACATTGAGCATGAAATTAATCTTAAGCCGGAACACAACCAATTTTCCAGAGGCATACCGATACTCCCACTCGCTTAAGGATGAAATAGAAAAAATGGTCAAGGAGATGTTATCTCAAGATTAGATACAAGTTAGTTCAAGCTCATTTGCTAGCCCAACAATCTTAGTTAAGAAGAAAGACATGATCGGAGATTCTCGTGTAGACTATAGAAGGTTGAATGAGAAGACTATCAAGAATAAATATCCTATGCCTGCCATTGAGGATCTGCTCGCAGACTTATATGGAGCCAAAGTCTTCTCCAAGATTGATTTGAGGCAAGGTTACTTCCGTGTTCTATCAAGGAGGGGAACAAATACAAAACGACATTCATCACCCATTGTGGCCTGCTCGAATTCAAGGTAATGCCTTTTGGCCTCACAAATGCCCCGACAACCTTTCAAAATGTGATGAATGAAGTTTTTGCTGAGTTCATTAGGAAGTTTGTACTGGTGTTTTTTATGATATTTTGATATAAAGCAAGGATATGGAAAGTCATGCCCATCATCCGACGCTAGTGATGCAATTACTAGAGAAGCACAAACTATACGCCAAAAAGAGTAAATGTGCTTTTGGAGTAAGTCAAGTGGAATACTTGGGACATATTATCTCGGGGAAGGAGTAAAGACTGATCCAAAAAATCAAGCATGATAGAGTGGCCCCAACCAAAAATGCGAAGGCATTGAGAGGGTTTCTCGATTTGACGGGTTATTATAGGAGGTTCATAAAGGGGTATAGAGTAATAGCAAAACCACTTACCCAACTACTAAAAAGATGCCTTTAAATGGAATACGGAAGCGAAGAAGCCTTCAACAAACCGAAGTTGCTTATGACGGAAGCTGGGTGTTGCGAATGCCGGATTTCTCCCAACCCTTTATCTTGGAGACCGATGCGTGTAGGAACGGAATAGAAGGCGTGCTTATACAACAAGGGCAACCAATTGCCTACTTTAGTCAGCACTATGTGAAAGGAACCAGGCCCTATCAACGTATGAAAAAGAGCTATTGAAGTTGATGATGCGGTGACCAAGTGGAGTCATTACCTAAATGGTAGTAATTTCATCATACGGACCAGACCACACTAGTTTGAAGCATTTGAAAGAGCAGAGGCTGAGCAAAATTTTACAGCAGAAATGGCTAATCAAATTGATGGGGCACAATTATAGTATTGAATATAAGAAGGAAAAGAAAATAAAGCAGCTTGATGCTTTATCAAGGCAATTCGAACAAGGAGTAACAAGAGAAGAACTACTTGTGTGGTTAATACGACCATCATGCCAATATGGGTGGAGGATATAACATCAAGCTATGAGAAGGATGACCAAATACAGGAAATGATGGCACAAGCCTTGCTAGTTAAAGATGGTAAGAGTGTTGTTACGGTCGGGAATGGTATATTACGATATAAAGGAAGAATATGGGTGGGAGAAGCACATGATATAAGGAGAAAATTCATGGAGGCAATCCATGACTCTTCGGTGGGAGGACACTCGGGCATTCAAGCTAGCTATCGAAAGTTAAGAGTTTCTTCTATTGGCACGGGATGAAGAAAGACTTTCAGAATTCATCAATACATGTGATATATGCAAGAAATGCAAAGCGAGAATGTGTCATATCCAGATTGTTGCAGCCTTTGGCAATTCTGGAGAAGCCATGGAGTCAAGTGACCATGGATTTTATAGAGGCTCTACCCAATTACGAAGGAAAAGCGTAATATGGGTCATTGTAGACCGGATGACTAAGTATAGGCATTTCATTTCTCTTAGTCATCCCTATACAACAGAGGGGTTAGTGAGATTTACCTAAGTCGGATATACAAGCTACACGGGTTACCGTAAATCATAGTGAGTGACCGAGATGTGGTTTTCCAAAGTACGTTTTGAAAATCTTTATTCAAACTAGCGGGAGTAAAGCTACACATGAGTACCGCCCATCATCCTCAAACAAACGGGCAAAGTGAAAGGGTGAAGAAATGCCTAGAGACATATCTCGAGGTGTATGACTCATATCCGACCTAAGAAATGGGTAAAGTGGCTATCGATGGCGAGTGGTGGTACAATACCAATTACCATCATTCCATAAGGATGACTCCTTTTGAAGCTCTGTATGGGTATAAACCGGTACAATTCGGCATTGGTCCGATGGGGGAGGTGCAGCCAAAAGAGGCAGGGGAATGGTTACTAGACCGGACTAAAATGGTACAAGTTCTCAAGGAAAATTTGCAAATGATCGTTGAAAGGATGGAAAAGTATGCACTCACAGTGTCCGAAAGAGAGTTTGAAGAGGGAGATTGGGTTTATCTAAGGATGCAACCTTACAGTAAATGCACCTAATCAAGTGAGGAGAGAGACCAAGCTTTCGGTCAAATACTTGGACCATATCGGGTAGAACAGAAGGTAGGAGCAAGTGGCCTATAAATTAAAGCTACCTATGGGAACTAGACTTCATCCGGTGTTCCACGCCTCACACCAAAAGCAAATTAAAAAAATACTTCCCACAGGAAACACTACCAGATACCAATGAAGAAGGGAAGCCATTACATTACCCGTGGGCATTCCGGGAAAACGTGTCGTCAAGAAGAGAAACAAGTCGGTGTAATTTGTTGGTCCGTTGGTCCACCGGATTACCGGAAACCACCACGTGGGAGAATGCCGATGTGATTCGTTCTAAATTTCAGATCTATTGACTTGAGGACAAGTCAAAAGTTAGGGAGGTATTGTCGCGCTCTTGTTTTTTGCGTTTTTAATTTTACTAAAGCGGGCTCTGTTCATTTTCTTGGATTACAAAAGTGCGGCCCAAGTCTTGTGGCCCATGAGGGTATTAATATTTGGATTGCAGGTTGCCCATTTCCATTAATTAATTTGAGGCGTCGGATGGGAATCAATTTATCCGATGGCCACCGTATACACAGTACATCCTGGCAATGGAGTGGCAACGTATTACACGGAAAGGATCGTGAGGGAAAACGGTTGTTGAACATTGAGGTAATTCCTCTTAACTCACTCTTTCCATTTCTTCTTCCTTGTTAATTCTCCGCCATTGTTACGGTGGAGCTATTAACGACTATACCATAGCGAGTTATCCGAGAGAGAATCAATCATGAGGGTCGGCTGCGGAATATGATCATCTCTAATATTCCCTGCTATTTCTTGTTTCTTCTTATTTAAGAGTTCCGCTATTAGTTGTAAACCAGACTTTGTTATTTTAAATTCAATCAAATCTCCCCACATTATTGCGCTATCCAATGGACATTACAAGAACTAATTATTTCAAGGGACCATCTTACCGTCCAAGAACGGGACCCAATTGAAATAAGAGCAAATCGATCTATATGAGCCAACTCGAGAAATTAATTGCACTCGAAGATTTGAACTTAAAACCTATAAATAAATATATTTTTAAATCTCAAATCTACACTATGAATTAATTACTTGAAGAAATTTCATTTCATTACAAGAATTTTTTCATAACTTTTTTGAAAAGGGATTCATTCAATTCAAGATAAAGAAATAAGAAATTCCCTTTTCTTGGAATTAGGAGCAAGCAAAAAAAAAAAAAAGAATAAAGATGATGCAGAAAGTAAAAGCAGATATATTCTGTGTATATATAATATTGTATCCATTTCACGTTAGCAGAGAAACAAAAATGAAGGTATTCAAGAAACTCCATCTCCACCTTCTTTTCCTTATCATCATCTTCTTCTTCTTTGGAGCATCAAATTCCCAAGAACCTTCTCGAAGCTACTGTGGAAGCATTCAACCTCAAAATTCTTCAGTCTTCAGCCACGTCATCCTCTGCAAATCTGAGAGAAAGATTTCTTTTGATATCCCTGATCACGTGCCTAACCCGTGCAACGAGTGCCAAAAGCCCGATGGCAACTGCGCCGCCGGTTTAAGATGCGTTTGCCACCCCAAAATATGCAGTGAGTTTCATTTTTTTTTTTTTTTATCTTTATGCTTTAGATTTTTCGTTTTTAATTTAACTTTGTAATTTATAGATGAATTGCAAATTTATTAAATATTCCCGATTTCGAAATAACTTTTATGAGTAAAACAACACATAAAATAATGGAAGTTGTGAGGAATAATTTAATTTTATATAAAATAAAGAAATTTGTTAGATTGTGTGAGAGACTTAAAAATAATACTCCCTCCGTCCCACTGTAAGGTAGATATTGTTTTTGACACACTTATTAAGGAGCATCATAAAATAATAGATGTAGTACAATTGTACAAGTGATGTGATTGAGAGAAAATAATAGGTGGAGTAGAACAAAATAATAATTAAAATATAACAACGTAATAAAAAGTTTTTGCCAAAAAAGTTTGAATAACTTATAGTGGACGGACCAATATGATAATATGAGTCACTTATAGTGGGATGGATGGAGTAATATTTTGTGTAAATGTGTAGATATTAAGAGGGTGAAGTTTATGAAAGATTTTCTATTTTAAGAATGTGTGAAAGGTATTATGGGACGAATGGAAAAAGAAAAAATATTAAAGTTATTGTGAGACAGGGTATTCAGAAACGGAGTACGTTTAAGAGCAAAATTCTAGAGACACGTTTGTTTTGTGTGATTATTAGGGATATAATTTATTATTCTTGATCAATTATTTGATATTCTTATAATTTAATTATTTGTATTATCTAAAGCCCGCAAAAATAAAAACAACGAGATGTATTAAATTTATCACCACTTATATTTGCAAGTTAATTTAAAATAATATTCTTTTTTATTCCAATATAGTATTTTAGATGGGGTATAATTATAAATTTGAACATATCATATGAATTAATTTTTAATACAAATACTTGAAAATATTATGCCTCATATTAAATTATATTGTACTAACAAACATGTAATTTATGTGATCTAATAAAATATATCATACATATAAAATTAAAATATATCACATATCTCCCAATCCTCTAAATTTAATACTTTTATACAGTGGTGCTAAGATGGTTCATCTGATGATTTTTGCAGAGGATAAGGTGATTTCAGTGGGAGCTATTGTGAAGCCGTGTGTTAATATGCTTCTTTTTCTGGTTTCCTCCATCTTCATTTGAGTCTACATGGATCATATGGACCTATAGGTGACGAGTAACACTTGTATGAATTGGATGCACGCATATCATAAATTTTAATATTACTAATACTATTGAATAAATTGCATTTTTGGTTTCAAGAAAATGAATGGTTTGCAAAATGATCATTTTTGAGACTTTTGGTCTCATAGTTTTTTTGACATTTTTAGTCTAAAAATTTGCAGTTTTGGTTCCAAGAGAATGATAAATTGCAGTTTTGGTCCTAAGAGAATTAGATAAAATTGCAGTTTTGGTTCTAAATAATAATGGTCGAGTCTATTTTTGCCAAAAAAAAAAAAAAAAAAAGGACCATAAAAGAACGTGAGACTAACATTATCGTTGAAAAACTTTTATGGGGCCAAAATTACAATTTTCTCTAATACTATTATATACATTCATTATCATTGTTATTCACTATTACTATTATACACCTGCATAGTTTTTTTGAAACGGATTATACACATGTATAGTTATGTATAGTGATAATACATGCACACACAAGAGTTGAGTAAACTCAAATTTCAAAAGAGAGCATATTCTTTATGGATACAATTCAAGAACATAAAAGATTTTCTTCTATTTATTAAATTGATTTTGCTGCTTAGTTTTGTTTCTTGCTTTATTCTCGGCCCGATATTTTTAATTGACGGGATATTCTCGGCCCGATATTTTGGTATATGAAAATTTTGATTATAAAAATAATTTATCTGTATCATATCCTAATTTCAATATATACCGAATTTATGAACAATATTTATATATATTGATATATATGCTCAATTTTTGTATATTATTTTATATCAAAATTCATTTATGGTATTATAATATATTTTGAAATGCAGTCAGCTTCAATGAAACTTGTTCACTATATAAAATTATTACTATTATATTTATTTAGTAATATTATCACTCTTATAATCGTATGTAATATTTTATAATGCAATATTAATTTATAAGGAATGTAATGATATCACTTTTATACGGTGAACAAGTTTTACAAGATAGTTTGTGTTTGATATAATATAAAAGGATTTTACTGATTTTCTTTTGATATTTTAGTATATACCAAAATATTAAAATTTTTAATTTATTTAATAATGTTGTACCGATTTTAATTTGTTTGTGTTTATCGAGATTTTTACCACCCTAAGTGAGAAGTTGAGATTTATGGACATAAATTTGTGCTTGGACTTCAGTGTGAAGTTGTAGGGATTTTATATCTCGATACGATTTCGTACATGAGATATATTCTATTTACTTATACTATGTGGCTCATGAACTTATTAGGCTCAGTTCAGTTATATTTTAAAAATGAATATTATCTAAATACTCAAGTAGATATGAGACCACCTCACACAAAAATATTTAATATATCACAAAATATAGTGTGAAATAGTTTCATAGTATGAAATTAATAATATTACATTCATTCACCGATACCATAACACTCATTTAGTGATAATATTACACTTATAAACCGATATCACGGTACAAAATTGTTATGATATCGGGGAATGATTATAATGGTATCGGTGAATAATTCTAATTAGAAGATATTCGAGTTTCGATAGTGTTTACAAATTGGAGTTTCAGAGTGGAGGTAATGGAGAGAAGTTGTGTGACGCCCTAATTTGTAAAGACTTAGATTTTGAATAAGTAATCGAAATTTAAAGATTTGAGGCGCCAAATTTAATTTTGAAATAAAGCATCGAGAAACTTTATAAAAGAAAAAGTTAACATCTAATTTTTCAAAAGTGAAATAATGTTACGACGGAAACGTAAACATTTAATTAACTTCTAGGAAAAACACAAATCCTTAAGTTCAACATAAGTTCATTCATTAAATAAATAGTAAAAGTGAAACATGAGCACGATGTCCTCGCCGTCCACTCATTACCCGAAATGGGTTATTGGGGGTGAGTATGCAAGCACACTCGGTGGAGATAAAATTTATTCAAAATTTAATACACAAGTAAACACATGATAATCAACTAAAATTAAATAAATTCACATGAACTTTGCCAATAATAAACTTTATCATTGATACTTTGTCGCTTTGCCACTTTGCCATTGATACTTTGCCACTTTGCCAATGATACTTTGCCAACATAGAAATGGAGTTGTGAGCCTTCCCAAAGCCATTTAAAGACTCGGTATTCTCACACGTAGAATGGAGCACGGCGGGTTAAACCCAAAGATCCGTCGATCCCGGACCCCATTAGGGCCCCGGCTATTAGACTTTGCCATTGAGCACGGCGGGATACACTCGAATACCGTCGAGTCCCGGACCTCATAAGGGCCCCTGGCTATTAGAATAACATGGAATAATAAAATTCAAGCGTAAAATCACATAATTAACAATAGGCATTAAATATTGAATAAAACATGCAATACTCTACGATACCACCGTAGAGCTAAGAGCAATTAAATCCCCACCTTAATTGATCAACTGCAGAGTGTAACCTAAATAGCCTCGTAAAATCGGCCTTCGTAATTTTTGTCACCTAGCATTAATAATTATTTACACTTAATTAGCACATAATCTAATCAAATTTTCAAGAGGGCTAATGGTCGTAGTTATACATTTATTAAAAATTTGAGGATCAAATTGCAAGGGTTTCAAATAATTTGAGACTTAATTATAAGAAATTATAAATTAATTTGGGATAATCCAAATCCCTAAATTAAAACTCTAATTCTCAAATTGTGTATCAACTAAATTCGTAATTGTTGTCGCCTATCATTAATAATAAAATCTACTTAGAAAATATAATATAATATAAATAAATCTTAAAATTAGCCTATTAGAATATATTTCTGTAATTTCACGAGCGGACCATTGTAAAAAGAACTCTACAAATTAACCATTGATTTGTAACAAAGACTAACTATTAGAGTCAAACAAATAAATCCTTAAAGCAACATTAAAAGTCAGGTTTGGTGCATCCAATCAACTCGGTGTTCCCATGCCCAAAAAAAAAAAAAAAAAAAGAATTTATAATCTTTTAAGAAGCCTTAAGTCGATCAAACGAATCCCAAATACAACATAAATTATTCAAAGTTTATGTTAGCAAGAAACTGACCAATAAACTTATTTAATAAAATCAATACCATGCCCTTGATATATATGTCACTCGCGGTGAAGCCAGATAAACAAACTAACAATTATTAATCATTTAATAAAATACTGAAATTAATAAAATAAAAAGAAAAGAAAGAAAAATGGTTCATCTTCTAAGGAAAAAGAATGAAGAACGAAATTACCGCAGGCTTCTTGAGGAGGAAGAAACCGTGTTTCTTGAGGAGAAACAACGCCGAAAAAAAAAAAAAGATTTGGATTTGAGCGTGTAAAATTTTGTAGGTTTAGGTCTTCAATAAATAGTTGTTAGGCATGGGGTTGGGCTTGAGTGAGATAAGGACTAATAAATATTAAAATTTAATTGGGAGATAAGAATTGAAATTTAAATTTAAATTTAAATTTAAAAATTGATGGTGAAATTGAATTAGGGATTTAAAAGATTTAGGAACTTAAATATAGGGAAGAAAATATATTTTCTAGTGAGAAAAATTAGGTATTTGTATCTCATGGAAAACTCAAGATTTGATTTTAAATAAAGGATTCTTTTTAGAAAATAATGAAATTTGAAAGATATTATTTGTCAAAATTTGCAAGATATGAAAAATATTTAATTTTAATAAAACTCGATATTTGTAAATTAATAAAAATAATAAATAATACTAAAAAAATATTAAGGGTATTACAACCTACCCCACTAACAATAATTTCGTCCTTGAAATTTAAAGAGACTTACCAAGTGCTATAAAGTCCGGGTATTTCGCTTGTATTTCATCTTCTCTTTCCCATGTAGCTTCATCTTTTCCATGTCGACTCCATTGTACTTTGATGAGAGCTACGTCCTTGTTGCGAAGTCTATGAATTTTTCTTTCCAAAATGAGTTACAGTACCTCCTCATATGACATGTCTCTATTGACCTCCAAGGTTGAGTAGTTGACGATGTGGCTTGGATCATGCACGTACTTCCTCAACATGGACACGTGAAAAACATTGTGCACCGTCGCAAGAGATGTGGCAGAGCAAGCCGGTAGGCTAGGTCGCCGACTCGATCTATAATTTCGAAAGGACCAATGTACCTTGGTTTGAGTTTTCCCTTACCACCGAATCGAATAACTCCTTTCGTAGGTGAGATCTTCAAGAATACTTTCTCCTTGAGCAAATTCTAGTTGTTTTCTTCGCTTGTCGGCATAAGATTTTTGTCTATCTTGAGCTATCTTGATTCTTTCTCGAATCTTTTATATTACCCCAACAGTTTGTTCGACGATTTCTGGTCCTAGAATCTTCTTTTCACCAACCTCGTTCCAATAAGAGGGTGACCTACATCTCCGTCCGTACAACGCTTCATAAGGTGCCATTCCAATCGTTGCTGATAGTTATTGTTGTAAGCAAACTCAACTAGTGGTAAATGAGACTCCCAATTTCCACCGAGATCCAACACACAAGCTCGTAGCATGTCCTCTAAAATTTGAATAGTTCTTTCCGACTGTCCATCGATCTGCGGATGGAAAGTCAGTACTAAAGTTCAACTTCGTCCCCATAGCGGTTTGTAAACTCTTCCAAAACTTCGATGTGAATCTAGTGTCTCGATCGGACACAATTGAGACAGAACTCCATGAAGTCTAACAATCTCTCGAATGTATATTTGTGCCACCGATCTATCCCGAAAGTCATCTTCACGGGTAGAAAATGTGCAGACTTTGTCAATCTATCTACAATGACTCATATAACATGATTTCCTCTAATCGACCGTGGCAAACCCACTACGAAATCCATGGTAATGTGCTCCCACTTCCATTCCGGAATTTCAAGAGGCTTAAGTAGCCACGACGGCCGTTGGTGCTCGGCTTTAACTTGCTAGCATACCAAGCATCGTTCCACAAATGTTCCAATGCTACCCTTCATGTTTCTCCACCGTAACATAGTCCTTAAATCCCGGTACATCTTAGTTCCTCCAGGATGAGCCGTATATGGTGTACAATGGGCTTCTTCTAGAATTTCTCTTCTCAAATCTTCATCTTTGGGTACACATAATCGCCTCAAACATAAGAGCACCATCGATGCTACCATGAAGCCTTTACCATCCCCATCTAGTGCTCGCTTCCTCATCTTGTTCAAGAATTCATCCTTGTCTTGTGCTTCTCTAACTTTGTCTCGTAACAAAGGTTGAATCACCATAGCCGCCACAATCGCCTCGACATTCCTTGGCGGTCCTACTACTTCTATCCTTAGCTTGGCAAAATCCCTTACTAATTCCTCTTGTTGTGTCAAAAAGCATGTCAACTCTCCTCTATCCTTACGACTTAATGCATCCGCCACCACATTGGCCTTACCGGATGGTAGTGAATGGTGCGGTCGTAATCCTTCACTAGTTCCAACCACCTTCGTTGCCTCATATTCAACTCTTTTTGTGTGAAGAAATATTTCAAACTTTTGTGATCCGTATAAATCTCACACCTTGCCCCATAAAGATAATGCCTCCAAATCTTTAGAGCATGGACCACAAAGAAGCAAGCTCCAAATCGTGAGTAGGGTAGTTCAACTCATGATTCTTCAATTGTCTCGAGGCATAAGCAATCACCTTGCCATGCCGCATCGTAACACATCCTAGATCTTGCTTTGACGCATCACCGTAAATTACAAAACTTCCAAAGGTATCCGGAATTGTCAAAACAGGGTCAGAACCGCTTTCTTCTTCAATTCTTGGAAGCTTTCCTCACACTTGCTCGTTCACTCAAATTTTTCCCTTTTTCGTTAGGCGAGTCATTGGTGAAGAAATCTTCGAAAATCCCTCAATGAATCTTCTATAATATCCGGCCAAGCCCAAAAAGCTGCGAACTTCATTAACATTGGTAGGCGTCTTCCAATCATTAAGCGCCTCAACTTTATTTGGGTCGACCTCTATCCCTTGAGCGGTGACAACATGTCCAAGGAACACAACCCGATCAAGCCAAAACTCGCACTTCTTGAACTTCGCATACAACTTCTCCTTGCGAAGTACCTCTAGTATTATGCTCAAGTGTTCTTCGTGTTGCTTATTGTTCTTTGAGTAGATCAATATGTCACGATAAACACAATGACAAACTGATCCAAGAACGGGTGGAAGACTCGGTTCATCGGATCCATGAATACTGCAGGGAGCATTGCTCAAACCAAAAGGCATTACCGTGAACTCATAATGCCCATATCGAAGTTCTAAATGCCATTTTCGGTATATCACTATCCTTGATTTTCAATCTGGTGATAACCCGATCGCAAGTCTATCTTAGAAAAGATGCTGGCTCCTTTAAATTTGATCAAATAAATCTTCGATCCTCGGTAGGGGTACTTATTTTTTATAGTTAATCGATTCAACTCCCTATAGTCGATGCATATCCTCATCGTCCCATCCTTCTTCTTCACAAATAGGACGAGTGCTCCCCAAGGAGAGACACTTGGTCGAATGAATTTCTTGTCTAACAATTCTTGTAATCGTACCTTAAGTTCTTCCAACTCTTTCGGTGCCATTCGATATGGTGCCTTTGATGTGGGTCGATCCCGCAACAAATCTATCGTAAACTCTACTTGTCTTTCAGGTGGGATACCGGGTAAATCCTCCGAAAAAACATCTTGAAAATCTCGAACCACCGGAACATCTTCAATCTTCGTTTCACGAGTAGGGGTTCCCATCACATTGACCAAATACGCTTGACATTTGCCGCTTCGTAGCATCTTTATGGCTTTCATAGTCATTGTTATGATAAGACTCTTAGCTCCCGTCCTTGACCCAAAGTAAACCAATTCCTCTCTACTTGGTAGCTTTAACACCACTTCCCTCTTTCCACAATCAATGCTAGCTTGATATTTGGACAACCAGTCCATGCCAAAGATTACATCAAAGTGATTTATTCTATGACGTATAAGTTAGCATCTAAGTTTCTACCACAAATTTCTAAATTCACATCCTTAGCTACTCTATCGGTGACCCTTTGTTTGACCCGAGGGTATACTAACGTCAAGTGCTTCGACTTTGTTGGTTTCCTTACAACCAACCTTAGCACAACACTTTGTGGATATAAAAGAATCGTCGCACCCGTATCAAATAAAGCTAGAACTGGAACTTTATTTAATGTCAACATACTGTCATGGTATCGGGATCTCCATTCTCACGACCGGACATAGAGTAAACTCACGCTTTGCCTTTAGGAGCTAGATTCGGCCTCCGGTTAGGACGAAGAAGGGCTATATGGCCGGTGACGGCTTTGAAGCACTTTCCTTGTCCCGCAAGACACTCTCCTCCGTGATTCTTCCCACAATCGGCGCAGGTGAGTTTGATTGGTTGAGCATTAGCTCCCGTGGCTACTTAAAACTTTCCTTGCTTATTATTGTGGTTGTTGTTCGGTTATGACCGTCCCATCTCCTCTTCCCCAAATGGTTTGTCGGTTTTGAATTCACTTTCTCGGTCATTGGTTTGCGGCAATTTCACCGGCTCTCCTCACTAAGTCACCGAAAGGCAAGTCTCCGTGACCCGCTAGGATGCTCCGTATCTCCGGTCTTCTTAACCCCTTCTTGAATTTCGAGCTTTCTTACATTCGGTATCCACCATATTGTGTGCGAAATGAGCCATGTTGCTTTGAATTGTCTCTCGTACTCTTCCACGGTCAGAGTTTCCTTGTTGGAAGTTGAAGAATTGAGACTCCATCTCCTCCCGGTAGGTGTCTCGGGAAGAATCTCTCCATGACGATTTCCTTGAACTCATCCCTTGTCGGTGCATCTCTCGCTTCTTCGATTCTCGATCTCCGGTAGCCTTCCCACCAATGGTCGACATCCTCCACCAATTAAAATTCAGCACAAGCTACACGTTGTTGAGACGTGCATCTAACGAGACGAAAAATACGTTCCAACGCTCGAAACCATTCTTCAACACTAGCAGGTCCATCACGTCCGTTAAAGGTGGGCAACTTGTAACGACGAAATTGTTCCACGACATTAGCGTTATCTTGGAAGTCTCCTTGAGTGGCCGGGTTAACAACATCAAGTTGGTTGCGTGTGTTACCTCGGCGAGCCATAACCTAAGACGTTTTGTTATGGGCTAAGTAAATTTGCTACGTTTCATGCACTACACTAGAGACCTCTAAATATGGGAGAAGACTATTGTAAACAAGTAATAATAAGGTTTCACTAGCATATCACATAGAGTTCATATAATCATGTCAATTAATACATCAAGATATCACATAATTTGCATATATTAAAACATAAAACTTTGTACCTTATGAGTGAAGCGGTGAGGCGGTGATGGGCGACATATGCTCATACATTTGAAAATAAACTTTTTTCGTTAATAAAATTCATTTAAAATAATTTTGAGACTAAATTAATTTTTTTAACAAGTCTACAAGAACGTAGACTCGCTCCGATACCACACTTTGTGACACCCTAATTTGTAAAGACTTAGATTTTGAATAAGTAATCTAAATTTAAAGATTTGAGGCGCCAAATTTAATTTTGAAATAAAACATCGATAAACTTTAAAAAAGAAAAAGTTAACATCTAATTTTTCAAAAGTGAAATAATGTTACGGCGGAAACGTAAATATTTAATTAACTTCTAGGAAAAACACAAATCCTTAAGTTCAACATAAGTTCATTCATTAAATAAATAGTAAAAGTGAAACATGAGCACGATGTCCCTCGCCATCCAAATTTCATTACCCGAAATGGGTTATTGGGGGTGAGTATGCAAGCACACTCGGTGGAGATAAAATTTATTCAAAATTTAATAAACAAGTAAACACATGATAATCAACTAAAATTAAATAAATTCACATGAACTTTGCCAATAATAAACTTTGTCATTGATACTTTGCCACTTTGCCACTTTGCTATTGATACTTTGCCACTTTGCCAATGATACTTTGCCAACATAGAAATGGAGTTGTGAGCCTTCCCAAAGCCATTTAAAGACTCTGGTATTCTTACACGTAGAATGGAGTACGGCGGGTTAAACCCGAAGATCCGTCCATCCCGGACCCCATTAGGGCCCCTGGCTATTAGACTTTGCCATCGAGCACGGCGGGATACACCCGAAGACCCGTCAGTCCGGACCTCATAAGGGCCCTCTGGCTATTAGAATACAATGGAATAATAAAATTCAAGCAGAAAATCACATAATTTACAATAGGCATTAAAATATTGAATAAAACATGCAATACTCTACGATACCACCGTAGAACTTAGAGCAATTAAATCCCCACCTTAATTGATCACTGCAGAGTGTAACCAAAATAGCCTCGTAAAATCAGCCTTCGTAATTTTTGTCACCTAGCATTAATAATTATTTACACTTAATTAGCACATATCCTAATCAAATTTTCAAGAGGGCTAATGGTCATAGTTATACATTTATTAAAAATTTGAGGATCAAATTGCAAGAGTTTCAAATAATTTGAGACTTAATTATAAGAAATTATAAATTAATTTGGGGTAATCCAAATCCCTAAATTAAAACTCTAATTCTCAAATTGTGTATCAACTAAATTCGTAATTGTTGTCGCCTATCATTAATAGTAAAATCTACTTAGAAAATATAATATAATATAAATAAATCTTAAAATTAGCCTATTAGAATATATTTCTGTAATTTCACGAGCGGACCATTGTAAAAGAACTCTACAAATTAACCATTGATTTGTAACAGAGGCTAACTATTAGAGTCAAACAAATAAATCCTTACAGCAACATTAAAAGTCAGGTTTGGTGCATCCAATCAACTCGGTGTTCCCATGCCCCAAAAAAAAAAAGAATTTATAATCATTTAAGAAGCCTTAAGTCGATCAAACGAATCCCAATTACAACATAAATTATTCAAAGTTTATGTTAGCAAGAAACTGACTAATAAACTTATTTAATAAAATCAATACCATGCCCTTGATATATATATATATATATATATATATATATATATATATATATATATATATATATATATATATATATATATATGTCACTCGCGGTGAAGCCAGATAAACAAACTAACAATTATTAATCATTTAATAAAATACTGAAATTAATAAAATAAAAAGAAAAGAAAGAAAAATGTATTAAAAAAATATGTTTATATCCGCGAAATTCGCGGGTCTAACACTGATATATATAGATAGAGAGGTAATGGAACCTAGTCGATTTGTAATTATTAGAAATTTGAATGACAATGTATTTGAGACGTCCATAATCGAAGATATCATAATACATCGAAAGACATCCACAACCAAAAATATCATAAATCACCAAAATATCTGCGTCGAATTTGATAAGATTTGTTATCGATTATTTTCTTGTAAATTGAAAATTTTCCTTGTTGTAGAAGATACTATGTCTATTGTAATTGTTTTCTATATTGATATGATTTTCTATGTGAAAAGGAAATCATTTTGTATATATATTGTACATGATCAATCAATAAAATAAGTAGCCACTAAATAGTATCAAAACTTTTGGCTTATGTCCAAATTCTGATTTAATTCTCTTAAAAAGTATCTCCATCTATATTAAATTATTCATTCGATGGGTATCTTCCCCAATGATGAGAGTCGAGAATACGGTCCACGGTGAGGGAGAGTGTTAAGTAAATTAAGAATGTAAGTTTCTTTGCCTACCTATGTCCATCATTAATCTCGTTCTCAGTCGTATTCAATATCCTAATAACCATAGCCTTCTAGTATAACCATCCAAAACTCAAACAACTTATTAATTATTTTTTCCAAAACCAAATCCCATCACTAGCCTTTAATTTGTTCATTAATTAAATAACTGTCCATTAGTTCTAAATATAATGATCGAACTGAGTCAAATTTTAGAGTATTATATTTGAACTTGATATATTGATTATCGAGCCAAATCAAATTTTAATTATAAATATATTGTTGGTACCCTAATTTTTCGAGCTTAATCGAACATACGAGTTTCATATATAATACCAATTTTAAATTAGATTATTTATTAATTCATTAACAAAAAATATATATATTTCTAAAAATCCTATAATCTCATTGAATTAAATTGGTTTAATTACATATTTTTATATTTATCATAATTAAATACTAAGTGTGAAAATATAAATTAAAGTTAAATTATTCATTATACTAGGCCTGAACCGCTTGTGAGCCCCCGAGCCATGTTCGAGTCAATTTTGGCTAAAATTAAAGGCTCATTCTCCTCGCAATAATGTGTACGTGCGAAGTACAAAGTGCGCCTCTAAAGCGTTCAATGTGACTATGTACGACGTGCACGTGCAGTCAATGGCCTTTGGGTTAGCTCCTTCGAAGTTCGAATTAACCGATGCAAATTCAACAATTCAGTATTGGTCCATTAACTAATTAGATTCATTGAAGATAATTAGCTATCATCATTTTCATTGAAAAGAATTAGCTATCATTTCTTTTAATTGCAAAGTTGTTAGGTAGTTTTCTTTAAAGTTTTTAGGTAGTTACTTGGTTAGGGGAGTAAGTTGGCTATATAACTCCTTGTATAATCACTTTTGAGGAATTATGAAATATATCCAATAACTTTTACTTAGCAAGATTTCTTCCAACTTTCAATTTTGCTTACCAACCTGAGTTTCAATAACCTTTAGCACACCATCATGGTTGGAAACTTTAGAAGGTGAGGAATGTAAATCAAAGTCATGGTATGTGTTTAGAATGACTCTAGTATGACTTTGATACCAAAAGTAAAGAAATCCTTCATAGTTCACCTATATGAGAGATATGACTTTGATTTTATACCCTTTTAATTCCCTATATTATTTACAATTTTTTACCAAACACACCCTAAATACATAAAATTCATTTACTCGAAATGTAGATTACGAATTTGTAACTTAATTCCATTTTCAATACCTGGATCTCCAAGAAGTTGTATAATTCAAGTGGTTAGAGTTCCACTTTGTAAGGTTATGGGTTCAAGTAATTAATTGGATCTCCATGTTAAAAATGGTCCATGTTGGGTCAACTCCCATTCAATTTAAACCAATTTCCAACAGTCGGCTACTTTCATTTCCTGGCCCAAGCTCTTTTTATATTTAGATCTCAAATTGTTTTGACTCATTCCTTCTCCATATATATATAACCTTTTATTAATTTTCTCCAAATCCTAGTTGGCAGCTTATCTCTTCTCGTATTTTCACTTTTATCTTCGGACTTAACTCTTCAATTTACAGTCTATATTAACCCAAATCTTTAACCCATTATTTGACTAATAAGTTCAACTAATCTTTTATGTACGATGTTGACTAATACAACTTAATATAATTATCAAACTAATATTGTAACACCCTAAAAATCTATAATCGGTTATTATTAGATATGCACTTCTCTTTATTATTATTATTATTATTATTATTATTATTATTATTATTATTATTATTATTATTATTATTATTATTATTATTATTATTATTATTATTATTATTATTATTATTATTTACTCCCTCCGTCCGGAACTATCTTGAGTTGACTTTTCAACGATTTTTGTGTGAGAATTATTTCATAGTAATATATGTACAAAAGTTATTTTATATGAATGATATGCTAGTTGATCTTTGTCTTATAAACTAACATATCATTCATATAAAGTTGTCTTATCAACTGGCATATCATTCACATAAAATAATTTTTGTACATATATTACTATGAAATAATTCTCACACAAAAACCGTTGAAAAGTCAATGTGAAAATAGTTGCGGGACAGAGGAGTACTACGTATATAAGATTGTTAGGAAAAGAAATTTGTATTTAGTTTTGATGTGTTAAAAGTGTAAAGTAAGATGACCAGTGAAGACAATGTATAGTCGGTGATGTAATAAAAACTTTATAGACTAAGTATAGAAATAAGATAGGGTTGTTTTGAAAGAAGTCGAGATAGAGACAAGAATGAAGATGCATTTATGATGATGGAATCGAGACGAGGTAGAAGATCGAGATAGAGAATCAGACGAGTAGAAATTCGGTCAAGGTGGAGATTCAAGACAGAGTAGAAAATCGAGACAAGGTGGAGATTCAAGACAGGGTGAAGAATCGGACAAGCTAGAAGAGTTAGTTAAATTCAAGAATCGATTTACGACCAAATAAGAAGCGGATTTCAAGAATTAGTTAATCGATTACAACTATCAACAAACTGAATTCAAGGAAGTTACAACCGCCAAGAGGAGTTCTCTATAAATAGGAATAGAAATCTATTTAGAATTAACTTTTGACACTTAGCACTCTTCATCATATTTTATATACACAAGCAACAAAGAATTATACATATTCAAGAACGTTTTATACGTTTTTCGGTTCTTAGTGTTTATAGAACACTTTTTCATTAGATCTTCAAGCTATAGATATTCGAAGTTAGGAAGATTCATTGTAAGGTGAAGATTTATCATTGTAAGTAAGATAGCAAGAAAGAAGGAAGTAAGTAAGTGAAGGCCCTTCTTCAAGATTCGAAGAAGGAGAGTGGACGTAGGATCGTTTGATCCGAACCACTATAAATCTGGTGTTATTTCTTCTCATTGCTTATTACGTGTTTTCATTGATTATTTCTTGACAACAAATTTGATATCCGAAAAGGCTTTAGATCCTAATTGAATTGAGTTTAAACAAAATTTGTTTCATTTGTAAATCTGAGTTAGGAGTTAATAGATCATCTAAGCTTGCAAAAGTTTTTGATAATCTATTCATCCCCCCTTCTAGATTATCACTAGAGGGTATCTTGTTTTTGTGTTTAAACTCATTCTAAAGGGACCTAACAAGTGGTATCGTGAGCAGTGTTAAGTCATTCGATAAAGATTTGTGGTCTTGAAATATCTGAGTTTTTGGAATATCCGAGTTTTCATTAAAATCTGATTCCTTATTCTGTGTCACTAACATTTCGATAAGTTGTCTTTTAGCATCTTGAATTACGATGTCTTCGTTAAAAGTAAGAAATCCAGGAGTTTACCAGATTTTTCTATAGAGGAATATGATTATCGGAAGTTCAGAATGGAGAATCATTTAAAGGCCATTCATGACCGTATGGAAGAGGTTCTTGAGGAAGGTCCAATAAAATTCTACCATGGAGTTGTTAGTACTGGAGCCGAATCTTCTACTACAAGAAGTCAGAAGAAAAGAAAAGTGCCGATTTGACAAATGATGAAAGGAAGATTCACAATTTGGATCGGGTAGCAAGGACAGAAATTATAGAGACATTGAGCAAAGACTCGGATAGAAAAGGTAAAGAGATGTAAAGCGCTAAGGATATGTGGAAGACTCTTGCAAATGTTTGTGAAGGGTCAGAAGCGAGTTAAGGAGAACAAGTTACAATCAGCTTTTACATGCATTTGATACATTTAAGATGAAAGATGGAGAAACTGTGGATCAGTTGGATGTAAGATTGACCAATTTGGTGAACAAAGCCTGCTGATTTGGGAAAAATCTATTACGAGAAAGAAATTAATAATAAGGTGCTCGGATCATTAAGCAAAAGATGGAGAGAAAAAGCAAATATCCTCAAAGCTACAGAATCATCATCTATTTCACATCATACTCTATTTTCTCATCAGAAAGCCTTGGAATATGATATACAAATTGAAGATGAAGAAGACGAGGCAGAGTCATCTACTTGTAAAGACTGTGGCATTTCTTCATCAAGAAGATTCACAAGATTTCTAAAGCATCGATTTATCGGTAAAAGAGGAAATGGCCTTATTGATCGAGACGATATGAGAGACTCAAGATGAAGTATAAAAGGAATAAGAGAGATAGGTTTAATCGTCAAAATTATAAATCGAGACAAGGAAGAGAAGTATTCAGACAATGACAAAAAGAAGGATCCAGTGAAAAGATTCAAATCACCAATCGACGAGGTGAGAGTAGTCCAAAGTCGAGAAAGAGGAGATATCTCGTTATACCTGCAATAAACCTGGTCATTTTAGCTATGATTGTCCTCAACTCACTCCTAGAGAAAGAGAAGAAAAGAGGAAGAAACGGGATAGGAGGTATGCAGATCAACGAGCTCTTTTGGTGAAAAGGAGGAAACACATGAGACATCATCATCCTCATCCTCATCCAGTTTCGGATCGAGACAATGACATTTGCCTAATGGCTAAGGAGGTAAACTACTACTCATCCTCGGACAATGATAATGATAACTTGTCTGAATCGATTCATGTCTTATTAACAAACTTCTAAAAGATGGAAGACAGCTTTATCTCGCTTATAAACAGATAGAGACTGAAAATTTAAGTTTAAAGGATCAAATTCTTAGTCTAACAAAGGAATATCGAGACAGGGACAAGGAAGAATATAGATTGTACATTCAAGGGGAATGTCAATCAAAGACTTCTACTAGTTCCTCATCCGAGAAAATCAATGAGTTGGAAAAAGAATTGAAGTTCTTTAAAAGCTAAATTTTCAAATATCAATATGGAGAATGAGAATTTTAAAAGGACTAACAGAGATTTAAATCTCAAGTTAGGACATCTTAATAACTCTCGGTCTACAATTGATAATATCTTGATACTTCTCGAAGCCTAGTGATAAGACAGATTGGGTTTTGATAGGAACACGAAAAATGATCCTATCAAACCTAGAGTTTTTGTCAAAGCCACTAAGACTATGGAAAAGACAGAAATTAGTCCAAAGAAATCAAAGGAGCAAATCACCCCATCTGATATATCAAAGGAGAAAATACAGATGAGGAGAAATATATCCAAGAGAAATCTAAAGACTAAATCAAAGTTGTTTCCAAAGTATAATGGTTTTGATGGAAGAAGCAAGTGTTATCCATTCTTTCCAAGATATAAGACAATCACTAGAGATCAATTAAACAAAATTGATCTAGATAGTCTAATATTAGTGGATAGATATGGTTGCAAAATCCAATCATTGGTTCTGAAAAATTTGGATGTTTTTATTTGGATACCTAAGTATCAACTTGACGAAAAAGGACCCAATACACAAAGGGTACCTAAGAATTAATTTGTGATTGCGAAGGATAAGGAGATAGTTGAGCAAGAAGTTCTTGAAGTCATCCGGTATATAGACAGTGGATGTTCTAAGCATATGACTTATGAGAAAAGACTTCTTTCTAACTATCGACAATAGATGGACCTCGAGTAATGTTCGGTGACAACAATTTTGGTCTAACCAAAGGAGTTGGAACTTTGATGATTGGAGATATTCAGGTTAATGAAGTATATTTTGTGGAAGGTTTGAAACATAATTTCGTCTCGTATCTCAATTTTGTGACAAAGGATATTGTGTAAAATTCACTCATGATGCATGTTTTATTTTGGATGGTTTAAATGAAAATATTTTACTTACTCGAGTCGACAAGGTAATGTATATATTGCAAATTTCAAGAATTGCTCTAAGGATACTTGTCTTATTGCTAAGAGTTCAGAAGATTTAAATTGGCTATGGCATAAACGTCTTAGTCATTTAAATTTCAAAACTCTTAATAAAATAGCAAGAAAATCTTTAGTCAAAGGACTTCCAGATAAAATATTTTCTAAAAATCATGTTTGTGATGCTTGTCAAAAAGGAAATACAGACCAAAAACTTCTTTCAAAACAATAAATGGTCCTGCTTTCGAAAGGATTCTCGAACTTTTACACATGGATCTTTTTGGTCCATTACACCTCTAAGTTTTAGTGGAAGAAAGTATACTTTAGTGATTCTAGATGATTTTTCTAGATTTACTTGGGTTATTTTCTTGTACAAAAGAATGAGATCAGAATAAAAATTCAGAATTCCTCAAAAGAATTCAAAATGAAAAAGGACTAAATATTGTCAAGATTAGAAGTGATAAAGGTATCGAGTTCCTAAACTCGCTTTGTTACTAACTATTGTACCGAGAATGGTATAGCACATGAAACATCATCTGCAAGAACTCCCCAAAGAAATGGAGTGGTAGAAAGGAGAAAAGAACCTTGAAAGAAGCCTGCAAGGACTATGTTATCTCGAATATGACACGCCACACAGTTTTGGGCGAAGCCATTAATACCGCATGTTTTGTTCAAAATAGGTGTTTAATTGTGAAAGATAAATGCAAAACTCCTTATGAAATATGGAAAGGCGAGAATACCAAAAATTTCATATTTTCATATATTTGGTTGTAAGTGTTTTATTCATAATAATGGAAAATCAAAGTTAAGAACTTTTGATGCTAAGATTGCGAAGGGATATTCTTAGGATACTCATCCGTATCTAAAGCATATAGAGTTTTTAACAAGATTACATTGTGTGTGGAAGAAACACCACATGTTGTTTTTGATGAAATTTCCAAGTCTGAAAGTACGGATGATGTCACCAAGATAGTGAAGATCTTAGCAGATTAAACATCAAGAAATCAGTCAAGTTCTATTTACTGCAGTCGAGAATCGAGATGAGGAAGACACACCGGACAAGGATAAAGATAAGGAAGCCGAGAGTTCTTCCACGTCATCCGATCAGACGACTACACTACCGAGATGGACTAGGAGATATTCTGAAGGTAATGAGAACTAATTGATGAAAATATCTCGAGATAAGGCTTCATATCCAGTAAAAGATAAAGGTAAACGAGTATCGACTTATCATCCAACTCGAGCAGAGATAATTGGAAGTTTAGATTCGGAGTCCAGACTAGGACACGAGATAAACCAAGATTGTCTGTTTAGTTGTTATGTATCGTTACTTGAACCTAAAACTATTACGAAGCTCTAACTGACTCCAATTGGATAAATGCAATGCAAGATGAATTAAATCAATTCCAAAGACAAGATGTATGGGAGCTTGTTGAAAGACCTCATCATCAAAAAGTTATTGGAACAAAATGGGTTTTCAAAAATAAGAAAGATGAGAACAATATTGTGGTAAGAAATAAGGCTAGATTGGTTGCACAAGGTTATTCACAATGAGGGAATTGATTATGATGAAACCTTTGCACCGGTTGCTCGTCTTGAAGCCATAAGATTGTTCTTAGCTTATGCCGCTTATAAAAGATTTCTTGTGTTCCAAATGGATGTGAAATCTGCATTTCTAAATGGAGTCATAGCCGAAGAAGTCTATGTAGAACAACCTCCGGAGTTTCACAAAGGAGACAAGGTCTATAGGCTAAGGAAAGCTCTATATGGACTTAAACAGGCTCCTAGAGCATGGTATGATACATTATCCGAGTATTTAATTCAAAATGGTTTTGTAAAAGGTAAAATAGATAGAACTTTATTTAGGAAAGAATCTGATAAAGGTCTCTTATTAGTTCAAATTTATGTTGATGATATTATTTTTGGATCAACTAACCTACTCTTGTGTGAAGAATTTAGTCATCTTATGAAGAACAGTTTGAAATGTCCATGATGGGAGAGATGACATACTTTCTTGGACTTCAAATTAAGCGGATAAAGAAAGGAATTTTCATAAATCAAGCAAAATATACCAAAGATCTTATTGAGAAATTTGGAATAGGTACCGCGAGAAGCCAAAATACCTATGATGACAAATTTTTCAATGGATCCAGATGAGAAAGGAGAAGACACCGATCGACGCAAAGATAGAGGTTTAATTGGATCTCTTTTATACTTAGCGCTAGTAGACCTCGACATTTCTTTTGCGGTGGGAGTATGTGCACGTTTTCAAGCTAAGCCTAAGAAGAGTCATCTTGAAGCTGCAAAGAAGATTCTAAAATACTTGAAAGGTACAATCTATGTAGGATTGTGGTATCCGGTGACGATAACTTTGAGTTGTGCTGGATACTCGATTCAGATTTTGGTGGGTGTAAGATAGATAGGAAATCTACATCTGGAACTTGCCAATTTACGGGAAGTAAGCCGATTTCATGGTTGTCTAAGAAACAAACCTCTGTAGCTACTTCTACTAAAGCCGAGTACATGGCGGTGGAAGTTGTTGTTCACAGCTTATCTGGATCGGGCCAATGCCTAAGGGACTATAACATTATCACCAAAGATGTACCAATCTTTTGTGATAGTAATAGTGCCATAGCTATTACCCGAACCCAGTCTTACATACCGAGATGCAAACATGTTGACATTCGTCATCATTTTATTCGAGATCATGTGGAGAAAGGCAATATCGAGACTAGAAAAAATTCTTACCGATTTTCAAAAGCGAGACATATTGACAAAGCCTCTTGCAGAAACAAGGTTTAAGGAACTTTCGGTCGGATTAGGATTATTAGATGGTTCTTTAATCATCTCTTGATCAAATCTTCATGAATTAACCTTGTTTTCCTAATCTTAGTATAGTATGTCTAGAAAGAGTTATCGACAAGATTGTGTCAAAGGACAATCAGTGGCGATATCATTGATCTCCTCTCATTGGAATCAAGAATCAAGGATTAGTCATATTGACCATATCCGACTTGATAATTACTTATTCGACATAAGTAAATCGAGATAAGGATGTAATAGTCAATTTTTTTCCTACGAGAATCGGATGACTGTTGAACCTTATCCGACTTACTCTTGTTACTAACAATTTTTCTAAGTGTCTATGATTTCAAAGCAAGAACAAAGGTAACAAGATTCGAAATACAAGTCAATGTCAATTTGTTCAAAGGATACAAGGAGCAGACGGTGATGCTATCAAAACAGATAAGGAGAAAAATTAGGAAGTTTCCTTACATACTTTTAATTGTGAATATTGGGTTCATATAATTAATATATGAATTTAATATCATAATTCACTCTATCATTCATTAAAAATGAAGTTACTCAAGAAAATAAAATATTTTTGTTTTACAAAATTAAAGAATAAGAGTTCAAATTTTGTTTTCTAAAAATAATAATATTTTATTTTATCTCTCCAATTAATCGAAAAGTAATTTCTCAAATTAGTAATCGTGTCCGTGAAGAAGTTACTATGGACCCGAAATTTTATCAAATCAAATTTTGAAACACACCGAGTATACTTCACGCGCCGAAGTGGAGGCGGTTTACGAAATATGAACCGTCTCAACCTCACGCGCGACATATTAAATATTATTCTGTACACTTTTCAAAATAAATGCCATAATTGCATTAATGGCGATTCGAAAGGCTATATTTACACTTTTACAGGCAATTATTATTCTAATAATTGTTTATTATTATATTTTCCATATAAATAGACATTCGTGTGCATTATTTGCATTTACGCACACATATATTTCTTCTTCTCTTAAAACTTCTTTTCCCTCCTAAAACCTTCAAACACTCATCAATGGCGGACACTTGGAAAGAGCGAGAATCAAATATGAATATGATCTCGCATCCATCGAGAACGTACAAAATCCGAAATGTACGTAGAATGGGACATTTCAACCGATCCAGAAACCAGAGAAATCCTTCAACTTCTACAAGATAGAGGTTTAAAGAAATCTTGCTCGTTGAAACCGTCAAAACCTAAAACTCTTGATGATCTTGCCGCCGAATTCCTAACCAGAGCAAAATCAACAGAATCTTGGACTAGAAACTAGAATTCGGACTCTTGAAAAGTCTAGAAAAATTCATGTTTCAATTTACGATATCGGCGAGATTTTGGCTTAAACACCACCGGAGGCAACCCATTTTTGTACAAGGTGGAGAATATTTGGAGAGTTACAAAATGATGGCAAGGAAAACCCGAAGCATAACTCTGCAAATCAAGAAGGGAATGTTACGGAGAAAGTATAGGCTTCGATGCTTATTTTGACGAAGTGTATACTAGGAGAACAGCAGAGTCATGATGGATTGACTAAGCCACGGATATCTTTGTCGAGGGCCATCATAGATGGAGCTGATATTAATTGGGCTCAGGCAGTGTACTCCCGTCTCGATGGAGGAAAGAAAGAAGTTCGTCAAGACAGAGGTATCACCGAAGCCGATAAGATGGTCGCCGACCAAGATAACAAGTATGATGGCAAGAATCACCATCATACTTGAACACAAGATTGGGACGGACAAGCTTGACCGCGACGGTGAAAAAGTTCACAAAACAGAAGGGTTTGCTTGTCAAGGATGAGAAACCTTTCGGTCCAACAGACTCGAAGGAGACACCCCACCACCAAGACAGACAAAGAAGGCTTCTAAGGCCAAAGGAAAGAAGAAAGTGGAGACTGTGCTAGCCGATGAATCCTCGTGCGAGGAGGAGGATATTGCGGTGAGGAGGAAGAGGAAGAAAAGACAGCCTTCCCAAGGGGAAGTGTTGCGAGAAAGGACCGAGACGGAGACGGTGGAAGTCTCATCCGAGACGTCTCGAGAAGAAGAAGAAATTAAGTCACCTCATCATCTTCATCCTCATCCGAGGATGAAGTTCCTAAATTCATTTCTTCCCAACCTGGCAATGAAGAAGCAGACAAGGCCGCCGCTTCGAGCCTCTAAAACGGCCCACTCCCATAAGTCCAACACCCACTCAAACCTCATATGATCCATTCTCTTTCCTACCCACAACCTCATCTCGAACCAAATCTTTTCCTAAACCTACCAAATCCATCTGGAGAATTGGGACCGACCGAGACCTCACTCCGAATCCTTGGGAAAAAGTTCCTTCTCGTACAAGAGTCCACTCTCAAAGATGAGCCCGAGCCGTTGAAAGAGCTTATTGATGTCTATACGTTAAGAAGACTCAGGCTTGGATCTTTTGAGGAGACAAATATTCTGATAGCTGAGGCAGGAGGAAACAATTTAGCCATCTCGGGAGAAGGAGGTTCTCAAGAAAGCAAAGCTGAAATCATTCCAAGATATACTCACCGAAAATGCCTTTGTTGATTACATTCTACAACGAGTATATCTTGGAGATGAGACTCCAGAGGAGATGAAAGCAGTGAGAAGGGAGAAGAACGAGAAGGGAGAGGAAGTGGATGTAGAGGAGGTAAGGGGAGAGGAAGTGGATGTAGAGGAGGAAAGGGAAGAGGAAGTGATAGGTGGAGGCTGCCGATGAGCCAGTGGGATGGATACGGTGAGGAGGCACAAACAGAGCGCTCGTTGAGGTGCAACCCGAACCTGAATTTGAAGAAATAAATATTTCGGTGAGCAGACCATGCCCTCCACATCTCGTGTCTGTATCCGAAATGGATGCATTAAAAGTGAAGTTCAAAATCAAGACCGCCTGTCTGAATGCTTTTCAACTAGTTCCAAATGTCATCTCATCATCAATCAAGGAGAATGTAGAAGCCGCAATTCACGAGAAAACCAAGATTGATCTATACTTCTCCGGAATAAGACATGAGGAACAAATGGCTGCAGATTAAGGCACGATTGCTAAGGAGATGAACTCTCGGGATGAATGGGTAAAGCAGTATGTTCGTTACGCTTTTGTTGAGATCAAAGATTCGGTTGAGGAGCAAGTAAAAGAAGCATGGAAAGCCAAGGAGGCATCATTTCATCAAGTCCTAAAGATGCAGCTCGCTCTAGAGAAGGATAGGCAGACAACGAGCATTAAGCAATTCATGGATGATGAGTTTAGAAAAGCCGAGGTCGGACGAGAAGAAGAGATATGACCAGCTTGATCATAAGACGGGGCATGTACGAGAAGAGCTTGTAAGCCAAATTGAGCAAGTAGCCACTATCTCGCAATACTAGATTTGCTGATGCTAAAAAGGGGGAAGATAGTGTGCTCAAGAAAAGAGTAGACGAGCAAGAAGATAAGATCATGGCTTTGAGCATGAAAATTGAAGAGTTGTCGAAGAATTGCTAAAAGCGAGAGGAGAAGAAATCGAGGAGAAGACAGAGAAAGTTGTAAGGAAGACAAGATCTCGAACTCTACAAAAGAAGTCCTCTGTGCAAGAACACTCGCTCAAATTACATCTCCTTCGGATCATCTAGAACAGTACTCAAGTTCCAAAGAAATCACAAGCTGAGATAGATGCGAGAAGAAAAGATCGAGAAAAAGAAAAAGAGATGAGAAGGAGAAGTATAAGAGAAGGGAGGCTAAGAGGAGAAGAGAGCAGGAGAAGGCATCGGGAAAATACTATGATCGATCTCTTAGACGATGGGTTCGAAGATAACAGATGAGCAAGGGGAAGAAGTCCTTAGGCCATATCATCGAAGCGAGGTAGTTCCCAAAGAAGTGTTATTAATGGCGAGATCGTGCAAGGTGGAGGCCATTCGAAGTGGACTGGATTTTCCAGGTTTCATATCTCGCAAAGTAATTAAGTGGGGACTCGATGAAGACGAAGCTTTCCATAATTGGCTGGAAGAGAAGGACCCCGAGATGTATCAATATCTTATCAACTGGCAAATGATGAATTCAACGCAGATGTCATTGCACCGGCTTATTCTCGAGATGGAACCCCTCTAACAGTGATGGTCATCTCGGACCTTGAGAAAATTAAGCGGTGATAATCAAAGCGAAGCCACGGTGATCCGGCAGAGGGAGGTGAAACTATTTCACTAAAGAAGCGGGTTTTTGACTCGGCTTAAGGTTCCAGAGGAGAATAGATGGTATGACTAGTTTTCTACTTCTCTCATCTTATCTCGTTTTTGTGTGATTTGCATGATAACCGATATGGACTGTGAATAAACTTTTGATCTACTCTCAATCTTTGTTGTTTTTCTAAAAACTAATCGATTAACCTCTTGATTTCGAAATATATTGTTTCATTTTCTAACTCTTAAATATCTCGATTCATGATTTTCTCGATCATCATTAATAACACTAATTGTTCGATTATCGATTCATGATTTTCCGATCATCTGCTAATAACACTAATTGTTCCGATTATCCGATTCATGATTTTACGATCATCATTAATAACAATAATTGTTCTAGTTATCCGACTATGTGATTTAATTGCTTATTTTACATTTTTAAGATTACTAACATTTCTTTTCTTGAGCTGAGTTTTAACATCATCAAAAAGGGAAATTGTTAGGAAAAGAAATTTGTATTTAGTTTTGATGTGTTAAAAGTGTAAAGTAAGATGACCACCAAGACAATGTATAGTCGGTGATGTAATAAAAACTTTATAGACTAAGTATAGAAATAAGATAGGGTTGTTTTGAAAGAAGTCGAGATAGAGACAAGAACAGAAGACAGACGATGATGGAATCGGGCGAGGTAGAAGATCGAGATAGAGAATCGAGACAGTAGAAATTCGATCAAGGTGGAGATTCAAGACAGTAGAAAATCGAGACAAGGTGGAGATTCAAGACAGGGTGAAGAATCGACAAGCTAGAAGAGTTAGTTAAATTCAAGAATCGATTCACGACCAAATAAGAAGCGATTTCAAGAATTAGTTAATCGATTACAACTATCAACAAACTGAATTCAAGGAAGTTACAGCCAAGAGGAGTTCTCTATAAATAGGAATAGAAATCTATTTAGAATTAACTTTTGACACTTAGCACTCTTCATCATATTTTATATACACAAGCAACAAAGAATTATACATATTCAAGAACGCGTTTTATACGTTTTTGACTTCTTAGTGTTTATAGAACACTTTTTCATTAGATCTTCAAGCTATAGATATTCGAAGTTAGGAAGATTCATTGTAAGGCTGAAGATTTATCATTGTAAGTAAGATAGCAAGAAAGAAGGAAGTAAGTAAGTGAAGGCCCTTCTTCAAGATTCGAAGAAGGAGAGTGGACGTAGGATCGTTTGATCCGAACCACTATAAATCTGGTGTTATTTCTTCTCATTGCTTATTACGTGTTTTCATTGATTATTTCTTGACAACAAATTTGATATCCGAAAAGGCTTTAGATCCTAATTGAATTGAGTTTAAACAAAATTTGTTTCCATTTGTAAATACGAGTTAGGAGTTAATAGATCATCTAAGCTTGCAAAAGTTTTTGATAATCTATTCATCCCCCCTTCTAGATTATCACTAGAGGGTATCTTGTTTTTGTGTTTAAACTCATTCTAAAGGGACCCAACAAAGATGCATATATACATATATATATATGTGAGAATGAATATTTTTTTAGTTATCTTTTACCCCAAATTTCTCCCTTCGGTTATATTTTTCTTTTTCTATATCTTTTGAAATATTAATTCTAATTTTACTCAAGCGCAAGCCCAAACTCAAGACTAATATATATATGGCAAAGTCTAGTGTGAACCATGGTTCACACAAGACATCCATGAAACTAGATCCATTTTATAGTATGGGTCAAATACCCATATTCATATTTATATACTTCATTTTTATTGATGGTAAAACCCCTCTTTTTGCATCTCCTTCTCACGGTAAAACCCTCTTATTCTGAAACTAATCTTCCAAAAATTTGATCTTCGTCGCCGATCTCCGCCGATTTCCGTCGCCGATCTTACTCCATTGTCCTTCCACCGTTGATCTTTATCTCGCCGCCCTTCCATCATCAATCTTTCTCCGCCACCTTTCCACCGTTAAATGCAGCGCCGCTATCCACCGCTATTCCGTCATTCTTAGGCGCCGCCATTTCGTCGTTCTTACGCGCCGCCATTCTACCGCCATCATTCTCTTCATTCTAAGGCCGTGATTCTCGATCTCCATTCGGTAAGTTTGATGCACCTTTTCAATTCAATTGATTTAATTCGTTAGTGTTTCAATTAAAAAAATTGTAGTATTATATCTTGTTTGGTTCATACACATTTGATTTGTTGGTGGTCAATTACGGTTTGGTGGTCAATTACGGTTAGGGTTAGAATGTATTTGTTGAATTGTAGTTAGTATATTGTTTTAGAAATTTTAGCAAATTTTTGTGTACCTAATTTTTTTATTTCTTGATTCTTTTTTATATTGATAATTAGGTATTCTATGATCTAATTATATGTTTCTATGGATGTTTCCCTTAGGTTTTTATTGAAAATAAGGACAAAACAATGTGCATCGAGGGGTATTGGCCCTAGTGTGAAGGTAAAGCTTGATTCGGGTGTTAGAAGGTTGGAAAGGTATTGTTTCATCATTTTGTTGTATTTTACTTTATATATTGTAAATTATTACGTGGTCGATACATATTTCTTTTCATGCAAAGTTGATTTTATAAGTCAATCTAGACCATATGGTCTTCATAGTTTGATTCAAATGTTGTCTCAACAAAAAGAAGATGTAAAATCCATTGGATTCGGTGGGCTTTTGCATCTACAACTTACCAAATTGTCTAACCATAGGATGTTGTTCTGGTTAATTCAAAATTTTAATTGTAGTGGTCGTTTGCTAGTTGTTGATAGTTTTTGTAGCTTCGTCATTACTCCCGATGACGTTTTTATGTTTCTATGTTGCGGGGGACTGGTGTTCCTGTTGAAAAACATACACGGGCTGTGGAGTCCCCCTTGTTAGAACATTTGAATGAGCAATATGGCATTAGGGCTTACATTCTGTTAGAATTTTGTTTGAAGTGTTGCAAAGTTTGTCCACCGGTGGAGAAGATTTTAAACGCTTATTCATGTTATATTCTTTGTCCTCTTTTTAACCCCTTCACTAACCGTTTAGCTACGATTGTCATTGTCAAATCTTTAGAGAGTTTTGAAAATATTTCTAAGATCGACTGGTTTAGTTATATTTTGACCAAACTTTATGAGTCGATTAGGTTGTTTCAAATTAGTAGTTCAAAATATTGGTGGTTGCATTTTACTTCTTCGATTATCTACTTCCATCGACTAAAGTGGCAGGGAGTCCTCGCACCATGCACACTTCCATTGATCCCGGCATTGGACGGATAAAAAGTCGGCGTTAGATGCCATCAAGAAATTGAAGCAGATAGATATGGGTGTGGGGAGGCTGTCTATCAAGAAATTGGTCGATGTATTGAGATCGAAGTTGAAAAAGAAGTTGTGTGGAGAAGGGTGTCATTTATCAGGTATAATTATTTTCAATGCAATAATTTACTTTACCGATGCTTATTAGTTCAATTCTTGAGGTTTAGTAGTTGATCCTTTCTTGTATAATTGTTTTTACTAAAGAATATTAGTATTATTTCTGAAGAGTATTAATTCCATTTACTAAAGACTATTGGTGCGTTTAGTGAAGAGTATTAGTCCCTTTTAATGAAGAGTATAAGTCCCCTTTCTTGAAGAGTATTAAGTCCCCTTCACTAAAGAGTATTAGTATCATTTACTAAAGTGTATTAGTCTTGCATCAAGAGTAATAGTTCTCTATTAGTTCCTTAAGCGTAAAGTATTAGTCCTCCTTTATCAAAGTTGTTTTAGTCCTTGTTGTTGAAGAGTATTGGTTCCCTTTCTTGAAGAGTATTAGTTCAGTTTATTACTTCTTATGCATCTGTTTTTGTGTTTCGTAGGACTTGCAAGATATATTAGTTAATATTCGTAAAGATGCCAATGAGTTTTCTAATAAAATTTTGAACAAGCTTATGAAAATAACAAAAGTGCTTTATGCCAATAAGGAAAAAAATGCCACCAATTTCACTCCGAGAAATGTCGATTCTCGCTTTTTATGGATGAAAAATTGCATAAGTATCTTGATGATTTGGTCATTAACTTCAATTTGATCAAAAAATTGGTGGTGTGCCTAGATTTGATTTATTTTCTCTGAGCCCATAGTTGATGAGATGGGAGATGAATACTTTAATGCGGGAGCTGATGATGTTGAAGTTTATGGCATAATTTGTGAAGATGTTGCAATGGATGATAATAGAGATCAATGACGGAGCTAGGTGGGGGTACGAGGGGCACTAGGCCCCCTTGGAATTTTGAAAATTTCAGGGTATTTTAGTAATTTCACACACACACACACACACACACACATATATATATATATATATATATATATATATATATATATATATATAATATTTAATATTTTAGTTAACCTGCATGGGCGTAATCGATAGTATATTATTTCTCTCACTAGTCAAACAAAGCTGCAACAATGGGACTAATCGCCACTATCGCATGGCCACTTTGGGCCTTTAAATAAAAATAAAAAGTGGCCCACCCACCCACTTGATAAAACTAATAGAATTATGGCCCACTTATCGATTATATGCACACGCTTTTTGTCTTGATAGATCCAAGACAAGAGAAAGCAGTACGTTGGCGGACAAAGGAAAAAGAAAATCACTTTCTTCTCTTCTTCATCACGCAGTCCCCACACGCAGCCGCAGCTGACATTAAAGGTAAAATTTATTTGGTTTAATTAAATTCATTCTTTATTTATTGCTTTGTCCCACCATAATTAAAATTTATTTCTATTCTTTTGTCTTATTTAGTTTAGATTTCATGATTTTCATCAAATTCTAAGGTTTATCAAAGAAAGATATTTTAGAGTTTTAGGATAAATTCTTTATATTTAAAGTTCAAATATTAATGTTCTTTCTTGTTTAGGAATGTATTAGTACTTATTTCTTATAATATATACATAATTTAGGGCAAAATGAGTAAGAAAAATAATTTTTATATATGCAATTTTTGTGTATTGAATTATTAATTATTTATATTAAATGAAAAATTATATTTCATTAATTGTTAGATGATATCTTATAAATTAAAGTTACTTTAATTTGCTAATTATCTAAATATTTTCTTAGATAATGGAGAGATATTACAAAAAAATTCGAATATTGTGGAGGAGTTATCATCTTCACTGTGAATGTGTCTACTCATAACACTCCACCTCAAGAATTATCGAGTCAAAATGATATTGTGATTGATTTAGAAAATCTTCCTAGCGATCCGGGACTTCGGCCTAAGATAATTAGCTATCCACCGAACTTAATTGAACGAGGTTCGTAGAGCTTATTTATTGAAAGGACCATGTCAACCACATAATCATGATTTTCCTCAAAAGGTAGATGGGAGTCGAAAATGTAAATTTGTTGCATCTTGGTTTGATGAATTTATGGATTGGTTGGAGTATAACATTAAAAAAGATGTCGTCTTTTATTTGTATTGTTATCTTTTTTCGGGAATGAGTGAAAAGGGGCATGATGCTTTTATAAGCGGAGGATTTAACACTTGGAGAAAGAAAGAAAGATTGAGGGATCATGTTGGAGATGTTAATAGTGATAATAACAAATGTAGATTGGCTTGTCAAGATTTGATGCATCGAGCTCAACATATTGAAGTGTCTTTTTCTAAAATTTCGGAGCGATCAAAGATTGATTATCGTTGTAGATTAAATGCTTCGTTATTTGTGTGTGTTATCTCATTATGCAAGGATTGGCTTTTCGAGGTAATGATGAGTCGGAAGAATTAAATCAAGGAAATTTCATTGAGCTTCTCAAAGTTATTGCT
Source organism: Paraleonurus japonicus (assembly GCA_030762865.1). Classification (NCBI taxonomy): domain Eukaryota; kingdom Viridiplantae; phylum Streptophyta; class Magnoliopsida; order Lamiales; family Lamiaceae; genus Paraleonurus; species Paraleonurus japonicus. The sequence continues at coordinate 31,925,991 of CM061052.1, forward strand.
TCGTGCAATGAAGAAATACATAATGTTGTTTTGAAAAATGCTCTGAAAATCTCAAACTTACATCACCCGAGATTCAAAAGGATATTATAAATGCAAATGCAATCGAGACTACCAATGCTATCATTAAGGATATTGGGAATTAGTTTTTCTCCATATTAGTTGATGAGTGCGAGATGTTTCATCAAAGAGCAAATGGGGGTTGTTATACGTTATGTAAACAAGAGTGGTTGTGTTATTGAATGTTTTCTTGGTCTCGTACATGTTAGGGATACAAGCTGCAGCATCACTTGAGAAAGGTATTAATTCTTTGTTCTCCACTTATGGCTTGAGTATATCTAGTTTAAGAGGTCAAGGGTATGATGGAGCAAGCAACATGAGGGGTGAATTCAATGGACTCAAAAGTTTGATATTGTGGAAGAATTCTAGTGCTTATTATGTTCATTGTTTTGCTCATCAACTTCAACTTACACTTGTTGCTATTGCTAAAAACAACACAACCATTGCTTATTTTTTAACACGGTTACACGTTTATGTAATGTTGTTGGAGGTTCTTGCAAGCGTCGAGATATACTTCAAGAGAAGCAAATGGAGAAGATTTTTGAAGGGATTGCAAATGATGAGATCAAGACTGGAAAAGGAAAGAATCGGGAAATGACATTGAAGCGGCCTAGAGATACTCGTTGGAGTTCTCATTATAATACTCTCATTAACTTGATGCATTTATATTCTTCGTTGTTGATGTTCTTGAGTATGTTGGAAAGGATGGTGCAGATGATACACAAAGAGTCGAAGCAATGGATTTGCTAGATATTATTAATAAGTTTGAGTTTGTGTTTGTGTTACATCTTATGAAGAATATTTTGGGGATCACTCATGATTTGTCACAAGTTCTACAAAGAAAGGATCAAGATATTGTTAATGCAATGAATCTTGTGAGTGTAGCAAAAACTCGTTTGCAAGCAATGAGAGGAGAAGGTTGGGATACTTTGTTAATTGAAGTTTCTAATTTTTCAAGCAAACATGAGATAGATGTGATAAACATGGAAGATGTACATGTAGCCGTGGAAGATCAAGACGCAGAGTTGAAAATATCACTAATCTTCACCATTACCGTGTTCAGCTATTTTGTGTTGTGATTAACTTGCAAGCTGAAGAGTTAAAGCGTCGTTTCGACGAAGTGAACACAGAGTTGCTATTGTGTATGGCTTGTTTTGATCCAAGAGATTCATTTTCAGCATTTGATAAAAAGAAGCTACTTCGCCTTGCGAATTTTATCCATCGGATTTTTCGAAATTGCTCGAATTGAACTTGATAGTCAACTTGAGAATTTTATTGTTGACATGCGTTTGGATGAAAATTTCTCTACAGCTTGTTGGAATAGGAGGTCTTTCTCAAATGATGGTTGCTACAAGAAAACATATTGTGTTTCCATCAGTTTATTTGCTTATTAAGTTATCATTGATCTTACCGATTGCCACGACTACGAGAAAGAGCTTTTTCAAAGAATGAAATTCATCAAAAATTCGCTACGTAATCGAATGGGAGACAGGTTTTAGAATGATTGTTTGGTTGTGTACATTGAAAAAAGTTTTTAGAATGTTAATAACGAAGCTATCATGCAACGCTTCCAAAACATGAAGAATCGAAGAGGAATGCTATAATTTAGTTGTATTGAATTTTTACTTTTAAATGTGTATGTAATTACTTTTAATATTTTGATTATATAAATATGGGTATGTGTTTATGTTTTTGTATTTTTTATTACTATTAATCGGGCCCCCTGCTCGAAAATCCCGGCTCCGCCACCGATAGAGATGCTTTGGAATGGATGGTAATGGAGATGTTGGTGCCGATAAGCAATCTATTTCTAATGAAGAGCTCGGTGAAGTGATGGATTGATTAGCTATAAAGGGAGGCAATTGGATTTGATTCTTCAAATCATTTTTGGAATATTAAAGAAGATGTTGGTCATGTCTCAAAGTTTATGACTCGCAACAAAAATTATTTTGATTTGTCGCAAACGCACAAGGAGATTCTTGATTTTTGCTTCTATGATTTTGAAGGAAGTTATTCGTGTAAGTATTCCTTTTTAAAATTAATAATCTTAGTACTATTTCTTCAATATCTGTTTTGACTTTTTTATATCTTTGGTTGGGAAATAGTTTTACCACAATGGTGTATACCTTTTTATGGAGAAAGATGATATTTTATCAATGCACCCAAATTGCCAAATTTATGTACCAATTATTACTGACTTGGTGCCTTGAAATAAACAGTAGCCCTATTGCCGATGACAAATGGAGCCGATTTATTTTCAATTTGGAACACGGTGTAAGTTATTTTCTCATAGTTTTTGTTATTTTTATGAGTCAAGAACTATCCAATACAATTTTGAGGAGCCAATTACTCTAAGATACAACATTTTTACTAATTCTTGTGAGATACAACATTTTGCTATTTTTTTCCAGCTTTTACCCTTCCTTCTAAAATGTGCGTAAATTGTCTACTTTTCACTATTTTGTCCCCATTTTTTCAAGTTATTCCATTTTCAGTTTTGTATCATTTTATTGCCATTTTTTTCACCAAATTTTGATTCAAAATTCAAAACAACAAGAAAATCATCACACAACAACCAAACCGAAAATTTAAAATATGTGCCTTCGATAATTGATTACGCCGTCGTTTTTTCGCTACATTGTGATTCAAAATTCTAAATAACACCAAATTTACAACCCAACAACCAAAAAATCTTTCGAGAATTATTCAGAATTATTCTCACAAAAGTAATTACGCACATGTGCAACTTAATTGCACATTTGTAGTTTTAATTGCACATGTGCGTAAATTTTTTACGAGAAACTAAATCAAAAATCACAACATCCAAAAGATCCGACCTCCGTCAAAACCGATCCCCTTCTTCATCGGACCTCCGTCGAGATCCAACCTTGAATCTATTCTTTGTGACGTTTTTGTCGCCTCGGCGGATCGGACGACAGATTCGGCCGCCTTCGTCATGCTCAAGCCGTCGGCGCAAGGGAGTCGCCACCGGAGGCGTTCAACGAGAGATAGAGAGAGAGAGGGACGGTGGTCTCGAGCAAGAACAGTGGCGGACGGCCTTCGTGCAGGGCGGTGGTCGAGTCCATCAAAGATCGCCGTTACGCGTCCATCCGGGCCTCTCTCACCGCACCGGCGGTTTTGCGGAGAGAAGTCCGAATATTTGTAGAGAGAGATGGTGGGTTTCTAAAGGGAAGTCTGAATGTTTGTGGAGAGAGAAAGAGAAAATGTGAGGAAACTTGTGGAAGAGACGTGTGAGAGAGAGAAGTCGAGATTGAGTTCTTGTGAGAGGGAGTAGTGACTAAAAAGTGACTTTTGAGGGTAAAATGGGCAGAGGGAATGTTGACTTGTATCAAATGGTATTTTGACTTTTGTGTAGTATCTAATAGTAATAAAATGTAGAAGATGGTACCTAATAGTAATTATTTCTATTTTTATTTCATAATGAGAGTAACTTTTTTCTTCTTTTTTTTATAGAATATTTTGAGGCAAATGATGGACATGATCAAGATCGAGTTGAAAAAAATAGTATCGCTTCTTTTGCGTGTGTGGAATCGGTGGTTGTCAATTACAAAAGATACTCTTTGCTCCGTTGAAATGGTAATATATTGATTTTTTTAAATAAGTATTTTTAATATATTGATTATTTTTAAATAACCTCAATGTTCCCTTGTAGATTTTTATTTAGTTCTATTTGGATGAACACTACGCTGCCATTGTTATCAATTTCACTCGATTGTAAGTTGCAGTATTTAGACAATAGGAAATATGTTGAACACAATAATTGGTTTTCTTATCTTTGCTAAACTCTTTGTAAGCTTCCATTATTTTATTGATTACGTGTTTTGGTTTTTAATGATTTTTTTATGTGATTTATTTTGTTTGTTTTGTTCTTCATATTATTTTGTAGGTTAAGCTAATGGCGAAGTATCTTAAAATAATTAAGAAACACCCAAAAGGGAATGATGTATCGAACTACAAGTTTGAAAATGTGTTGTTTGAATGGAACACCTCAGCTTGATAACGATTGCGGTGTGTATATGATGCATCATCCGAAACACTTTAATGGTGTGTCTTAAGACGTTGTAGTAGCAAAAATGATTGTTCTTTCAGGTGTTGTAGTAAGCCAACGTTTCAGCGCCCACTTACTACAACATTGTTTTTCAAATGTACACTTTAATGGTGTACAACCCCGGATTTGAGAAAGGTACTTACTTTTGTTGCTCATTCAATTTTTATATACAATTATGTTTTAATTTCGTTTTAATATTTTGTTGTTTGAAGGATGGTATAAGACGTAGCTTGAGAGCTAAAATTACCGCAAGCATGGTCTTGTCAAATTTGAATGAAGTTAGAGGACAAGTCATTCAAAAAATTGTTCAATTTTACAAAGACAAGCCAACTTTAATTAGACTACTTGCCGAGAAGAGAAAAGAAAATACTTAGAAGGCGGTTGAGAAGAAAAAGGAAGCTCCTAAGTTGTTGAAAAACTCAACGAAATTCAGATGGGGAAAAGGAAAGTCGTAGGATAATGAAATGAATGAACTTGTAGTTGATGTTCAAGTATAATTTTTATTTTTAATTTTTCTCTAGTTGTGGTGGATGCTTTGGTTTATGATGGCCTATTTTGTTGTGTAAGAGTTAGCTAGATGAATGTACGCACATGGATGAATGGGCTTGATGGCCGAGTAATGCTTATTTAGGGAATTTCTCTTTTGAACATTTGGTTGCGAAATGACCATTTTGTATATGCTTGAATGTGTACATATTATACTATAGTGCAAAACATATTAGTATTGATAATTGAAGAGTATAACTCATATTACTAAAAGGTATTAGTTGCGATAACTAAAGAGTATTAGTCATGATAACTAAAGAGTATTTGTCACGACATCTTGAAGAGTAATAGTCATGATAACTAAAGAGTATTAGTTACGATAACTAAAGAGTATTAGTCGTGATAACCAAAGGGTAACTAAAAGATATAACTTATATTTTTAAAAGGTATTAAACAGGATAAATGAAGAGTATTAATCCCGACTACTAAAGAGTATTAGTTGTGATAACTAAAGAGTATTAATCGTGAAAACCAAAGAGTATTTGTCCCGATTACTAAAGAATATTAGTCGTGATAACTAAAGAATATTTGTCCTGATAACTCAAGAGTATTAATCATGATAACTAAAGAGTATTAGTCGTGACAACTAAAGTGTATAACCTATATTACTAAATGGTATTAGTAGGATAAGCTGAAGAGTATTAGTCCCGATTACTAAAAGGTATTAGTCGTGACAACTAAAGGGTATGATTTATATTTCTAAAGGGTACTAAACAAGATAATTGAAGAGTATTAGTCTTGATTACTAAAAGGTATTAGTCATGATAACTAAAGAGTTTTAATCATGATAATTAAAAAGTATATGTCGTGACAACTAAAGAGTATATGTCATGATAACTAAAAATATTAGCCCTAATAACTAAAGAGTATTAGTGGAATAACTAAAGAGTATTAGTCCTTGCGAAGGTGTGTGTACGTGTTTTGCGAGAATGTTGTCACGAATGTTGGCACATTCGAATAGCAACATAGATAAATAAATAATCGAAATGTACAATGGAAGTCTTAAACACGTTGCAAGATGGATATCAAAATTTTCGTATAGACTATAAATAAGTCTATACCGCCAAACGACGATATTATCACTAATAATTGTTAAGTGATACAATCGATGAAAACATAAGTCACACCGTGAATGAATCTACGTATATAGTGACTACATAATATTCAATCTAACCTATCACTAATACAAATAATGACCCAATGTTGAGTGAAATGTTGGAACATTCAAAGAACGGAAGTATCGAGTATGAAACTACAATAAATTCTATAATCTATGCCAATAGACTATGCTAGATTGTGTTTCCCTCAACTTCAAGTTTTAATCTTCATAGCAGCCGTGTATATATAGATAATCTGGACTCTTAATGCTTGAAGATAACTTCCACATCTCCCTTGAAAATAGGTAACTTCTATGTAACTTCCCCATGATCTTTATAACTTCTCTTGCTTGCCTCTTTCAACCGCATGACTTCGGTAATCGCCGTAAGTCTTCAATCCCGAAAGAACAAGTCGGTGAACAAGACAAAACGTGGGTTAAGGGTTAGTGAAAGTGGAAGGACGAATTCGATGTTGTGACTAGAATGTTAGCACATTACGAGTAACACTCGTCATAACATCAACAATCTCCCCCAATTCGGCCTTTCTCTTGAACACACACGATGTTGCAACAAAATGCAGAATGTGTACATAATAGAGATAAGTAAATTAATATCAAGTAAATGACATCTTTTTACTTAGCCAAAACGAACATAAATAAAAATAATAAACACTTAACATCACAAGGACTTATACTCCGAACAAAACATAGACTAAACAAAATCACATTAACATAAAACAATATAAAATTTAGAGCAATAAACACAGACAAAATACTAGACTTAACAAAACTTAAATCGAGCTTAACCATAAAACACATTAATACTAAAATCAGAGCTTAAAGATAAAAATACTTAACCAAAACAACATAAAAATAAAACCAGAGCATAGTATCACGAACTTAACTAAATACCAAAATACTATTAATTTCATCGATATAGCTAACACGTAATATAAGTTCGAAAAGACATAAACATAAAAACAGAAAAAATAAATTGAGTCTTTACAAAAGCAGATAAAGCTTATAAATGAAGGTTTAGGAGATGATTGGGGTGTAAAGAATAACAATGCATCTTCAAGAGTCCGCACGAACTCCCCTATCTTCAAGCTTCTCTATCTTCGAAAGCTCCCCCTTGCTTAATGTCCCCAATCATCCAAATCATCATACGGTACAATGAGATCTTTATCATCCCAATCTACTCGGCATCTACGTCCATGTTCGAGCCTGGGTCCATCATTGTTGTCTGGATTTGTGGGCACATTCTCCGGCACGATTCTCGGGTTTCGCTTTGGCCTCGCACGAGCCGCACTTGTTCCAGCCTCCGGATATATCAGCATCTCGGTCCTCCTTCGGTTCCATCACCATTAGCATTTCCATCTTGACTGTTCGGCGAAGCAACATCGCAACATCCGCGGTGGAGCATCAACTTGAGCGGCAACATCAGGTCCTACTCCCCTGTGACGGTAGAAAGTAGAGCTTCCCAGGACCTTCTTGTGCATTTCAAGGTTGCTCGAATAGACATTTGGCATTTGCGATTGAAGTTTTCAGTCATAGCAATCTGATCTCGGATGAATTGCGACTGTAATTGCGGAGTGTTGGCAGCGTGTGTGCCAACATTTCTCGGCACATCGGCTGTTTGATCGGTAGGAACTTCGAGTTCAGGTGCATTAGGATCTCGTAGGGCGGATCAATCACACGTGGTCCAGTCCTCGGTACATGTGAGATCCCTAAACTCGAGCAAATGAACTTATTATCTCCGAATTTTCCCTTTGAAATCCAAGAGCCGATATCATCATAAAAATCGAGACTAGGATACGGCAACAGTCCTTTACTTGACACCCTTCCAGAATATGTCATCATATTGTCGAAAATTGTCTTCCCAAGATTAAATCTTTGCAAGTGGCCAATTTTGTACATAAGTACGGCTTGTTCGAAGTAAGGGTAGTGGTGTTGGATGAGGGCAGCCAATTGTACACAATTAGCTTGTGCAAGACACTATATAGACTTGTTAAAACCGAGGAATTCATCCTATACCTCCAAGCGGTAATCCTTCCCCAGGTGATAACACTAATCACTTCATCCGGAGTTATCAATAGGAGGATCCTCATCATCCCTAGTTCTAAGAAAGCTGTTAATCTTAGCGGGAGTAACCTCAATCACCTTTCCCCTAAATTTGACCTTTCCATAATTCCTGGAATCGACCATAGACACACCGCCCTTTAAGTTTGCATAAAATTCATACACCCATTCAATCGGATAAGGAGTGGAAAATTGAAGTGCAAACATCAAAGATCTTCTTCCAGATAACCAACCAAATTCATAGAAACAAAGTCATCCATCTTAATTATCCTCTCTCCAACAATCGGTCTAGTTCTTAAAGTCCTAAACTTATCACTATCCACACCATTATAGCTATCATCGAATCGGATGAAGTCATATACGAGAGAGGAATCGGTATGTACCTCATCGGGTTTAGCCTTACTTGCGTCGAGATGAAGAAGACTCGAGTCGAGGACGATGTGTCCATTGGTGTGCCAACATCCACCGGCACATCCTGCGGATCATTTCGCTTTTTGCTCCTCTTTTCCAAGCGAGCAGCCATTTCAGCCAATGTTTGATTCATTTCGAATCCTCGGTACTCCCCCTCGGGCTGAGCACCGAACAGAGGCTTGATCGCTCGTTTCCTTCTCTCGACTAGCTTCCCCATCTCTTCTTGACGATTGTAATCAAACACTTGAATCGGTTTTGAAGCAACACCATCATCATGTTTACTTTTTCCCTTTTTCGAGTAATCCACCCTTTTGCCCATGGTTCGGTAAGAACGCCTTTTCTCGACCGCGTCCTGGAGCTTGTTGCCTTTTATCGAACGGTTTCAAAGCGGCGGTGAGTTCACCGGTGTCGGTCGAGTCGATCGGCGGGTCTTCTCTGGAGCATCTTGCGGTGATTGTGGCGGTGTAAACACTAAGTGTTTGTACTGCTGGAAATCAACCTCCACGTCGCCTACCTTGACAACGGGGTAAATCGTGCCTTAGTGAGGGTTTTGAATGCATAGACGATCTGATCGTAGGTGGCTCCTTCAGCTAGCTCAACCGTCATTGGGTAAGTCTCGAGAACAGAGGCTTCGCTAGCTTCGCCGCTAACCGGATTTTGTGGCGTTCCGCCTAAAATCGGAGTTTCAGGGATTTGAGGAAGGAATTTCAAGAGGTGGGAGAGGAACATCAGAGTGCCAACCCTAATAGAAGAGGGTGATGTTGGGCGAGATGCGCCAACATTCTCGGACACATTGTCAACGGCCATTGAAGCAAGAAGTCGAAGGTTTACGGAGGTAGAAGATGATCTTTGGAGAGGTTGAGTGTTTTGATTGTGAAGGTGAGAGGTCTTTTCGATCAGCCATATTAATCACTGCAAACACTATTCAAATTAAATTAATAAAATAATGAATTTGAATATAAATAGGTGAGGGAAAGAACTAATACCACAAAGTATGAATAATGATACCTTTCGAAATTTTGTGCTTAAATTCGAAACTATGATATTAAGTATAGAACACACTGAGTATTAAGGACCTTAAATAGGGAATAGAAAGATTGTAGAAGTTGTGAACACATCGAAGTTAAACGATAAGATTTAATCACATCCCTAAAAATTAGGGCATTATCAAATGTTGGAAGTTTATTTCAATGACATGCTAAAAACCGCTTTGATTTTATAAAAAATTAACCGCACAAATAATTAAATTAGACTATATAATATTGCTAGGAACAATTTAAAATAAATCGATCTTTATAAAATAATATTCGGAAATTTTCAAACTCATAGAGGTAAATATACATATGAGAACCAGAATGTTATTCACCGAATGTCGGCACACACACTTCTCAACACAGCTTTTACATGAAATAAATTCATTTGTGTTGCACTATATTTTGCTTTACCCACTCATTCACATTGATCCATTTTTCCGAGAAGAGATCATCGTAATTGTCGGCTCCGTGTCCCATAATTACTCAATGGATTTGTGAATATATTGATGCATTCAAGTCATCTTTTGAAAAGAGAACATCGTAGTAGTCAACTCCGTGTCCCATAGTTACTCAATGACATAACATCTATTTGTGAGTTTATTCTATTGCATTTGAGAGAAGTGTGTCAGTGACAATTTATATTTATCACAGGTTCTAATACTATTTACACAAGAGAGTTCAAAAACACTAAATATTACAATACTTAGAAAAATTTAAATAAATTGTTCTAGTGTTGTTATAAATGTTGGCACATTTGTTACAACACACGCAAATATTGGTCTAATTAGTGCATAAACCTAGAGATTTTCTAAGAGAAGAAAACCTCTCATTATCAAGGGCTTTAGTAAAAATGTCTGCAATCTGCTTTTCGGTAGAAATGTATTCCAACTTTACAACTTCTTTTTCTACAAGATCCCTAATAAAGTGGTGTCTAATACTTATATGCTTAGTTAACGAATGTTGCACAGTGGTTCTTAGATATATATTAATTGCACTTGTATTATCACAATAAACGGTAAGAGTATTGCTCTCCAAACCGTAGTCATCGAACATCTTCTTAAGCCAAAGAAGTTGAGTACAACAATTCCCCGTGGCTATGTATTCGGATTCAGCCGTAGATAGGGAAACACAATTTTATTTTCGGCTATGCCAAGAAACAAGATTGTTACCCATGTAGAAACATCCTCCACTTGTACTCTTTCTATCATCACTATCACCCGCCCAATCTCGCATCACTATAGCCAATCAAAGAACAATTAGTATCTTTGCTATACCATATTCCATAATCACATGTGCCTCGCCACATATCGAATTATTCTCTTAACGAATTCATATGAGATTCTTTAGGATCAGCTTGATAACGTGCACATAAACAAACACTAAACATGATGTCTGGCCTACTTGAAGTCGATACAAAAGACTACCAATCATCGACCTATACAATGTTGGGTCAACATTTGTGCCAACAATGTCTTACACAATTTTTGTGTCGATCCCATAGGTGTCTTCATGTGTTTAGCATTGTCTAAACCAAACATTTTCACAAGGTTTTTGGCATATTTGTTTTGACAAAAGAAAATACCATCCTTGCGTTGTTTAATTTGAAGACCTAAAAGTAATTCAAGTCTCCAACCATCGACATTTCAAAGGTAGTGGTCATTTCATGCACAAATAATTCAAGCATTTTCTCACATGTAGAACCAAATACAATGTCATCAACATATATTTGAGCGATCATAATGTCATATCCAGAATGTTTAATAAACAATGTTCTATCAGCCTTCACCTCTATAGAAACCAAATTCATCAAGAAAATCGGTTAATCTACCATACCATGCCCTAGGTGCTTGCTTTAAACCATATAAGGCTTTCTTAAGTTTATAAACATAATCAGGAAAATCATGATTCTCAAACCCCTTAGGTTGTTCTACATATGCTTCTTCCATAAGAATTACATTTAGAAATGCGGCTTTAACATCCATTTGATGCGCTTTTATATCAATGTAGCATGCAATAGCAAGTAATAGTCTTATGGACTCAATTCTAGCAACAGGGGCAAAAGTCTCATCAAAATCAATTCCTTCTACTTGTGTATAACCTTGAGCTACTAATCTAGCTTTGTTTCTTACAACATTACCAGATTCATCAGCTTTTGTTTTTGAAAATCCATTTTGTACCAATTACATTCACATTAGCAGTGCCTAGGCACAAGTATCCAAACATCATTCCTTTCAAATTGATTTAACTCCTCATGCATTGCATTAATCCAGTTTTCATCTTTCATAGCTTCATCAACATTTTTAGGTTCATTGAAAGAATGAAAACATTCAAAGTTCACCTTGTTACACATAGAAGTCATACAAATCGATCTTACCACATGCCTTGCGTCAAAACTTAATTTTCTCCTTGTTTGTACACCTGATTGTGGTTTACCTATAATCTGTTGTTGTGGATGATTTTTGAGAATTCTAGAAGATGGTATGTAGCAGGATAAGACATAGTTCTATTAATTTCTCGGATGTTGAGGTGATGTTGCTTCAGATGTGGGCACATTTGTAGCAACATTCTCAATCTGCTCGTAAATTCCAGAACTTTGCATCTCGCTCAATAAGATCGAGTTACATCTTCTTCAATAGCATTATCTGCAAGACTTGCATTATCATCAAAAACAACATTCATAGACTCTTGAACAAGATCGGTCCTAAGATTATAAATCCTAAAAGCTCTCAAGCTTTCTAGCATAACCAAGAAAGAAACCCTTATCACTCTTTGAATCAAATTTATGAAGTTGGTCTCTATCATTCAAAATGTAACAAACACATCCAAAGACATGAAAGTATTTCAGATTAGGCTTTTTGTCATTCAAAAATTCATAAGGTGTCTTTGTGGAATTAGGTCTAAGATAAACTCTATTTGAAATATGACAGCAAGTATTCAAAGCTTCAGCCCAAAACCTTTTGAAAGTTTCTTGGATAAAAGCATTACTCTAGCCATCTCTTGTAGAGTTCTATTTTTCCTTTCGGCTACACCATTTTGTTGAGGTGTTTTAGGAGAAGAGAATTCTTGTATTATGTCTTTATCTTCACAAAATTTAGTGAATAAACTTGTTCTCAAACTCCCTACCATGATCAGACCTTATTCTCTTTATCTTAGTGTTATACACATTCTTAAACCTTTTATAAAGAATTTTGAATACATCAAAAGCATCTCGATTTCTCTTTAAGAAACTCAATCCATGTAAACCTTGAATAATCATCTACTATGACAAAAGAATATCTCTTCCCACCAATGCTTTCGGTCTCCATTGGTCCCATTAAATCCATATGCAAAAGTTCAAAGCAATGTTTTGTAGTACAATGTGTCAACATTTCATGCGACATTTTGACTTGTTTACCACTTTGGCGGATCCACACACATTTGACCTACGAATTTCTAACTTAGGTAGACCTTTTAACAAGATCAAATTTCAATAATTTGACAATATTTCTATAATGAGCATGTCCAAGTTTTTGATGCCAAAGTACACTTTCATCAGGTTTGAGCATTAAAGCATGCTTGATTTGAATCGATTAAATAGCAATTATCAACCGATCTATTACCAACCATAAGACATTTATCATCACCTGTTTAGCATATAGCATGAAATTTTGTCAAACTTCACATGCAAGTCATCATCACATAATTGACTAATACTAATCAAATTTGCAAGTAAACCTTTAACATGTAAGACTTTTGTCAAGTTAGGAAAACCGGGGAACATTCAATGTACCTATACCAATAATTTTACCTTTTGAACCTCCTCCATATGTAACATTTCCACCATCATATGCCTTATAATCAGTGAGATAACTTTCCTCACCGGTCATGTGTCTAGAACACCCACTATCTAAATATCATAGTCCGGAACACATGCTTTTAAAGATTTATAAACAACATTACATACAAGATTTGACTTTTTCACCCAAATAGATTTTTAATGTGTTTTTGAAAAGATTTCTCAACTGTTTGTTTGAATGTTGAGCGAGAATGTGGCAACATTTTCAAAGACATTTTAGAAAACTTTTTATCCCGCCTCATTCTAAAAGCAGCTTTGGTCGTTTGTGACCCTCAAGAAAACAATAATGACAAACATCCTTCTTTTTAATCATTTTTCAACTTTTCGGTTTCAATGTAAGGTTTTGTAAACACAACAGGTTTGTTATTATTTAAAACCGAGTGATATTACCATTATAACCTAGACCATGTCTACTTGTACTTCCAATTGTCGGTGCCTCATCAAGTTTGGCTGAACTTTACGAATATCTTTTGAAATTCGGTGTTGTTCCTTTAATTTGTTCTTTGAGGTTGCATAACTCCGCATCTTTCCTTGTTAGTATGACCTCAAGCTTTATCACCAAATCCTTTTGATATGACTCTTCAATAGTCATGTCCCTTAAGGCTTTCTCGAGTGGATTCCAACTCCTTTTCAAGCTTTGGATATCTGGACTTACAATCTTTGCAAACAATATTAGAAGTATCTCGCTTCATCTACACAAGAACTTGAGAAACAATTAAATTCTCGAACCTCCAATGTTTCCTCAAATGTTGGCACATTTGACTCAACATCGAGAATCATCCAAGAAATCATCAAGCGTATCATCATATATAATCCTTGCGTAAAAGCATATTCTTCATTCTTATGAATCATCTTCACAATCAGACTCATCACTTAAGGTAGCATTGAAATTTACCCTTTTTCTCAAAAGAGTGTTGGCACATTCATTAGCATAATGACCAAAACCAGAACATGCATCACATTTAACATTTTTCCTATATTAGGATCATATTTGATCTTGTTACCTCTATCGAATTGCCTAGGTTGATTAACATTCCGATTTCTATCGTGCAATTGGCGTGAACTACTAGTCTGTTCTCTCTCTTGATTCTTAATTTGCAAATTATTTCTAAGTCTATTTGCTCTCTTTTTCAAAAATGCATTAAACCGCTTAGTCGGGAAAGCAATGTTATCGGCATTGTCGGCACAATCGTCAACAAAATCTTCATCAATCTATTTCGGTAACAAACGGTTGTTTATCAACATATGAAGAAGTCTCTCCTTTGAAAACAGAAATTTTCCTTTCGGATTTCTCACTATCTCTTTGAGAAAAATTCATTTCATACGTTTTCAAAATACTCACTAACTCATTTTGAGTAATAGCATCGATATCTTTAGCTTCCTCTATAGCACATATCTTAGCATCAAAACGTTTAGGAACAGTTCTTAAAATTTTATGTACTAACCTTGTATTGGATATGGCTTCACCAAGTGCTTGAGATTCATTGGAAATCTCGGTAATTCGTTCATTGTAGGAGGATATGGTCTCATCTTCCTTCATCCTTAAATTTTCGAACTTGGTTCCAAGCATCCTCAACTTCGTCCTTCTTACACTCTCGGATCCTTCACAATGTTCTTGTAATCTCTCCCATGCATCTTTTGCAGTATACACAATTAGAAATTATTTTGAACATGGATACATCCGTAGAGGTAAATAAGGCATTGAGTGCTTTCGAATTGAAGCTGGCCGTTGTCACCTCATCATTTGTCCATTCTAACTCCTTTTTGATTTGAGCTTGATTGTCATCAGTTTGGAACAATCGGTGGAGTCCATCCAATCAATATACTCCTCCATGCACGTTCATCAATGGACTTGATGTACATACGCATCTTAGGCTTCCAAATTGCATAATTTGTACCATCTAGAACGGGTGGCCTAATTGGAGCTGTCATAGGATAATCCATTGCAATAAATCAAACCAAACACAGGATCTAAACTCGGGATAACGAGTTTTATGGCTCGTGCCACTTGAAGGTGTGTGTACGTGTTTTGCAGAATGTTGTCACGAATGTTGGCACATTCGAATAGCAACATAGATAAATAAATAATCGAAATGTACAGCGGAAGTCTTAAACACGTTGCAAGATGGATATCAAAATTTCCGTATAGACTATAAATAAGTCTATACCGCCAAACGGCGTATTATCACTAATAATTGTTAAGTGATACAATCGATGAAAACATAAGTCACACCGTGAATGGATCTACGTATATAGTGACTAGATAATATTCAATCTAACCTATCACTAATACAAATAATGACCCAATGTTGAGTGAAATGTTGGAACATTCACCAATGGAAGTATCGAGTATGAAACTACAATAAATTCTATAATCTATGCCAATAGACTATGCTAGATTGTGTTTCCCTCAACTTCAAGTTTTAATCTTCATAGCAGTAGTGTATATATAGATAACTGGACTCTTAATGCTTGAAGATAACTTCCACATCTCCCTTGAAAATAGGTAACTTCTATGTAACTTCCCATGATCTTTATAACTTCTCTTGCTTGCCTCTTTCAACCGCATGACTTCGGTAATCGCCGTAAGTCTTCAATCTGAAAGAACAAGTCAATGAACAAGACAAAACGTGGGTTAAGGGTTAGTGAAAGTGGAAGGACGAATTCGATGTTGTGACCGAGAATGTTGGCACATTACGAGTAACACTCGTCATAACATCAACACTTACAATTAAAAATAATTGTCAAACATACACAATAATAAGATGCATAACTTGAATCACTAAAAACCAATAGTCCTTATAATAAGATGTATCAATTAAAATACTAAAATGAATGTCATACACCTGAATGATCGATATTAGTAATGTGTAAACTAAATTAAACGAGGATTCGGTGTTTTAGAACTAAACTTCAAAGTTGGTGTTGGTTGCAATGAACTCGCTTTCTTCTTTTTATTTTTCCGAAAATGACTTTTTATCATTTGACTTCTCCCCTTTGTCTTTGAATGGGTAGGATCTAATCTTGCTATGGATGATGCAGACTCAGAAGGAGCATCTTCTACTTGTTATGCAGATATTAATGCATTTATGGCCATTGAATCCCTAATGTAAACTTGTTCAAGTATTGTCCTTGCAGCCTCATTTTCTTAACTTGACATTGATAAATTGTAGTATTTCCTCATTATATCATGCCTCCAAGCTCTTGCACCAGTAGTTATTTGTCTCACATCTTTGTTTTGATTTTGTAACTTGTCCCACACCTCAAATTTAGCAAGCTTTGTCCATCTTTTCGTAATGCAAGCATCGGTATCTTTTGTCTTGAATGTATGTTCGGGATCCTCAAACAATGAGAGTGCAACATCCCGCATTCTTTAAATTTCATGTCATCGCATTGAATTAACTTCAAATGGCAATCATATATTACTCGTTTCCACACTTCATTACAGTTGATTCAATATTATATATTAATGTTCTATCTTCAACTCCAACAATGCTAGAATTAGCATTAATGCATCTAACAAACTCTTTTTCAAAATCTCTGAACACTTGTAGTTGTATATACCTTCATTGCGTGCTTTATCACTCCTTTCTTTTCTAAGAAAGTTTCAGGTTCGATCCTAGAGCAAGTGAATTCATCCTTTTGTTCTATAATCCTCCAATTCTTATTGTTTCTTTGAACATCTTGTAAAAATTCTGTTAAATTTGTGTCTTTTCTAACTCTTAAACCAATTGAATGATTTGTACTCTCACATCGTTGTGACGATCTTATCCCACAGAGAAGTAATTCTTGTTCAACGCAGTTGCACCATTTATCTTTCAAGCCATACAATCTTGAAAACAAACTGTTATTTTGGAGACTATATGTTGTCATCATGGTATTCCAACATGTTTCAAATTCAATTTCATCCACACAACCGGATAAACACTTGTTGAATGCATCCTTGAAAGAATTATCACTTTTCAATTTATCAAATCTTGCCACTGCATTTTGATGAAGATGCTAAAGACACAACTTTGTGCTTGGTTTCGAAAAACCTATATTTTTGCAAAAATTGAAATGCTCGATCATGCAAGTTTTGTATACACAATTATATTGTATAGAGCATGCACTAACAATTGTACATCACACACTAAAATACAATTCATACATTTTCTATTGCATTTGCAATTGCCAAATCTTAGTTTGTGAATATTGTTATGGGATGCTTGTCTCCCATTGATTTTACGAATTGCTTGAGCAACCACTCAAATGTTTCTGTTTTTCATCATAAATAAACGCGCATCTAAACATTACATTTTTATAATGGTTATTGATGCCAACAAATGGTGCACATATGAGGTTATACTTGTTCGTTCGGTATGTTGTGTCAAACACAACCATATCTCCATAAATTGAGTAATCTTCTATCATTAGTGAGTCTCTCTAATAGACATTAGCTTGATGGCTTCATTATCCAATTTGACACTCGTAAAAGAATACTTGATTAAGAGAATTCTCTGTTTGGATCATATCAATGAATGTTTAGGCATCTTGACTTCTATTGTGTCCATTTTGATACGAGTCACCAAGGATACAAATATTGCGAAATATCGCGGATATATCGCAAAATATTAGTTTGAGATATGAATATTAGGGGGTAATGTATTTTTTCGAATATCGTGGAAATATCGTAAAATATCACAAAATATCGATATCGATATCGGTTAGCCGTAGTGTAATTTTTCCTGGATATCGTGGAAATATCGCGAAATATCGCAATATCCGTAAAAAATTGTAATATTTATTTATAAAAATTATTTTTGGGTTTTTATTATTTTTATATATAAAATATATATTCTTATGGTCATATCAATCAATTTTAATGGAATAATTTTAATTTTTAATTATTTTTTCATTTGAATTTCTTCTTTAATTCTTTTTAATATGATACATTGATCTATAAAATAGTATAAATGCATATTCAAGGTATGAAATTGAGAATCTCTTCACATCTTTAATTATATGAAATTTGGTTCGAATGAGATGCACTCTAATCATATTAATTTTAATTATTTTCATTTTAAATTAAGACTATTTCAATTGTATTGGAGAGAAACTACTTGCGTTACTAATTATTTTAATTATTCAAATGGTATTTTATGTTGTCAATTATTTTGCATCGACATGATATTTATATAATCTATTAATCATATGATTGCTTTAAACATATAATTTTATTGTAATTTTGAATAAAATATGTGTATAATAATACGTAATAATAATCCCTGAAATATCTTGTTAAATTTCCAAGATTTTAATGAAGTTTCCGTCATTTTTTATTTTTTTCGATATCGATATGCGATATTGATATATCCATCGATATATCCGTAAAATTAAAATTGTGATATTTATTGCGAATGCGATATTTTTGTCCTTGCGAGTCACAAAGTTCATATGATCTTGCAAAGTATGACCAACACTTTCTTTTCCACCTACTTCATGTGTCATATAATAGTATGATTCTGCTGCCTTCATTCTTGAGGAAATCATATGTTCAATAGCCTTCCCTTTTTCATTTGTTATTTGTTTCGTGACCGATGATAATGACTTCATTTTGTTCTTGTTAGTTGATGATTATATTTTATTTGATATTTTACAACTTCATAAACACCCTCTTTGATCAACTTTACTCTCATTAATGCTTTGCAATCCGTCCTTGTAATTCCAACTTTTCTCCCCTTTATTGCGGTTGATGGATTTTTTCTCATTCCAAAGCACAAGAGCATACAAACAATTTTGCTATTTCAACTCCTGTAGCCGAGAGTCTAGTAGTTGCCTTCCGTACACTAAATCCTTTGCCTCGGGCATGTTGACAATATAGTTCATACATCTCTTCAAGTGTGTGTCTTGTCATGCCAATTAAACTACCACTTACATCTTGATTCTCGCATTGTATTTTGTTCAAGAAAATATATATTAATGTTTACCAACACATAAATAATTTTGTATATGAATACAACTAATATTCTATGACTCCGTTTGGTATCCTATGTAAGCCCCATATTATGGGGTATACAAAAATATTATCTTGCTTGGTAGGCCATATAAAATTATATGGGATCCTTATTTTTATCTCGTCGACCACTGTATAACCCGGGTAGTAATATGACCAAAACACTATTCCCTTAAACATTATTTATCTCACCCTACCCCCTTATTAAATTATATTGATCAAACGGTAAAATCATTTACCCAATTACGCCCTCATCAATTTATCAAATTAAATTCCACTTTGAAATAAGAAACTATCTTCTCTTTTCATCATCAAAATTCAAATCGCAAAATATCACCACTATTCTTACTTCTCGGAGCGATGCTCCTGTGAAAAAAATTTAGCGACGGCGAAGAGGATGGCAATAGCGGCGACTTAGGGGACGGTGACGGCGACTCTTTTTTCTACGGCGTCAACGAGGATTAGGGCCTGGAGTGTTTGGGGACTGCAAGCTTCGAAGCGCGATTAGCGGCGGCGATGGCGAGTGAGGGCTGCGCACGGTGGTGATGGTAATTAGTGACAGAAAGATGAACAGTGCGGGAGGAGGCGCTGGTTGTCGGATGCGGAAGAAGGTATCGGTGACGGCGCGCGATAGCGGCGGTCTGTTGCTGGTCGTGACGATGGTGGCTGGGCAATTTACGATGGAAAAACCCACGACGGCGGAAGAAGAAGACGCGGTGGCTAATGACGAGTCGGGAAGGCTGCTGGAGGAGAGGGAAGGGGATAAGAAGGGAGATTGAGCCTTGATTTGAAATTTTATATATTAGAAAGCTGATGAAAAGAGTTTTGATTGAAATAAATGTAATCAAGAGATCTGTGGTGTTCATCGGTGGATGCGAAGTTTAGGTATGTTGATTTGGTTAATTCTTGTTTGGGGGATGGTGATCCACATTTCTTTCTCGTATAGTTATCGCACAAATCATTAAAGAATTATTTTACCATTTCCTCTGTTTAATCTCCCTCTTGTGTACAAATTTGTTTGATTTGAGATTAACGAATTTTAATCGAACATGAGTCAAGCTCGAGTATTTCAATTCCTTTACATTTATGTTGTCTTCGTTCATTTGTTGAGATCGCGTTCGAGTCGAGCTTTACACTTGAAGCTCATAACAATGGAGGATGCAAAGCCCATTATGTTGGAATTATTTTGCGGATGTGTTTGGATTCTCGAAGCGGGTTGGAGGAAATGAAAAAGGGGCATTTAGAGGTAAAATTGTAATTCTATGTGTTACCTGATTTTATATGGTGTACCAAGCAAAGTATAAATTTGTATCATGTTTTATTACTCTCTACCAAATAAGTTTGCTTTATGACATAATTTTGTAAGTATCTAGTTTTATTACCTACCAAATAATATAATAACACCAATCCCTTACTAAATTTGTACTATCTCACCTCGAATATTAATCCCTACCAAACGGAGCCAATAAGTATATATGTAATACTGCTTATTTTTAATATAATTTTTGTACCTTCATTTGTTGTCTCAAAATCGTCTTCAAGTAGTTTGACTTCATCATATTGTTCTTCTATTTCAAGTGCAATCAATTAGATCAACCCCTTGTTTTGCTATCTCAATCTCAACTCTTTTTGTTCACCTATTACAATGGAATAAATTATTTTAACATCTTGCTCTATTCTTTTACCCAAATCGACCCAAATACCAAAATGGTAACATATCGATTTTTTAATACAAGTAGCTAATACCTTTTAGCTTTTAAACTAATACTGTGTTATGCACAAGTACAAATACCTTTCATGGTAACAGGATAAAATGAACATTGAACACTCTACTTAGGGAAACAAGGCTTTAGAAGATACACAAAATACTAGAAAGTATGCTGGAAGAATTGAATTGGTATTCTTCTTTGTACAAAATCATAATTTCGAGCATTGTTTACCAAAACGACCCAAATTTCAAATGGTACCACAACAATTATTTTACACAAATAACTAATACCTTTAAGTTGTTTACATTAATACTGTTATGCATATATACATCTACCGTTTATGGTAATATAGAAAAAATTATCATTGACACTCTAACTTGGGGGAATTAGGGCTTCAGAAAAGTATGCTGGAAGAATTGAATTGAATTTATATTCTTCTTTCTACAAAATCATAACATCCAAACATTCTGTAATTTTTTAACAAACAAGTCAAGCTCCAAATAGCAGCACAATAATTTTTGTACACAAAACCTTTAAGATTTTACGCATAGATTTATATACCTTTAATCATAATTTTTTTTTGAATAATTCTGTAAATTTTGTATAGATAAGAAGTACCTGTGATAGAGAGCTGCGATGCTGAATTTGAAGGTAATAATATTAGTTGGTTATAATTTTCTCTGGATTCATCCATAGCTACTGAAATTTCTCTCATTAATTTCTTTGAATTCTTGTGAAGATTTTCTTTTTTGTATGAACCTCCGCCAATCTCTCGTATGAATCCCTGAAAGTAGAATAGTATGAATAGTTTTTTTTCTTTCTAAACTCTAATTAGACCCAATTTATAATGGGTTATATGTTTTGATCCATATTTACTAAATGGATTATATGTTTTGATTCATATTATAAAATAGATCTAGTTTTATAGTGAACCATGGTTCACCTTAATCTTACTCATGCACAAATATTAACTCAGCATGACGCCGTATAAAAGACTTTCAAATAAATGTATAAAGATATGTGCAATAAATTTGTAATTTTTAGTGACGAACAATAAAAATCTTTTTCTTCCAAGTCTCTCTATTTGATACCCTATATAACAATATTTTAAGAGTCTCTCTTGTGAATCAACATAAAGCGATATTATTAGAATAATTCATTGATACTATTATAATCATTCATTGATACTATAATTATTTTATTCTATGATATCGATTTATAAGTGTAATGAATCAATAAATTAATATTATAATATCAGTTAATGAATGTAATATTATTATTTTTATATTATAAAACTCTTGCGCTAGATCTTGTGCTATTTTAATTAGGGGAGGCGTTCGGTCGGTTCGGTTGGTTTGGGGGTATTTTTCGACCGAACCGAAATAACCGAATTCCTTAAACAATAAACCGAAATCGAATCGAACTTTTTAAAAATCGAAATAAACCAAACCGAAATAACCAAATTTATAAAATAAAAGCGAAACCGAACCGAATTTTTTAAAAACCGAAATAATTTTGGTTATTTCGGTTAACCCGAATAAAAATTGATTTTTAAGTATTTTACTATCCAAAATAAATATTTATTTAAAATTATATAAATAAATATTTTGAGTTTTTCAATTATTTCGATTTTTAGGCTTTTAAAACCGAAGTGACCCAAAAAAATTCGGTTTTTAATTTTAAAATCGAACCAAAATTTTTAACCGAAAAAATGAATCGTTTAACCGTAAACAATTCGGTTCAGTTCGAAAATTCAATTTTTTAGTTTTGTGCCCACCCCTAATTTTAATACCGATATACTGCGTTAGAAACACATATTCTTTCGCTGGCATAGTAATAAAGAAAAAAATAAATTTATTGTATAAAATACAATATTATCTCATCAAACCACATTCAAAAGAAAAACTTTCAAATAAATGAATAATTATGGATATTTGCAAATCAATTTTTTTCTTATATAAGACATTATCTCATTACATGACAAGAAAATACTCCCTCCCTCACGTACAAACTTGCATCAACTTTTGAGCATACAAAATAAAAAAATGCACTTTATGTTTAATTGAATTGGTTTGTGAGGGCAATTTTGCCAACAAAAAAATGTACTTTTTGCTTTATTGAGTTATTTGATGATGACATTTTGTGTAAATATGATGATATTGTGAGGATGCTTTTCTATTTTTGATATGTGCAAGTTTGTATGGGACATCCCAAAATGGAAAGTGTGCAAGTTCGTATGGGACGGAGGGAGTAGTTGGTAAATTTGTGAATAAGTTTTATATATCGTGAAATTGGTTCACAACTAATATCTTTAGTGAAACAATTAATACTTTTTAATGAAACAAGTAATAGCATTCAAAACTAATACTCCGTAGCTCCGTCTGTAATTGTTTGCACACTTACCTTATTCATACGTCCGATCAATTTTTTTACTTTATACATAAAAATTTACCAAATTATCCCTCAAAACTCTACTCATTACATTTTTTCTTAAAAAGTGTGTCCATTATAGTGTACATACACTTATAAGACGGGTAAATATGATCTTATAGTAAAACAACTATAATCTCCATTAGTGAAACAACTAATATTCTCAAAATAAGTTTTACGTTGAAACTTGTTCACACAATATTTTATCCAAGAAAAACTCTTAA
Source organism: Paraleonurus japonicus (assembly GCA_030762865.1). NCBI lineage: Eukaryota > Viridiplantae > Streptophyta > Magnoliopsida > Lamiales > Lamiaceae > Paraleonurus > Paraleonurus japonicus. Next base: position 31,949,476 of record CM061052.1, read on the forward strand.
ATAGATTTATAAGAATATATGCAAAATAAGTTTGTATATATATATATATATATATATATATATATATATATATATATATACTAAAATAGAATATTATCTCATCATGACCAGACCATAAAGAAAACTATCAAATAAATGTATAAGGTTATGTAGAAAAAATTTGTATTTTCCAGTGACGAGCCTTGTATAAAGATCTTCATTTTTTAGCCTGTCCAATTGATACCCAATATTAGCAATTTATGTATATCGGAGGTGTAGGAAAATGTCCCTGTTTCCCTTTTCTCATTACGTACAGAATATATACAAAATACATAGTCAATACATTCCTAATAGACTACCTAGAATTAAGGAAAGAAATAATTTACAATAATCACAAGCTATGATTAGGGAGTCTCTAATACACCCCGCAGTCGAAACGGGAGGCTTCCGGACGTTGAGATTGTTGCAGAAATCATCAAAGAGGACCCATGGAGTCCTTTGGTAAATACATCCGCAATTTGGTGTCGAGAGGGAACATGTAGCACTCGAACATGGCCTTGAGCAACTTTTCGCGGACGAAATGTATATCCATTTCGACATGTTTAGTGCGCTGATGTTGAACAGGATTTCCGGCAAGATAGATAGCACTAACATTGTCGCAGTAAACAATAGTCGCCTTCTGAATCAAAAATGCAACTCAAGAAGCAAGTTACGTAACCAGCAGGATTCAGAAATAACATTGGCAACACCTCTATATTCTGCTTCAGCACTTGATCGAGAGAGGGTCGGCTGTCGTTTCCATGACCAGGATAACAAGTTGTCGCCATGAAATACACAATACCCAGAAGTAGAACGTTGGGTGTCCGGGCAACCGCCCCAATCTGCATCAGTATAAGAAACAAGTCCAGTGATCGAGGACTTGAAAAGCTGCAAGCCAAGATCAATGGTTCCCTTTATGTAACGAAGCACATGCTTCAAGGCATTCATGTGGGCAACTCTTGGATCATGCATGTAAAGACAAACTTGTTGTACGACGTAAGAAATATCGGGGCGGGTAAACGTTAGATACTGTAATACACCGGCCAAGCTTCGATAATGAGTCGGGTCTTCAAAAGAGGACCTAAATCATGACTTAGCTTAGTGTGTGTGTCGACAGGAGTATGAGATGGATTGCAACTTGACATTCCAGCTCTTTCAAGAATGTCCTCCGCATACTTAGTCTGATTGAGAAAAAGACCGTAGTCGGTACGGGTGACAGCAATACTGAGAAAGAGAGATTAACATCAATTTGGTCCCATAACTTTTCTACTTTATTGATTTCGTCCCATAACATTTTACTTTTAAAATAGTCCCATAACAATTCAAATTTATCCAATTTCGTCCCATAACATTTTACTTTTCTGAAATAGTCCCATAACAATTGAATCTATCAATTTCGTCCCATAACATTTTACCTTTACGAAATAGTCCCATAACAATTGAATTTATCCAATTTTGTCCCATACGTTGAAAAATGACAAAAATGGCATCATTTCGATCACGTCGTCGCACATGTCATCGATTTTGCCAACGTACACTACAAAGAAAGCGTGAAATATCGACGGACCAAATTCCGTCACATATAATGACAAATTATTGTCACATGTGCGATGCATGTGGCGAAACAATGCCATTTTTGCTATTTTTTGACATATGGGACGAAATTGGATAAATTCTAATTGTTATGGGACTATTTCAGAAAAATAAAATGTTATGGGACGAAATTTGATAGATTTGATTTGTTATGGGACTATTTCAGAAAAGTAAATTATTATGGGACGAAATTGGATAAATTCAATTGTTATGGGACTATTTGAAAAGTAAAATATTATGGGACGAAATAAATAAAGTAGGAAAGTTATGGGACCAAATTGGTGTTAATCCCGAGAAAGAAATGAAGGGGTCACAAGTCCTTCATAGCAAACCGGAAGCAAGCATTGATATGATCGACTTTGAAGAGGCGTGGATGACGAGTGAGAATGATGTCATCTACGTAAAGAAGAATATATGCCATGTCGAGGTCCTTGTTTGTAGATGAATAAAGAGTGGTCGGATTTGCTATGAGAGAAACCAATGGAGGCAACAAAATCCAAACCGTTGGTACCACGCACGAGGTGCTTGCTTAAGACCGTATAATGACTTCTTCAACAGACAAACATAATCGGGATGTCGAGCATCTCGAAAACCCATAGGTTGATGCATGCGAGAAAATGTCTTTAAGATTGCCATGGAGGAACACATTCTTCACATCTAATTGATGAAGCGGTCAAGAATGAGAAAGAGCAAGGCTAAGAACTGTCCGAATTGTAGCTGGTTTGACAACGGGACTAAAAGTTTTGTCACAATCAACCCCAACTTGTTGAGCCACCGCCATCACCGACAGGTGACGAGCCTTGTATCACTCAAAAGAACCATCGACTTTTTTATGATGAAAGATCCACATAGAACAAATAACATTCACATTAGATGGACGGGGACTAAATCCCACGTCTTATTACTAATTAGAGCATTATATTCATCGTTCATGGCGGATTTCCAATTCATGTCGATCAAGGCTTCTTTTGGGTTACGGGGAAGAGGGGATGGTGTGGTGGAAGAGGTGAGGTTGAATAGGCATTTAGGGCGGACAATGCCATGCATGCTACGAGTTTGCATGGATTGGGCGGGAGGCGCAGTGGCGCGGGAGGCCTGGATTGCGGTAGCTAGGTGTGGGTGAGTATTACCGAGAAATTGAGGGCATAGGGGAAGGGTGGCCGTGGGAGCCTGTGGGAGTACCTCATCGGAGGAAGCATTAATTTTGGGAAATGCGAAATGATCACGGACAAGAGGATTGATAGGGCTGTCTAGAAATGAGTAGAGGGATGGGTTCGGCGATTGGATTTGGAGAAAGGAAATCGACTCTCGTCAAAGATGACATGCCTAGAAATGATGATCTTCTTGGATGAGATGTCATAACACTTGTAACCGCGATGGTTGGGTGGGTAGCCCAAAACACACACGGGTAGAACGAGCTTGGATTGTGGATAGATGGAGATGGGAATAGAGGGAAACATAAACAACCAAAAACCCGTAAATGTTCGTAGGTAGGAGTCGATTATATAAGATCTCGGTTGGCGAACAATTTTGGAGGGTTTTATGGGGAATAATGTTAAGAAGATAGGTGGCCATTTGTAAGGCATGGTGCCAGAATTGGGGTGGCATAGAAGAGTGGACAAGAATGAGTACGCATGACATTATTAATGGCACGTATTTTACGTTCGGCTTTTCCATTTTGGGAAGAAGTGTATGGGCATGAAAACCGAAAATCAATACCATGTTGTTGACAAAATAATTTAAACGCAATGTTTGAAAATTCTGTTCCATTATCACATTGAAAAGATTTGATCGGCATGTGGAATTGAGTTTGGATATAGGTGCTAAATGCCGAAAAAATGTGAGTAGTTTGCGACTTCTTACCAATGGGAAAAGTCCACAAAAAATCACTAAAATTATCGAGAAAAACACATAGTATCTATGCTGCAGTAACTTAACACAGGAGAGGTCCACAAATCACTGTGTATAATGTCAAAGTGCAAGAAGAAGAAGAAAAAGGTAACTTTACTTGTTTGCCAAAAATACAAGATGAACAAGTATCAAAGTTTGAAATAGGCTTACAATTAATAACCCCATTATTCTTGAGAGAGCCCAAAACAAAATTGCCCGGATGTCCTAATCGAGAGTGCCAAAGACTCGGAGACAAAACAACAAAAGTAGAAGGAGGAGAAACTTGACGGAGAGTTGTGGTGGTGATGGGATAGAGGTCTCCATGGCTATTACACCGCATTTTCAGCGTCCCCGTCTGAATATCCTTTATAGAAAAGCCAAAAGGATCAAATTCAATGGTGACATTATTATCTTTAGTGAAATGACGGACTGAAATGAGGTTTTTGATCAATCTTGGGGCATGTAACACATTGGTAAGGTGTAAGGGGGCATGGGTGAGGGTAGGAGTGTTTGGCCATAACCGTGAATAGGAATTTCCTGCCCACTACCGACAATAATATTATTATTTTTGCTCAAATTAAAATAAGATGTAAGATTACCTCCCTCGTTAGTCATATGCGAAGTGGCACCCGTGTCCATGTACCAGCTTGTTGTCAGGAGGATTAAGAGTCATCGTCTGAAGGCTGTGCCAACTCCGTTGGCTGATATTAAGCGAGAATGGGCCTACCGATGATGACTTCCCAAGGCACTGAGCCGCCACGAGAGGAGGTGCGAATCACGCCAAGGGGGCTGACTGTTGCCACCCCGGAAACGTCCCACCACCGCGACCACGGCCCTTCCCCTTGCCAAGATTTGAAGGCGAATTACGGCATTAGTAGGTTTGGACCGGTGATTGCGAGTCCGAGTGGGAGCAGAGTCCGTCCCGGAGTTAGGCCGAGATTGTTCATCGGATTGTTGCACAATGAGGGACTCGAGCGGCCGCCTTAGCCGTGTCACCGGTTTGACGGGCCTTTCGTGATTCCTCCAATAGCAGCCGAGAATGGGCGAGAAAAGAAATCCGGTAATGATCCATTTGTGTGAGATATGAGAGGCAACAGTATCATAATTATCATTCAACCCATTCACAAGACGAAGAACTAACCGATTATTCGCCACCGGAGCATCCACATTGGCTAGTTGATCGGCGAGATCCTTTAGCTCTTGGCAATATGACGAAACATTAGGGAAATCATCTAGAAACACAGTAGTGAATCTATTTTCCAAAGCGGAGGCATGAGCATTTTTATTATCAAGAAATATGCTTGCGGCGATCCCACCGAGCCTTCGCGGTGGAGTTAGGACGCAAGATGGTGGTGAGAAGTTGAGGAGAAATTGTGCCGTAAATCCAAGTGAGGACAATAGCATCAAGTCGGTTCCAAAGATCTCTATTGAAATCAGTTTAACGTTCTCTCTCGGTGAAAGGTATGGAGGGAATGATGTGCTCGTACACGTCGTAGGCACGGCGGTGAATTTTGAATAATTCAGCCCATAAGGCATATGGCCCCTTTTCTTGTTCAAGACGAATTGGGATGGAGGTTTTGATGTTTGATATGGCAAGGGCCGGATGGAATTTGGTGGAGGAAGATTCCGTCATGGCTGCCGGAAGTATCAAACAAAAATCCAATGTGAGGGCGCGGCGGAAGCGTTTAAGGAAAGAAATAATGGTCTTGATACCATGTAGGAAAATGTCCCTGTTTCCCTTTTCCCATTACGTCCAGAATATATACAAAATACATAGTCAATACATTCCTAATAGAACTATCTAGAATTAAGAAAAAAATAATTTACAATAATCACAAGCTATGATTAGGGAGTCTCTAATAGGAGGACTGCGTTAAAAATTGCACGTGTTCTTTCGCTAGTATGATTTATGTGGTTGGCATGATATTGTTGGTTTATTTATGTATTTGAGAGTTATGTTTTTCTTTTTTTTTTAAAATAACGTGACTTGCAAAAACACATTTTTATAAGGATAAGTACAAAATAAATTTATGGCATAAAATAAAACATTATCTCATCAAGCCACGTGCAAAAGAAAAACTCTCCGATGAATGTGTAATTAAGGATATTTGCAAAATACTTTTTTTTTTTTTTTTAATGTAGAATATTATCTCGTTGCGCACAAGACAAAGAAAAAAATCTCATACAGATTTATAAGGATATATGAAAAATAAATTTTTATTTCCTAAATAAAATAATTTATTATCATGACCAGAGCATAAAGAAAACTGTCAAATAAATACATAAGGATATGTTCAATAAATGTGTATTTTTAAAGTTGGTCTTTTGTGAATATATTTATAATAAAATTGATTTACAATTAATACCTTGTTGTAAAAAAGTTAATATATTTTAATTAAATAAATAATACCTTTCAATTAAACCACTATAACCTTAAACCAAACATGCAACTAATACTTTATAGTACAAACAATTAATATTTTTAACGAAATAACTAATACTATCAAATTTAGTTTTTCGATAAGACTTGTTTTTGTTCACACAAGATTTTATCTATTCTATTATAGAATATTACCAACTCTTTTATATTATACTCCCTCCGTCCCAGGACTAGTTTTCATACTAATGCAGGCACGTATTTTAAGAAAAATGTAATGAGTGGAGTATTGAAGGGTAATTTTGTAAACTTTTATTATTAAAGTAAGGAAGATAGTTAGATTGAGTGTAAAAGGTCATGACATTGTGTAAATATATGAATATTGTGATGGTGAAGTTTAAGGAGGGGTTTCCTTTTTGGAATGTAAAAACTAATGTGGGACAAACCAAAAGGAAAGTGTGAAAACCGATCTGAGACAGATAGAGTATATGTTTGCTTATATATAGTGCTTCTTTACAACCATTTTGCTTCACAAACGTGCTAAACTTATCCATGGGTGAATTCAAGCATTTGGTGCTAGTGAAGTTCAAGAAAGACGCGTCGTCGTGAGACGACGTCTTGAAAGATCTAGAAAAGCTTCGCTTTTTGAAATGGAAACCGTGAAATCATTTGTTTGGTAATTAGTCCTGTAAATGTACATTAACATATTCTTGTATTGAAATTGTTATCTCATATATAGTGAGACAGAATATAATTTGAAAATATCGCTTTAGCACTTTAAAAGAGATGGATGTTAATTTGTGCTACTTTATAACCCGTCTCACAAAAGATTTTGCCTTTGAATTTACAGGGGAAAAGACATTGAGAGTGAAGAAATTCTTAGGCAAGGATTTACACATGCTTTCTTGATGACATTCGTAAGCAAGGAAGATTTCACTACATATGCTGCTCACCCTTATCACCTCGAATTTGTGTCTACATTTTCAAGTATGGTTGACAAGGTTATTGCCCTTGATTTTCCAGCTATCAATGTGAAGCCTGCAGATGCTTGAATATCATAAGAAACTACTATTGTATGTTTCTAGTGTGTGTTATTTTCCGGTGCATTTGCAATGTTCATGTTTTATGTTGTCTAATAATGGTTTTCATGTTCCCTTTGCTTGGATTTCTGATTTCTATTTGTGTTGTATGCTAATATGTTGGCGAATTAATATTTCTGATTTCTGGTATTAAATTAATGGATGACAACTTTGTTGGCGAATTGGTTTTAATTGATTTAAAATCAATTAAATGTGTATTTAATTAGTTATTTAATAAGGGTGTGAGACACTTGTCTTTGACTAATTAAATGAGAGATTGAATATTAATTTCCTGTAAATTAAATAGGACGAGATCAATCTCTCGGAGTAGATGATCGTAATATATTTAGATGCTTAAAATTGAATTCATGTGAGTGAGAAATTAATATACGAAATTGAAACATAAAGGTTTCATTGGATGGAGTCATTTGAAATCAAGAGATTTGAGGATGATACACCATACATTCACAAATCAAAATAGAGAAAAACTAAATGAATGAATTTGGTTCACACAAATATTACTTATATAAGTGGGAGGGTTTCAAATACCCAACAAAACCTAGTCATTTGAAATCCCCTCACTTGTCTCACTTGTGCTTCATATTTGAGAGAATCAAATCCATTAATTTAGCTTTTTTCCATTTTAGTTTGTGTGAATGCATGATTATTACCTTCAAATCCTTTGATTTTAGATCCACTCCATCCAAATGGAACCTAAAGTAACACATTTTATGAATTAAAGTGGTGGAAACAGTAATAATTAACTTTATTATTATTATTTTTTGACCGGGAAAATTTAGGAACCGCTTGGTTGAGGTATTATAATTAGGTAATGAGAATGACTCGATTCATTACCATTGATGATGCTTGATATTATTTAAATTTTGGAATGAAATTAAAAATAAAATAATTATTAATTTATTTTTACTACCTAATTTTCTCTTTATAATCAATTACTCATCAATCATTCATTTTTTCCTTCGCTCAACTTTCTTCCCAAACATTATTAATAGAAATGGATCATTAGTCATTTCCATTACTTAATTCTAATAAGCAGGCCTAAGAACTTTATTAAGCCACCAAATTGGCATTAAAAGCGTATAACAAGAGTCAGGAAGGGAATCCGAAAGAAGACATCCCATTCCCTCATAAGCTAAGGAAGCAAGTCTATGAGCTACACTATTTTCAATGCGACGAACCCAACTGAAATGAGCCATCTCAAAGCCCCTGCTCAAAAGATTAATGTCTGAACAAAGCATACCAAAACGTGAAAGATCAGGTTTTGGGTGACTCAATGGCCGACATTAAAGCCTGCGCATTTGTTTCAAAGAACACTTGCTGAACTGACTTAGAAGCTGCGTTCTCCATCCCACGAAACAACACAATGGCCTCTGCCTCCTCTACCCCAAAACCGCATGGAATGAACTCAGAAAAGCACCAAATAACCGTGCCCAGATAGTCACGAGCACACAAAAATTGACAAAAATAACGGAAACTATATATATTTAAATTTTGGAAATTTAATAAAATATTTTAGAGAGTATTATAACATATTATTATGCACATATTCCATTTAAAATTACAATAAGGCTCAATGGATTTGATAATAATACACTATATATTCATAATTCAAAATGGAGAAAACTAAATAAATGAATTTGATTCGCACAAATATTATGCACAAGTAGAAGGATTTCAAATGACAAGACAACTTTGTGAGGTATTTGAAATTCTCCCACTTGTAAGTAATATTTGTATGAATCAAATTCATTCATTTAATTTTTCTCCATTTTGGATTATCAATGTATGATGTATTATTCTCAAATCCCTTGATTTCAAATGACTTCATTCAAATGGAGCCTAAAATTATATGTTTAAAACAATTATATGGTTAATAGATTATATAAATATTATGTCGATACAAATGATTAACAACATAATACAATACAAAATAATTATATACATGATAAAATACAATTAATATCAAAATAAAGACTTATGAGGTTGTAAAAATATCATCTTTGTACAAACAAGTAGTTCCTTTCAAACGTCAATTTTACTTGTAAAATATAATATAATTAAATATGTGAAAAGAGTTTTATTAATTTTATACCTTGAATATGATTTGATGTTCATTGTGGATTTGTGATGTATTTATGCTATTTTATAGATCAATATAGCATATAAAAAAATTTACAAAATAAATACAAATAAAATAATAATTGAAGGTTAAAATTATTCACTATAATCGGGAATCTTGCAGTCTTGTAGGTTAAATTGATTGGTATGACAATGAATATATATTCTATGTAAAAAAACAATAAAAAAACAAAAATAAATAAATTTTATAAATAATTAAAAAATCGCAATTTTTTCGGATATTACAATATTGTGTGATATTTTGTGATATTTCCACAATATTCGGAAAATATACACTTTGGGAAAAAATACATCACCCCCTAATATCCATATCTCAATCTCATTTTTTGTGATATATCTGCTATATTTCGCGATATTTCAATCGTTGGTTAAATCCTGCCAAGTGCGCTTAGGGTAAAGTCGGGAAAATTATTAGGGTATATGGTGACACCTCGAGAAATAGAGGTGAATGATGCGAAAGTTAAATGCATCCTAGAGTTGCACCCTCCGAGAAGTATTAAGGATACGTAAAGGCCAATGGGAGGATCACAATTTTGAGTCATTTCATCTTAAAATCAATTTCTTTACGATGGAGATGAAGTGCCGATTATTATTTAGAGTCATACATATGATTTTTATTATGTTTTTAATTTTTATTGTTATTTATTTAATTTTCTAAATAGTGGGCCTTGGCCCATTAAGAGTTTTGTGTAAAGCTTTTAACTCTCATTTTTAGGAGGAGATTGATGTATATGAAAAAAAAATGAGGATATGATCCATTTGAGACGAATAATCATTTGATTCAAGTTTGTTTTATTTGTAAATTCGATATTTTATTGTGTTTTCGTATTACGCACCGCATCACTTTCTTTAAGATCCCGAGGAAAGGGTGTAAGTTTGAGTGGGCGAGATGAGTGTTTGGAGGCATTCGAAGATCTAAAGAAATATTCGGTAGGATTATTACCCCGACTATGCTAGTAGATGGAGAAACTCTTTATCTCTATTTTTAGTAGGTGAGAACACACTCAACTCTGTATTGTTGAGAGAAGAAGATTCTATTTAGAGGCTCATCTATTATGTGAGCAAGATGATCCAAGGTCTGAGATTAGATACTCGCACCTAGAGAAAGCGGCACTTGCAATTATAACAACGGTAAGGAGGCTCGACCTTATTTCCTATCGCACAAAGTGGTTGAAAGATTTCGCCTCATCTAAAAGTCCGAACTTGTAGATAGGTTGGAAATCAATCCATTTATATCATCACCCTAATACTGCCTCACTCTTTGCTGGTGTCAACTTCATCATGGGGAGGATTGAGGAGTCCCAACGAGTGTACTTGCGGGCTGACGTTAACTCCATAATGAGGCCACACAAGTATTTAATTTTAAATGAGTGGAGTGCTTTCAAAGAAGGTTTGAACCTAGAGTTTTGCTCGGATATCATGAAAGAATTCCACCTCATCTAAAAGTCCAAACTTGTAGAGAGGTTGGGAATCAATCCATTTATATCATCACCCTAATAGTGGTGATTAGAACAGATCTTCCTCTTAAACAATTGTTAAACAGACTGATTTATCAAGGAGGATGGTCAAATGAGCGATTGAGTTAGGAGAGTACGATATAGAATTCGAGATATTTAACAAAATATTTTGTTAAATTTCAAAGAGATTCTAAGTTGAATAGTGTAAAATATGCAAGTCTACATACTATGCTTTGTGCGGATTATGGCTAGTCGACGGGCTATGCTCTGTGTGGATTATATATGTTGTGTGCATTACACTCTGTAGATTAGCAATGTTTATGGGCCTTGGCGTGTACTCGGGGTTTTTTTTTTTTTTTTTGGCGAGTACTTGGTTGACATGCTGATTAATCTTTTAATGTATTTGAACATTATGTTATCCCAATGTGCTTCCTCTCCGGGAAAGACTCATGATACTACTTTAACATTTTTAGGTCCTTAAAATGATGTGGCGGGCTTGTGATTGATCATGAGACTCCGTTAAACCTTTTAATACATTTTAAACTTTTCGTAAAATGTGAAATAAGTATTAATTAATATGACATAAGCTATCCTTTTAAATTTTTCATATCATAAATATGTATGAATTTATAGGTCAAGTAGCTAAACCTTTTGCAAACTACTAATATGTTATGTCGATCTTTTGAAATGGTAATTTGCATGCATATATTACTAGTCAATTTTAAATGTCATTTTTTTATTATGCTAAGTTAGTTATAATATTCTATCATGAGCATGATAATCTACTTTTAAATGTTTTTATTAAATAAGTGTTTGACTTAGAAATGTGGGTATAACTCTCTCTCTCTCTCAAAAAAAAAAAAAAAAAAAAAAAGAAATGTGGATATGACACAAGAGTTAGACACAAGCATTGTTAGACACTCGTTAAAGAAAAAAAAATTAACTCGTATTTTTACGATATAGTCTTCCACTAGAACTCCATTAGATTAAACAAAATTATTCAAGCCTAATATATATTTTCATCAGTTTGTACCCAACGGGCACTACAATGTGGTATCAAATTCAAGGTTGGGTCTTTTCCTCCTCGGACTCTAGGTCAAACGTTTTCAATATGAATTAATCATGCATGAAAAAGATACATAGAAGTTACACTAGACTTCCAAAAATGGAAAAAAATGCAACAAATTAATTTAGAGCGAATTTGATTTTTTTCTATTAAATTTTTGTTAAATCTTTTATGCATCAGTGTGTACTATGCAATTCAAGTGCATTTTTAAATAATATCAGTTGCAACTATCCAACTACTCCACTGTTTATTTTTTTATTGCTTGAAATCTCAAAATGGACGTTACGTTTTGTTTTTCCATAACAAAATAGGAAAAAAATTAACTCTATCTCCTCAAACTAAAACATCTCTTATTTACATCTCACATCACTCAAAAACTAAAACTATAATAAAGTTGAAAAACTCATTTACCCTTTACATCACATCTTTTAATACTAATAAATAATATTTTTATTTTAACTCGTGTAATTTGGTTTTGAAGATCTAAGATGTAACGGAGGAAGTATTATTCAATGATAACAACCACAATTGTACAATAAAAATAATTGATATAGTTTAAAAATACATTTGAATTGTGTGATTGCATATGATGCACAAAAAGACTTACTTTAAATTCTTAAATAGTAGTCCCTTAGGCTCCATTTGGATGGAGTGGATTTGAAATCAAGGGATTTGAGGATATTATACATGCATTTATACAAACTAAAATGGAGAAAAACTAAATGAATGAATTTGATTCACTCAAATCTTAAGCACATGTGGGAGAAGTGAGAGGATTTCAAATGACTAGGTTTCTTTGGGTATTTGAAATCCTTTCACTTATAAGTAATATTTGTGTATCCCAAATCCATTCATTTAGTTTTTCTCTATTTTGATCTGTAAATGTATAGTGTATTATCCTCAAATCCATTGATTTCAAATGACTCTATCCAAATGGAGCCTTAACTAATTTGAAATCTTTTCTTCATGTGTTATACTTCTTCCACTTCGATATAAATTTTTCATTTTTTTATCTTGAGTCTGCTCCACTATAAGTTTCTTAATCTATATTCAACAAATACTCTACGAATATATACTCCTACACTTCACTATTATTTACACTAATTATCACTCATATACTCTAACTTTTACCTTAACCTCTTACCTTTTCTTCTCTCACCATCCGTTGGTCCCGAAACGAGTAAATCAGTGTATGGGGGCAATACACTTGAGTGCAAATTCTTTCAATTTAATAAACACAGCTTCGAAAATATATATTCAGTGACTCGAACCGGGTAGCCTAATAGTGGCACCTCGAGTCCGGATAGCTTTGTGGCTTGGTGAAGATAACCACCTACTAATAGTTGAGAGCTCGTCGGTTGGTCAACTATCTATACTAGCCTCGAGTTTTGCGGAAACTAGGTCCTTTAAAGAATTTTGCTCGTTTTAAAATACTTTACGATTAACCACACAACTTAAACTAGTTTTACTAGATTATCAAAGTCGGTGAGTGATCTCAATTGAAAACTTGTTTCACAGGAAAATAATTTAACGAGGTTGATTATAAAGGCGGTATGAATGCAAGGGTTTATAGTGGTTCGAGATGAAAACTCCTACGTCCAGCTTTTCTGATTGAACAAGAGAATTCTTTTTTTGGAATTCCTTATTTTAAAGTGTCAAGGGACATTGATCAAGTATCCTCTCTTAGGAAACTCTGATCCCTAGGATAACTGAGTCCTAGTGCTCAATACGACAACCTTCTCTTCACCGGTATACACTAATCGGCTCCAACAACAACAGTGAGCTAAACTATAGCTAAACTAACTCTCAAAGGGTTTGGTTTTAAGTAGGTTTGCTTGCTCCAACTAGGGTAAGATAATCCTTACAATGATTACAAGGATTAAGGATGAATTATCTATCTAATTTGTGTAGATATGTATGTTTAAGCTCACAAAATGCAGAGAATGACTCAAACTCTAATATGAAACACTTGGGAAATTTGGATTGCTTTCGAGTGCTTCTTTGAATGCTTAAGTGCTTGAGTGCTTGGTTGATTTTCTTTTTGCTAGAAAATATCCTGTAACCTTGTTTAGTTCAAGGCCTTCGTATTTATAAATATTTTCAAATAGTTTTCCGTTGGAGAGGAGCTATTTGATAGTATCTATTATAGGATAGAAAAGAAATGGCTATAATGAAAGACAGCTTCCTAATTTGCATGGATAGGTATGACCGCATTAAATGCCAAATCCTATCGTTTGCGGCTCGCTTTTTTCTTAGGTTTCGGTCTTTGTTAGAGTCTGCGATCAATGTGTTAGGTTCGTACATGATGTGGCATCTTCTCATAGATAGCCTGACCAATTAGTAGGTGAGTGTCTAAACGGCTCTTTATTGAAGATAGCTTGAATGGTTTATCAACCGATGATTATACTTTAATACCGACATTCCTTTTGTTGCAAACACTTGGTTCCCAACTCCAAGTATACCAAATAGACAAAAATGCCCGAGTCTTTAATGCTCAAAGTTCATTTATTACGTCTAGTCAAACTCGTGTGATTTAGACTTACTCACCTAAATCAATGTCACCAGATAGCTTAGAATACAGTGACCCCGATTCAAAGGATGGTTTCTTCCGGGTAGTTCTTCTCTTAAAATCTTCATCTTTGATTGAGTTAGGTTCCCCCTCAACCGAATATCTGTCTAATAAGGTTCTAACATGAAAAACATCACTTCCTAACAAATAAGTTGTCTAGCCTAACTTACTAGCCTAAATCGAATGTTACAAGATCAATCAGGGGTTTTGGGATCTAATCAAAACATCTTTATAATTTATTTCATATCCCAACACCATCAAATCATTTGTAATATATTTATTATTATATCACTTACCATAATTTATTTGCCAAAAATATTGAAAAACTTATATCGGGACGAAGGAAGTACTTTTTATGACCTTGTGCACCATACACTACTAAAACTAATACTCATAAGAACTAATATTATTATTAGATAATGGTATGATACACAGTATATACATAGTATATTCTCATCTAGATTTTATGTGGAGTAATTCATTTATTAATACACACCTAATAAAATATAAGTTATTAATGATAAACTTTTATTTTTATTTTTTAAAAAGTATACTTTAATAGTCATTAAATATGAATATAAAAGGAAAGAAATAAGTCAAACAATTAATTTTCAATTTTATCTCGTTTGTGTTTTTACATATACAAATATACTATATAACTCGAAGGCAATAGAGTTTTTAAATGTCCAATTCAATTCAATGAGCACAAATATTTAAATAAGGAAGAGAGTGACATTAATTTCAAGTTAAGCATATTATATAAACTGTAAATTAACATTAATATAATGTCTTAATAGTAACCAAAAGCTAATAAGTGTTCAAACATCCATAATCGATCGTTAAAATTTATTGTTTTAATACCACCTTCACTCCAATTTACTTGACACTCTAGAATATTTTATATGACATTGTGAGAAAAATCCCGAAAGAAAGTGACATTAATTTCAAACTAACCATATTATATGAGATGCAAATTAACATTATAGTGATTTAATAGTCACCAAAAGTTCTTCAGACTGGGGCTTTCGGGGATCAACATTTACACGGATACATAACAAGTAGTTACTACTAGAGGCGTCGTACGCAGGTTTACGGTCCGAAATGGGAAACGTCTTGGCTTAGTCATTGGCAAAGTTTGCATCAACCTCCTCGAGTCAAGCTCGGATTACGAGATGAGATTCCTTTATGGGTGAAAGAGTTAGCTCGATAATTGTAGTTGTGATTTTTCGCTCCTTTTTCAAAAAAAGTCACCAAAAGTTAATTAATGATAATAAATGCTCAAGCATTATTGTACGACCTCCATTCCGTTCTAAGAATTTATTGGAACAATTACTCCTAGATACAATATATAGTAAAAATTACTACTAGATACAATGTTTTTAAAAAAACACAACCCACTACAATCTATACCCATTTTACCCCTAACTCGATAAAACGCACCCAAGCGTCACATTCACGCATCACAATTCACATTCCCGCCTCTCTCTTCCCTCCTCTCTCTCTCTCCTCTCTCTCTCTCCACCGCCTCACCCCCAAGCGACGGCAGCCACCGCCCCACCCCCCACCGAAGGCGACGACGAGACCGGCACGAAGATGACGGCGACAAAGAAGGAAGGCCATTCCTCTCTCTCGCCGCGGCCCTTTCTCTCTCTCAATCGACGAAGACACGAAGGCGGCGAAGACACGAAGCACGAAGGCGACGAAGACACGAAGGCGGCGACGCCAACATAGCCGCCGCTGCTTTGAGGAAGATTCGTGCCATTGCCGCTGCCGGTGGAGGATCGGTGTAGATCTAGGGTTTTTTTGCACAGATCGACGACGACGACGCACCGGGCGGCGGCGCTCCCACCGCGACAACGAAGGCTCCACCGCCATTGACAGATCGTGGATTTGAGAAGGTGCTTATGTGTAAAAGTCGATGGTGATTGCTTTAACATTTTTCTCGTGAACTATCGAAAGGCTCTCGACATGCTTCCCGAATTTTCTTTTCTTCATCTTTGAGCAAATTGTCCTGTTTCCTTTAATATTTATTCGTTGTTTGGAGGTTTATTTTGAGTTTATATGATTTTCTACGAATTATGTTGTTTGGGATTTGTTGTTTGATTTTTATTGTTCTTTGTGTTTATTTTTCTGGGTATTGTTGTATAAAATGACGGTGATAATGTGCGTAAATAAAGGTCTCTGTGTGTCCGGGATTTTTGTTTCAAATTTGTTTGTACACGTTGGAAAAAATAATGTGCAGAAAATTTTCTCTCGCACATGTGCAGATTTTTTGAATCGCACATGTGCGTAATTTTGTTGTGGCAGAGAAAAAATTGAAACGCAAATTGTTGATGTAAAGGATATTGAAAATGATATATGTACGTAAAATCTATTGAAAATGATAATGGCAGAGAAAACTCAAAACTAAAAAAAAATTGTATATACCGAAATCAAAAGAAGGCTGCAGATAATAAAAAACTCCAAATAAAAAAATGGGAAGAAGAAGAGCAGACAATAAAAGCCGAAACTCCAAATAAAAAAAAAAATGGGAAGAAGATCTGCAGACAATAAAATCGAAATAAAAATTTTTGAATAAGAAAATCAATAGTAAAAGGTGCGTACATGTCATGTCAATGAATAGTACTGCAAAGATTTTAATTTTGAAGAAGCCGCAAGTCGATCACATGAAGGGTATTTTGGGAAAATTTGTCTATATTATTGTATCTAGTAGTAATTATGGTTTGAGTTGTATCTAGTAGTAATTATGGTGTGAAAATTGTACCTAGTAGTAACACAGCAATTTATTTCTATTTAAAAATGACTATAAAATAATTAAATTATTTGTTATAATAAATACAAAGAGATGAAGAAAAACAAAAAAGAACACGGAAATTATGTGGTTCACTAACAATGTGTTAGCTACATTCTTTTATGCCGAGAAAGCGGTCACAATACAAAACAATTCTAATTAAATTAACAATAGAGAAACTATTTATACTTCCAAACAGACTACAAAAACGTTCAACACAAAAGTTGAACTAAAAATTATTCTATTTAATTTTTAATAATTGTTTGGAATAGTAAATCTTATATGTTTCAATGTTTTTTTAATATTAATGTGTGTCAATATTATTGGAAGACTGTTCATATTATTTTTTTGAATTTCTAAAAATTCAAATGATTTAGAAAAGTTTTATACGTTGAAAAAGTTAAGCAATTTAGAAAGGGGTGATAATTCACTTTCTTCAAAGGATTTAAGATTTTGGGGTTGAGAGAGAAGATTTTGAATCGCAATGCAGGATCAGTGCAAAAATTTCAAAAATAAATTAATAATTAATAAAGCAATTCCAAATTTTCAATTATGTGATTTTCATCTAGGAAATAGTGTAAAAACACATTTATTCATATCAATAAATTTACAAAGAAAAGGGAGAAAAATACATATAGATGCCTACTCTGGAGAGATAAATGATTTTTGGTTTAATGTTGTGAATGAAGAATGCTTCGATGATATTTTCTTGTTGAGTACTCATCTTCTTCAAGCTATGAACTTTTGCATCATTTAGAATTTTGATACATATAAAATTCAAGAAAATAATCAATTGCAAAGTAAAATAGAACGATATGAAAAAAAGTGGAGAGAAATATGTAATACACAAAATATCAACCCCTTGAGCTAAACAATCGCAGATATCTTGCCCACCAAACAATTGTGAATGTATCGTCCAATCCTCGAAGGAAAAACAAAATAAAAAAATGCTCAAATTTTTGCGGTTAATATGTGATTTATTTCATGTTTATTTCTAAATCTATTTTGACATCTTTGTTTTTGTTAAGTTGAGAGAAGAATAGAATGCTCAAGAATTCATTTGTGAAAATTATACTTGCATGACTTAACAAAAAACATAAACAGTTGGTTAGAAAAAAAAACAAAAGAGAAAAAAAACCACAAATAAATTGCAACACAATTTCGGCTTGCTTTTGTGTTTCGTATTGAGGGTTTGACTAATACATTTACAATTGTCTCGTGAGAAAGAACATGTGCACAATCTGCTAAAATTTTACCCCTAGGGGCAAACACACACTCCAATTCTCTTTGGTGTATTATATATTTTTCTCGATTTACTTGATTTTCATGACAATATATAGAACTCTTGCTCTCGAAATGCCTTTTTTAGCTCTTTTGATTCTCTTGAGAAACTAGTAAACTTGGAATGCAAAAGTAAAAGTTACAAAGTAATCTCTAATTACAAATTATTTCTATTTATATGCTCCTGGATTTGTTGTAATCGACTTGATGTCTTCTAGAATTTGTTGGTTGTAACCGTCTAACTTCTTCTTGATTAGTTATAACAATTTTATTGGTTGAGTTATTGTAACAATAAATTTCGTGTAAATAATAAATAAAAATATGGAAATGTTTACAATTTAATTTTAATCGGATTGAACCAATAATATTTTAGCGAACTCTAGCTCTAGACTTGATCCTCTCGATTCTTCTCTTCAAAGTCGGTGTTGACTTGAATGATTTGACGGATTTGGTAGCGAAATCTTCGGGTTGATCTCGTCGAGGTTGAATTTTGGGATTTATAACGTTAATCCAAGGGCTTAAGAGTCTTATCTTGGATTAAACGCTATTTACGGTGACTTTTCGGATGAACGTTCTTGAAGGCCGGATGAACGCCTTTGAATCTTCAAGGGGCCATGATGAACGCCTTTGAATCTTCAAGGAGAAACGTCCGATCGAGGGGTTGAACACCTTGATCTCGGATCGGACGCCGTTCGGTTGACTTGCTTGAAGAACGCCTTTGATGCCAAGAACGCCTTTGAATCTTCAAGAATGTATGAAGTCTGCTCGAGCTCGGAATCTGGAATTGTGTCTCAAATGAGTGAATGAAGGCCCCTATTTATAGTTGTAGGCAGAGATTGATTTAATGGGCTGGGCTTGGAAGGCCATTAGACTTGGCCCGATTTGATTTGATTTGATTTGATTTGACTTGATTTGAATTGTTTCCATGTGGGACAATTTGATTTAACTTTCCATTTAACGAGATTTTATACGTTATATGGTAAGTTAATTACTTTGCCACCAAGTTACGAATATTTAAATATTCGTAGGATTTGATTTTGACTTTTACGTGTATATTTAATATCAATAAATTATTTAATTTGAGAATTAATTTAATTAAATTCTCCAAATATAAATAATTAAATTTATTTGATATTAATACTTAATTTCCACTTTTCGCCATTTAATTGACGCAAAATTAATGTGCTTACTGTTACAACCGATTTTTGTTTGATAGTTGTAATCGTTTAACTTCTTGTTGTTGATTGTAATCGATTCTTGAAATCTTCTAACTGCTTTCTTCATCTGCAACTTTTCACTTCAGATGACTTCTCCCCATCCGATCTTGACAAGTCTTTCTTATTCTATTCAGCGTGTATTCAATCTTTTTCTAAGGATATGGTCGTCTCGATTTCTTCTTCACCTCGTCTTAATCTTGTCTTCGTCGATCTTTAATATTTAGTCTATCTATTACAAAGTCTATTATCACTTACTACTTCAAATGACTCTACCAAGATTTCAAGCTGGTCATCTTATTTTACTACTCATCTTAACATCATCAAAAATACTATTACATCCTAACATATAATTTAAGTATTTATAAAAAAATCTTAAAAAATAATTAAATTATTTTGTAGATATTATAATAGGTAAAATTTATTTGATTTGTGCACATTTTGTGCACGATTCGTACATGCACATTTCGTGCAACTTTCGTGCATAATACATATATTCATATTTTACGCACGACTCATACGTGTACATTTCGCAATTCGTATGTATATATTACGTGCTTATTTTAATAAGTTAATAACATCTTAAATGCGTCGGCCGTGGATATATGGAAGAATGCATTTACAACGACGTGAATCTAATGTCGACCACCCTATTCTCCATGGAATTTGCGGATTTCAATTCGAAATTATCTTAAAAGATAAAAGATTTAATGTGCGAAGTCT
This sequence comes from Paraleonurus japonicus, assembly GCA_030762865.1. Taxonomy (NCBI): domain Eukaryota; kingdom Viridiplantae; phylum Streptophyta; class Magnoliopsida; order Lamiales; family Lamiaceae; genus Paraleonurus; species Paraleonurus japonicus. The sequence goes on from CM061052.1 coordinate 31,969,694, forward strand.
TTGAGATGTGTTGGCAAACCTAATTTGGCCTAACATTTTTCTATTTTGGCATCCATTGATCCTCATGGGATCTCTAGGGATCTAAAGGTTCATACAAACAAGTTTTTACATCCATTGATCCTCATGGGATCTTTAGGGATCTAAAGGTTCGTACAAACAAATTTCTACGAATCTTTGATGAGATAATAGATGCAGGGGTGAAGCTAATTAATGACTCACGCAAATGATCTATTACAAGCACTAATTTATGAAAGTGGGATGTCCAAAGATGACATCAAGCATATGCTTCTAGTAACTTGATGCTTATATTATCGTATTTTTTCTACTAAATTTTAATTACTTACTATGTATGGATCATGTTTAGGACCTATTCATATAGTCGAGATGGATACAAGTGCAAGCACTGGAATGACCCATGACTCGAATCAAGCTTCAAAGTCAGGAAGATATCAAAAGTAAGAGACGAGATTGAAGATATCATAAAAGAAAAAGAGAAAGGAGAAGTCGAAGAATCGGACATAGGACGCTTCTTGTATTTGCAAGCGATAATGAAAGAGACATTGAGGCTTCATATGCCCACTCCATTCTTAGTACCTCGAAGGCCGAGGTGGATGTTCAAATAATCGGCTACATGGTACCTAAAAGTGTAGACATTCTCATGAATGTGTAGGCGAGTAGCAGAGACTCCAACATTTGGACAAAGGCAGATGTATTCATGCCGGAAAGATTCTTGATTGATGACATAAATTATATAGAAAAAGATTTCAAGCTCATTCCGTTTGGGCGTGGAGGAGAATTAGTTTTGAATATTTGTCGTTATGGAAAATAATGCATTTCATGCTTGCAATATTTGTAAGCGACTTTGGGTGGAAGTCCGGTATTGACAAGTTTTAGGTCCAGTCGAAAAAAAAACATAGCGCCTTTAAAAACAGTATTACATACAATAAATTAATATATTGTACACACACATAAAAATATAAATTTAAAATATAAAATATGTCATGTAAATTTACTAATAAAGTATATTGAAAAATAAGTTTAGCAATATGTAATAGATTAATCTCGATAGTTTTTATGTTTAAATTTGTACTTTCCAACAATCTAAATTTATATAATGATTATTTGTATATATTATAATAGTTAAACTACATTTGATATGAGCAGATTTTTGCACGATCCGTACATGCATACAAATTTCGTGCAACATCCGTATGTGCATATTTTACACATGATTCATACATGTACGTTTCGTAGTGCATACGTACACATAACATGCTTATTTTAATAAGTTAATAACATCTTATAAGATATTTTAACAAGTACAAAATATAAATTATGTTAACTAATAATTAAAATTAAGTCCTTTTTGATAAAATCTTACGTTGTTAATTGAATGATATATTAAATAAAATTTAAATCTAATGAGATTCTTTGTTTACCAAAAAGATTATATTAAAATTATATATATATATATATATATATATATATATATATATATATATATATATATATATATATATATATGAATTTTATTGTGGTGAGAATATGAATTTATTTTATTGTTTAAGTCAAGTAATGGTGACCCACCAAAGCCTTACTTAATTGAGTTCCAAGACAAATATACTTTTTATTTTTTTATTTTTTACGTTGGTCTTATGTGGATAAACCATATGGGTAAGGATAATTTTTAATAGAAAATAAACTTTATTTTGAGAAACATATATTAAATATAATATATATATATATATATATATATATATATATATATATATATATATAGTAGGATTACGAAACCTAGGGCCCATGTCGGGATCAAACAAAAATGACTGCTAGTACTCGTAGAGTATGGATGTCTTGAGAGAAAGTGGTCCCGTTAACGGGATTGAAGGAATTGGTGAGCAACGGTTGGAAATCGGACAACGGGTTCCGCATCGGATACCTTAATAAACTATAGGACTCTCTCGAGGCGGTCATTCCCGAACACCGATTTACAAATCAATCTAAACATAATATCGAAGATCATTGCTTGGAGAAAGAATTAGAGGTCACTGGTATCCGCACAACGCAACATAACAGCGTGAGCTTTAACACCACAACGAACACACTAGAGGTAACAGATGACCGTGTGGGAGTCAATACTACAGTACACCAAATCATTATTGTTTTTAAGATTGTTTTCCAATATGGTTTTATGGAATTTTAATTATCATAATGGTAGACTTATTGTGGGCACGAAGGATCCCTCGATGAAATGAATGAGATACATGGAGTGGCCGCTGTTCACCGATTGGCTTGAGGTGTTTGGTAAGGATCGAGCCATGGGTGAAGTGGTTGAGTATGTGCCCGATGCCGCCACAACAATGCATGCACATTATGGGCAACCATCCGGAGTTGAAGGAGTGGCCGACAATGGTGATGACGAATCAAACTATGTTAACTTAGAAACAAACAACACACCGCCCCAATCAAACCCAAATGGGGGAGAGCGCTGTGAGAAAAGTACAGCCTCAAAACAGGACGTTGCTTAGCCTTCATCCAATACTTCAAAAAGAGAAAGAATAAAGCGGAATCGGTGGAGCCAACAATGGCGGTCGTCATGGAAAATTTCTGCAGTCCACGAACGAATGGAGTGAGACAATGGCCACAAGGATTGGGTATGAAAAGGATTTGGGTCAACTAAAGACGTAAGTCTATGGTGCATTAAGCAACGTCCTAGGATTGTCAATCTCAGACAAGTTGGATGCTACGGAGCTTATTGGTGCACGCAATGATCGGTTAGAGATGTTCATGGGAATGATCAAGAGACTAGAGCAATATATGCAGTTTGGTTATTAGAACGTGAACATGAACGAGGAAAGATGGGTCCGGCATAATTTGGAATTATGAGGACAAAGTATGAATGCCCTTATCTCACTATGATGGCTCTTTGCGTATTTGTGATATACATTAATCACATGCTTTATTATCGGTGCGATATGTTGATTTTGCAACGTATTTGTTGAACAACTAGATGTCTTGTTTGTTATTAACTTGAACTATTTTTATGTTGTTGTTTATTACCTCTTGAATACTATTGTCTTTTTTGGCAAAATATCCGAGGTGGAAGGTATCCATTTGGGTGATTTCACAGACTTATCCTTATGCTTGGCTTATTCCTTTTTTATTTAATAGTAGTTAATAATCTTACAACAACTATTAAAATTGTATGTATGTATATCAATTATAAATTTCAAACTACACCACTAATAAAAGACGGTTTTTCCAATATGGCAAGTTTACGGCTTCTTGTAAAATAAAATTTCACTATTTATTTTAATTGATCTTCATCTAAATGTGAATGATGATACCGGTTTGTCCTCACATTTTTGCTCAATTCGAAAGTATCAACCCTAAACCTAACAACATAACCAAAAACACATACCAAATTATTTTAATATTAAAACCCAACAGCTTATCCACATGACACAAACATCAAACTCATCCATTCATAATATTACAAACATAACATCAACCATACTAAATTTTAATTGTAACGGATGCTGACACATACGTACATGACTCTTCATAATGTGTTTTTAAAACAATTGTATTACCTAATAGTTCTTTTTTTTTTTTTTTTGGAAGCATTATAAAACTACGACATCAATACTTTGCGCTAGATGCATGAGCAACCTTCAATGGGCTTGAAGAGGCACACGATGAAGACTCTTTCCTTTTATCATCTAGACATGCTGGCATTTTTCATTCCTCGGGTTGGCGGGAGTCTTTGGAATGTATGCGCTGTTGTACACAAAGACTAACAATAGCGAGAACAATGTTTGGTTAAGAGTTTTGAACAACTTTTATGAGGTGGTTTTTGTCCATGCATCACGGGTGAAGACACTTCGTCATTATCTGAGTCAAGTATAATAATAGGTGCAGTGCCGAATTATGCTCGATACGGTCCGGGCTATCTCGAGCTTATTATGATTGTCTCCAGAGGTGCGATAACATCATCTCGCTCCAAACAAAGACTTCAGTGTCCTCGTACTTAGCATCGCCTCGATGATAGAACGCCTTAGTGAATTCGTCCCACTACGGTATACATGGACATCAAAAGCATTAGACATTTTTCATATACGTAAAACCAGCCTCACGCCTGAATTTTAGTAACGAACATTATCAAATACATCCCATACCTTGAACAATGCATCCCATACCTTGAATGTGGTGTATCTTTTCTTCATAGTTTCGACCAATGTCACAACGTCTCCTACGTGAAAGACTTGTCTAGCATGACATTAATATATTCCTTGGCGGTCATTATCTGTTTGGAGTTTTCACCACCCAAAATCCACGATCCGAGTTTGATGTCATCCATCAAAACCCGAATGAAGATGCCCACAAGTTCTTTGTTCCAATGACCTTGATAAAAGAAATATTCCCGAGGTTACGGGGACTAAAAGCTCATGTTTACTTAGCTTCGTGATTTATTTTCCACAAGAGTTGGAGCCACTTTTATATACACAGTGTCATTAAGACTCAACAACCAATAAAAGCAAAAGTCAATATAGATATATTAACAATGATGAAGTAGTCAACCACCAACACACATGCATTCAAAGCCGATATCAAGTCTATACATAAACTGGTCATTAATTTCCAAAATCAGTCAACCACTTCCACACGAAATCCAATTTCAAATAACATAATAAAATTAACAACACATGATTATATCTTGCAATCCAGGCATAAATCCACTACTCGCAAGGAAATTCACAATATCATTTTCACTAGACACATTCAAACAGTCTTAATGACAACCATACTTCAACCCCAGAACAAAACCAAGACTTAAAATCAAACTTGCAAGAATAAAAACAAAGATTAGTATTGAAATTGTGTGGGGAAAGGAATTTGGCAGCACAACACGAAGTTCATACGAACCGTAATCAACATGACAGTCGACGCAAGACACAACGTCTGGGCAATTTTATCATCCCTACCTACTTTGTAAATTTTCGTTGTTGGTTCCCAGATGTCATTTTTCGTTGACTAAATTTGAGACCTATTCACCGAGACCGTCAATGGGGAAGACCGTGGGCTTACGAAAGAACAAGTAGACGATCCATGTACTCGATGGAGTTGGTCACACCATAAAAAGGACTTGTAGTGATTCTCATCCGCCTGACACTTGAAGTAGTGTTGTGCCGCCCGGGGTTGTGAGACAAGTTCTTGGCGCATCACCGCAACATTGGCCCCTAGCCACAAGAATAGAACGGTGCGACACTAAATTCGGTGATTTCGGACATGGGATTTGTCGGAAGGCGGTGTACCTGAACCAAGATGAACAAAATCCATAAGAATCGTCACTATTTAATACACGTGTAATACATAGAGAAAATACAATTTGGTGTATGGTGATGTAATTATTGTCCCGATGGTATTCGATGCTCGAAATCTTGGAGCGATCTGCAAATCGACAGAAGCCGCTTGAAGAGATATTGGAGATGACACGGAAATGGATGAATGAAAATTGGGGGTGTTGTGAGGACGATAAGGTAATTACAAGAACAAAAATAATGACGTTTGTATCACACACACTTATCAGGGTGATATGCACATAAACCAAACAAAAATTAAATTATCTAATGATAAATTACACGGACAATCTTATATGTTAATTGGTCGCTCCGATTGTAAATCATCTCTACCAAACAGGGGCTTAGTTTACTAGTTATCTTTTTGTTTTGAGAAATTTTTATATTAATATATATATATATATATATATATATATATATATATATATACATACTTACACCAATTCCAATGTTTTAGCTTGAGGCTAGGGGCTTGTGTGAGTTGATACGAAACTTTAATCGAAAACAAAAAATAATATTGAAAGTGTAGGATTTGGGGGCTGTTACATCTTCACCTCAATAAATCTTCAAATTAAAATATGTTTGAGCGGTTGGTGGATAGTTTTAACTACGGTAGCCGTATGTTAAAACTTGATGATTTATGCGGTTTTGTGGTCACTCCTAATGATGTGCTTGATGTATTCATGCTCCCTAAAATTACTTGGTGTTCCAATTTTATCATATATTAGACCGATCAATCTCAAATTCTCGATAGTTTTAAATCGACTATGATTTTTCCTGGGGTTTCTTTAGGGTGTATGGAAAATGCTTTAAAGGACAAAATCCCTAATGTTGGAGAGAATTTTATTAGGATTTTTGTGTTATATGCTCTGCCGACTTTCCTTGTTCCTAGTCCTAACCGTCTTGTGAGCACCAAGTACTTGAAATCGCTTGAGGTTATTTAAGAGATTGCAAAGTTTGATTGGTGTTTGTTTGTCCTTGATAAATTATGTGAATCTATTAGGATGTACAAGGCTGTATCTTCAAAGGCGGTTAGTGGGTGTGGTTTGGTACTTCAAATTATGTATTTTCATTGATTGAAGTAGCAAGGAGTTCTTGAACCTACCACTCTTCCCCTCATTACACATTGGACTATGAAGAAGTTGAATGATAGATGTATTCAAGAATTGAAAGTTGGTGTGTATAGGTCGGGGAGTTTATTGTGAATACATACTGTTAGGTAAAGAAAAATTGTATTTAGTTTTGATGTGTTAAAAGTGTAAAATAGGATGACCAATCGAGCATCTTGTATAGACAGTGAAGTATATCTTTGTAAATAAAACTAAGTATAAATAGTCGACTAGGTCAAGACATCGAGACAAGGACAAATCTCGAGATAAGGAGAGGAAATCGACGAGGTCAAAATTTCAGACAAGGATAATACATAGAAGACTGATTGACATACAATACTATAAATAATCATCAAGACAAGGAATGAAGACAGAGACAAGAAGGAGCAAGTATCGACGATGAGGTGTTAGAGAAATATTACACAAAGGTTCAAGAAGTTGTTTCAACTAATCAAAAGGAAGTTACAGGATTGATTATATTGTTATAACTTATCAAAACCGAAATCAAGGAAGTTACAACTACCAAGTGAAGATCTCTATAAATAGGGATAGAAATTAGTTTAGAATCAACTTTTGATACTTTGCACTCATCAATATACATTTTGTATTCACAAGTCACAAATATTGTTCACATTCACAAACGTTTTATACGTTTTCGGTTCTTAGTGTTTATAGAACACTTTTCTCATTAGATCTTCAAGCCATAGATATTCGTAAATTAGGAAGAATTCATTGTAAGGCGGAAGATTCTTTATTGTAAGTAAGTCGGCGAGAAGAAAGAATGTAAGTAAGTAAAGCCCCTTCTTCAAGATTGAAGAAGGAGAGTGGATGTAGGATTGTTATAATCCGAACCACTATAAATCTGTGTTCTTTATCCCTTTGATTTACTTGTTTGTTTCTTTTCAATTCTTAGTTGATCATCTACGATTAATCTCGGATTAAAGTTAAACCTATCTTGTCGATTGCTTTTGATCTTGTTAATAGTTGAGATTAAAATTGTTTTCCGCATTGTGTTCATCTGGTATTTTGAATTTATTTTGAAGAGATTCAAAAATCTACAAAATCTATTCAAACCCCCTTTCTAGATTTTGTTCTAGAAGGCTAACTCGAGGTTTTATTCAACTCAACATTCCGGGACCAACAAGTGGTATTAGAGCAGTTGTTAAGTCATGCGATATTAATTTTAGGTCTTAACTAAGATCCTTTTTTTTTGTTCTTGATAATCTGTAGTTTCTTTGTATTCACTAACAGCTTCTACTAACAAGATCTTGCGAAGTATTGTGGTTTTTCTGTTTTATCATGTCTTACGTGAAAAGCAAGAAATCCAGGAGTTTGCCTGATTTTTCTATAGAAGAATATGATTCTCGGAAGTTTAGAATGGAGAACCATCTTAAAGCAATTCATGACAGAATGGAGGAGGTTCTTGAGGAAGGACCCATCAAGTTTTATCATGGTGGCACAAGTGATGGTACTACATCACCTGAAACAAGAGTTAGGCATGAAAAGAAGAGTTCGAACTCACTAATGATGAAAGGAAAATTCACAATTTAGATCAAGTTGCAAGAACTGAAATTATTGAAACATTGAGCAAGGATTGGATTGAAAAGGTTAAAAGATGCAAGACTGCCAAGGAAATGTGGGAGACTCTTGCTGGAATTTGTGAAGGATGCGAACAGTCAAAGAAAATAAGCTACGATCTGTTCTACATGCATTTGACACGTTCAAAATGAAGGATGGTGAAACCGTGGATCAATTGGACGTAAGACCGACTAATCTTGTGAACAAAGCAGCAGATTTGGGTAAGACTTACACCGAGAAAGAAATTAACAACAAGGTACTCAGATCTTTGAGCAAAAGATGGAGAGAGAAAGCTAATATTCTCAAGGCAACATGAATTTGTCATCAATATCACATCACACTCTTTTCTCTCATCTCAAAGCACTGGAATATGACATTCACATCGAAGATGAAGAAGATGAGGCAAGAGTCATCTACATCTGGAAAAACAGTAGCTTTTGTTCATAAAGACGAATCGAAAAGATTTCTAAAGCATTCTGATTTGTCCATAAAAGAAGAAATGGCTCTTTTGTTGAAAAGGTATGAGAGGCGAAGATGAAGTACGTAAGAAACAAAAGAGATGATTAGATCGAAGGAACTATAGATCGACAGGGATGAAAAGAGCTCGAGATAATGATAAAAGGAAGGATCGGTCAAGAAGTCATAAGTCACCTATCGGACGAGGAGATAGTAGTCCAAAACAGAGAGGAGATATATGCTATACATGCAGCAAACCTGGTCACTACAGGCTATGATTGTCCTCAACTTACTCCCAGAGAGAGAGAAGAAAAGAGGAAGAAAAGAGATAGAAGGTTTCTGACCAGAGAGCTCTCCTAGGCGAGAAAGAAGAAGCTCGTGAGACATCATCATCCTCATCCTCATCTCGATTTTGGGTCGATGATGACATATGTCTAATGGCTAAAGAGGTACATTACTATTCATCATCGAGATAATGACTGTGACACCTTATGCGAAACCGATCCCAGTCTTATTGATAAACTTTTGAAAGATTTGGAGATCGCTTCTAAACAGATAGAGACTGAAAATCTTAATTTAAAGGATCAAATTTCTGATTTAACTAAAGTCAATCAGACTAAGGAAAGTGAGAAACCAGGTCGTACATTCAAGGGGAATGTCGATCGAGATGATCACGCACCTTGTGATAAGACAGATAAGTTAGAAACGAACTCGAGTTCTTTAAAAATAAAATTTTCAAACATCTATTCCGAGAATGAGAATTATAAAAGGACTAACAGAGAATTAAATCTCAAGTTAGGACTTATGAATAATTCTCAAACCACAATAGATAAAATCTTCAATTCATCTCAAAAAGTCTAGTGATAAAGCTGGATTAGGTTTTGATAGGAATAAGAAAAATGATCCTATAAAACCTAGAGTCTTTGTGAAAGCAGCTAAACCTAAGGTAGAAACTTTATTCAGTCCCTGAAACCAAAGGAATTAATTACCTCATCCGATACTTCAAAAGAAAAATCGACGAGGAAAATAACTCCTAAGGCTAAACCTAAAACTAAATCAAAGATCTATCCTAGGTATAATAGCTTTGATGGAAGAAGCAAATCATATCCATTCTTACCAAGATTCAAGACAATTTCAAAAGATCAATTAAATAAGATTGATCTTGAAAGTCTTATCTTAGTAGATAGATATGGATGCAAGCTTCAATCTATGGTTTTAAGGAACATTGATATTTTTATCTGGATTCCTAAGAGTCAACTTAACATGAAAGGACCCAAAATACAAAGGGTACCTAAGCAATAAATTTGTGATTGCAGGAAGATAAGAAGATAGTTGATAAAGGAGACATTCTTGAGGTCATCTGGTACATTGATAGTGGTTGTTCCAAGCACATGACCTATGAAAGACGACTTCTCTCTAACTATCAAACCATTGATGGACCTAGAGTGATGTTTGGTGATAACAACTATGGACTTACTAAAGGTGTAGGAACACTAATGATTGGAGATGTTCAAGTTCAAGAAGTTTACTACGTGGAAGGATTGAAGCACAATCTACTATCTCTGTTTCACAATTTTGTGATAAAGGGTTTTGTGTCAAATTTACTCATAATGCATGTTATGTTTTAAATGGTATCAATGAAAATATTTTATTGGCTGGAGTAAGACAAGGTAACATTTATGTTGCTAATTCAAAAATGTCCTAAAGATACTTGTCTTGTTGCTAAGAGTTCAAATGACTTAAGTTGGGTGTGGCAGTACTGACTTGGTCACTTAAACTTCAAAACTCTTAACAAAATAACAAGGAAATCTTTAGTTAAAGGACTCCCGATAAAATATTTTCAAAGAATCATGTATGTGTTTCTTGTCAAAAAGGAAAAGCAGACCAAAGCTTCTTTTAAAACAATAAGTAGTCCTTCTTGAGAAAGGATTACGGAACTTCTTCATATGGATCTGTTTGGTTCGTAACTCCTCTCGGCTTTAGTGGAAAAAAATACACCTTAGTAATTGTTGATGATTTTTCAAGATTTACTTGGGTTATTTTCTTGTACAAAAAGAATGAGACTATGACTAAGATTCCAGAATTTCTTAAAAAGATTCAAAATGAAAAGGGATTAAATATTGTTAAAATTAGAAGTGATAAAGGTCTTCGAATTTCTAAATAAACTGATTTCTAACTCTTGCATTGAGAATGACATAGCTCGAAACATCTGCGGCAAGGACTCCACAAAGAAAATGGAGTTGTTGAGAGAAGAAAGCAGAACATTTAAAGAGGCGGCTAGAACAATGTTATCTCGAATTCAACACTCCTCATAGGTTTTGGGCGGCGATTAATACGACTTGCTATGTTCAAAATAGAAGTCTCGTTGGTCCAGGAAAGTTGAGTTGATTAAAACCTTGAGAATGCTTCCTAGAATAAAATCTAGAAAGGGGGTTTGAATAGATTTTGTAGATTTTTCAAATCTTTCAAAACCAATTCAAAATATCGATTAAGCACAATGGATTAAGATTAAATTCTCAACTTCTTATAAGATCAAAAGCAAGGTTGATATCTTGATTTTAGTTAAGATTCTGAATTTAACTCTTGATGAAACACAAATTGAAAATCAAACAGAAAATGAAGAAAGCAAGAAATAACACCAGGATTTATAGTGGTTCGGATTTTAAAATCCTACATCCACTCTCCTTCCTCAATTTGAAGAAGGGACTCTACTTCTCGCTTACTTTCTCACTTCCGACTTACAACTTACAACTTGTACAACTCTTCAAATCTTCAATCTCCTAGACTCTTCTTCTAGAAATCTAACTATTACAGTGTATATTGAATTTTGAAGATTACGGGAAAAGTGTTCTAAAACCACTTGGAACTTTTTGAAACTCTCTAGAAATTCTTGTGAAAAGATTGTGAAATCTGAATAGTGAATTGTGTAAATCAAATATGCATAAGTGTTCTCTCTCTCTTAAAAATGAAAACCTAGACCTATATATAAGTCCTGAAAAGTCGGTTAGTTTGTTAGTTAGTTCTAACAAACTTGAAACTACTTAACAAACTTAATCTTGAAAACTCGCTTAAAACCTCGGTGATTCTTCCTACTGTCTGCAGGTGACTTGGTGAAGATTAGTCTTTCTTATTCTACTCGGCTTATCTTGACCTCGTCTCGAGCTCTTTATACTTGTCTCCCGCAGATGACTAGACTTGAGCTTGTCTCCGGATGACTTGTCATTCCTCGTCTCCAGTGACTTTGAACTAATCTTGACCTAGTCTGATCAGCTTCGTACTAGAACTTAGTCTTCGATTCTACATCATAGTCCGCTCATCACAGAGCAGTCTTTTAACTCATCAAAACAATCTTGGTCTAACAATTTCCCCCTTTTTGATGAAGTTAAAACCTACAAGAATAGACACACTCACAGTGAAGTTAGTTTAGAGTTTATCAAGATCAATAGATAGGTATCAAAGCACATTTTTCACATTACAACAGCATTTATTCACATTTAAAAACTTTAGATCTTTTAGACTCCCTAAAAAAACTTAGAAAACCAAATGAGTCTTCAAGACTTAGTTAAAATTTGAAAACATTTTTAAGTCTCGAGAGATAAAATTCTCAGATGACTTATACTTAAGAAAATTTTAAGTTTTTCTTAAAACAGAAAAAAAACTTTAAGAAATTAATACACATAAAATGAATCAAACAAAGTATATTCACATTAAATTTACAAAGATTACAGATGAGAAGATAATAGAAAAGTAGAAATAAGGAAAAGAAAAATCCTGTTTCTATCGGTCTTCCCACTGGTCTTCATCCGGTATCATCGGCCCAATTGAATACCCGCCTCCTAAGTCTGCTTTATATCCTCCTCTTGAGTGAGTCCAGATTCAGCCTCTGCCTTCTTCAAAATACCCTTTACCCAGTCTAGGTCCAGGATCCATCCGATTTCTGGCGGGGATGGCATACTCAAAAGGCTGGAGAGATCGGGTTGACGTTGAACTCAACATCGGCTTCTTCCACAGACGATGATAGAACTCCGCATCAACCTTCTCCATCCACTCATGCCAAGCTAAATCTGGATCTTGCTTGAGAAGCTCAGGGGCCCTTGAGAATATACCAGTAAATATATCCACATTCCCTCCAGATTTTTGTCTTTGTACTCGGTGCATATTTCCCACAAGCCGGCTTAGGAGGAGCAGATGTGTTGTGGAATGGCCTGAACTTCCCACCGCCTTGATCTTTGATTAACCATTTGCGCTCAGCAGTGCTCCGTAAGACGTTGGAGTCTTTCTTCTTCCTCTGCTTCTTCTTTTCTTTCTTGCCAAAATATTCCATCTCTCTTTTAATCCTTTTGATCTCGCTCTTCCGAGAGATTGGAATAATCAGCTTCCCTCTTTCCTTTTCCTTTAGCAGCAGCCACAGTAATGAGTTCACTGATCTGGGCTCGGCTGCTACTTCTTTTCCCTTCCCCTTGGCTCCTGATTCGGATTCTTTTAATCGAGCCAAGAGCTTCTACGACCTTTCCTCCTCTTCTTTCCTTCTCTTCTCCTCATCCTCCTTCAAAGCTTCCTCCGGTTGACTCACCCTCAGGTGGAGAGCAGCCAACTCATCGATTTAATCCGAGCTTCCTCCTTGGCTGCCTCCAGTCACCTGTGTTGGCCTTCATGCCCACGTCTTTCTGGTCTCCTCGACCACGGTGTGAGGGCTCGTCTTTTCTCTGCTTGACTTTTTCCCCCTTTTTAACTTCAGCAGCCAAGTCTGAAAGTTTTGCATCCAGAGCGTTGCACTTGACCACTGAAGTCCGAGTGGTCTACAGCCAACTCATTCACCACCGGCTGATTGTAACCCATCACTTCCTCCTTCAATGTCCTCATCTCCTCCTCCATAGATTTCACTTTACCAGCCAGCACGAGTTAGTGACATTTACAATTTTATCGAGATAAAGTTACCTCAACTTCTCTCATGCTGGCTAGCATCGTGTCTATTCTGACTTTGACCATCCTCCTCGTCTTTCTTTCCATTTTCCTTCGGAATGTAGCATTGACTTTCTTCTCGACGAGGGATAGAATAGAGGATATGGCTGTGGTGGGGCTCAGATCGGTGTCTTCATCCTCGGTTGAGGAGTCGACGAGGAAAGTATTTGTTACGGTTGATGAGATGGGAGAGGAATAGATTGTGTTTGAATAGTTGGAAGAGAAGAGTAAGATATTATTGGGATTGGAGAGGTCTGGACTGTAGGGAGAGGTATTTGTTCGGATGGGGTTGGGAGAGATGTTTGAAGTTGGGTAGAAGGAATGGATAAAGGGGATGGGGTAGATTCTATAAGTGGGGTTTGGATTTGACCGTAGGGGAGATAGGGCGTTGAAGAGGCTCGGGATACCACTGGGATATCCCTTCATTGCCAATTTGGATTTGTGGGGCTTCGGTGAGGCACGTGCTCGAAATGCCAGCTGAGGCATTTCTTCACGCCGGGTATGGAAGATAAGGAAGGAGATGTGGAAAGACTTGTACCTGCCTCTGGGAATTGGGGAAAGAAACGACTTCATCGGTTGGGGAGAGAGGAGCCTCGGTGACCAACCTCATTGCTATCTGAAGGACCGGAACCTCCTCTGGTAGCGGGGTTGATGGATCTATCTCGTTGTTCGGAGCTACCAGACTTGGTGGATCCTTGAGCTCTGGGCTGCTCGTCTTGGTCTCCTCACCAAGGGAATTTACTTCCTCTTCTTCCTCTTCATCTCGAGGCAACCTTGGCAGAGCAGCAGATGAGCTTTCCCCTTCTTCTTCTCTCGAGGCTTTCACCAACCTCCTCTTCCTCCTCCGAAACATCCTCGGGACCACGAAGTGTTTCAAAGGTTGGACTTGAGGTGCGACCTCAGCTGCTGCCGCTTCATGTCCCTCTGTTTCGACCTCCACCTGGGCCACCTCAACTTGTTCGGCACTGGAACCCGACCCTCAGCAGCCCGCCAGACCTCGAGCCACTCGGCCGCATCGGACTCATCATCCGAGTCCGGAATTCCTCCCACTGTCATCCTTTGTGAGGATGCCCTTCGCTTCGAATACTTTTAGTACCTATTCTCAGTCAGCCTCCCTATTCAGCCCATCAATTAAAACAATGATTTTATTGAAGAGACATTGTAGAAGTAGGAACCCACCCTCTGCAGGTTGACTTGAAAGTGAGGCGTTTCTTCTCCTCCACTGAGCTTATGAAGTAACAGCTCTACCCAGTTCACTTGCACTCCATCCAAGATGGCTCGCATCACGCACAACTGGGTTTGGTTAACCCATCATGTGAGCTCTGCTCACCCAGATCCGCCTTCGTAACTCCGTCTCGATCACGAAAACCAACAATTTAAATGTAACTTTTTAGCAATTTTCCAACCAAGATTAAACAAAACAAACTTAGATTTAAAAAATTTAAGAAACATCATAGACTCGAGGTTAAGAATAAAGGAGTTTGAATAAAAGAATGAAACAAGGTTATTTGAGACCTCGTTCTCGCAAAGACATAAACTCAAAAGAAATCATCAGAAGTTTAAGGTAAATCAGATAGGATGTTAATAGTCATCTGTTTTCTACGAAGTTCATTGACTATTATGTCCTTGTCTCGATTTACTAAATGTCGAGACAAGTAATTATCAATTCGAGATAAGGTCAATATGACTAATCCTTGATTCTTGATTCCTAAAAGGAGATCAATGATATCACCACTGATTGCCCTTTGACACATAACTAGTGATAATTCTTTCTAGACATTAATTTTAAAGAAAGGAAAAGAAATAAGAAAACAAATGCACACAATTAGAAATCAGCTAAAGATGCATCAAGTAATCCTAATTCTAAACACATTTCTTTAAACCTAGACTCACTAATGGTTTTGTAAGAATGTCGACTTTTTGTGATTCGGTGGCAATTTTCTCAATTCTAATGTCATTCTTTTCAACATGATCTCTAATGAAATGATGCCTAATATCTATATGCTTGCATCTAGAATGTAAAACAGGATTGTAAGTCATTGCTATTGCACTATTACTATCACGATGAAATTAGAGCAGTGATGTTTGAATATTATAGTCTCTAAGCTGTTGACTAATCCAGAGGAGTTGAGAGCAACAACTTCCAATGCCATATATTCGGCTTGATTGTGGAGGTGGCAACAGATGTCTGTTTCTTAGATAACCAAGAAATTAATTTGTTGCCTAAGAATTGACAAGTTCCGGAAGTGGATTTTCTATCAATCTTACATCCTCCAAAGTCTGAATCAATAACCCGATAGCTCAAAGTTGTCATCACCGGGTACCATAACCCTACTTGCAAAGTTCCTTTGAGATATCTAAGAATTTTCTTAGCGGTCTCCGGATGAGTTTTCTTGGGATTAGACTGGAATCTTGCACATACCCCAACCGCAAAGGCTATGTCCGGCCTACTTGCGGTGAGATAGAGAAGAGATCCAATCAGTCCACGATACTCCGTTGCATCTGGGTATCCCCTGCTCATCTGAATCCATTGAGAAGTTAGTTGCCATAGGTATTTTGACTTCTCTGCTAGTAATCATTCCAAATTTCTCAATCAGATCCTTAGCATACTTAGATCGATGTATAAATATACCCTTACTCATCTGTTTAATTTGTAAGCCTAGAAAGTATGTCAATTCTCCCATCATTGACATTTCAAACCTCGTTCTTCATGTGAAAGCTAAACTCTTCACATAATTTTGGATTAGGTGAACCAAAAATTATGTCATCTACATAAATTTGAACTAGTAAAATGTTGCCATCTACTTCCTTTCTAAACAAAGTTCTATCAATCTTACCTTTGGAAAAACCATTTGATGTCAAGAAATCGAGATAGAGTATCATACCAAGCTCACGGGAGCTTGTTTCAGTCCATATAGAGCTTTATTGAGTTTATAGACTTTGTTATTGGTCTTAAACCCGGAGGCTGCTCTACATAGACCTCCTCAAGTAACACACCATTAAGAAAAGTAGACTTAACATCCATTTGAAAGACTTTGAAAGAGTTATATGCAGCAAATGCCAAGAACAATCTTATTGCCTCTAATGCAATCTGGAGCATAGGTTTCATCATAGTCTATTCCCTCGACCGTGAATAACCTTGTGCAACCAGTCTTGCCTTATTTCGAACAATAGTATTGTTCTCATCTGTTTTATTTTTAAACACCCATTTGGTGCCTATAATCTTTACGTGTAATGGTCTTTCCACTAGATCCCATACATTTTGTCTTTCAAACTCGATGCAGCTTCTTCTGCATGGCTGTTATCCAATTTGGGTCCGATAATGCTTCCTCAATAGACTTGGGTTCAAGAAGCGACACATAACAACCGAAAAGACTTTCAGAGTCTAACATCATTCGTGTCTGCACACTACTAGATGGATCTCCTATAATCGATCGGATGGATGATAACTTCTCATCCTTTTGCCTATATGAGGAGAAGTATCCTCATCTTGAGTCTCGATCGGCAACTCATCCGACTCAACCTCGGTGACGTTCCCCTTCATCACCGACTCGTCTTTGATCGGTGATGTCAAAGGTGTACTGATCTGAAGGAGTCGATCGTGAAGTTGTCTTCGATTATCGGATGGGGATTTTTCTTCATCGATTCGAATCAAGACTAGGTAGATAGACAGGTTCTATGTTTAGTCTTGGATAATTCAATTTTATCTAGATTTGAAATTTGATTCACTTTATACCGAGAAGGAATACAACTCATCAAAAACAACATGAGGAGTTTCTTCCACACAAAGGGTTGTCTTGTTAAAAACTCTAAATGCTTTTGAAGTATTAGAATATCCCAAGAATATTCCATCACCGCTTTAGCATCAAAAGTTCTTAACTTAGATTTCCCATTGTTATGAATGAAACACTTACAACCAAAAGCTTTGAAGTATGAGATCCTTGGAATCTTACCCTTCCAAATCTCATAAGGAGTCTTACCCTTGTCTTTGACAACTAAACACCTATTCAGGTATAGCAAGTTTGTGTTGATAGCTTGACCCGTAACCTATGAGGGGTATTATACTCAACCAACATGCTCTGGCTGCTTCCTTCAAAGTTCTATTCCTTCTTTCAACCACTCCATTTTGTTGAGGAGTTCTTGCTGAAGATGTCTCATGTATAATTCCAAACTCATTGAAGAAGTTAGATAAACAAGAATTCAAAAATTCTGTACCCTTATCACTCCCGATTTTAATAATATTAACTCCCTTCTCATTCTCGAATTTGTCTGAACAGATCAGGAATCTTGTTCATAGTCTCATTTTTCTTGAAAAGAAATATGACCCAAGTGTATCTAGAAAAGTCATCTACTACAACAAGAGTATATTTCCTTCCACCGAAACCGAGAGGAGTAACAGTCCAAACAAATCCAGATGAAGAAGTTGCAACACTCTTTCGGATGAGGAGGAGTTAATACTCTTAAACGAGTGTCTAGGCTGTTTACCTTTTTGGCAAGCATCACATTTAAGATCAGTTGATAAAAGTTTTTCAGTAATCCCTTAACAAGGTTCTTCTTAGCGACTTACTAAGGTCTTGAAATTGAGATGACTAAGCCTTTTATGCCATAGCAGGTGATATCTTCTCCACCCTTAGCCATCGACAAGTATCTTGGGAACAACTATTAAAGTTGGCCACATAGACATTACCCTGTCTCAAGCCGCTTAATAGTACCTTATCCGAGGAATTATCCAAAATATCACATTTATCTCTTGAAAATTTTACAAGAAAACCTTTATCACAAAGCTGAGAAACAGATAATGTGATTATGTTTCAACCCTTCAACAAAATATACCTCGAGATACAGAATATCCTTGATAATCAAAGTACCTACACCTTTAGTCCGACCACAATTATTATCACCAAATACAACTCTTGGACCATCAATGCTTTGAAAATTTGATAACAGCTTCTTGTTATGGGTCATATGTTGTGAACGTACCACTGTCAATGTACCATATTGAAGCTAAGATCTCTTCCTTGAGTGATGATCCACCGTGAATCTGTAAAAGCAGATTAGTTTTGAGGTACCCTAGTGATCTTGGGTCCTTTTGGGTCAAGAATCACTTTAGGAATCCAAACAAACATCTCATCTGCAGACAATAAGTCGACTCAGATTTTCTACCAAATCTGTCTACAATAATATCATTTTTAAATGACAACTTGTTGTATTCAGATTAGGTAATTTTCCTAAACTTAGAAAATATAGGATAGCATTTGCTCCTTCCATCAAAAGAATTATAATAAGAAAATCTTCTTATTTTGGTTCTTGGATTCCTTCTAGTCTGATAGGAATTCTTCGGTGAATTCTTGGTTTGACTGGAAGCCGTAGTCCTTATCTCGACTAGTTGGTTTCCATGGACCAATTTTAATATCCTTTGATTGAGCAGATGCTTTCACAAATTTCCTAGGTTTTTGAACATCCGATTTATTGTTCCTATCATAGCCAAGTCCTGTCTTATCATGAGATTTCTCGGGAAGTATTAAAAATATGATCTATTACTGATTGTGAATTATTAAGTGACTAATTTTGAAGACAAGCTTCTCATTGTCTTTCTTAATTAATTCATTTTCAGCACAGACTACTTCAAATTTATCTTTTAAAGTCTTGATTCATTTTCTAATCTTTGAGATAAGCTGGTGATGTACTAGCTTGATCGATGAAAACATTCCCCCTTGAATGTTTCCTCAGTCTCAAAGCTGTTCATCACCTGCTTGCCTTTATTTAGAATTTGAATCGATCCTTTAAAAATAAATTCTCTGTCTCCACTGTTTATAAGCAGCTAAAGATGTCTTTAAATCTCTCAATAATTCATGTATAACAGTTTGGTCATGATCGGATGCAGGTCGACAAGAATCATTATACGAAGATGAATAGTAGATTACCTCATTAGCCATGAGACAGATCTCATCATCCGATCCAAAATCAGATGAGGATGATGAAGATGATGATGATTTCTTTGGCTCTTTTTCTTCAGCCAACAAAGGTCTTTGATACGCAAATCTCCCTGTCTCTTTTCTTCCTCTTTTCTTCCCTTTCTTTAGGAGTCGATTGAGGACAGTCATAGCTGAAATGTCTGGCTTATTACATGTATAACAAATGTCACTCCTATCCGATCTGGGACTGAAGTATTTCTTCTAACAGTGATCTGTATCTTCTTGTCTCGGCTCTTGTTTTTGTCATCATCCGAAGATTTATCTACCTTCCTATCTCGATCTGGATCTTTGTCTATCTCTTCCTGCAAATCTCAATTTATTTCTCTTATACTTCATTCTCAATTTATCATACCTTTTTGTAAGTAAAGTCATCTGCTCTTTCAAAGATAGATCAGCTCCCTACAGACTCTGTTGACACCTTGTCTTCTTTACTTGACAAAGGCAACAGATTTGGATGAGGTGCTTGACTCCATCTCATCTTCCTCATCTTCTATCTGAATATCATACTCTAAAGCTTTAAGATGAGAAAATAAAGTATGGTGAGTAATAGAGGATAAATCTTGAGTTGCTTTAAGGATATTGGATTTTTCCCTCCATCTCTTGGTTAATGATCTCAAAATCTTGTTGTTAATCTCCTTCTCGAATAATTCTTTCCAAGGTCACCGCTTTGTTAAGAAGATTTATCAACCTCATATCAAACTGATCTACGAGACTCATTTTCTTTCATCTTGAATGTTTCAAATGTATGCAATCTTGTTGTAGCTTGTTCTCCTTCACTTGGTCAGATCCTTCACAAACATTAGCTAAGGTTTGCCACATTTCTTTGGCTGTTTTACATCTCTTAACCTTCTCTATCCAATCTTTACTCAGAGTCTCTATGATTTCTCGTTCTAGCTACTTGGTCAAGATTGTGGACCTTCCTTTCATCATTAGTCAATCTGTAACTCTTCTTCTCTTGCCTAGTTCTTGATTCAAATTTGCCTCTGCTCGGTCTTTGGTACCTCCATGGAAAAACTTTATAGGACCTTCCTCAAGAACCTCTTCCATTCTATCATGAATGGCCTTCAGATGATTTTCCATCCTAAATTTCCAATAATCATACTCTTCAATTGAAAATTCAGTGATTCTGGACTTATTACTTTTACCCGATGACATGATGAAAACAAAGAAAAAAAAACTCCACAAAATCTTATTAGTAGCACTATTAGAAATGAAAGAAAATGAAGAAAATCAAGATTATTTGAGAATCTTGTTCAAGACCTAAAATCAATATCGGAAACTGACTTAACACTTGCTCGATACCACTTATTGGTCCCGGAAAGTTGAGTTGATTAAAACCAATGCTTCCTAGAATAAAATCTAGAAAGGGGGTTTGAATAGATTTTGTAGATTTTTCAAATCTTTCAAAACCAATTCAAAATATCGATTAAGCACTGATTAAGATTAAATTCTCAACTTCTTATAAGATCAAAAGCAAGGTTGATATACTTGATTTTAGTTAAGATTCTGAATTTAACTCTTGATGAAACACAAATTGAAAATCAAACAGAAAATGAAGAAAGCAAGAAATAACACCAGGATTTATAGTGGTTCGGATTTTAAAATCCTACATCCACTCTCCTTCCTCAATTTGAAGAAGGGACTCTACTTATCGCTTACTTTCTCACTTCCGACTTACAACTTACAACTTGTACAACTCTTCAAATCTTCAATCTCCTAGACTCTTCTTCTAGAAATCTAAGCTGTTACAGTGTATATTGAATTTTGAAGATTACGGAAAAGTGTTCTAAAACCACTTGGAACTTTTTGAAACTCTCTAGAAATTCTTGTGAAAAGATTGTGAAATACTGAATAGTGAATTGTGTAAATCAAATATGCATAAGTGTTCTCTCTCTCTTAAAAATGAAAAACCTAGACCTATATATAAGTCTGAAAAGTCGGTTAGTTTGTTAGTTAGTTCTAACAAACTTGAAACCGCTTAACAAACTTAATCTTGAAAACTGCTTAAAACCTCGGCTGATTCTTCCTACTCGTCTGCGGTGACTTGGTGAAGATTAGCCTTTCTTATTCTACTCGGCTTATCTTGACCTCGTCTGAGCTCTTTATACTTGTCTCCTACAGATGACTAGACTTGAGCTTGTCTCCGGATGACTTGTCATTCCTCGTCTCCAGTGACTTTGAACTAATCTTGACCTAGTCTGATCGGCTTCGTACTAGAACTTAGTCTTGAGTTCTACATCATAGTCTGCTCATCTGGAACAGTCTTTTAACTCATCAAAACAATCTTGGTCTAACAAAGTCTGATTGTCAAGGATAAGTGTAAAACTCCCTATGAAATTTGGAAGGGAAGACCTCCCAAAATTTCATATTTTCATATATTTGGTTGTAAATGTTTCATACACAATAATGAGAAATCTCAATTAAACACTTTTGATGCCAAGATAGCAGATGGGATATTCTTGGATACTCATCTATATCAAAGGCATATAGAGTTTTTAATAAGACAACCTTGTGTGTAGAAGAAACACCCCATGTGGTATTTGATGAATCTTCTTTTGAGATTTATAAGACAAGGGACATCACAAAGATATCGATAATCCGAATCGATGACTATAAAAGGATCAATCATAAAATTCTACAATCAAGAATCAGATTCAGACAATGGAAAGGAACCTGAAAGAACTTCCTCAACGGTGATCTACCAACCGATCGGACGACCAACGACACATCGGCTAATCAGACGACTAACGACATATCGGTGACCGGTAGAGTTATCGAAGGTAACATAGAATCATCTCGAAATAAATAATTCAGACAAGACACCATCCAATCGTAAAAGATAAAGGTAAGAAAGTAATGTCATATCACCCAGTGAGCGAGATAATGGTGGAGATTTAGACTGCGGTGTCCAGACGAGGACCCAACTAAATCAAGATTGTATGTTCAGTTGTTATGTGTCATTACTTGAACCTAAATCAATTACGAAGCTCTAATCGATTCCAACTTGATTAATGCCATGCAAGAAGAACTAAATCAGTTTCAAAGACAAGATGTATGGGAGCTTGTTGAAAGACCTCATCATCAAAAAGTCATTGGAACTAAATGGGTCTTTAAAAACAAGAAGGATGAAAACAATATTGTGGTTAGAAATAAGGCCAGACTAGTTGCTCAAGGTTATTCACAATCGAGGGTATTGATTATGATGAAACCTTTGCACCAAGAGCTTCGCCCGGGAAGCCATAAGATTGTTTTTAGCCTATCTGTTTTTAAAGATTCATAGTTTTTCAAATGGATGTTAAGTTAGCTTTCTTAAATGGAATCCTAGCTGAGGAAGTTTATGTAGAGCAACCCCTGGCTTTGTCAAAGGAGACAAGGTTTATAAACTAAGGAAAGCTCTATATGGACTTAAACAAGCACCAAGAGCTTGGTATGACACCTTGTCTGATTATTTAATTCAAAATGGTTTTGTTAAAGGTAGAATTGATAGAACTCTCTTTAGAAAAGAATTTGGTTGTGATCTTTTGTTAGTACAAATTTATGTTGATGATATAATTTTTGGATCAACTAACATATCTTTATGTAAAGAATTTAGTAGTCTTATGAAAAGCGATTTGTTCACAAATGATCTGGATAAGTCAACAGCTAAGGGACTATAATATTATCACCAAAGATGTACCTATCTTTTGTGATAGTAATAGTGCCATAGCTATTACTCGTAACCCAGCTTCTTCATACGAGGTGCAAGCATGTAGATATCGACACCACTTCATCCGAGACCATGTAGAAAAATGAGATATTAGACTTGAAAAGATTCTTACCGATTTTCAAAGAGCAGACATCTTGACAAAACCACTTGCAGTAAACAAGGTTTAAAGAACTATCTGTAGAATTAGGATTATTATATGCTTCTCTAGTTAATCTATAATCTAAATTCATGTCTTTATTACTAGTCTTTCTCAACTAGTTTATTATGTCTAGAAAGAATTATCGACAAGATATGAGTCAAAGGACAATCAGGTAGTGATATCATTTGATCTCCTATCATTGGAATCAAGAATCAAGGATTAGTCATATTGACCATATCTCGACTTGATAGTTACTTATTCGATATAGGTAAATCAGATAAGGACATAATAATCAACTGACTTCTAAAGATTCAGATGGCTATTGTACCTTATCCGACTTACTCTCGTTACTAACGATTTGTCTAAGTGTCTATGATTTCAGCAAGAACAAAGTTTACACATCTCTAAATACAAGACAAGGTCAAGATTATCCAAGTGTTTAAGAAGCAGAGACGGTGATGCTATCAATCCAGACGAGGTGAAAGTCCAGGCGGTTTCTCCTAAATACTCTTAATTATGAATATTGGATTCATATAATTAATATATGAATTTTATATCATAATTTTCTTTATCATTCATTTAAAATTGAAGTTACTCAGTGTAATAAAATATTTTGTTTTACAAAATAAAAGGATAAGGGTTCAAATTTGTTTTCTAAAAATAATAATATTTTATTTTATCTCTCCAGCTTAATCGAAAAGTAATTTCTCAAATAAGTAACTCTGTCAGGGAAAGAAGTTACTACGGACCGAAATTTTATCAAATTCATTTTTGAAATATGCCGAGTATACTCCACGCGCCAGAAATGGAGGCGGTTTCGAAATATGAATCGTCTCAATCTCACGCACGACATATTAAATAATATTCTATGCACTTTTCAATATAAATGTCATAATTGCATTAATGGCGATTCGAAAGCCTATATTTACACTTTTGCAGGCAATTATTATTCTAATAATTATTTATTACTATATTTTCCATATAAATAGACATTCGTGTGCATAATTTTCATTTACGCAGACATAAAACTCTTCATATTTTCTCAAAACCTCTCTTTTCCCTCCTAAAACCTTCAATATTCATCAATGGCGGAATCCAAAAAGAATATCAAGTTCGAATATGATTTGACTTCCATTAGATATAAAACAAAATCAGAAATGTACGTTGATTGGGATACTACCACCGATGCCGAAATGAGAGAAATATTAAACCGCTGGAATCAAGGGGTTTAAAGTAGTACCGTACGATGAAACCGATGAAGAATTTGACGGTGGATGATCTATGTGCTGAGTTCCCGACCAGGGAAAAAGCAACAAATACAGGATTAGAATCTCGAATTAGAACTAAGGAGAAGAAACAAAGAATCGCTTTTATCGATTTCTCGAGATTGGTGCGATTTTTAATTTGAGCACCACCGCGACAACCCATTCACTTATAAATCATCGGAATATTTGGAGAGTTTCCGACTAATGGCCGTAAAAACTTATCGTAATACAACGGCGAATCTAAAGAGGCCAATGTTGAAGAGAAAATACAGATTACTTATGCTGATTTTGACAAAATGTATTCTCAGGTGAACAACAGAGCCACGATGGGCTAACAAAACCGAGGATATGCTGTTTGAGAGCTATCCTAGATGGGGCTGAAATCAATCGGGCCGATCGGGTGTATTCAAGGATAATGGAGGAGAGAAAGAAGTTCATCAAGACTCCGATTCTGAGCGAGCTAATGAGATGGTCTCGACCAAGATTGCAAGTATGATGGCAAGGATCACCATCATACTTGAGCATAAGGTGGGTACAGACAACCTTGACTGGAGTGTTGGAGTCAAAAGTACACTGCAGAAGGGACTTCTAATAAAATACGAGAAGCTATATGGGCCGACCGACTCGAAGGAGATGGAGATGCTCTGCACCACCTCTAGCTCCTAAGAAAAAGGCTTCAAAGGCCAAGTTGAAGGAGACAAAGACGGTTTTGGTGGATGAATCCTCGTCTTCCGAGACGGAGGAAGATGAGGAAGAAGAGGAGAGGACAGCTTCCCAAGGGGGAAGTGTCCCACCGAGGTGAGTGGTAGGAGTATCGGGCAAGGCATTTGGAGCTGTGGAAGTCTTATCTCGAGGATGAATCCGGAGAAGGAGAAGAAGTTAAATCACCTTCATCATCTTCATCCTCATCCGAGGATGGAGTACCTAAACCCACCTCTTCCCAACCTCGGCGATGAAGGGGCGAGATGAGACCGCCGCCTCTCGAGCCTCTAAAACGGTCCACTCCCATAAGTCCAAAACAAACCCAACCATCATTTGATCCATTTTCTTTCCTACCCTCAACCTCATCTCGAACACGATCTATTTCTAAATTTACCCAACCCATCCGGGGAGATGGGACCAACCGAGACCTCACCGCGGATTCTTGGGAAGAAATTTATCCTAAGACAAGAATCCACTCTTAAGGACGAGCTCGAGCATTGAAGGAGCTTATTGATGTCTATCTGTTAAGAAGACTCAGCCGGGATCCTTTGAAGAGACAACTATTACGATAGCAAGGCGGAGGCAACAACCTTGCTATCCGGGAGAAAGAAGTTCTCAAAAAGGCAAAACTCAAGTCTTTTCAAGATATACTAACTGAAACTACCTTTGTCGATTACATTTTACAAAGAGTATATCTTGGAGACGAAACCCCGTAAGAGGTAGCAGTTGAGAAGGAAGGAGAGAAGAAGAAGGATGAGGAGACTGTTGTTGAGGAGGAAAGGTTGGAAGGAGTCACCGGTGGAGCCGCCGATGAGCCAGTGAGATGGATACGGTGAGGAGGCACAAACGGAGCAGATTGTGGAGGAGCAACCTGAAGGCTGAAATTGAGGAAATAAATCGACTCCATCTCAAGAGATAATCTTGCCATCCACATCTGCGTACGTATCCGAAGTAGAAGCCCTGAAAGTGAAGTACAAAATCTCAAGACTGCTCGTCTAAATGCCTTTCAATTGGTTCCTAATGTCATCACATCATCAATCAAGGAGAATATAGAAGCCGCAATTCTTGAGAAATCCAAAATTGATCTATATTTCTCTGGAATAAGACATGAGGAACAGATGGCTGAAATGAAAAAGAAAGTTGCTATGGAGATGAACTCACAAGACGCCCGGGTCAAACAATATGTTCGAGATGCATATCGCCAAATCGGTGATAGTGTTGAAGACCAGGTGAAAGAGTCTTGGAAAGCTAAGGAGGCTTCATTCTCTCAAGTGCTAAAAATGCGAGATAGCTTTGGAGAAGGACAGAGACAAACATCTTGAAAAATTTCATGGAGGAGGAGTTCAGACGAACCGAGACGGCTCACAAGAAGCACTGGAACAGCTTGATCGTAAAACCGGATTTGTAAGAGAAGAGCTCATTGGCCAAATAAATCAAGTAGCCACTATCTGTAATACCCGTTTCTTTGATGCTAAAAAGGGGGAAGATAGTGAGCTCAAGAAAAGAATTGAGCTACAGGATGATCGGTGATGACACCGAATCGAGAATAGATGAGTTGTTGGAGGAGTTGTTAAGAGCCGAGGAAGAGAAGAAGAAGGCGGTGAGGAGAAGTCTCGAGGGCTTTGAGAAGGTTGAAAAGGAGGACAAGAATGAATCCACCGAGTCCGAACTTGAACCCGAACTTCCATCCACCGCTGATCCACTCAGGTGCTGATTATCAAATCTCCCCATCCTCATCTAAATCTGCTTTGGGAAAGCTAAGGCTTCAAGCCAAATTCGAAGACCCGATCGAGACGAGAAGAAGAGGCAAGAGTGCTTAAGAGGAGAAGGGAAGAAAAAGAAAAGTATAAAAGGAGAGAAGCTAAGAGGAGGAGGGAGCAAGAAAAGGCACTGGAAAGACGTATGATAGGAAGACGAGGAAGTGGGTACAAAGGTCGAAGAATACATAAGGAGAAGAAATCTTTCGCCCATTCCACCGAATGCAGAAGCCGTGCCCAAGGAAATCCTACCCATGGATCAACAAGGCTAAATGGAGAGCTTATGAAGGGAATGGATCTTCTGTTTCATGTTTGCAAGAAGATCTCTTGGGGCACAGATGAAAACATTGCATTTCACGAATGGTTGGAGGCGAAAGATCCAAACTTTTATCGGTATTTGATTGACCTCGGAGACTCGAGAATTCAATGTTGACATAGTCGCACCACCTTATGCAATCATGTCTGCTCCACCGACGCAAGATGGCCAGCTAGATAGAGAAAAGGTGAAGCGAGATCTTGATCCAAGTGAGGCTGTGGCTGATCTAGGCTGAAGGAGGAGACATTGAGCTTGAAGAATCGTGTCTTCGATTGGATGACAATTCGAGAAGAAGACAGGTGGTACGATTAAGTCTCTCTTTTTACTCCTCTGAATGTTTGATGTGAAAGATGAAAATATGAAAAATGTGCTTCTTGTGAATATTTGTGAAATACATATTTTTGAACTACTCTCACAAAATTTGAGTGTTTAACTAACTTGTTTTCATAATTTTTCATTAACTAACTTTTGGTTTAAGTAATCTGACTTATAAGTTTATAACACTAAATCATCTGAAATCTTCAAATCTTAGTCTATATGTTGTCTTCAAAGTATTTGACCCTAACTTTGATCAACTACATTGCTCGATCATCTGTTTATTAAGTACATTGCTGCGATCATCTGTTTATTAAACTATTGCTACGATTATCCGACTATGTGACTTAGTTGTATATTTTATATCATTTTTTTAAAAGAGTACTAACAGTTTCTTTTCTTGGCATGTGTTTTAACATCATCAAAAAGGGGAAAATTGTTAGGTAAAGAAAAATTGTATTTAGTTTTGATGTGTTAAAAGTGTAAAATAGGATGACCAAATGAGCATCTTGTATAGATAAATTTGAAGTATATCTTTGTAAATAAAACTAAGTATAAATAGTCGACTAGGTCAAGACATCGACAAGGACAAATCTCGAGATAAGGAGAGGAAATCAGACGAGGTCAAAATTTCGACAAGGATAATACATAGAAGACTGATTGACATACAATACTATAAATAATCATCAAGACAAGGAATGAAGACAGAGACAAGAAGGAGCAAGTATCGACGATGAGGTGTTAGAGAAATATTACACTAAGGTTCAAGAAGCTGTTTCAACTAATCAAAAGGAAGTTACATGATTCAGTTATATTGTTATAACCGATCAAAACCGAAATCAAGGAAGTTACAACTACCAAGTGAAGATCTCTATAAATAGGGATAGAAATTAGTTTAGAATCAACTTTTGATACTTTGCACTCATCAATATACATTTTGTATTCACAAGTCACAAATATTGTTCACATTCACAAACGTTTTATACGTTTTCGGTTCTTAGTGTTTATAGAACACTTTTCTCATTAGATCTTCAAGCCATAGATATTCGTAAATTAGGAAGAATTCATTGTAAGGCTGAAGATTCTTTATTGTAAGTAAGTCGGCGAGAAGAAAGAAAGTAAGTAAGTAAAGCCCCTTCTTCAAGATTGAAGAAGGAGAGTGGATGTAGGATTGTTATAATCCGAACCACTATAAATCTGTGTTCTTTATCCCTTTGATTTACTTGTTTGTTTCTTTTCAATTCTTAGTTGATCATCTATAGATTAATCTCGGGATTAAAGTTAAACCTATCTTGTCGATTGCTTTTGATCTTGTTAATAGTTGAGATTAAAATTGTTTTCCATTGTGTTCATCGGTATTTTGAATTGATTTTGAAGAGATTCGAAAAATCTACAAAATCTATTCAAACCCCCTTTCTAGATTTTGTTCTAGAAGGCTAACTCGAGGTTTTATTCAACTCAACATTCCGGGACCAACACATACCCTATTAGTTTGAATGGAGGTGTACCTGAAATTTTGTTACTTGTTAAGTGCTACTAATTCTTTTTGTAAAGTGCTTTGAAAATTTAGTGATAAGTGCTATCTTATTGAATGTGTTGTTGAAAGTCTTATTTATATTTATATTGAAGTGCTAATAGTTTCAAAAGTTCTACTAGCACTTCTTCCTAAAAAGTGCTAGCACTTCTTATTATTTTTGTTACTAGTTAAGTGCTAGTAATAAAATTGTTACCTTCATTGTTGTCGTCAATGTCTTCTTCATTTATTTCAGCTTCTACCATTGCATTCAAATCATCAACCATTGTAGTCAAATCATGAATTTCATTCTCCATTGTAGATACATGTTGAATTATACTCAACCTTGTATACTGAAATTTTGTAAAGGAAAAAAATGTCACGAAGAAAATCGAACCATTCACCTCAAAATTAAAATTCTTGCTTTGCACAATTAGAATAAACAAGAACTATGAAATACTATACATTTGTGAGGAAGAAAAATAATGAGTATCATTATATTAAACTGAAAAGTACTATCTATTATTAATAAAAAGTGTCACTTATTAAAACTATAAAGTAATACAAAGGAACATGATGCACAATAAAAAAATGTTACGAAGAAGAATCGAACCATTCACCTCGAAGTTAAAATTCTCACTTTGCTGATTGGAGTGAATTGATGCATGTTTTTAGGGCTTATTTTAGTGCATAAAGTGAGCTAAGGTGTTGATTTTGTGCTTAAATGTGAAAAGTATCACTCTTTTGCTTGAAAAGTACTATCTGTGAGATTTTGATGTTTTTCGTCCATTTTGCAGGTAATTCGGTGGAATTTTGCCAATCCGAGAGTACCATTAGGCTTAGAATGAAGAAACGGACATAACGGACAAAAACGGGGGTCGGGGCCGAAGCCATGCGAGAAAAAGTGCCACTGGACTCAGGCTCGGTCGAGGACCATGAGCCTCGAGTCGAGGGCTGTGCAGAGAAGATCAAAAAATCGAAGAAAGGTAAGCCTCGACTCGAGGCATAACCCTTGAGTCGAGGGAGAGGAGATTTGCAAGGGCCTCGAGTCGAGGCCTGACCCTCGACTCGAGGGGGCAGCTTTTTCAGAATTTTCGTATTTAAAGGGCTGAGCAGAGCATTCAACCGGGAGAGACAATCCATAATAGCAGATTAGTAGCGGTTTTGGGGCGATTTCTCGTGCCCCAAGCCAATTTCTTCCTTAGGTAGAGTAGATTGATAGAATTAGATTTAAATTTATATTGATTGTTGCTAGATTAGCATTATATTAGCATTTGATCCTTGTAATTCTTTCAATTCAAGCTTGTATTTCATTTTGAGATTGGTGTTGAAGACTCAAGCATTCCTATTGTTGTTGATTGAAGATCAATTGGTGATGTTTTTCCTCTTTTGTCTCTTTAATTTTGTAATTGTTGTGATTTGTGTTTTGTTTGTGCAATTCTATCTTCTTCCCATGGATTTCACCATGGGATAAATCTTTATGCTTGGGTTAATTGAAATTGATGATGATTTGATTGATGATGCTATAATTGTTGATGATTGGAGATCAATTGAGTAGATTGCTTACTAATTGTGATTCTCAATTGTGCTTCATGCATAATTATCTCTTTAGATTAGTGTTTGATCACCCTAGCTATAGACGAGAGTTGCGCTAACGTGATTCGGGATTAATCGGGTGATAATTGTGTATGAATGCATGGATTAGCTGCTTGAATCGAGAGATTAGTTGCACTAAGGATACTTACATTAGTTTGTTTCCTAATTGTGATTCTTAATTGTGCTTCATTAAAAATTGTCTCTTTTGATTAATGGTTGATCACCCTAGCAATAGGCGAGAGTTGAGCTAACGTGATTAGGTGTTAATCGGGTTTCAATTTTGCATGATTGTATGAATTGGGGACTTCTACATTGAGAGATGGGAAGAACTAAGGATACTCACATTAGGCATTGTGATATTAATGGAGTGATTAATTTCATGATGGTTTATGCTTTCTAATTTGATTGATTTGCATTTGGATACAATCATAGCTTGTTAATCATGGATTCCTTGATGGAGATTATCCCTTGCAACAAATCCCCCATTGATTTTAGTGTATTTGATATTGCATTCTAGGTGTTTGATATATTGTTTGCATAATCTTGCCATTTAATTTCTTGCCATTTTATAGAGATTTTAGTCATATATCTTGTTGCAACTTTAGCCATCTAGAACTCTTTTCCTTGAATTTCGTTTGCATACTTTCTCCCTTGGGTTCGATATTTTGCGATTGGTCTTAAAAGCTTTTGCCCTATACACTCCAATCATTTGCATAATTAGAATAACCAAGAACTATGAAATACTATAAATATGTGAGGAAGAAAAATGATACGTGTCATTAAATTAAACTAAAAAGTGCTACCTATTATTAATAAAAAGTGTCATGTATAATTCATAAAGAGAAAAAAGCATCAGTAAGAATAATTCATATCTTGTTTTCTCTTTCCACATTGAATCAACAGTTCATTTTATCTTTGATTTGCAACAACTAATTACAAGCAGAGACATAGAAATTGTCAAAGTAAGATATAGAAAAAGAAATTCATTAAAACAGATATATTGAAATCAGCTATTCCAAAATTTCAATTATAACAAAAATCAAATTCTATATTGTTGTGAACTATGTGTGGAAACAAGAAAGAAGCGTCACGATATTATCATCCTTCTATATTCTTCAAAAGCAGAAAGATTCAATATGTTTTCAACTTCACATTTGTAATTAAAATCTAAAATGGTCATTTTTGTTAAAATATAGTGTTGTAGAACTAACCTTTTTGAAATCATCATCCATATTGCTCGGGATATTGAAGATCGACACGAGAGGCCACGTAAATTGAGATTTAAACTTTGAAAATCGACGTAAAGAAATTGGGGATCTAAAGAAAGAAGAAAAAACAATGTGTTGAGGAGGGATCGACGCAGAGCAGAGAAATTGGGGATTTAAAGGATAAAATTAAAAAAATTATGATGAAGGGTCGAATACCTAACCTCAAACGTAAAACTCTCATATTGTACCACTAGACTAAACATAAATCATAATAAAATTTAATTTTTCGTAATATATACATATGTTAAATTGCGACCCATTTTAAAAAATGGATCAAAATGATCCGGTGCATGGATACAACCACTCCACAAGATACCAACCCCTAAATTTGGTTTGAACTTGTTTTGCTATACTAATTGACTGGTTATTTTTCTATGATTCACATGATATTTACCGACATTGCCACTACAAAAAAATTGTGAAATACCGACGGACCAAATGCCATCACAAATACCGTTAAAATACCGGTAAAATACCGTCGAATTTTAAATTTCGATTTACCTACAAAATATTGTGAATTTAATTCAGTATTTTTCGATGAATATTCGCCGGTAGTTACCGACGGAATAGGTTCGTCGATAATTACCGATTTAATATCCATCGGTATTTACCGACGAATTAATTTTTGTCGATATTTTGTGACGAGAAAATACCGACGGATGACCAGATCTTACCGACGGAAATCCGTCTGTAAGTCCGTCAAGATAAATGACTATTTATTTTTTTGTAGTGTGTCATATTCAAATTTTAAGATATTGCATTAAATTACTGAAAATAAAAATGTTGATGAGGGAACGGTGCAGAGCAGAGAAATTGGGGATTAAAGGAAAAAATTAAAAAAGAAAAATTTGTGATGAAGGGTCGAACACGTAACCTCAAACATAAGACTCTCATATTGTACCACTAGACTAAACATAAATCATAATAAAATTTGATTTTTCGTAATATATATATATATATATATATATATATATATATATATATATATATATATATATATATATGTGTGTGTGTGTGTGTGTGTGTGTGTGTGTGTTAAATTGTGACCCATTTTAAAAATGGATCAAAATGACCCGAGTGCATGGATACAACCACTCCACAAGATACCAACCCATAAATTTGGTTTGAACTTGTTTTGCTATACTAATTTACTGATTATTTTCCTATGATTCCCATGATATTTAACGACATTGCCATATTCAAATTTTAAGATATTGCATTAATTTCTAATTTTATGTATACAATTTTTTTTTTTAACAAAATCTTATGTATACAATTATTTTGTACAATATCATTAATTGATATTTGATAGCAATTTTCATAAGAAATTGAGTACACGTATGTCATTTTTAGTGGTCACACATCTTATTATTAATATTTTAATATTTACCCAATATACATATTTAAAAGCTTGAAGGGTACGTTAAACAAAGAAAATTATGTGAAAAAACTGAAAGGTTTAGCCCCCATGGGCATAGACGGATGGTAAGTGGGCAAGGTGACTGGAGCACATACACTCCGACGTCATGGGTTCGATTCCGTGTGGTGACAATTTTTGCTGAAATATTGCGTGAAGTTGTTCTTTGGAATTGTGTCTCGAAAGTCCTCTCCCTTGCATAGCTGTCATTCGTGCACATCCCTCGATTTACCACCCGCCCGACCAAGGGGCCTCTGCAGTACAATGGGGGGTTTGCACCTTCGGGTATTTCCTCCTTATCAAAAAAAAAAAAAGTGAAAAAACTGAAAGGTTTAGCCCCCATGGGCATAGACGGATGGTAAGTGGGCAAGGTGACTGGAGCACATACACTCCGACGCCATGGGTTCGATTCCGTGTGGTGACAATTTTTGCTGAAATATTGCAGAGGTTGTTGCTTTGGAATTGTGTCTCCCGAAAGTCCTCTCCCTTGCATGGCCGCCATTCGTGCACATCCCTCGATTTACCACCCGCCCGACCAAGGGGCCTGCAGAATGCGGTGGGAGGGTTTGCACCTTCGGGTATTTCCTCCTTATCAAAAAAAAGTGAAAGGTTTAACTTAATAATTAATAAATATATATGGAACATTATTAATCACCGACCATTAATTTATTCTCTTGAGCCCATCAATTATGATGGTTGAATGGAAATCGCTGGTTCAAAAATTTGATGGAAATCGCTGGTCCAGAAACATACGTAGCACTCCATGTGGTAAAGAGGTAAATTATTTTTTAAGAACCATAACTTAATAGGGTGGCAAAATAAGGACTTTAACTTTTCGGGATTGACAAAATGAGGACCGTAACTTTTCGAGTTGACAATTTAAGAACCATATATAACTACTAAAAATAGCAAATTGAGGCCAAATCAGCCCGAATAAACCAAATTGAGCCCAAATTTTAGCCCGAGTTCAAGTCAAATTCGCCGAATTTCAACTCAAATTGGGTCAATTAACCTGATTTGTGAAAATTTGGCCTCTATTTGCCACTTTTTAAATTTATTATCCTTAATAGGCTCAAAGTGGTTAAATAAGAAAAGAAATAATTTAGTATGAAAAATTTTGTAAAGGGACTATTCAAAACAATACATAACATTCAAATTTTTTTTTTTAAAAAAATCACTATGACATATTTTAAAAATAATTTTTCTCTAACTTTATACACTATTATAAACAAATAATACTCGACGCCTACATAAAAAAAAAAAAAAAAAAATTAAACAACATAGATTATAAATCAGCTTTAAGTGCATTTTTTAAAATTGAAAATCAATATTATTCCTAAAATAAGTTGCAGGAAATAAGAAAATAGCTAAAAGAAAAAAATAATAAATATTTTTCTAAATGTAAAAGTTTTAATTTCTTTTATTTTTTACTGGTGATCTTCTATTATATCTTGCTCATTGTACGTGGAGAATCATGCGTGTTTACCTTGACACAGTAAATAAACAGATGATCTATCGAACGAGAGAGGAAGATAAAGAGATACAAATTGGAAATTGGAAAAATAATAATAATAATAATAATAAGATAAAACACGTTAATGAAAAATGTTGTGTAAAATTGAGGTGACACTTGTTGTTAACCGAAATATTCATGAAGTAATTAAAGTTGCTTTTAATCGGTTAAAAACAATAATGATTGAGATATTTATGATGATAAATATCCAAGAACAATCATAAGCAATAAATGCAGTGAATGTATGAATAAATGCAGGAAAACAAATAAAGAACACAAGGATTGCTGGGAGTGTTAGTCCCGTGCTAAGGGTGGATGTTTGCATCCGTTTATTATGCCTTATAGATCTTATTTATACATGGGATTGATTGCCCTTTGGGCATACAAAAGTACAAAATACAATTAATTATGTACAACCCCAACTAATTGAGGTGTACCACCCTCGCACTTGGGCGGGCGGCTGCCACTCACGTCCCGTCATCCGTCCTTTGGCAGGGAATCTTTTGTCTACCGAGGGAATTTCCTTCCTTTTTGGGCAAGGTTGACATTAAATTGAACCGCCACTGCGTACTGGTACTATTTCACGGGGCTTGGTCGGCAAGTCTTTCGCCCGCCAAGCTAGCTCAATAAGCATCTTCGCCGAGCTCGCCATCTTGTGTCGAGCTTGGTAAATGTTTCGCCGAGCTCGCCATCTCGTGCCGAACTTGGCGCTTTGCCTTGCTTCATGTTGTGCCGCTGAGATAGGCGTGCTCGCCTCGGCCGGGCGGCGGGTCCCTTGGCGGGCCGAGCCGGAGGTTATGCTCGCTCGGCCGGGCTCGCTTGCCATGCCCCGGCGAACTGGTCTTCGGTGGTGCCGAGCTCCTTCGAGCTCGGCCAAGTGGGATTGGGCCAGCCCATAGATTGCTTGGGCCTTGGGGGCGAATAAATCGGCATACAACAATTGCCCCACGCTTCGGTCTCGAGGGAGATCGGAGGCCGAGCTGGTCTCTTGAGGAGTTGTTCACCCTTGGGGCCGAGCTTCTTCATGCCGAGCACCCTTTGGGGTCCAACCGATGGGAGTTGGATAAGGACTTGGGGAAAAATGGCGGTTGGATAGGACAAGGGGTCACCTTTTCCACGTGTCCTACAAAAAGTAACTTTTGCAAGGCGCGTGGCGGTTGGAGGTGACTTCCTCGCAACCACCACACGCAGACACGTGGCGTGCCCTGTGGTGCCAAATGGTCACTTGACCTTTCACGAAAATAATCGCGTTTTTGCCCCGATAATTCGAAAGGTTTTGGTGTTATTTGCAAAGAAGTCCTTCCCGCTTCTTATAAATAGGGTCATCTTCTTCAAGTTAACCTTTCCAAACTTTCGAGTCTTTCAAGAGTATAGAGCGATTTGAGAGCTTCTTCGAGTCTTTCTTCATCATTCGTGCTCCTATTCCTCCTTTCAATCGGTTAATACCTTTCAAACTTTGAAAAATCTTCTTCTCTTTCATTTCTCTTTCATTTTCTCCGATAAAAATGGTAAGATCGAGAGGAGCTTCATCTCGTGGAACCGGGTTCCACTGCTCGCACGCGGCGCCGCCACTAGGGGTGGCACTTCACGAGGGGGTGGCGACGCCACCCCGTAGGTATGGTCTATCCGATCGGGATGGCTTGGGTCCGGTCTTCGGCCGTGCCGGAACCCCAAGCGCCGCCACTACCAGCGGCGGAGGTGCCGGAATGATGGGAATGCCCCCTTCGAAGGCACAGGGGACCCGGGCATCGACATGAGGCTAGGCGAGGACCTAGGCATGCCCCTTCCGACGCCGGGGTAGAAAGGGCGACCGAGGAGGGGCTCTTGTCCTCGTCCGGCGGTAGCGGGAGCGGAGTCGCGGATGGAGTCCGACAACGAGGCGAGGCTCCGGTCCCGGCGGAGTCTTCGTGGCCCACCGCCGCCGAGCTCTTGGAAGAGGGCGAGTAGGCCTTAGAGGAGGAAAGGGCGGCCGAGCAGGAGAGGGCGGCCGAGGACCGGGCCAAGCGGGCAGCCGCCTGTGTCACCATCGCCTATAGGACACCGGGAGCATTACATGGATCGGCTTGCAGGACCGGCGTCGACCTTCGACTTCCGAAGCTACTGCGGGAGCATCCCTACGTTCGCCGGAGAGGTCTCGCCGATGTTCGGAAGGCGGTAAGGTCGGACTGGCCGGCAAATGTGGAGGCAAGGCGGAGCTCGGTGAATGAGGCTGACTGGTCGAGTGGCAGGCACGGTGGCAAATTCCGAGCAATGTTCATCTTTACGTGCCCGCCGCGGATGAGAGGCCCGATCGGCCGCCGAAGGGAATGGTAGCCGTCCAACCACCATATGATGGAGGTAGGGCTCCGTTTCCCTCTCCATCCAAACATCTCCCACCTCCTCGCCGCATTGAACGTGATCCCCATCTAGATCCACCCCAACGGGTGGGCCAACCTCCCGACCCTCTTCGTGCGGTTGGGGAAGCTTGGCTGCATTCGGATGCCGACGCCGCGGAGGTTAATTTCATCTTTGCCTTGTCTCGAGTCCAAAAATGAGTTATACATCCGGACTCGGCGGGCGGGACATTCTTTAGTGGCATCCCCTCCAAGCTTCGGATTGGCTATGGAGGTGGTTTTTGTTGTCGGGGCTTGGAGGTCACTCGGGGTGAATTTTGACTCCGACTGAGATTCCCGTTACCTTCGGGCATAAACCCAAAAGTAAGTCCTTAAGTTTTTACTCGCTCGCGTGTGACTGATCTAATTTTCTTTTCCTTTTTGTAGAATTCTTTGTTCCAAAGGAGGAGTTGAATACCGACTTCCGCCTCGCCTCGCCAAGCCGCTACTCGCTCTCTGCGTCGAGCGGAAGTGCTCGAAGGTTAACTCGGATGAGGCTCGGCTAGAAGCCCGCTTCTTCTGCTACCCTGACCATCTCCGCCGAGACGCCGGTAAGGTTTCACTTGAGGGTGTTAGTCTTTATTGTATTTTCCTCGATTAGAGATTAACACTCCCGAAACTTGTAGGTTTTAACTATCCCCCGCCCTGACAACCCATACAATAATCATGTCGGCGGTTCCCAACCTATTCGGCCGGCGAAGCTTCGATTCAAGAAGGCGAGCAAGCCCAAGAGGAAGGACAAGTCGGCCGACGAGGTGGCCGCGGAGCAAGTGCCGGTGGGGTTCCCGTGGCCCCGCCCGTCTCGAGCCCGTAGCGATCGCGCCCACCGAGGGTGTAGAGGCCCCGAGCCAGGTCGGGGGCCGACGACTACTCCCGAATCTCCCGGGAACCCGAAGGAGAGGGACTCCTCGATGGAGGTAATCGAGGTCGAGTCCTCCGGCCGCCGCGGCAAGAAAGCCCGGTGGAGGAGAGTGCCCCATCTCCACGGCGCTCGGGCTTGGCGCCGAGGCCGAGCTCACTCGGGATCCGGAGGATCGATCCTACCTGGGACGCGACCCGGCCCTCTTCGAAAAGTAAGTACTGTACTCTTTATTTTCCTTTGCCTTAAATTTCTGCTGGGGTTACTAACTGTCTTTTCTCCAAATTCCTAGCTGGTCGCCGCCGCCCCGCCAGTTAATTTCCGACCTCTCGGAGGGACCCGGCTCAGGGGAGCTCCCGAACTATGTCATCCGGGCCATGGAAAAGATCCCGCCGGCCTAGACGGTCGGGCAGATGCGGATTTCTCCCGAACCTCGGAAAGCTCTTTCTTGCTCGCCGGGCCTTGGGCTTCCAGAGCTCCATCGCACCGAGCGGTGCATGCAGGCCGGGACCGGGAGGTCGCGTGGAACCGGGAGGTCCACCGGGAGCGGGATCGGGCCGTGAAGGAGGGCCGAAGGTGCGGGCCGAGGCCGAGGAGGCGCGGCGACCTCTAAGGAGTGAGAGGCTGAAGTAGCCCGTTTGAAGGAAGAGGTCGCCCGCCGCCGGCCGAGGCTAAGAAGGAGGTGGCTGCCGCCCGCGAGCAGCTTGAGGCCGAGAAGGCCGCCGTGGAGAGGTCGGCCGCGAAGAAGCCGAAGGCCGAGCGGGCCTTGGCTGCCCAGATTGAGAAAGAGCGGGACCAGGGCCGCGAGGAGGCCGCTTCGGCTGACCGGGCGAGAAGGCCGGGCTTGAGGAGAGGTTGGCCAAAGTCGAGCACCTCTTAGCCGCGGCCTATGCAACTCCCGAGGCAATCGTTCTCCCCCAACTCGGGATCCGGCCATGATGGGGAGTTCGCGTACTACATGGCCTCCGCCGACCGATCCGCGAGGCGAAGAAGGCAGGGGATCCGACGGGGACATTGGAGAGGTATTTCAAGGAATACGCTCTCGCCCACCCTCTCCATGAAGAGCTTACATTAGAGATCAAGGATCCGGAGAGGGATCATGGGGTGGACCTCTCTTGGTACCCCGATCGGGACCACCGGCCTATCCCGGTGAGGATGCGGGGTCGAGGAGGCCGGGCCGGGAGCGGTGAGGTTGCGGGGCCGAGGCGGCCGAGGCTAGGAGTGGTGAGGTTGCCGGGGCCGAGACGGACGATGCCTAGATAGGCCTTAACTTCTTTTCTTTTGTTTGTACGCCCTCCGGGCTCTTTGTATTGGGTCAAGCGGCCCTTCGTGTAATCGGCCGTTGGCCTCTTTTGGTAATGAAATTTCTTTCTCAAATTAGCATTTGTCTCGATTCTGACTTTCTATACTTAGAAAATTTTTACAAAATTTTCCAAATATGTTAAGTTGGGGTAACTGTTCGGCCTCGGCCTTACTTGGTCGAAGGGCCGAGCTTTCCCATGCCTTTCCATTCGGTTTTGGAATGGGCGAGCTCGAACTTCGGTGAGTAAGGATTGGTTTGGGGAGCTCGACTCGCTCTTACATGAATAATTAGTTTTCAACACTTAGCAATTTTCCTTAAAAATTTTGCAAGTATCTCAAACCGTTTATGGTTGGCTTATTAGGCCTCGGCCTTACCTGTCCGAGGGTTCGGGCTCGGCTGTGCCTTTCCGATCCGATCTCGGCGCATGCGAGCTCGGACCTCGGCCGTAAGGTTCTACCTAGGGAGCTTGGCTCGCCCAAGTGTATTTCAACGGGTTGACAATCCACCGGTCCCTTCGTCCGCCTAAACTAGTCCTCGCACCGCGACTTTGAGCTAATGAAGGTGCTCGCCAAATGGAGTCTAGGCCACTAATCCATCCGCTAGAATGGCTCGAAGTGGCTGCTTGCCGTGAGCTTAGCTCACGGGAGACTTGTTCTCCGAGAAACCCGATGCACTTCGGACGACTTATGGGGATGCATCCGGTGGCGTGCTTCTGCGCTCTAGGCTGATCACTAAGATCGAA
The DNA here is from genome assembly GCA_030762865.1 of Paraleonurus japonicus. Classification (NCBI taxonomy): domain Eukaryota; kingdom Viridiplantae; phylum Streptophyta; class Magnoliopsida; order Lamiales; family Lamiaceae; genus Paraleonurus; species Paraleonurus japonicus. Next base: position 32,009,917 of record CM061052.1, read on the forward strand.
CCACACATGACTTTTATCCTAACTCCAAAGAGCCGGGCACCTCACAAGCCAGAAAGCTAGGGGACCTCGGCCGAGACCGGGCTCGTCGCGAGGAATTTGTGGGGCACACCGACCCGGAAAAGCCGGGTGACCTCGGACGGTAATAGGACACATCACGAGGGGTTTAGTAGGAGCTTCCCGTACATGGACTAGGCGGACCTCGCCTGGAGACCGAGCTCGCTACGAGGAGTTTCTTAGGAATTGGACCCTTCCTCGACGGTATTTTGACCCGCGCGAGTATTGGAGGGATCCGCTCTTGGCCACCCGACCTCGAGTGGGTCCGTAAGGATACCTCTTGCGAGGATTTAGAGCACAAAGAATTGAATTCCCGAAAAATTTATTTATTTACAAAGAGTTCCCACGAAGGGTTTACAGGATTTACAGAATTCATGAAATTTTTCAAACATGAGTGAAAAAAAATTTCTAAGTTACAAGAAAAGATTTAGCGACAAATGCTCACCGATAGTATTTCTTGAGGTGGCATGCGTTCCAAGGGTATTGGTACGGAGTGCCATCTCGGGTGTTCGAGCTCGTACGCTCCATTGGGTAGCCACTTAGACACCTTGAACGGTCCCTCCCGGTTCGGGCCAAATACACCTTGGCCGGGGCCGTGAATCTTTTTAAGGATGAGGTCGCCGATCGAGAATTATCTCGAGCTTGACCTTGGAATTGTAATATTTCTCCTCTTGTTGCTTGTAGGCCGCATTCTTGTGAATTGAGTCGAGTCGGTGCTCTTCGAGCATGTCGAGATCGAGCCTCCTTGCTCGATCGTTCTCCTCGCCGAGCTCCTATGAAATGTGGAGCTCGGCACGGCGACCTCGGCCGGGATGACGGCGTCGGTGCCGAAGGCGAGGCGAAGGGGGTCTCGCCCGTAGAATTTCTCGGTAGTTGTCCTATACGCCCATAGGACATCAAAGGCTGGCCGCCCACTTTCCCTTCCTCTCCTCAAGCTTGGTTTTGAGGGTGTGCTTGATTATCTGGTTGACCGCCTCCACTTGACCATTAGTTTGAGGATGGTACGGGGTGGAGAACAGCCTCTTGATCTTCCATCTCTCGCAGAACTCTAGGATTTTGAGTCCGTCGAATCGCTTTCCCATTATCCGAGACTATGGCTTGGGGTAGGCCAAATCTGCAGATAATGTTCTTCCGGATGAATTTGATGATTGCTGGCTGATCAATTTTGTTCGAGGCTCGGCCTCCGCCCACTTAGTGAAATAGTCGACGGTGACCACCGCAAACTTGCAACCCCCAGTGCCATCGTGAGTTCTAATCAAGTCGATCCCCCACCGGGCGAACGGCCGTGGGTCAAGATTGACTTCAAGTGCTCCGGGAGAGCTTGATGTTGGGTGCCATGACTTGGCATTTGTGGCATGATTTGGCGTAAGCAATGACATCTCGCCGGAGGGTAGGCCAATAATAGCCTGTCTCATTGTTTTGTAAACGAGCGCTTGCCCCCAGCCGTGATTTCCTGCACTCCATCGTAGATATCAACTAGAACTTTACTGCCCATCCTCGGGAGTGATGCATTTGAGTAGGGGTAAAAAGAAACTTCGTTTATAAAGTACATCCTCAATCGAGTGTACCTTGCCGCTTGCACCCGAGCCGCCCGGGTTGGATTCGGTCATGTGGGAGTGCGCCGTTTTGAGGTAGAGGATGATGGGCGTCATCCAGCCTCGCCTCCTCGGCCTCGGACGGTGCCACCGCTCGCCACCGACGGCCGAGCCGGGCGATTTTGTGGGGACGATGTTGGACATGTCCGCCGCCCCTACGAGGTGGCGAGCTTGGAAAGGGCATCCGCCCGGGAGTTATGTTCCCTTGGGATTTGCTCAATGTAGACTTGTTGAAGCTTCTTGCACATAGAGGCTACGAGCTCTTGATACTTGACCATTTGCTCCCTCGCGAGCTTCATACTCTCCCTTAATTTGGTTGACCACCGTAAGGGAGTGTATAAAAATGTGGAGTCGTCAAATGCCCACCGCAGCTGGCGAGCTCTGCACCGCCGACGAGCCTCGTACTCGGCCTCGTTGTTGGTGGCCGAGAACTCAAATCCGACGGCGTTCGTGAAGCAATGCCCCTCCGATCCGACCAGACGATTCCAGCGCCGGCACATGATTGTGTTGAGGAGCCATCAACATACGATTTCCATGGCGGGATGGTTAGGGTCGAGGTATTGTTCAGGAAAGTGAGCTCGGCGATGAAATCGGCGAGTGCTCTGCCCTTGATCGCCGTCCTCGGCGCATACGTTATGTCGCATCGGGCGATCTCGAGCGACCAGCCTGTAAGGCGGCCACCGGTGTCCGGCCCGTGCAGGACTTACCGGAGTGGAAGGGTTGTGAGGACCTCGACTTGATGATCGAAGAAGTAGGCCCTCGGTTCCTAACACTCATAATAAGGGCATATGCCGTTTCTCCAAAGGGGTACACTCGAGCCTCGGCATCGTGGAGAACTTTGGCCGACGAAGTAGATTGGGCAGATGAGTCCTATCCGTCCGCCCCGACGAACACTGGCGCTCAGAGCGGACTCGGATGCCGCCAGATACAAACAACTTCTCGCCGGCACAGGCTTTGACACGACCACATTTTCACAACTAGACATAATATGAACTTAAACATTAAAACAACCAAGAAAACTTGCTCCATTTTTTTCAAGCCGACATAACATTATACGCGTACTCAAAACCGAACATGTTCACCTTCATACTAGTTCTTAGCAAGCCCACAATCCACGAAACATACCCGTACATGCTTGTTTATACAGTACATATCTAAAACACACGTAAGATACAATAGCGAGAAGCAAAATAAGCCACGGCCCCGCCCAATGTGTCGTCATCTATGTACACGGCCTACTCAAAACTCCTCGCAAGAGCGCCACGGCTTGTCCAAGAACCTCATCGGTAATCATCGGGATTACCTACAATGCATAAACTGGGTGAGATATAAATCTCAAGAAGCAGAAATTCTGCATGATGCGGTGTTTAGTTCGAAAACCTCCCAATGCACAATGCTCTCTTTTAAAATCATCAACTTATTTATGAAACACTCGTTAAGGCCCCCGACTCACTACTATGCACCGGCACACGAGAATTAAGCTCAATTCATTTATATTTAAGTGGCCACTATATGTATGACCTCGACGTGAGGCTCACCCTCTTGTGGCCACCGAGGGTCCCCCATCGCGCCCTCATGACCACCAAGAAGTTATCCCTCCACGCCGACTCCATACCGTTGAGGATCCCACCCTCTAACGGCCTAGGGAGGTCCATCACCAAACTTGACCCCTGTCCGTTCGGAAGGCCCCTCTCGAAAAATATGCACACACCATAGCATATGAGACGGTGGCCTACGCTAGGTAGCATACGCCAGGATCTGCTGGTCACCTTAACTCCTAGGTCGCCCCTGCCGCCCTCGGTGCATAATGTGGTCAAACACACCATTTGATAAAACATTTTCAAGTTAATGCATGATATGCATGATGCACCTGTAGCATATACACACAAGAAAACCACATGCTCAAAACACCCTTTTCACTTCTACAATATCATGGAATTCACAAATTCCTGTCACGATAACCTTTGAACTCACGAGGTTCATTCTACAACATTTGAACTCACAGTTCAATTCACAATAGCCACCGAACTCACGAGGTTCATTCTACAACATTTGAACTCACGAGTTCAATTCACAACAATCACCAAACTCACAGGTTCATTCCATTTCGATATGGAGCTCACAGACTCCTTTCACAATAATTGAATATCAATCAATTATCACAAATAACATAATATTCGCATATTACCACTTAAGCATAAATAATTCATAACACTACATTTATGCATTGTAGGTGCAAATAAATTTCTACTTACCTCAATTCCACAAAACGCCGCTAAATCAAACCTTTAAACCCTTCTATCACCTTTCCACTATCAAATAAGAACAAATATTAACGATCCGAGTGTAGGGTTTTGCTCTACTTGTCGCGAGCTTCAAAACGGTATAAAATTTATCAATTAACGAAAGTTGAAAACTTACCAAAATGCTTGAATCTCGCACGATACTAACCTCTCTCTCTCTCTCTCTCTCTCTCTCTCTCTCTCTCTCTCTCTCTCTCTCTCTCTCTCTCTCTCTCTCTCTCTCTCTCTCTCTCTCTCTCTCTCTCTCTCTCTCTCTCTCTCTCTCTCTCTCTCTCTCTCTCTCTCTCTCTCTCTCTCTCTTCTCTCTCTGTCGCTACGTGAGTATGGTGTGAATATGGTTTCCGTGCGTGAATTGATATGGGGAGTATATCACTCCCACCGCCTCAATTAATCTTACATGGTATGTTTTGTTAATTGCTATTTTATTTTATTTTTTCCTTTATCCACTTGTTTATCTAATTTACTAATATACTACACTAAACACATATATATACACACACTACACTTATGTTATATATATATATATATATATATATATATATATATATATATAATTAATAGAAACCATTAGTATTATTACGAATTCAATTAATACCACTAATAATTATATAATTTATATTAGTACTCAAACACCATGAAAATCTCAATCACTTATAAATTAATTTTCTCACCACTAAACATATAAAGACATATTTAATTAATTCGGTATTTAACAACACAATAAAATAATGCAAGATAAAATAATTAAAAATCACAAGTAGCACATAATTAATTAAAATGCACTCAATGCATGAAATATATATTGGCCAATGAGTAGTGAGAATATCGGGTATCACATCCTCCCTCCTTATGAAAATTTCGTCCCCGAAATTTCACTTACTTGAAAAGTCCTGGGTATTTGGATTTCATATCATCTTCTCTTTCCCAAGTGGCCTCTTCTACCGACTGATTTCTCCATAACACTTTGACTAACGGAATCTCTTTGTTTCGAGCTGCTTTTACTTCTCGTAGTAAAATTTTCACCGGTACTTCTTCATAGCTCAAATCGCTTTCAACTCTGCGGGTTTCTTGTGTAAGACATGTGATGGGTTCACAATATATTTTCTCGGTGAGATATATGAAACACATTATGTATCCGAGACATCGATGCCGGCAAGTCAAGTCTATAAGCGACCTCGCCAATTCTTTCGAAATACTTGGTCACCTACTTCGAATTCTAACTTTCTTCTTATTTTGTCTGCATAACTCTTTTGTCGGCTTTGGGCAGTTTTCATCCTTTCTCGAATTTGTTCTACTCGCTTCACACATTTCTCGAATCATATCTGGACCTAAAAGCTTTCTTTCCCGACTTCATCCCAATGTACGAGGATCGACATTTTCTCGCCATAAAGTGCTTCATATGGAGCCATTCCGATAGTGGATCGATAGCTATTATTATAAGAGAACTCTATCAAAGGCAAAAATGTACTCCACCGCCATGAAAATCTAACACACAAGCTCTAAGCATATCTTCCTAATTTGTATCGTTCGTTCGATTGTCCATCCGTCTCGTGGATGATACGCGATCTTGAAAGATAATTGAGTACCTAAAGCTTTACGTAGGCTCTTCCAAAATTTAGATAAAAATCTAGAGTCTCTATCTTAAACAATAGTGAGTGGTACCCCATGAAGTCTAACAATCTCTTGTATATATATCTCGAGTATAACGCTCCATAGAATATGTGGTGCAAATCGGTAGAAAATGAGCTGATTTTGTTAATCGATCCACAATAACCTGATTGCATCGAAACTTTTAAGCTGCCTTGGGAAATCCTGTAACAAAGTTCATCGTGGATATTCTCTCATTTCCATTACTGGAATAAACAACGATTGCAAAGTTCCCGCAGGCCTCGATGTTCTCGCTTTGATTTGCACGGATCAAACACTGTTCTACGTAGTGAGCAATATCCTTCTTCATACCGGGCCACCAATAATACAATTTCAAGTCTCTATACATTTTAGTAGCTCTGGATGTACCGAATAGGGTGTCGAATGTGCTTCTTTCATCACATCTTCACGAGTCTTGTCAATATTAGGTACATACGGTCGGTTTCGAATCGGAGTACACCATTTTCTCGATAACCGAAAGTCGATGTTTCGCTCAAGTGAGGTCTTTCTTTACCTTGGCAAAATATTCATCACCGCTGCCCTTGATGAATTATGTCAATCAAAGTGGGTTTAAGTGTTAGCGCTGCAAGCTTTGTCATCACAGATCCATGTTCAACAAGTTCTATGTTCATCTTTTGTAGGTCAAGAAGTTCGGGTTTCGAATCAAGTCAAAGCCGCCATCTTTTCCACCGATTTTCGACTCAATGCATCCGCCACCACATTAGCTTTACCAGGATGATAGTTGATGACACAATCATAGTCTTTCATAAGTTCTAACCATCTTCGTTGTCTTATGTTCAGCTTCTTTTTAGTGAAGAAGTATTTCAAACTCTTATGGTCGTGTAAATTTCGCAATGCTCCCCGTATAGGTAATATCTCCAAATTTTAAGTGCAAACACCACCGCCGCAAGCTCTAAATCGTGTGTAGGATAGTTCTTTTCATAATCTTTCAACTGCCGAGATGCATATGCTATCACATTACCATTCTCGCATCAGCACACAAACGAGACCATTCTTTGAAGCATCACTATAAACTTTAAAACCTCCGGCCCAGCTTGGAATTGCCAAAATAGGAGCTGATGTCGACCGCTTCTTTAGTTCTTGAAAACTTCGTTCACACGCATCTGTCCATTTATAATTGATATTCTTTTCTCGGTCAATTGTGTCAATGGGGAAGCAATTTTGGAAAATACTTCAACAAATCTGCGATAATACCCCACTAAACCAATAAAACCGCGCACCTCTCGACGGGATTTGTAGATTGTGGCCAGTTATTAATTGCTTCAACTTTGCTTGGGTCAACTGAAATTCCCGTTTCGATATCACATGTCCCAAGAAAACAACTCGATCTAACGAATTCACATTTCTTGAATTTTACATATAATTTTTTCCTTCAAAACGTCTAACACTTTCCTCAAATACCGCATGATCTTCATTGGTCTTGGAGTAAATCAAGATATCATCGATGAATACAATAACAAATTTGTCCGTAAAGTCTTTAAATACCCGATTCATCAAATCCATAAACGCTCGGAGCATTTGTCAATCCAAATTGCATTACTAAGAACTTCGTAGTGCCCATATCTTGTGCTAAATGCGGTTTTAGGAATGTCTTCTTCTTTTATTTTCAACTAATGATACTCGATCTCGTGTCAATCTTCGAAAAGATAGATGCATCTTGAAGTTGGTCAAATAAATCATCAATGCGAGGCAAAGGATATTTATTCTTGATCGTGATTTTGTTCGATTCCTTAGTCTATACACATCCTCAATGTACCATCTTTCTTTCGAACAAACAAAACCGGCGCTCCCTAGGGTGAAAAACTAGGACGAATGAAACTCTTTTCAAGTAGCTCTTGTAATTGTATTTTCAATTATTTCAACTCAGTGGCGCCATTCTATATGGTGATTTGGATATAGGAGAAACTCCTGGTTGTATTTCAATCACAAATTCTATTTCACGATCTGGTGGTAATCACGGAAGATCATCGGGAAACTTGATTCAGGATATTCTTGTACCACTGGTACCTCACTAACACTTGAACCTTGTTGCCCTTCAATACTCATTACTCGACTAAATAAGCCTCACAACCACTTTCGAATAATCTTTGTGCTTTGATCGCGATATCATCGGGAATCTAAAGCTTTTCTTTATTCCGACAAAAGAAAAAGGTTCTTCTCCTACTGAAATGTAATACTCTTTTTCTCGCAATCAATTGTAGCACCATATTTCGATAGCCAATCCATACCCAAAATCACGTCAGTAATCATTCATGTCTAATACAATCAAATTCGCACACGCTTCTCTACCTTCTATGGGTATAACACATTCTCGTAAAATCTGATTGGTTTGTTTTGAATCACCGTAAGGGATCATCACATCAAATTTGGCTTCAGTTAGGTTAGGTGGTTTACCCGACCTTCTCACATACTCGGTGGATGCAAATGAATGTGTAGCTCCGTAATCAAATAACACAAAAGTTGAAATACTAAAAATAGAGAGTTTACAGGTGTAACCACTAGGTTATCTTCTCGCGTCTTCCTTGGTCGTGGTAAACAATCGAGCCGAAATCTTCCTTGCTCCCTTTTCTTACGACTAGTTGGACACATAGTAGCCATATGTCCTTTTTGTCCACATGAAAAACATACTCTAGGGGGAAGAAAACAAGCTCCACCGTGCGGTTTACCACAATTCAAACAAACGGGTGGTGATGTTGGTACTCGATCGATCCGCCTTTAAACGCTTTTCTGAACCCTCTTGTTCTCGCCTCTATCCTTGTCGAAACCGGAAATTAGGTCTTGGTCTTTGGAATGGCAATGGCCTTTTCTTACTATCCCCGCTCCACGACGGTACTTGTCTTGGTTGAAACTATCGTCGAGCCTCTTGTGCTTGCCTTATTCTCATCTCTGCTTGTTCGGCAATTTGGGCTCTCTCGCAACTTGTGCATAGGTCACTCCTCGAATACCCGCCATGCTCACATCCTGTAGAGCTCAGTGTCTCAAACCTTCCAAAACCTTTCCACTTTCGTGGTTTCGGTACTTACCATATGCTCCACGAACCTGGATAATCTGTCAATTTATGCGGAGGTAGTCTGTAGAATAGCCATGGCCCCTCGCTTCAATCAGTATAAATTCATTCATTTTCATTACTCTAACAACGTGAAATACTTGTTCCCGAAAATTTCTTTAAACCTCCCCTGTGTCATAGCAAGAATGTCTTCAATACTTTTCACGGTGTGCCACCAATGTCCTAAGATCGCCACGTAGCATGAAGGATGCGCATAGAACCTTTTCCACCTCGGGATTCTACTATATTGAAACATATTATCCAAGGTTCTCAACCAATCCTCTGCAGCCAATGGATCGAGCATCCTCAAAGATAGGAGGATTTAGTTTTCGAAACCGCTCACAAACTAGGTCAACATGTTCTCGCTGCGTGGCCGTGGTCAATGCACATCTTCAAGTTGTCTATATGTATCCCTTTGTTGGATGAGTTGTTGGATTTGTTGGGCTTGACGCTTAACCAAATCACAAACGAGTTATAACATTATCTCGATCAACACCAGCGGTCGGTCTTTGTCGAATCGGGAGTTCTTTCTCTACCACTACTCTCACCCTCATCGCTCGCCATATCTATTCACTCACGCAACCAGTCCTACACCACATGGCCAATATAGTTCATGATGAGAAATAGCACAAACAAAATTTACATAAACACTTACTGGAATAGTCGGGCTCTCCAAATTCTCGAGCACGTGTACATAGGCTTGATCTACGGGAGGCGAACCGTGCTCGATACCACTCGACACGATCACATTTTCACAACTAGACATAATATGAACTTAAACATTAAAACAACCAAGAAAACTTGCTCCATTATTTTTTCAAGCTGACATAACATTATACGCGTACTCAAAACCTAACATGTTCACCTTCATACTAGTTCTTAGCAAGCCCACAATCCACGAAACATACCAAGTACATGCTTATTTATACGGTACATATCTAAAACACACGTAAGATACAATAGCAGAAGCAAAATAAGCCATGGTCCTACCCAATGTGTCGTCATCTATGTACACGGCTACTCAAAACCCTGCAAGAGCGCCACGGCTTGTCCAAGAACCTCATGGCAATCATCAGATTACCTACAATGCATAAACCGGGTGAGATATAAATCTCGAAGCGTAAATTATGTATGATGCGGTGTTTAGTTCGAAAACCTCCCAATGCACAATGCACTCTCTTTAAAATCATCAACTTATTTATGAAACACTCGTTAGGGCCCCCGACTCACTACTATGCACCGGCACACGAGCATTAATCTCAATTCATTTATATTTAAGTGGCCACTATATGTATGACCTCGACGTGAGGCTCATCCTCTTGTGGCCACCGAGGGTCCCCCCATCGCGCCCCTCATGACCACCAAGAAGTTATCCCTCCACGCCGACCCATACTGTTGAGGATCCCACCCTCTAACGGCCTAGCGAGGTCCATCACCAGACTTGACCCCTGTCCGTTCGGAAGTCCCCTACGAAAAATATGCACACACCATAACATATGAGACGGTGGCCTATGCTAGGTAGCATACGCCAGATCTCGCTGGTCACCTTAACTCCTAGGTCGCCCGGCCCTCGGTGCATAATGTGGTCAAACACACCATTTGATAAAATATTTTCATGTTAATGCATGATATGCATGATGCAATGTATCATATATACACAGTAAAACCACATGCTCAAAACACCCTTTTCACTTCGCAATATCATGGAATTCACAAATTCTGTCACGATAACCTTTGAACTCACCGGTTCATTCTACAACATTTGAACTCACAGTTCAATTCACAATACCAGCGAACTCACAGTTCATTCTACAACATTTGAACTCACAGTTCAATTCACAGCGATCACCGAACTCACGAGGTTCATTCCATTTCGAGATATGGAGCTCACAGACTCCTTTCACAATAATTGAATATCAATCAATTATCACAAATAACATAATATTCGCATATTACCACTTAAGCATAAATAATTCATAACACTATATTTATGCATTGTAGGTGCAAATGAATTTCTACTTACCTCAATTCCACAAAACGTCGCTAAATCAAACCCTTAAACCCTTCTATCACCTTTCCACTATCAAATAAGAACAAATATTAACGATACGAGGGTAGGGTTTTGCTCTACTCGTCGCGAGCTTCAAAACGGTATAAAATTTATCAATTAACGAAAGTCGAAAACATACCAAAACACTTCGTAATCTCGCACGATACTAACCTCTCTCTCTCTCTCTCTCTCTCTCTCTCTCTCTCTCTCTCTCTCTCTCTCTCTCTCTCTCTCTCTCTCTCTCTCTCTCTGTCGCTACGTGAGTATGGTGTGAATATGGTTTCCAGGCGTGAATTGATATGGGGAGTATATCACTCCCACCGCCTCAATTAATCTTACATGGTATGTTTTGTTAATTGTTATTTTATTTTATTTTTTCCTTTATCCACTTGTTTATCTTATTTACTAATAAACTACACTAAACACATATATATACACACACTACACTTATGTTATATACATATATATATATATATATATATATATATATATATATATATATATATATAATTAATAGAAACAATTAGTATTATTAAGAATTCAATTAATACCACTAATAATTATATAATTTATATTAGTACTCAAACACCATGAAAATCTCAATCACTTATAAATTAATTTTCTCACCACTAAACATATAAAGACATATTTAATTAATTCGGTATTTAACAACACAATAAAATAATGCAAGATAAAATAATTAAAAATTACAAGTAGCACATAATTAATTAAAATGCACTCAATGCATGAAATATATATTGGCCAATGAGTAGTGAGAATATCGGGTATCACATTCTCCCTCCTTATGAAAATTTCGCCCCGAAATTTCACTTACTTGAAAAGTCCTGGGTATTTGGATTTCATATCATCTTCTCTTTCCCAAGTGGCCTCTTCTCTTGGTGATTTCTCCATAACACTTTGACTAACGAAATCTCTTTGTTTACGAGTTGTTTTACTTCTCGTAGTAAAATTTTCACCGTACTTCTTCTTAGCTCAAATGCTTTCAACTCTGCGGGTTTCTTTGTGTAAGACATGTGATGGGTTCACAATATATTTTCTCGGTGCGAATACATGAAACACATTATGTATCCGAGACATCGATGCTTTGGCAAGTCAAGTCTATAAGCGACCTCGCCAATTCTTTGATAATAGGAAACGGACCCACATATCTCGGACTAAGCTTCCCTTTCTTCCCAAATCGCAATATTCCTTTCATTGGAGAAACTTTCGAAATACTTGGTCACCTACTTGGAATTCTAACTTTCTTCTTCTTTTGTCTGCATAACTCTTTTTGTCGGCTTGGGCAGTTTTCATCCTTTCTCGAATTTGTTCTCTTGCTTCACACATTTCTCGAATTATATCTGGACCCAAAAGCTTTCTTTCCCGACTTCATCCCAATGTACGAGGATCGACATTTTCTGCCATAAAGTGCTTCATATGGAGCCATTCCGATAGTGGACTATTAGCTATTATTATAAGGGAACTCTATCAAAGGCAAAAATGTACTCCACTGGCCATGAAAATCTAACACACAAGCTCTAAGCATATCTTCCAGAATTTGTATCGTTCGTTCTAATTGTCCATCTATCTCGTGGATGATACGCAGATCTTGAAAGATAATTGAGTCCCTAAAGCTTTCGTAGGCTCTTCCAAAAATTAGATAAAAATCTAGAGTCCCTATCTCAAACAATAGTGAGTGGTACCCCATGAAGTCTCGACAATCTCTTGTATATATATATACGAGTGTAACGCTCCATAGAATATGTGGTGCAAATCGGTAGAAAATGAGCTGATTTTGTTAATCGATCCACAATAACCCAGATTGCATCGAAACTTTTAAGCTGTCTTGGGAAATCCTGTAACAAAGTTCATCGTGATATTCTCCCATTTCCATTGGAATAAACAACGGTTGCAAAGTTCCCTTGCAGCCTCGATGTTCGCTCGATTTCTTTGACGGTCAAACATTGTTCTACGTAGTGAGCAATATCCTTCTTCATACCGGGCCACCAATAATGCAATTTCAAGTCTCTATACATTTTAGTAGCTCTGGATGTACGAATAGGGTGTCGAATGTGCTTCTTTCATCACATCTTCACGAGTCTTGTCAATATTAGGTACATATAGTCGGTTTACGTATCGGAGTACACCATTTTCGATAACCGAAAGTCAAATGTTTCGCTCGAAGTGAGGTCTTTCTTTACCTTGGCAAAATATTCATCGATCTGCTGCCCTTGATGAATTATGTCAATCAAAGTGGGTTTAAGTGTTAGCGCGCTGCAAGCTTTGTCATCACAGATCCATGTTCAAGTAGTTCTATGTTCATCTTTTAAAGGTCAAGAAGTTCGGGTTTACGAATTGAAGTCAAAGCCGCCATCTTTTCCACCGATTTTTGACTCAATGCATCTGCCACCACATGAGCTTGCAAACACCACCGCTGCAAGCTCTAAATCGTGTGTAGGATAGTTCTTTTCATAATCTTTCAACTGTCGAGATGCATATGCTATCACATTACCAATCTGCATCGCACACAAACGAGACCATTCTTTGAAGCATCACTGTAAACTTTAAAACCTCCGGTTCCAGTTGGAATTGCCAAAATAGGAGCTGATGTCGACCGCTTCTTTAGTTCTTGAAAACTTCGTTCACACGTATCTGTCCATTTATAATTGGTATTCTTTACGGTCAATTATGTCAATGGGGAAGCAATTTTGGAAAATCCTTCAACAAATCTGCGATAATACCCCGCTTAAACCAATAAAATCGCGTACTCCGACGGATTTGTAGGTTGTGGCCAGTTATTAATTGCTTCAACTTTACTTGGGTCATTTGAAATTCCTGTTTCGATATCACATGTCCCAAGAAAATAACTCGATCTAACGAATTCACATTTCTTGAATTTTACATATACTGTTTTTCCTTCAAAACGCCTAACACTTTCCTCAAATGCACCGCATGATCTTCATTGGTCTTGGAGTAAATCAAGATATCATCGATGAATACAATAACAAATCTGTCGAGAAAGTCTTTAAATACCCAATTCATCAAATCCATAAACGCTCTTTGGAGCATTTGTCAATCCAAATGGCATTACTAAGAACTCGTAGTGCCCATATCTTGTGCTAAATGCGGTTTTAGGAATGTCTTTTTCTTTTATTTTCAACTAATGATACCCCGATCTCGAGTCAATCTTCGAAAAGATAGATGCACCTTGAAGTTGGTCAAACAAATCATCAATACGAGGCAAAGGATATTTTTTCTTGATCGTGATTTTGTTCGGTTCAGTAGTCTATACACATCCTCAATGTACCATCTTTCTTTCGAACAAACAAAGCGACGCTCCCTAGGGTGAAAAACTAGGACGAATGAAACCCTTTTCAAGTAGCTCTTGTAATTGTATTTTCAATTCTTTCAACTCACCGGCGCCATTCTATATGGTGATTTGGATATAGGAGAAACTCCTGGTTGTAGTTCAATCACAAATTCTATTTCACGATCTGGTGGTAATCCTGGAAGATCATCTGGAAAGCTTGATTCGGGATATTCTTGTACCACTTTGGTACCTCACTAACAATTGAACCTTGTTACCCTTCAATACTCATTACACCGACTAAATAAGCCTCACAACCACTTTCCAATAATCTTTGTGCTCATTCTTGATATCATCGGGAATCTAAAGCTTTTCTTTATTCCGACAAAAGAAAAAGGTTCTTCTCCTACTAGCTGAAATGTAATACTCTTTTGCAATCAATTGTAGCACCATATTTCGATAGCCAATCCATACCCAAAATCACGTCGTAATCATTCATGTCTAATACAATCAAATTCGCACCACAGTTCTCTACCTTCTATGGGTATAACACATTCTCGTAAAATCTGATTGGTTTGTTTTGAATCACCGGAAGGGATCATCACATCAAATTTGGCTTCAAGTTAGGTTAGGTGGTTTACCCGACCTTCTCACATACTCGGTGGATGCAAATGAATGTGTAGCTCCAGAATCAAATAACACAAAAGTTGAAATACCAAAAATAGAGAGTTTAGAGTAACCACCGGGTTATCTTCTGCGTCTTCCTTGGTAAGGGTAAACACTCAGTGGAACTCTTCCTTGCTCCCTTTTCTTACCACTAGTTGGACACATAGTAGCCATATGTCCTTTTTGTCCACATGAAAAACATACTCTAGGGGAAGAAAACAAGCTCCACCGTGCGGTTTACCACAATTCAAACAAGCGGGTGGTGATGTTGGTACTCGGTCCGATCCGTCTTTAAACGTTTTCTGAACCCTCTTGTTCTAGCCTCTCTGTCCTTGTCGGCTGGAAATTAGGTCTTGGTCTTTGGAATGGCAATGGTCTTTTCTTACTATCCCCGCTCCACGACGGTACTTGTCTTGGTTGAAGCGTCGAGCCTCTTGTGCTTGCCTTATTCTCATCTCTGCTTGTTCGCAATTTGGGCTCTCTCGCAACTTGTGCATAGGTCACTCCTGAATACCCGCCATGCTCACATCTCTGTAGAGCTCGGGTCTCAAACCTTCCAAAACCTTTCCACTTTCGGGGTTTCGGTACTTACCATATGCTCCGCAAACTGAATAAGCTGTTCGAATTTGTGGAGGTAGTCTCATGTGATCATGGCCCCCTACTTCAAGCTGTATAAATTCATTCATTTTCATTACTCAAACAGGGCTGTGAAATACTTGTTCTGAAAATTTCTTTAAACCTCTCCTGTGTCATAGCGGTAATGTCATCAATACTTTTCACGGTGTCCCACCGGTGTCAAGACTGCCACGTAGCATGAATGATGCGCATAGATTTTTTCCACCTCGGGATTCTACTATATTGAAACATATTATCCAAGGTTCTCAACCAATCCTCTGCAGCCAATGGATCGGTAGCATCCTCAAAGATAGGAGGACTTAGTTTTGAAACCGCTCAAAAACTAGGTCAACATGTTCTCGCTCGTGGGTGTGGTCGATGCACATCTTCAAGTTACCTATCTCGTATCCCTTTGTTGGATGAGTTGTTGGATTTGTTGGGCTTGACGCTCAACCAAATACGCCAAACGAGTTATAACATTATCTCGATCAACACCGGCGATCGGTGTTGTCGACTCAGAGTTCTTTCTCTACCACTACTCTCACCCTCATTGCCTGCCATATCTATTCACTCACACAACCAGTCCTACACCACATGGCCAATATAGTTCATGATGAGAAATAGCACAAACAAAATTTACATAAACACTTACTGGAATAGCCGGGCTCTCCAAATTACGAGCACGTGTACATAGACAGATCTACAGGAGGCGAACCGTGCTCGATACCACTCGACACGATCACATTTTCACAACTAGACATAATATGAACTTAAACATTAAAACAACCAAGAAAACTTGCTCCATTTTTTTCAAGCCGACATAACATTATACGCGTACTCAAAACCTAACATGTTCACCTTCATACTAGTTCTTAGCAAGCCCACAATCCAAGAAACATACCAAGTACATGCTTGTTTATACAAGACATATCTAAAACACACGTAAGATACAATAGCGAAGCAAAATAAGCCACGGTCCCGCCCAACAAGTCGTCATCTATGTACACAAACTACTCAAAACTCCTCGCAAGAGCGCCACGGCTTGTCCAAGAACCTCATCGGTAATCATCGTGATTACCTACAATGCATAAACCGGGTGAGATATAAATCTCAAGAAGCGTAAATTATGTATGATGCGGTGTTTAGTTCGAAAACCTCCCAATGCACAATGCACTCTCTTTAAAATCATCAACTTATTTATGAAACACTCGTTAGGGCCCCCGACTCACTACTATGCACCGGCACACGAGCATTAATCTCAATTCATTTATATTTAAGTGGCCACTATATGTATGACCTCGACGTGAGGCTCATCCTCTTGTGGCCACCGAGGGTCCCCCCCCATCGCGCCCTCATGACCACCAAGAAGTTATCCCTCCACGCCGACTCCATACCGTTGAGGATCCCACCCTCTAACGGCCTAGCGAGGTCCATCACCAAGCTTGACCCCTGTCCGTTCGAAGTTCCCTCCGAAAAATATGCACACACCATAGCATATGAAACGGTGGCCTACGCTAGGTAGCATACGCCGGGATCTGCTGGTCACCTTAACTCCTAGGTCGCCCCTGCCGCCCTCGGTGCATAATGTGGTCAAACACACCATTTGATAAAATATTTTCATGTTAATGCATGATATGCATGATGCAATGTAGCATATACACACAGTAAAACCACATGCTCAAAACACCCTTTTCACTTCGCAATATCATGGAATTCACAAATTCTGTCACGATAACCTTTGAACTCACATGTTCATTCTACAATATTTGAACTCACGAGTTCAATTCACAATCACCGAACTCACAGTTCATTCTACAACATTTGAACTCACATGTTCAATTCACAGCGATCCTTGAACTCACAGAGTTCATTCCATTTCAAATATGGAGCTCAGACTCCTTTCACAATAATTGAATATCAATCAATTATCACAAATAACATAATATTCGCATATTACCACTTAAGTATAAATAATTCATAACACTATATTTATGCATTGTAGGTGCAAATGAATTTCTACTTACCTCGATTACGCAAAACATCGCTAAATCAAACCCTTAAACCCTTCTATCACCTTTCCACTATCAAATAAGAACAAATATTAACGATTCCGAGGGTAGGGTTTTGCTCTACTCGTCGCGAGCTTCAAACGGTATAAAATTTATCAATTAACGAAAGTCGAAAACTTACCAAAATGCTTGAGAATCTCGCACGATACTAACCTCTCTCTCTCTCTCTCTATCTCTCTCTCTCTTCTTCTCTCTTTTTCTCTCGCCGCTACGTGAGTATGGTGTGAATATGGTTTCCGTGCGTGAATTGATATGGGAGTATATCACTCCCACCGCCTCAATTAATCTTACAGGGTAAGTTTTGTTAATTATTATTTTATTTTATTTTATTTTTTCCTTTATCCACTTGTTTATCTAATATACTAATATACTACACTAAACACATATATATACACACACTACACTTATGTTATATATATATATATATATATATATATATATATAATTAATAGAAACAATTAGTATTATTACGAATTCAATTAATACCACTAATAATTATATAATTTATATTAGTACTCAAACACCATGAAAATCTCAATCACTTATAAATTAATTTTCTCACCACTAAACATATAAAGACATATTTAATTAATTCGGTATTTAACAACACAATAAAATAATGCAAGATAAAATAATTAAAAATCACAAGTAGCACATAATTAATTAAAATGCACTCAATGCATGAAATATATATTGGCCAATGAGCGGTGAGAATATCGGGTATCACAGGGCTTGGCGAGAATTTGGGGATTGGTGAGGTATTCCTTTAGCTTAAGGAAAGCCTCTCGGCTTTCTTTGTTCCAAGAGAATTTTTGTTTCTTAATGGTAACAAAGAAAGACTTACTTTTGTCTCCTATGTGGGAATTAAATCTGTTCAAGGCCGCGGACACCCGGTGAGTCTCTGGACTCGCTTGACATTGCGAGGTTCCTCCATGTCGAGAATGGCCTTGATTTGGGCGGGTTAGCTTCGATTCCCCTTTGGCTCACAATATGGCCGAGGAACTTACCGGAGGTGACCCCGAAGCTGCATTTCTTGGGGTTGAAGCTTCATATTGTATTCCTGAGGATCGCGAAGTTCTCGCCTAGGTCTCTCGGGTGATCCTCTTTTTCACACTCTTGACAACAATGTCGTCTATGTAGACCTCCATTGTTTTCCCAATTTGTTCGGCGAACATTTTGTTTACTAACCTTTGATAGGTCGCCCGTGTTTTTAACCCGAAGGGCATCCTAAGCCGAGAGTAAACGTTCTTTTCAGTGAGGAAGGAGGTATGCTTGACATCCTCCATGGCCATCGGGATTTGGTGATAGCGAAATGCGTCCATGAAGGACATCATCTCGTGGCGGTAGTCTTTGTCCACGAGATGATCGATGTGAGGCATTGGGAAATGATCTTTTGGGCATACCGCATTCAGATCCGTGAAGTCTATGCATAGCCTCCAGGACCCATTGGTCTTCTTGGCGAGCACGGCATTTGCCACCCATTGGGGCTCGTCCTCCGCTTGCTCGATCGGTTTGTTGTCGAGCGGCTTCTTCACCTCTTTGGCCGGGCAGCATACTTCTCTGGGCCAAATTTTTGCCTTTTTGCGAGACGAGGCTTGCGAGTTGGAGTCGATCTTAAGGTGATGGCAGGCATGCATTGGGTCTATCTTGACCATATCTTGATGCGACCAGGCGAAGATGTCCACATTATTTCGAGGAAGTCTATGATATCCCCTACATTTCGGTGAGAATTTTGGAGCCGATGGAGACTTCCCGGCTTAGTGGCGAGCGAGAATCCACCGGAATGTGCTCTCTCTTCGAGGTGGTGCGTTTCAGCCGGTGGCCATTGGGATCTTGGATGTTCCACCTCGGATCAATGTCTGAGGCATCGGCTCGAAGCCGAGGCGAGGCTCCAAGTCTTGCTCACTCGCCGGCCGAGCTCCATAGGAGTCGGGGCCAAGAGAGCGGGCCCATCTTGGACCTTCTCGACTTGAGAGGGAGTTGGTGTACACTCCATTGGAGTTGCTTCATTCGACCGATATCGAGCTCGCTAGGCGGGATGCGCTCTTGTGGAAGCTCGGCATTTTGTTGTTCGAAGAGTAAAAATGAAAGAAGAGTCTAAACTAAGTGTAGAAATTAAATACTGGACACGAGTAGTTCAAACACTTCTTTGACATTTTTCGATCACCTTTTATCGTGTTAACCTCCCCTTCAACAAAGAAGGAACTTAACACAATAAAAGTAAGAAGAGGCAACCGCCTCAAAAGTTTCGAGAAAAGGGTGACCAAAAAGCCGTTATACATGTTCGGCAGTCAACAATTACAAATTCAACAGGCCTAGTAATCCTAACCCTATCATTTGCAAAGTCGACTAGCTCGGCAGAGACAACTTGATCTTTCCATAAGCGAAACCACGGTGTCGTCGAAGCCGCGGAGTTTGGAGGTCGTAGGGCTTTATGTATTTGGTGAGGTTGCCCATCTGGTCCAAGGCGGACTTGAAGATGATGTTGCAGAAGCTATCGTTGTCGACCGGGATCCGGTCAACGGTCATTCCCAAGATATTGGCCGAGATGACCAGAGCATCGTTCTTGGGGCACAGGACCCCTCGCGGTCGGCATTGGAAAAGGAGATTACCGCGGTCTTGGAGATGGTGGGCTCTGGCGGCGCGGCGACCAAGTGAATGTGGTCAATGGCTCTCGGATCGGCCTTTCTCTTCTGTTTGGGTGAAGACCTCAACCAGCCCGCCGAGGCAACCTCCCGGCTTAGATCATGTTGATCCGTCCGCCAAGGCGGACAGGTGGGAGGTCATCGCCGGACGACTCCATTTCAGCCGCAACCACGGCAGCTGTGACCCTCTCGGAAAGACCACCCTCTGCCACCTAGGAGCTCGCTCCTCGGTGTCGATCATGGGGAGGCCTTTTGACGAACTTGTTGAGAAGTCTGTCCCTCAAGCGACCTCCAAGTCTTTGCTTTAGCATGTCCCAAAGACTGGTGGTGTTGTGCCCAAAGGGGAGTCGTGGTAGCGCGCAGATTTTGCCGGTGTTCGCACGGCGGGATCCACCCCGATGGGTTTGGGCTTCGGGATCAGCCCGGTGTGCTAGATTGCATTGAAGACAAAGGCTAGGGAGTATCTGAGCTTCTCCATGACCTGGATAGATTTGTGCGGGGCGGGGGTCCTCGAAGCTCTTGAAGGTCCCCGGCGCCTTTACGCTAGCCCGCTTTTTGGTTAGAGCCGCTCGGCGACGAGGGCACCTTGGCTGCGGTCTTGTCGCTTTCTCCTCCCCTCCTCCTTCGCCTCGCCCAACCTTTGGGCGAGCATTTTCTCAGCGAGTGATGAACTCGTCTGCCGCCGGCGGAACTCGGCGTAGGAGGTGGGGTAGTTCTTGGTCATGTCTTAGGAACATGTGAGATTCCGATCTTAGGCCGCTAAGGGCTGCATACGATTGCAGCTCATCTCCAACCGGTTCCCAGTGAGGAGAACCTCGTCCGTGCGATCGAGGTAGGCCTCGTCGCTCTCATCCTTCCCCGCTTGATTCCCATCACCATTGCCGATTCTCGAGGGGGAGGATTTTGGGTTGAACGGCGCATATTCAACCTCCATAGAGAGTGGCTCGCTCGCCACACTTTGCTTCGGCTGGCCATTGCCGGGCCCCGAAGCGGGATTCCATCTCGTCGATCTTCTTACGCATGGCGACGAGAAGAGCATGAGACAGGAGTTCGAGGCTCGCGGCGAGGGCTTGGGTGGTCGAGCGCTCATGCTGAGCCGGGCCTAGCCTATCCTTGGCCGAGACCCTTCCGGCCTCGCGTTCGAGGGCGCGGCTGGGCGCAGAGGCCCTATTGATGGGCCGACGGTCCTCGGCTGCCTATCGAGCAGCGGTGCTTCGATTCTGGACTCTATTTTGGAGTCCGATCCGAAGTCTAGTTGACGAGATGACCCAAGTCGCTCAAAGACAGTCCTAGACCCTGGGCTGGTCCGCCTCGCTGGGGATCCGGGCCATCCGAGCTCGCTTGGCTTTCTTCTTCTTCTTCTTCCCTTATTCTTTGGGGGCGGTGGATCGGCCAGGGGTTGGTCGTGGCGAGCTCACAACCTCTAGCTTGCATAAGCTTGATAGCCGTCTGAATCCGCTCAGAAACCGATACTCCCGGAGGATGGGGGTAAACCCCGGTGGCCACAGTGGGGGTGACTTCCCCACGGGTGTTCATCATCATGAACATGCAT
Organism: Paraleonurus japonicus; assembly: GCA_030762865.1. Lineage (NCBI taxonomy): Eukaryota > Viridiplantae > Streptophyta > Magnoliopsida > Lamiales > Lamiaceae > Paraleonurus > Paraleonurus japonicus. Next base: position 32,031,487 of record CM061052.1, read on the forward strand.
GGGTTTCATCTTCCAAAAGAAGCGGGACCTTCTTTGGAAGGGATGGGTTGCAGAGTGAAGAACAAGGGATGTTCTTAGAAGGATTTTAACTTGAAGAACGGTGAGTGTTCTTTAAGGTTTTTCCCGTAAATTTCAATAAAGCAGTGAGAGTAAGATACCCTTCTTCTAGCGCCAATTGTTGTTAACCGAAATATTTATGAGTAATTAATGTGGCTTTTAATCGGTTAAAAATAATAATGATTGCGATATTTATGATGATAAATATTCAAGAACAATCATAAGCAATAAATGCGGTGAATGTATGAATAAATGCAGGAAAGCAAATAAAGAACACAAGGATTGTTGGGAGTGTTAGTCCTGTGCTAAGGGTGGATGTTTCGATCCGTTTATTATGCCTTTATAGGTCTTATTTATACATGGGATTGGTTGCCCTTTGGGCGAGACAAATAGTACAAAATATAATTAATTATGCACAACCCCTATTAATTGGGGTGTACCACTTGCACTTGGCAGCGGTGGCCACTCGCGTCTGCCACTTTGGCGGGAGTATCTTTTGTCGATGAGGAATTTACTTCCTTTGGGCAAGGTTGACATTAAATTGGGACTGCCACTTCGTACACTGGTACTATTTTAGGGGGCTTGGTCGGCAAGTCTTTCGCCCGCCGAGCTAGTTGAATAAGCATCTTGCGCGAGCTCGCCATCTTGTGCCGAGCTTGGTAAGTGTCTTCGCCGAGCTCGCCATCTCGTGCCGAGCTTGGCGCCGCCTTGCTTGATGTTGTCCGCTTGCCGGATGGGCGTGCTCGCCTCGGCCGGGCGGCGGGTCCCTCGGCGGGCCGAGCCCGGAGGGTTATGCGCGGCGGCCGGGCTCGCTTGCCGTGCCCGGCGAATCGGTCTTCGGTGGTGCTGAGCTCCTTCGAGCTCGGCCAAGTGGAATTGGCCGCCCATAAATTGCTGGGCCTTGGGGCGAATAAATCGTCATACAACAACACTTGGTAAGGAAATTTTTAAATGAGAATGATAATAAAAATAAATATATAGTAATATAGTAGTTAATAAGAATAAAATTTTAATCACAACATTATTTAATATTCCTTCTAAAAAGGTAATTATTATCTATCTTTCTTTTTCTTATAATCACCCTTCTCAATCATTCCTCTATGTCACAACGAATAATTTTTGTCCATTTTTTTAAAATTAGAGCACAACACTAGTTATGTAAGCATTTAGAAACAATCATTCATCCATCATATTCGAATATTGAGAGAGAAAAAAGATTTTCAATCTCATTGAACATCCTCAATTTTAAACAAAATGATATTATATTTTGGCTCATACTTTTACACAATTCAACACATTTATTTATTTTATGCATAAAGGATTACATAATTATCTTTAAATCTCTACTCGTACTCTATTTTTTTATTTTGTGTGCTCATATATATAAAATAATTTATGGAAGGAAGAGAGTATATTTTTGAATTAAAAAATGTAAAATACTAAACCTCTTAAAAGAGAGTATTGAACTAAGAAATGAAAAGACAATGCCACCTCATCAAATAAAAATTGTGAATTAATAATTAAGAGAAAATACATATAGATGTGGTCAATCGATTAATCGATCTTAGAACATGTGATCTATTGTACTAGAACAGACAAATCATACATTTATCAAAATAATATTACAATATAGTTTAATTAACATGAATTTTAATATTTTTATTTATTTGTATTGAAAATTAGAAGTTCAAATTTTATAATTATATATACCTTCTCTAAAATATTTGGAGGAGTTTTGTTGGAAAAGAAATTTTGTCAATTACTTACCAATAATAATGAGGGATAATATATATATTTTTTTATCGGTAAATGTTAGTTGTTAGTGGTTAGAAATTAGTTCACCAAGTCCCCTTACAATTCCAAATTCTCCAAGCCTCCTTATACCTCTCACTCCAATTCGTTCCCAAAGGGAATCGAACCCAGTCTCCCATCCTTGGTTAATGAGGGATAATATTAATACTACATGGAGTGATGTATACATACATATTCACTCCATAAAAGGAAAATGTATATCGGAGTTCCTTTTTTTTTTTTTCTGGCTTTAAGTAACACCCCTCCCATCCCGATATAAATTACTCATTTCTTTTTTGCACTAATATTAAGGTGATGTAATATAATATAAATATAGTACAAATGATAAAATGAAAAGAGAAGAAAAAATAAAAAAATTTAGATAAAAGTAAATGTCAATGAGTGGGCATATGTATAAATAATTGAAAAGTGTGGGGATATAAATTTAGTGGATAGTTACCAAAAATAGATTGAATAACTTATATTGAGACATACCAAAATAAAAAATAAGTAACTTATACGGGAGGGGGAGTAGAAATTAATAATAACAAACACTTAAATTCATGAGAAAAAAATTATATCTCAATCACACTAAACAAACGGTCCTAAGAATAGGTAAAAATGCTACCCCCTTTGTTCGATCTTGAATGTTTTATTTGTAAAAAATGTATGTCTCGTAATAGGTGCATTATTTTCTTAAAACACAATAAAACAACTTTAGTCTTTTATCTATCTCCCTCAAACACCTCAATATTACACCAAATATCATTATTTTTCTCACGCTAATTCAATTTATATTATTAAACAACTCTCTTATTAAAGTTGAAAAGACTATTTTAATCTTATGATGGAGATATATATTATAATAATATTTATAATAGTTTGAGTATTTCGGGTTGAGCTTTTAGGGCTTGCACGCCCGAAATCCCGGGTTAGTACTATAAATAGGAATCTTGAATACATTGTAAAGGAGTTTAAATTTTGAATTAAAGTTAATTGAGATGGTTTCTCTCTTATTTTTCATTCCCGGTATTCGTAAGAATCAGCGGAGATTGAGAAGGTGTTTATTCCGGTATTCATTTGAATCAACGGAATCTACATATATTGTTACGCTTTACTGCATCAATTGGTAATGATGGAGATAAATATTGTATTAATATTTATAATAGTTTGAGTATTTATATTTTAATTAATTATTATCGGGTTGGGCTTTTAGGGCTTGTACGCTGAAACCCTAGGTTAGTATTATAAATAGGAATCATGAATACATTATAAAGGAGTTGAACTATGAATTAAAGTTAATTGAGATGGTTTTCTCTCTTATTTCCTTATTGCCGCTATTCGTAAGAATCAACGGAGAAGCGAGAAGGTGTTTATTCAGTATTCATTCGAATCAACGAAATCTACATATATTGTTACGCTTCCTGCATCAATTGGTATCTAGAGTCATAATGATTACGTGGATTTTCCAGTGATGTTCCATGATTACAAGCGATACGGAGGAGGAATTTGATTTTCTCTGGTCTCAAATGGTTTCCGCCGTCATTGATGGGATCTTCGACCACTACAACCAACGAGTCGAATACTCACCAGATTCACAAGCGACCTTGCCGCCGTCTCAGCTTTGGCAACCCTAATTGCCGCCCCACCACCACCACGCACATCACTATTACTGCTGCCGAATCGCTTTCGCTATGGAGGCCGATTCGTCCGACGACGAGGCCACGGAACCGTTCGAGCCGCTAGTGAGCCGCCTTCGCGAGGAAGACAATCGTAAATGGGCGACACACCACCGCCCATCCACCCGCCTTCCTCCCCGCACCGCCGCGATGTCGTTGCTTTGCTATCCCAAGTCTTTGCCGCGCGCCGAACAACGAAATTGCCGCACCGCTAAGATTGTTTTCTACTAAGATGCAGTTTTCCATCTCTTGCTGCGCGCCAAGAAAGGAAGATGAATCATTCTTTTGGGCGAGAACTTGTCAATGGGCTTGTTGCCCTAATTCACCCTTGGGCCTCCTATTCTTTTAACGGTCCACTTATTTTTAATACGCTAAGCTATATTTTTTTATCTAAATATTACAATGGGCCTGAAATTCATTTTAATCTTGTTGGGCCATTATTTTACGCTATTAACTATCATTTTTAATTAAAAATGATAGTTATTTTAACACTTCTCTGAGGCCCTCATTTATTTATAGTCTTAAGACCTAGGGTCACGTACGCACTACAGATGTTTTATGTCAAGGATCTGCGATGTTAATTAAACCCTTTCTCGAACTAAGCGCGTCGTTGACTCCATTATACTTGGGAAATAAATATTACTATGATTCGAGGACAAATCTTTTCGAAGAGGAGAAGAATGATGAAGATAAATATTGTATTAATATTTATATTAATTTGAGTATATATGTTTTAATTAATTATTATCGGGTTGGACTTTTAGGGATTGCACACTTGAAACCCTAAATTAGTATTATAAATAAGAATCTTGAATACATTGTAAGGGAGTTGAATTATGAATTAAAGATGATTGAGATGGTTTTCTCTCTTATTTCCTCATTGCGGTATATCAACGGAAAGAAGGTGTTTATTCCGGTATTCATTTGAATCTACGGAATCTACATATTTTGTTACGCTTCTCTGCATCACCTTAAAAAAACTTATATTATTAAACAACTTTTACATTAAAATTTGCATCGAGCGGTAAATGTTACATCAAGTACGAGATGAAGAGAGTAATAAATACTAGTAATTAATACTCCTTCCGCCTACGTGTGTTTGTACACTTAACTTATTTGTTCGTCCCACATTTTTTTGTGAAACCTATAAATAGAAACACCTTCAATTTTAACACCCTCACAATACACATTTATATGTACATAGTTTCTCAATTATACCTTTCACTTACACATAGTCAACTCCTTAAAAGTGCATTTTTTTAACTGTGCGCCCAGTCAACTATACAATCAGCTACGAGACGGAGAAGAGAGAGTATTATTTTTTTATTATTTTATTACTTTCAACGGATTTTAACTTACATCTGTTCGTCTACACAGAGAACCACAGTTGGATCTATTGCTAGTAAGAAGAGACTTGCAGTTGCAGTTCAAACATTTTATCATGGGACCCATCAATAATGTGGTCCAAAATGTGATGCACAGAGTACTATCAACAGTCAGCCTGATGGGATGTTTCCACCCACATAATAGAAATGCCTTTCACTCATCTTCACATTAATATTCTTCCCAGTCACAATTTTTTCTTCTTAGGATTTAATTTACCGTTGGTTCGTTATTAGAGTCGCACCTTGATTAGATAACTATGTTTCTCTCACTATGGAGATTAGGGAATTTAAAAGAGGCAGAGTTTTGTATGCATCAACTGCATTGTGCAATTTAAATGTATTTTTAATATTATTAGTTGTTTTATTTGAAAAGCGTATGTGAAGAAAATTGCACTTTTTAGTAAAACAAACTGCATTTTTCAGGTAAAAACTATTAATATTGTTAAAAATTATAATTAAATTGCACGATACATCTGGTGCACAAAAGTCTATTCTTTAAAAATAAAAGCATGTGGTATTAATTAGTTAAAATAAACATAAATCATATCATTGGAGATTTAAATTGCCCTGTAAAAATAATATTCCCTACATCCCGTACCTTTATGCAATATTCATTGGTCGACACAAATTTTGATGTAAGAGTTGTTTTATATTAATATAAGTTAGTTTTTGTTTAGGGTAGAGTATACATTTCAACTTTAATAAGAGAGTTGTCAATAGTATTAAATTGGGTTAGTGTAAGAAAAGTAATGGCATAAATGAAAATATTAAAGTTTTTTTTTTTTTTTTTTTTGCAATTTAAGAAAATGATGCATTTAGTACGAAACATATTTTTGACAAGTGATGAATCTAATAAAGGTAAGAGGGAGTAATATTTTTGATCTTAAGTAAATTATTTAAAAGTAAAACCAAATGAGACAGGTTTTCGGTGCACCAATTGTGTCGTGTAACTGGACACATGAATGAAATGTGTAGAAAAATATAATTGAAACGTATAGGAAAATATAACTTCAACTTATAGGCTAATAATATACAGATTAAATTTAACTAAAAACATAAAATAAAATACGTAAAATTATTGTGAAGGAGAATATAACTTAAACGTTTCAGATGCACGGTTTTTATATATAGTTTTTGTCCTGTTAAATATTCCCAATGCTTCACTAACAACAAATTCATATGTTTGATCAAATCTAATTAATTTCATGTTCATGAAAAAGATGGTTATGTACATCATTGGACAAATCATATCATACGGGAGATTCTCACTTTATTTTGACATTCTCAGGTGTAAAGTAAACTTCTTAAAATATGTTCAAATCATAAAGAGCAATTAATGTTATCTTTAAAGTTACAACTAAATATTTTGAAAATATTAAACCCACGTATTATATTGTGGGTGGTGAATGAGATAAAAATAAAATGTAAGATAGAAAAATAAAATAAAATAAAATAAGAGTAATATTTTTTAAAATTAAATGGTATTGTGGGGGTAATATTGTGTGAACTTTCCTTATTTGAGTGTGAAAATAATCTTGAGACATCCCGAAAAGAAAAATGTGAAAGTAATTGCGGAATTTGGAAGAGTATTTTTATTAAGTCTCTTTTAAACTTAATTTTATCATGAATTCAAAACCGTATTAATTGTTTTTATTATATATTAATATTTTTAATAAAATAATTAATGGAGTACTACTTAAAAATATATATTTGAAATACAAATAAATTTTATGGTGAAGTAATTGGCAGCATACTTCACCCTTCTTATGTTAAACCCTGTAAGTTGCTATCACAAATTCTCACTACTATGTAACCCATGGCGTGAAAATATAAAGAATCAACTAAACATATATTTATTCAATAAATTTAAAACATATATAACATATCCACGATTATATCTTTAAAAATTTGATTCCTCTGCTTAAACCTCTGAGCCTCATACCATCATCAATGAACATTCAAGAATCATTTGTTCAGAAATAAATTAGTTCAAAGCACAAAGTATTATTTTTAATTTTCGCAAAAAAAAAAAAAAAAAAAAAAAAGACATGTAACACATGACAAATTAGCTGAAATTATTTGTTCAGAAATAAAAAAATAGTTCAAAGCGTAAAGTATCATTTTTAATTTTTCGCACATATAATTCATATTGACATGCAACACATGACAAATTAGCTGGAATTATTTGTTCAGAAATAAAATAGTTCAAAGCACAAAGTATCATTTTTAATTTTCGCAAATATAATTCAATTTTACATATAACACATGACAAATTAGCTGAAATTATTTGTTCAGAAATAAAATAGTTCAAAGCGTAAAGTATCATTTTTAATTTTTCGCACAAATATATAATTCAAATTGACATGCAACACATGACAAATTAGCTGGAATTATTTGTTCAGAAATAAAATAGTTCAAAGCACAAAGTATCATTTTTTATTTTCGCAAATATAATTCAAATTGCCACGTAACACATGATAAATTACTTGGAATTAGACCAAATTAGTCCGAACGAAATTTTCAGACCAATTTACTTAAATATACAAAAATTAATATATAACAATTTATATCCTACATTATCTACCACCAAATTATGAATTTGGATCCTATCCTATATAAGACTGACCTATACAACGGGTCAAATTATATATGTTTTACGAATTTGTTCCCGTATATAGAACAGTCTTGTACATAAGATTATCCAAATCCCAAACTAAAGGAAAAAAAAAAAAGAAAAAAGGCAAAAATTTATGCAGAGACGGACCAAGTCACTTTTTAATAAATTATTATCACTTTTTAAAAATTGATACAAATTAGTATAAAAGTGATAACAACCGATCAAAACAAAGTATATAAGTGGAGTGGGTCTCCTATAAACAACTTTCATAGTATGAAACTTGTATTTGACCCATTTTTTGTCCATTAAATCCGATCCTAAACTCGACCCATTAACCCTTATCCACAAAATCAAGTTTCATGTTCTTATAAGTGATATGAATTGAAAAATGATATGAATTTATAAAAAGTAATAACAATATACGAAAAATGATAACAATTTATTAAAAAAATATTCCAGTCAAACCTCATGTGTTCTTAGAGGCATAAATGATCAATGAAAACTCAACATCATCATCAACTTTTTCCTCCAACCACAACCTACTGCCCTTGTCACTTCTTGTTCTGAACATAAACACAGCAGGGCCCGATTTTTGATCATTATGCAACCAATCATGAACATCCCACATCAAATCAACAAGTAAACCGTCCAATAAAATTGTCTGATTTCCCTGAAATTCCACTGCAGCCTCTTCACTCTCATCACCATCTTCTTATCAATGCTCACTGACAAATTTGTGCCGCCGCATTGAATCGAGATATCGTGCGGGCTTCCCTTATCGCAGAATCGGGCCTTCGTGTAAAGGGCATTTCCGTAAAAATGCTCTCTACGCGAAAGCAGGGAGAATTTAGGCGCCTTCGTTGGTGTAGGAATGTCGCCAAGAATTAGACCGGGTTCGGAATCGACGGTGATGATGAGGTAAAAACCGGAAACCGGTTCGGGCCCGGGCTGGTAGCGGGCCGTGGAGAGATCCCAAAAGGCTTGGATTTTGGAGGGGGAGGTGGATTGATTTGGTGCCTTTTAGGGTGCGGAAGAGGCGTTGATTTGTGTTGATTTTGATGAGGGTTGATGGGTCTTGGTTGAAGGTTATTGTGAGGGTTTGAGATGAGGGGTTTTTGGTCCATGTTAGTGTGATGAGAATTTGTTTTTGAGTGGACGGAATTGTCCTGTATAAGCATGTAGTGGTTGTTTGAATTGAAGGGGCAAATTCGGGAGAAATGCATGAATTGGTTGAGCATGAAGTCTGATCAGAAACGCCTACAGCGTATTCACTGATGCAGGATATGAAGTCTCTCATATTGAGAGAGAGAGAGAGTTGAAAATGAAACTGGCCTTGTAATGTATGAATGTGACTCTTAAATGTGATTCTTTCTCTCACTAGTTTCTCTCTCACCTTAAATTATTATGCATTAACGGAAGAGAAAACAACGTAATTTTGGGCAATCTTGTGTTGGGTGAGACCGTCGACGGACATGAAATGAACTCGATTTTTAATGAATTGTTATCACTTTGATTTGTTATTAATTTGTATCACTTTTTTAAAAAGTGATAACAATTTATTAAAAGTGGTAGGTTTAAATGCGTGAGACGCTCTCATACATGTTTTTGCCCGCAATTTTTTTTTTTAAAAGTTAATTGATTGATTTAATTGTCCCGTGGATTATTTTTCCATTTGCTCTGTTTTGAGTTCTTTTTTTTTTTTTTTTTTTTTGGTTTGTTTTGAAATTCTATTCATTTGAAATAAAGTGATTTTAAATCAAATGAAAAATTAAGTGTTTGTAAGAAAGAAAAATTCACTTTTACTAATAGTGAGGATAATTATGTGAGAGAATAATTATTATTTTTATCTTCTCCCAATGAGAATTGCTTCTAGAGAATCCAAAAACTTGGTTTGCCAAAATTAATTTTAAGTGCTTGAAAAAAGTTGCACACACTATAAAAGTGATTTTTTCAAAATAAAAATGATTATCCCCATGAAATTGGGTTTGCAAATACTCACTTTTTTATCTTGTGATTCCCTACCGTATGAGTTGAGTACTTCTAGTACTCTTCATATGATATCAATTACCTTTTAAAAAAATAAATAAATATTGAATGCAAGTAATACTCAATCTTAGAAAAATAAAGAAGTGCATTCATCCAACATAATTTATAACTTACAACATAAAAGGGCGCCAATCTAGAGAATGTAAACGCTAGACGAGTGAAATAGTTTAACTGGATGGTGGCATGGAGCAATTAATGTAAGATGAAAGCGGTAATTGATTTTTATTTGCATTTTTATTAGCTTATGTTCAATAGGGATGAATTGTTTGACTCTAGAACAACAAGAAATTTCATTCTATTTCTACAAAGAAAGAAATTAGGTTAAATTAACATTTATTAGCAATAAAGAAATCGGTCATTATATAAAATCTCACTTCGTACAACCTTGAAGTCGAAAAGTCAGCTTGGATCGATTTTCTATAATTATATAATGGTATAATATATTTTTATTACATCATTTAAATTCAAAATTTAAGTAGAATTTTTTTTTTTGATCGGTAAATGTTAGTTGTTAGTGGTTAGAAATTAGTTCGCCAAGTCTCCTTATAAATCCAAATTCTCTAAGTCTCCTTATATCTCCCACTCCAATTCGTTCCCGAAGGAAATCAAAATTTAAGTAGAATAACAACCTAACATAACTATTTAACTATTTAGGAAAAAATATTAAATTAAGAAAAAGAAATTCTTTCAAAATATCACCTCAAAATCCACGTTATATAGAAAAGGCAAAAAAAGATAAAAAAATATGGAAAAAATCACTTCATTCTATTTGATTGATGTTAAAATATGTAAAAGTGTGTCTCTCGTGAACCAATATTTACGGTGAAATTTCATTCACATTGGAAAATCGATTAATTCATTTATCTTTCATTTATCTCGACTATTTAACACTCTTTAATAATATAGGTCATACCGGGACGGAGCCGGGGGTATCAAGGGGGTGATGAGAACCGCAATTTTACGATCAATAATTTCGACGCTCAGGCTCAGTCGACAAGCAAAATCGAAAGTTGCAAGGAATCTTGCTAAGAAGTAATTGACATTTTCTCATTAATTCCAAAGAATGAGCATACAAAGAATTATATAGAAATACTTCCTAACAACTTGTTAATCCTAACTAACTTCGACAAGTGGTTAACAATTCTAATGCAACAAAACAAAATGATCCCAAAAGATAAAGGACCGAGAAAAGAAAAAGGATTAAAAGTAACAAGGGCACAATTGGAGCGGTCCACAACTCGGGCCTCGCTTTGTGCTTGGCCCAACCTCTCTGGATTCTTCGAGACCCATTTCCTTTGTTCTCATCATTCCCGGCCCCATAAACAACATCCTTGTCCTCAAGGATAAGCTACGGACCGATCTTTTATTTTTGTAACGTCAAGAGTAGAAGACAAGATTTTTCCTCTATAAAAAACAAACCATAATCCAAAAAAATCGCAAGACACTTTTGGAGCGGTAGTCACAACTTTATGAATTACTCTATGTTGTTGTTTTTCATGTACAATACCACCCGAGCTTCCCAATTTAAAGATGTATATCATACTTCCTCTACTAAATGCATTTTTCTCTTTCACAAATGATCCCGATTATCATAACGGTGGTTCTTGTCCAATTCTTTGGCTGTTACTAACAGACAACAAGCATAAAAGCTGCAGGAAGGAAAATAGATCCTGCAAAAGTGAAATGAACCGGTAAAGAAACCCCATGTGAAGTCATTATGCATTGTTTAAAGTCATCTTCTCTGACGAATTGAAATAAACAACTTGAGAATCTGAATATATCTTAAGAATATTTCTCAAGAATATATTTACAATCATATATTCAACTTCATCTATATCCATTTGCAAAATGACATCATTATTCTTCCATTAGAAAATCCAGCAATTAAATCCGAACCACCCATGAGAATTTGCCAATCATACGCACGAAATCTAATTGACCACACTTGCCATCGAAGATGGGGAAGTTGAAGAACGGAATTGAATTTGCGTCGGTCTACGATGCCGAACTACGCCGACGACATAAAAACCTCCGTTAAAATAACCCAAATTCATTATTCCCGGATCAAAGACTTATCTGCGTGCAATATCTTTTCGTTGGCCGTTAACATCGACTTTTGAAGAAACTCCCTAACATAAACAAGCTGAACATCGTCGCCCTCCTCTCCTCTACTACTTCTTTCCTAGGAAGGATTCGATAAGCAAAAGTCGTTGATTCTCAACGAACAAAGTCGACATGTGAATTGATTATATACATCCGTTGAGCAGGTTCAAAATCTGTTGGAGAAGAGTTTGGTGATGGAGATGATGGTTTCAAATATTTTTGTTACGTATAGCTTGAAATCTTTCTTGAAACCAAGATCAATTGGGATGGTGGATTTCTTAGGTGGAGGAGAGAATATAGCTACTTCTCTTGGATCTGTATCATTTAGCTTGGTCAATTCCAACTCCCAAAATAGGTCTTTTAAAACGTGTTGATGACGCGGTTCGACGGATCCTCGGTGGGGAGAAATTAAAATCAAGAACTATAGAATTTGGCAAGTCCTCTTCCTCTTTCATAGAATCTTCTTGGTGAGACTGTATTTTGATCTCTCTGTCATCGTGGCTTCCTTTGATTTCTTATTCTTTGATCGTCGCCCGCCTTTCTTGGATCGTCAGCTGGAGCCATCGTTTCAACAAACATTCAATTCGATTTACCTTATGCTCAATTGAATCGACTTGCTTGTTGATGTTTGTCATGCTCGTATCCATGATATTGAACCTCCTCTCTAATAGTTCTATGTGTTCTTGATGTGTTCTGACATCTTCTTGCGTTTTCTTGAGTTCATGATTCTCAAGAATTTTGTAGTGCGATTCTCACCATGATTCTTGCTCTCAATGAAAGAACCAATTGATGAGAACCACAATTTTACGGTCAATAATTTCGACGCCCGACTCGAATTCGGCAAGCAAAATCGAAAGTTGCAAGGAATCTTGCTAAGAAGTAATTGGTATTTTCTCATTAATTCCAAAGAATGAGCATACAAAGAATTATATAGAAGTTACTTCCTAACAACTTGCTAATCCTAACTAACTTCGACAAGTGGTTAACAATTCTAATGCAACAAAATAAAATGATCCCAAAAAGATAAAGGACAAGAAAGCAGAAAAAGAACTAAAAGTAACAAGGGCACAATTGGAGAAGTCCACAACTCGGGCCTGCTAGCTGTACTTGGCCCAACCTCGCTGGATTTTTCGAGACCCATTTCCTTTGTTCTCATCGGGGCACTTTGGGCCCCCTTGCCTTTCTGAAAAATTAGTATATATATATCTTTAGTTCCAAAAATTTAATTAATAAATAGAGTGTACTAGTGATTTACAAGAGAGTTTAAAAACTCTATCTTCTTGCCAACCAAGTCTCTATTACTATTGAAGTCTTATTTTCAACTCTTTTTAGCCCTTTTGACTCAATCTATTCTCTTCTACTCGGTCTCTATTACTATTGAAGCCTTTTTTTTTTCTATTCTTTTGAGCCCTTATGACTCAATCTATTCTCTTCTTTAACTTTTTGGAATTATTACACTTTGGTTCAAGGTTAGAGGCCTAATTGTCTTGAGATTCAAAGAAAAAGTGGGCCCCAATTATTACGCTTAATTGTCCTAAATACCCTTACTTATCTTTTACGAAATGCGTCGCTCCTTTCTTCTCTCTCCGCGGGTTTCTCACTTGAGTTACTCCCCATCCCATCAATACGATATCATCACCTTTTTTATTTAAAAATTCAAATTTCTCTTGTTATTTCATTGTTCTTCCATCTCACCCGAGTATTTGTATTTGCCCATTTTTTTCTCTCGATTTCGTCCTCTCCCAGGATACATGATCGCCCTCTGTTTCGTTTTGCATTTTTACATGTATAGCTGTCTAACGCCGAATCCACTTCCAAGCTGCAAGAGAATGAGTGATCGATGCATAATTTTGCACTCAAATTCAGAGGGAAGATGAAATTGATATCACTTGGTAATGTCTTCACCTTCTATCATTTACGGTCCAATATTATCACTCGGTGGCTAGAATTGAAGATGGTGAGTTTTCTCTCTCATGGTCTTTTGGAAATTTGAATGATTGTTTCTTAAAATTCGACGATGAAATTCTTATTATCCAATATATATGCAAGGAGTCTACGTCTAATGTAGTTGATGTTGAGTTGTTTGAACAATCTAAAAAATTGGATGATGCCTATGTTATGGAAAATGTGGATGATGTCGGTTTTCTAATAGAGTACATGATGTTTATGATGTAGTTGGTGTTGATAATGGAGTCACTATTGCTTTTCTTGAGCCATTGAAAATAATTCTAATCTTCTGGAAGATCGGCCTCTATTCCCGGATGAAGAGTTTTTCGGTGCTTCAAGTATACCTAATTATGACTTGAGTATTGCCCTTTCTAAGTCTTCATATCTTTCGATTGTTGGGTTGAAATAATGATGGGTGGTGTTGGCACTATTTTCTTTGGTGGTGCGGTAGATTTTAGAGATTCCCTCATTAAGTATTCTACACGTCTAGGTTTCTTATTCAAATATGTTAAGAATAAAGATATATATATATATATATATATATATATATATATATATATATATATATATATATATATATATGTAGTGTGCATGGAATCATTGAATGGATGTTGTGATTGATTTATTAGGGCAAAAAAATAAAAAAATTATCGGGGAATTTACTTTCTATAAGGCATCTATCTCACACAAATGTATGAATAATTTGGTAAACAATAAGGCAAAACATCTTGTTCCGCTGTTTAATTGGTAATCTTACGATGCAAGATATCAAGATCAAATCAACTATTCGATGCGTGATTTAGTAATTATTGTTCGCAATAATCATGACATTGAAGTTCCATATCACAAAGTATGGCATGCATCCGAAATAACAAAAGACCAGATTTTTGGTAGTTATGACGAATCCTGTGATCATCTTAGATGGTATATAGAGGTTGTACATAGAACCAATCCGGGAGTGTAGCTTTTATCGAGCGGGATCATGTTACTTATTGCTTTGAAAGGTTATTCATCTCTTTTAAGGCTTGCATGGATGGAGTTCCAAACATGCCGATCGATGTTATTCCTTGATGTCACTTTCCTCAAGGGTCGTGCCAAAGGCATCTTGTTGACGGCGACCGCGAAGACGATATGATGGTACTAATTTTTGTCTGCTCACTTTTGTGTCTTGTATTCTATATACTTTTATTAAAAGTGTTTTACGCCCTTCTTGTAAGTTTTGCACGACCACGTGAGAAAATTTGCACCGTAGTTATAAATCTTGCACAAGCTGTTTTATTTTTGCACATTTGTTATATTCTTTGCACGATACTTGATTCTTCGGCCTTTAAAAGCTGTCTTTGAAGAACAAATGCATTTTTACGTATGTATCACTGTTAGTAAATGCGAGGCCATTTTCTTCTCGGTTGGTCGAATCATCGGCGTCTGATCTTGGTGAGGTTTTTAATGCATGTGCCTATGCTCCCACCCAACGTTTGTTCCATGAGAATGTTGATCGGTTTATTAAGGTTGGTGGGCCTATGACACCAGATTGGATTGCATAATTACCTGTAGAGAATTGGGCGGTAGCATTCTCTCCCAACATTTATGTGTTATGGAGAGATGACTTCTAATGCACCAAGTCATTTAACAATTGGTTAGTTGAAAGGCTGATGTTTATCGATCACAAAGTTGTGTGATTGGATACGTTCGAATATTGCACGCTGGTTCGTTGAACAGAGGAAAGAGTGTGAAAAGTGGATCACACCTGTGTTCCTAAAAAGACTCTCAATGGAGCATTGCATGTGATGTTGATAAGTCTTGGGCGGTTCACAAATATCCGGTGGTGATTACAAACTACTTTCCGATATTTCGTGTATGGTTGACCTCACCAAAAGAACTTGCTCATGTCATATGTGGCAAACAACAAGATTCTCATGTGCACACGCTGCCGCAGCTTATCTCAAAGCATTGCAACTCAATATATACTCACATTGATGAGTGTTATTTCACTGAAAATTATAAGAAGACCTACCATTCACACATCAATCCCATTTCTCAAATTTTGCGGTTCGAATGCAATCATTCTAATACGAGTAAAAAGATCCTTTCGCATTGTTAAAATGACACTGGACGACATAAGAAATCAAGAATCACTTCATATGGAGAGTTTCCAAAGAAGAAAGATAGACCCTCTCCATCGGCTAAGTAAATTCCACTACTGTTAGTCTTTTACTTATTTGATGGAGATGGAATATGTATTTTCCGATTCCGTAATATGTCTGCATCATTTTGCTTTTGTTATGTAATTAACTTTGGTAGTCATTCATTACCACCTTTTGAGAAAATGAATATATATAGGTATACCTTGTAATCATTTTGCTTGTTGTTACCAGAGTAATTATTTTGATGGAGATGGAATATGTATTTATGAGTCCAAAATATATGTAATTAACTTTAGTAATCATTACCAACTTTTGAGTAAATGAATATATGTAATCAGTTTCATTGTAATTAATAAAATTGCAATATCATCGGTGTGTGAAAACTGTATTACATCATCAAATATAATTATCTAAATCTAATTAATTACATCATGTGCCCTATTACAGAGCTGTGATCCAACAATATCAAATATCATGATCTAAACCTTAAAATATTTGAATATTACATCATGATATAGAAATCAAAACACAAAAATTGCTATAATCCAACACACTAAAACAACTGTAAGTATTGTCAACATATTTTCAATTAGCAAAGTTTTTAAATCTAATTGATATGGTGTGTTTATAATACCTTCTTAATTTGGATTTTGTATTTTTGATACTCTTCTAACACTTGAAACATCTTCCATATCAAAGGCACTAGTACTTGAATTCCAATCTATTAGGCTATACGGTGTGATCACCCATGTTGGGAACAATTATAGCATAACCTCCATGAATTATTTTGTGTTTCGAGACTCTAATTATTATCGGATATCGGCTAGTTGTGTAGTATGATCTTGAGTATCGTAGATAAGATGGAGCTGTATTCCGAGGCATGTTGTATGTAACTTTTGTAAAATAAATTTAGTGTTATTATATAAGCATATGTAGGGTGTTTTTATAAAACATCATCCCCAAACGTTCAATTGGAGAGTTCAAACTATTATATTTTATTTGTTTAGGGTAAAAGATTTTTACTAACGGTTATATATTTTAATTGATTGATCACTATCTTTAAAGGCCTTTGTATATAATGAGTTTTGGGCCTGTGCAAATTTCATTTCAACCGTGCAAATCTTATTATTGTTAATCACGATTAACACTTTGAATAGTTATCTCTAATATATTATTCATAGAGGCCCAAATATGTTTATTACATATAATAATGTTAAAGAATTACAAAATTGATTCAATGTATTCTTGGGTTGTTCAAATAATTTTTAGGGCCTTTGCATATAAAGTGTTGTAGGCTGTACAAATGTTAATTTAACTTTTGGAAAGGTTTTATTGTTAAATCCGACTAATCCTGAATAATAATAAGTATTTAGGGTCTTTTTGGATATAATGATTTGTGGCCTGTGCAAATAATCTTAGTCTGTTCAAATGAAATATTTTATAAACGCAGACGCTTTGAAGAGTGATTGGTGGAAGTTGAAGAGTTGCAACTTAATTACGCCAACAAATCACGTTTTTATGTGCTTTTATATAGCACATCAAACCATCATTTCCTATACAACTTTCTCTCCCTTGTCTTTTTTGCATCTGCAATTTCCGTTTCTCTCTCTCAAAACCCAAAATGGTATTCTTTTTCTTTAGTTTGCTTCTCTTTTTTATATGTTTTTCATTTTCATAACTTAACATCAAATGTGTTTTTTGTTTATAGGATGCCTCCAAACCGTAGGAACTAATATAAATATTGGACAAGAACAATAAAAGCTAATAGAAGTGGCAAAGAAGACAGAGGTTTGTTCGCAAAGTGTTAACACTTCGTATATATTTTTGTTTTATTTTCATCTAATCTTACATTGCTATCTTTTATTTTCCAGCGAGAAGGTCTTAGAGGAAGTGGCACACCTTCAAGCCACGCTTCTTCAGAGAAAACTCACCTGCGCCATGACAAAGATCCTGCACCGGAAGTTGATCGGGACCGGGCAACCACGTTGGAAGAAAGGATTTGTTTCGTGTTTTACAAGAAGTTGCCGTTGAAAGAATACCTGACTATTAAGGCAAAATATCGTGCCCAACTCCGTGCCCGTTACTCAATTCCCTATTAAATTTCCCTCCTTCTGTTTTTTCTTTTTGTAGTCTATATATCTATGAACTTTTGTAATATATTTCTTAAACTATAAAATTTTTAATTACTGATTTTACCTTTTTTGTCATTTCACTTGTTCTACACGCAAAAAGTTAGATGCACATTTATTGTTGATTTGTCGCATAAACAAATGTATAATGATAGCCGCAAAAATCCATCCCATCAACCATTATGAATTGAAAATGTGTTTTCCATTAATGATCTCGTGTTTTTAAAATATTTTTGTATGTCTGTTTTTCATTCTTGATTCGTGTTTTAAAAATATTTACGTGTGTCTCTGTTCAAATATTTTTGTGAGTCTGTTCAAATATTTTTGTATGTGTATTTTCCTTTATATTGCATGAAGTTCATAATAAGGTGAGTTACTTGTCGGGTACAATTTAGTGTGGTGATATTGCACCCCCATACATGAAAAAATGTAAATTGCAAATGCATATAAGTTGTTGCATGAATATGACAAATTGCTACATGAATATGATAAATATGTCCATCCATTATACTGTACGGGCCTTTGTAGCGAGGATTGGACATAAAGTTAGTGCAACAATTAATTTTTTAAGACGCTTGACACAAAATACGAGAAATAAGTGTTGAACAACTATATGATTAGTTGAACAACAAAATAAATTATGAACCACATAAATGTTGCAAATTAGTATAATTAGTTGCATTACGCACAAATTTAATTATAACACAACGATATTTAGTTGAACAACAATGAAAAATTATTGCAATAAATATTTATCATTCCATAGTGCGATAGTCAATAAATAATTATTTTTTAATCAAGAAAAATGAGGTATTATTGCAAAGATGGACACAAGTAATACCCAAAAAGTATATAATTACAGTAAATCGAAGCTCAAAACACAACACTATAAAATTGAAAGTAAAATAAAACATTCAGGGATAAGTAAGAGTAGATCAACTCCATAAGAACAGCTTTAATTTCACAAACAACTTGCCATCATTAAACTCCTTGCCTTTAAGGACTGTTTTTGCCTCTCCATATACACCAAAATATGCAAGACCATATCAACAAAACAAATACGCACAAATTGGGCAACAAAGTTGCTGCTCGATGATGATAGGGAGAATGGCTACGACGACGGATCTTTGGAAGGGCTACGACAACGGTAGGAATATCGACGGCGCTGGGCTCAACGAGGACTTGGCTGCGGCGGCGCCCAATTGTGACGCGGATGTTGGTCCGTGCAAGAGTGTTGTGCGACGGTGATTGTGGTGCTGCGATGGCGATGAACTATAGGATCAACCGCTTGCCACTAGACTAAAAGCTCGGACTTGTAGTGAGGTGCTACTTTATTTTCTTTAACCATATCTAGGCTGCCGCCACGGTTTGAATGCATCCGGACTTGGCCTACCTACCTTTATCACGTCCGGCGAGGTTGGAAGGATCTTTGGACTCTGCACCCAACAATCCCCTCAAGCACTTGCCGGCCTCCGCGGCCGCTGGCCTCCACATGGCCACCGGACTTGGCAACTAGCCTCCGCCCAACAAATGTTTTACTTGGGATTTGAACCCGTGACTCCGTGCTCGATACCAATTGTAGAATCAAGCGCTTGCCACTAGATTAAAAGTTCGGACTTGTAGTGAGGTGCTACTTTATTTCCTTTAACCATATCTAGTTGCGGCGCCACGGTTCGAATGCATCCGGACTTGGTCTACCCGCCTTTATCATGCCGGCGAGGCGAAAGGATGCTTTGGACTTTGCGCCCAACATGAGCGTATGTCGAGAGGTTGTGAGTTGCGTTGCGACGACGCTCTATGGCGGGCGAGATGATTGCTCGAGAAATGCTGAAATGATTACTAGAGAAATCTAAAGTCAACTAGCCCTAAATCTCGAAAATTGTTTGAAACTTAGAATGAAATATGTTTATCGAAGAAAGAAATTAAAATCAAAATAAATATAACATAATTGGGGAAGAGATTTTGGGAGAAGAAGGCTTACTGGAAGAACATATCGAGAGGTTGAATGGAGGATAGCTGAATTTGGAAAGCTAAAAAGCACGGGAGAAAAGATGCGAAAAGACCACGGGGTATATATGACATTAACACCCCAAATTGTATGACTTTGCAATCGGGAATTAATTTTGTATGTATTAACAATACGTTGACACTATATTGTATTGAATGGTAATAATCCCTTCATGATGTAGTAATACATTTTTGGTATTTCTTTGCACAATGCTTTTTAGAAAAATGTCAACTTTTCATTTTTTTAACAATGCATTTTGAAAAATTGCACAACTTTTTCATTACTTTCCCTAATTGTCCATAATGGTAATGTTAGTGGGCTTGATGTATACATGCAAAATAGAACAAATCAAATTAATGTATATTCAAATTGCACAAAGATATTCATTTAGTATAATTTTTCTCTTTTTTATTGCGAAATTCTCTATAATACAATAACAACTCATCTTTTTTTTTTTTTTATAACAATACCCCTAATAAATTTCACAACATGATAAATTTTCAAACATTGAGAAGTAAATTCATTAATACTCTTCATAATAGCAATTTTACATGAGTCATGTAAACTAATTTGAAAAAGCATAAAATAACTTTTAAAACCAGAATGTTGTGTTCATCGGTTTTGCATCTAGTATGATAAATATCTATTACAGTTCTAGCATATCAAGCTATTACATTATCAACATCAAGAAACATTCTCACCATCTTTGACCTGTAATTTGCAGCAGATGCTAGGTCAGTACTCACCCTTATGCATTCTTTTAGTTCATAGAACGACTCTATCGATTACATACAATAATACCACAATCCAATGATTCGTGTGCTTCTTGCAAGCTATCTTACGGAATGTGGCCTATCAATTTCTTCATTAGGAATGGTCACAGCCTAAGTCCTGGAAAATATTTCACGTGACTTGTTTTGCACGTACTTTACCTATGTCATTCACCATGTTAAATGTAATTAGCAATATATTAGGTTCATATAAAAGTTGTGTAATATATGTAACACAATTTCTTACCACTATCAACGACCGTGTCATATGTTGATCTACCCCTCCCTTCTTCTAGGACGCATCGAATTATAGAACTTCCATTCATTCTTCTTTAAATTTAGTTTCAAAGCAGTGTCCAATGATCGTCCAGGTCCTCTTGTTGAACTTTTTTTGTACCATGGCTAGTATTGGAAACAATAAACAGGTCCATGTCCATACATTCCTCAATCCTCTTGTCTACCAAGTGCACTAGTGATCCTTTTGGACTCTTATCATTAGACTTGATCAATGACTTTTATGCATAAGTTCAATAAATCAGAAAACTATTTAAAAAAATTCAGATTTAACACATAAAGAAACATGAAAAAAATATCCAGAGAAATATTTACCCAACAAAGGTGAAGTGAAAATCATCATGTTCTTTGCAGAAGGTTTGTCATTGTAATACTTATACCGCATCGTGTCGACCATGAATCAATCACCTAAATTTCAATGAAAAAGTAAATGCTAATATATTTACATAACATGACGATTGAAAATTTAAACGTTCTATATCCCATTTGGAAAGTCTTTGGTGGTGAAGTACAACAACCAAATCCCTAACAAATCACTAAAAGAATGGACTCACACCCGACCAAATAACAAACCTGTTCAAACATAAAAGATTAAGAGTTAAACAATGATAAAATAGTTTATTTGCTTAAATACAAAATATTTAGAGTAACTTACCCTGTTCCTTCGGTTTGCAGTAGTATTCAACTGCTCCCTTAAACATCCATCTGCTTTTTTCACAGCCTAAACTCTTTTCATCGAGCTTGAACACATTTTTGTCCTTGCACCGTGAATGTTATGTTCATTTCCCTTCAAGTCACCATAATCATCATTTTCTGCTAAAAGAATTAATTCATGAGTGCTCGGCTGTGGTGTTATTGTCACTACACTTTGACCGTCGGTGTTGTTTGACCTTTGACTCTTTTTATCGCGAGTTTGGGGACGGATAGCTCATTATACTCTTACCTTTATCATTAGGTGTTCTTTCGCCTCCCCATGTGAAACAATATTTTCAATGCTTTTAGGCATAAAAGCATTCTGTTTGAGGGCATTTCATTCTCTTGTTTAGCAATGTGCAATTTCTCAACCGCATCTAGATGTTCCAAAGTAGTTGGGTTTTCGTGACAACCGTTGTGTGGCGGAAAAGGTACATCTCTTCCAACTTTTTTCAAAGATTCATTTTCCATCTGCAATCGCTTAATGTAACTCTCCTCTCTCGGTTATCTTAGCAGCAAAATGCTCCCGAATCTTTTTGTTCTCCTCTTCTAATCTTTCAATTTCTTCGCTCATCCTTTTGCAAATCAATCTTTCATCCTTAGCCAACTCCATTTGCATCATTTCTTTGTATGTTACTTCTTTATCCTTATCCACCTTAATATCATAAAATTGGTGATCACCCTCTAAAAATAAATACTGCAATAACATTTTCTATTGTGGCGGTTGGTGATTGAACTCCTTCAACAAAGAGCTAATTTACCCTCCTTGTCCAACTTTGAAGTGCTATCAACAAACTCTTTTCTCGGTGATCTCCTAGAATCTTTGTCTTTGTTGATACTTTGTCATCTGCAACCATTTTGGATGTTGAATCCACCATCTCTTTCATTTTTTTGATTAATCACCTTCGCTCCTCCATTGTGATCCTCAGTTGGCCAACCCACTCAATCCGTCATCTACAATGTCGCACGTTGCCTCCACATACTCATCATCACTTGAACATTGACCACAGTGCAATCATCTCACCATCGATTCAATTCCATCATTTTTTACCTCCTCATCAACCTGCCTCATCATCATTCCTTACTTGGTCAAAGACCGAATTCCTATAAGTCAACAAATTCCCCATAACTGCCTCTCACTTGAAGTAGCTTTCAACATGATTTTGTTCACCTAAAAATAGATTTTAAATCTGTTAAGTACAATTTAAATTATTCAATAATAATCTTATATGTCTCTCATTTGAAATACTTACATGATCATTTTTCGACAAATTTTTACACGTTGGAGAATCTTGTTGATTTCATTCATATCCAAGTTTAGAAATCTAGGGAATGATGCACCAGTCTTTGCTTCAACTAAATCGGTATGCTCACATAACCAAAGCTATATAAAAAAATTAATGCATTAAACTCATAAACATCTAATTCTAATATAGTCTAATCATATAATAAATCTGAAATATCTTACCGGCATAATTGCACAACCTCCAGCCTTCATCTTCTTACTAGACAAAATTTGGGTTTTCAACATTTCTACTATATAGGTACTCCAATCATAACTACATATTTTTCTCTATTTCTTCCAAATATACAGTTAGATGGAAAGAACATGATCCATTCGGAATGGAGCTAGACATGACGCCATTATATAACAAAGTGTAACAACCTAGCAACATCATCTACATCCTCACTTCCTCACTATTTATAATTAACTTAATTTTCTCGAAAAACTATTGTCTTGTACATCACAAACGGTGTATCCGTACTCTCAATCTGATTTTTAAAACACCTTCTTACCCATTTTGATACCACGTATTGCTCTCCTAGTTTCTATTGTTGTACTACCGTCACCGATCCCGAATATGAGCTGTGCATCTCTATTCACTAAAGGAATACGCTCCCTCCAATAACAAAACTCTTACTCTCAACATCAAAACACTTTAGAATCTGCTTTTATGTCATCCTCATATTTCAAATATCTCTTCATTAGTTTTGCATGATCATTTGTGTAAATGGATGTAAATAATAACCAAAAAGGCATCATTTTCAACATTTTCAAATGATCATCTCTAAACTTAAGACTATTTATTTCCTTAATTGCAGTTCGCAGATTGGATCTATAATAAGTTTCGTTCTTGATAACGAAATGTCACCTATAAATTTAAAAAAATTATTAACAATATTGTAAATTTTAAAATTAACAACGATCAAAAAAAGTTTTTTCTATTAAGAATTAGACGATATAACATTACCGAAGCAGCTTAAGTGGACGAAGCACCTTCTCTTGCTTTATCTTTGTTGATTACGCACCGCGATCGATGAAGAATCCTCAACAATTTTCTTGACTTTCTACGACCCCATCCTTTGTCTAATGTATTATGCATAAAAAATTAGAAAAAACATTATGGGGACTCATATTAACTTAAGAAAGTTGAACTAAATCTAAACTATACCTTGATTCGAATTAGTTGTGTTACCCTTTTTCTTTTTGTGTTTTGATCTTCTCTTTCGCGTCTTTCAACAATCACGGTATTACTATCCGATTCTATATCAAATAGAAAGCGGTAGTGTATGATGCATAAACAAAATTAAGATCGCTTAATATTTACAACAAACAATTTTTACCTAATTCTGTTGAAATTTGTACACATATCTAACCACCATCTTTCCCGCAATAAGTACAAACAATATACATATGTAAAGCGAGATCATATATCTATTACAAAAAAATTGAATATACAACATCTTATACAATTACCCTTCTTTTTGGTTGGTTTGTCAACATATTTCGTGCTATGCGAGACTTCATCACGAAAGAACAACAGGATTCCGAGAACGGTTGAAGGTCGGCAATTTTTTCTTTTTTTTAAGAAAAAAGAAAATATTTGGTTTTCCGGATGGAAGAAGAAAAAGTATCTTACCCGTTTCTCGACAACCCGATCATCTATGTACTTCCTCTTTCTCGACGTTCGTTCATCATTTGTCATCAATGTATACGATTTTCCTCTTTTCGAGACCCATTTTTACCAGCTTAAAAGCTGCAAAATTCAGAAAAATTCTGGGAATTATTTGGAGGTATGAAGAGTATGATGGTTTTTGTAATATATACCTTCTTGTATCGTCATATATATGATTTCACCAAAATCTATCTCCAAGTTGTGTCAATCACTGTAATTTTTACGGTAATTTGATATATATATATATATTTCAATTGAAATGCTGAATTTTTCTAATTGTGTGGGTAAGGAAATGAAAGTCTTTTTGGGCCCTTTTTTTAACCTAGTTTTAAGTTTTTACTGTTAATGCACGTTTTTGTAAATAGGGAAATGGATTGCACCTCTATGTTACTAATTCTATTTTTATGTAAATAGAAACTTAAAAAAATAATGTAGGTTTTATTTTATTTTGAATCGATTCTAAAACACAAAAAAATTGTAGTAACTTTGCAACAGAAAATATCCAACTATGCTTGTGAAATGGTGCAGTAACTTTAATGATTAGTGAATGGATTCTCCAGGAATTTGCATCCTCAATTCTCACCAGTTTTTTTAATTTTAAATTGTAATTAGTGTTGTTTCTATCCTCTTATAATTTTCTTTTGTCTTATTTTCAACCAAATTTAATTAACCCATTAATACTCAATTAATTATAATAATCTCTAAATTATTATTTCTCTAATCCAGACTTAAGCCAGTTAATAGAATTAATAATTTCAAACTCAAGATGGTCATAAACATTTATATTCAGGAAAAGTTACCTAAATTAAATTTTGCAAAGGCTTGCAACATAAAGTATTTATTTGTTCTTATCAAATAATGAAACAACTTTTACGGTTAGTGAATGAATTCTCTGGAATTCATATTTTAAATTTGCATCCTCAAGTCTTATCGATTTTTCCAATTTTAAACTGTAATTATTGTTGTTTCTATTTTTTTATAATTTTCTTTTGTCTTTTTCAACCAAATTTAATCAATCCATTAATACTCAATTAATTATAAACTCCTAAAATATTATTTCATCTAGTCTACAGACTTAAATCAGTTAATAAAATTAATATATTTCAAATTCGAGTTGTCCATAAATATTTATATTCAGAAAATTACCTAGCTATATATGGGATTTCGCAAAGCCTTGCAACATAAAGTATATTAATTGTGGTTGTCAAAATAGTGCAACAATTTTTATGGTTAGTTAATGAATTCTTCGAAATTCAAATTTGAATTTGCATTCTCAATTCTCACTTATTTTTTCAATTTTAAATTGTAATTATTGTTGTTTCTATCGTCTTATATATTTTTGGCTTATTTTTCAACCAAATTTAATTAACTCATTAATATCTAATTAAGTATAAACTCTAAAAATTTTACTCCCTCCCTTTAATAAATTTATTCCCCTTTTTTTTGAGCTCGAGTTTTAATGAATATTAGTAGTTTATGTATAAAATAAAAATGTGTAGTAGACAGTAGATATGTGGTGTTTATAAAGTAGTGTGAGATAGAGTTATTTCTAAAAATGGAATGAGAATAAATTTTATTGGAGAGACCAAAAAAAGTGAGAATAAATTTATTGAACGGATAGAGTATTAATTTTTTATGGTCTAAACTTAATTCAGTTAAAGAAATTACTAAATTTCATAATATGATAAGATAAGAAGAATATTTAATAAAATATAACTATATCGATGTTTGTCTTTTTCATTAATTCATAAAATCTCCTTATCTTTGATAAAAATATATATGCACGAAATTAAATTGACCAGTACTTCGTTCAAAAAATAGTAACAATGTAGAATTGAAGTGTGAACATCACAATTATCCTCTATATAAAACAATTGCACACACAACGTTACTCAAATGAAAAAAATATATAAACGCAAAATAAGTAAGTATCAAACGTGTCAAGAAGTAAACGATGAAGATTTTATGTATACTTTTATCAAACACAATAATTTTTATGCATTTAATGAAACATACGGAATGGATTTTGTGCATACTTTTATTAAACACATGGGTAGTTTAGGCATTTAATGAATCATGAGAAATTTTGTTAATTTTTTTATTAAACACAAATAAATTTTATATATTTAATGAAACACGGAAAGTTGTTTTTGTGAATATTTTATCATACACAGAGAGATTATATATTACGCAATGGAATTCATCTCAAAACTTATTTTATTTATAATTATTTTTACTAACTATTACTCTCACATTTTTATATTCATCCATTCACACTAAATAGACTAAAGTTACAAAAAAATTACACTATTCAACTTACAATTCCTTTTACGTTTTACACATTATATCTATTTTCTTAAAACTCGAACAAATAACAACTAGCTTCATTCTTGTGGACATAATGAGTGATTTATAGTGTATACATTTTAGATGAAGATATTATTGTATACATTCAGCAGAATAATAGATAGTTCGAACAATCTAGAAATATCTTTTTTTGCAATCTCAAGAACAAGATCTAAGAATAACAAATAATCACACGAGTAAAATAATTTTAAAGAGTAAAAATATATGAATAGGTTTCATATGAACATGTTTCATGATATTAACCACTTTTCAATTTCGATCACAAACCATTATTTTTTTTTGATACTCTGGGTCAAATGTTTAATATTTTTGGTCAAATATTTGATACTTTAAATAATTTTTTTAAATTTGATATTTTAAACTTAAATTTTAATATGTTATAAATATTATACTCCTCTCTGTTCGAAAAAACTTTCATATGTAGGTGGACACACACTTTAAGAAAGAAGAGTAATGATTGAAGTTTTGAGGGTAATTTTGTAAACTTTTATGTATAAATTAAAAAAACTTTATTGAATTATGTGTATGTGAGAGTAAAAATAATGATATTTGTGTAAATTATTGAAAATTGTAAGGGTGAAGTTTATAAAGAGTTTTCCATTTTAAGGGTGTTGTTAGGAAGAAAGTTGTATTTAGTTTTGATGAGTTAAAATGTAAAATAGGATGACCAATTTGAGTATCTTGTATAGGCAGTGATGTAGTAAT
This sequence comes from Paraleonurus japonicus, assembly GCA_030762865.1. NCBI lineage: Eukaryota > Viridiplantae > Streptophyta > Magnoliopsida > Lamiales > Lamiaceae > Paraleonurus > Paraleonurus japonicus. The sequence continues at coordinate 32,059,179 of CM061052.1, forward strand.
AATATGAGAATAAAGCTTAGTACAAATATTAGATAAGGATAAACAAACTATCGAGATGAGGACCAAGAATCGAGACAAGGACAAGGAGTCGACAGGACAAGAAGTCAAGACAATGATATGATATCGACGAAGACAGTGTGAAGAAGACAGAGATGAGGTCAAGAACAAGAAACAATCATCAAGACAAGAAACGAAGATGAAGACAGAGTACATAAAAAGAAGACAATGAAGTGTTAGGAAATTTCATACAAGTGTCAAGAAGCGGTCATAACCAATCAAGAAGAAGTTACAAGAATCGAGTTAGATTGTTATAACTAATCAAACAGAATCTACAAGGAAGTTACAATCGCCAATGAAGATCTCTATAAATAGGTATAGAAATCGTAATAGAATTAACTTTTGTAACTTCACAATTATTCACTTGCATTCTCTACACATAGTTAGCACTCAAAATATTGTAAACACACGCACAAACGTTTACGTTTCCAGCTTTTAGTGTTTGTAGAACACTTTTTAAAGAACATCTTCAAGCCATTTATATTGAAATTAGGAAGAAATTGTTGTAAAGTGAAGATTCACGTTGTAAGTAAGTAAGAAGGAAGAAGAAAGATAGTAAGTGAAGACCCTTCTTCAAGTTGAAGGAGGAGAGTGGACGTAGGATCGTTTGATCCGAACCACTATAAGCTCTTTGTGTTCTTTCTCGTTTTCTTTACTTATCAGTTCTTATTCAATTTCAATTTCTAATTGAAGCATAATTTCAGAATTAAGTCTAGACAAATTATCAATTGGCTTTTGATCCAATTAAAGTTGAGTTAAAATCATTTCCATTGTGTAACTTTGGTGTTTTGGATTAATTTTCTAAGTTTTGGAAAAATTAGAAAATCTATTCAACCCCCTCTAGATTTTTCCTAGAAGGCTGATTCAAGTTTTCTTTAATATACTCAACTAAGTGGGACCAACAGTGTAAACACATACAATAGGACGAACGAGAAATGAAATTATGAAAATATGAATAATTTAAATAGTAAAAATATTAATTGTTATTGATACTCCTGAAAAAATAATAAGATACTAGTGACCCTAATTCGTGATACACCCGATGAAATTCTTATATTTTTATTAAATACATGATACTTTAATTTTTTAAATTATTTTATGATAAGATTATTATGAACAATTTTCATATAACTAGCCAAAATCTATAATATACAACAAGCAAACTTCGCTTCTATTTTATTGAGGCTTATCTCACTAAATCAATACATAATTATGAATATCAATGGGGGCGAGCGCGCGGAAATGAAGGACAATTCCCTCTTCTTTCCATACTCGTAACTACGAATATCAACAGAAAGCGAGCGCGACGGGAACGAGAGACAATATCCACTTCTTTTCCCGTAAAGTAAATGGGCGAAAATTGTCCCAATCCTCCAAAGATTCCCCATTTAGAAAAATTCTGATTGAATGAGAGAATTGAAGACAAAGAGCCGATCGTGACTCTATTTACACGATGCAAGAAGAAGTTTTCTTATAGTATTAAATAATTATATTATATAATTAAATATATAATTGCAAAATATATAACAATTACACAAATATAATAATTATAATTTATTGGATTGTTATAGGATGGTGGAGAATATGATACCCGTCCGCACCTTGTGGAGAAAATAATCGGGGATTTTCCGTCTCCACCGTGGTCCATCCGTGGGGACAGAGATCTGTCTCATTACCAAGTGTTTGGATAACTAAGAATTCAAGAAAATAGGAAAGTAAAATAATTGCATGCATTAATTGGCTTGCCCAACTTGAGAGCAAGAGTTCTATAAATTGTCAAGGAAACCAATTGAATTAGAGAAAAATAATACAACAAAGAGAATTGGAGTTTGGATTAGCCTCTTGAGCTAAAATTTTATGTTTTTCTCACAAGACAATTGTGAATGTATAAGTCCAACCTTCAATACGAAAAATGAAAAAAACCTAAGCGTGTTCTTGCGGTTTATTTGTAGTTTTCTTTTTTATCCTTTGTTTATTTCTTCTTCTATTTTGTTGTTTTTCCTTTTGTTAAGTCATATATGAGTATAATTTTCATAAATAAATTCTTGAGCATTTCATTATTCTCTCAAGTTAACAAAAATAGAGATGGAAAATAAGTTTAGAAATGAATATTAAATAACTCACATATAAAATGCAAGAATTTGAGTGTTTTTAATTTCGTTTTTCATCCGGGGTTGGACGATACATTCACAATTGTTTGGTGCACGCACATGACTACCGAGGTTCGAGGTTAAGAGGTTGATATTTGGTGTATTACATATTTCTCCCCAGCTTTTTCATATCCTTCTATTTTGCTTTGCAATTAATTATTTTCTTAAATTTTATGTACACGAAGTCAAAATGATACAAGAGTTCATAGCTTTGAAGAAGATGAGGACTCAACAAAAAAAGAGCATTACAAGCATTCTTCATTCACAACATTAGATCGGGAATCATTGATCCGCCCTACGGTGGGGCCCTCAACCATGATATCTTAATTAGGAGGGGGATTAACGGACATCTATGTATTTTTCTCATTTTTCTTTGTAAACAATTATTGATATGAATAAATGTGCTTTTCTTACTCTATTTTGTAGACATAAATCATTGGATATTTGGAATTGCTCTACTAATTTTTCATTAGTTTTTAATGTTAGATCGGAGAAAGTTTTGATGAGTTAAAAGAAGTCGGACAAGAGTCAACTCGGATGACCAGCTAACTACAAAGAACAGTGAGGTGAAGATTCGGTACTAGGTGATCGGACTAGGAAGAGCTAGATGAGTCGGTGAGGTCAAAGAAGCGAAGTCATCGAAGACGAGCTTGAGACAAGTCATCTCTGCAGGGAGACAACTATGAAGAGCTCGACGAGGTCAAGACAAGTTGAGTAGAATAAGAAAGACAAGTCTTCACCAAGTCGGCCATGCACGACTAGAAACAAGATCACCAAGAAAGGACAGTTTTCAAGATTGAGTTTGTTAGGCGGTTTTAGTTTGTTACAACAAACTAACTGTCTCTCCAGCTTATAAATAGGTCTAGGCACATCTTTAAAACACACAAATTAATTTTGCATTCCCACATTCATAATTCACAAGCTTTCCAAGCATTCACACCAGCTTTTTCAAAGAAATTTTCACAAGTTCTAAGTGTTTATAGAACACTATTGTACATCTTCAACACACTCTTGACACTTTGTAAAAGTTAGAGATTCTAGAAAGTTTAGGAGTTGAAGATAGGCTTGAAGATTAGAAGATCTTCATCAAGAAAAGTTGTAATTTATAAGGCTGTAGTAAGTAAGTAAGTAGACAAAACCCTTCTTCAATTTGAAGAAGGGAAGTGGATGTAGGATCAATTAGATCCGAACCACTATAAATTGTTGTGTTCTTTCTTGCTTTCATTACTTATCTGTTCTTAATCAATTTCAACTTTAAATCAAATTCAATTTCGGACTCACAATCGGACTTACAATCAGATTGCTTTTGATCCGTTTAAGATTGAGTTTAAACTTGTTTTCCATTGTGTAAACTTTGGTTCCTTGAATTGATTTTCTAGGTTTTGAAAAAGTTTGAAAATCTATTCGACCCCCCCCTCTAGATTTTCCCTAGAAGGTTGTTTCAAGTTCTTTAATAATATACACAATCCGTGGGACCAACATTTAATGTTTTGCTTTAATTTTTTTACTTGCGTTGTGATTGAACAACTTCTCTCTCAACTTCGAAATCTTAAATCTTTTGAAGAAAGTGAATTAACACCCCGCTATAAATTACTTAAATTTTAACATACACTACAAAAAAACAAGAATTAACGAGGGCAATTAACGAGGGAAAACCTCGTTAATTAGCGAGGGCGGGCCGAGGGCTAAAATTAACGAGGGTATTTGCGAGGGAATGGGCCCTCGATAATTAACGAGGGCCCAAACGAGGCTAAGCCACTCGCCATTTTAACGACGGAACGGGCCCCCTCGGCAAACCCAAAGGCACGCCAAAGCCCTTCGCCAAACCCAAAATTACCGAGGGCTGGGGGCCCTCGCTAATTACCGAGGGCGGGCTCCTCGCTAAGCCCGCTTAAAAACACGGCCTCGACCTTCTCCCCCCCACCACACAAAGAAATGCCCACTTTTTTTTTTTTCAAAACCGCCATCGGCTGCCTTTCCCGCAGAAAATTGGCTCTAATACTAGTCGGGCTTTTTAGTACTCGTTCCGGGGATATTTCTACGGTAAATTTTTTATATTAAATCGGTTAATTTTGTTGTTATTTTAATGAGTAAATTTTGTATTTTTTATATGTATTTGTGTAATTTTATTATTAATTTTGTTGTTATAGTTGGTGATTTATTAATTATTTTGTGTTAATTTGTATAATTGTTATGTATATTTTAATTATTTAGGAAAATTATTAGTATATGAATTATATATAATTATTTAGAGTTAATTAATTAGTAATTATGCAATTATATAATTTTGTTGTTATAGTTGGTGATTTATTAATTATTTAGTGTTAATTTTTGTAATTGTTATGTGTATTTTGATTATTAGTAATTATTTAGGAAAATTAGTAGTATAAGATTATTATATAATTATTTAGTGTTAATTATTTTGTAATTAAGCAATTATATAATTTTGATTATTAATATTATTATAATTTTAATTTAATTCTATAATTTATATATTTGTAGGTGTGTACGTTTATTGAAAAAGATTCGATCCGGGAGTATAATTTCATAGCCACCACTATCACTTTGTAAGTATTCTTTTTGTAATTAATTATTATTTAAATATAGTTTTAATTTAATTATAATAAATATTTGATTTAAAATTATTTTGCATGCATGATATAATAATAATTTATATATATGGTGATCGATGTTCGATCAAATTTTTATGATAGTTCAATTATAATATTAATTTTGAAAATTGAATCGATGTTCGATTCAAGTTGATGTTGGAGTTGAGGGTTGATGAATTGTTTGGTATTGTTTCTTTGTAGAATGTGCGTTCCGACTTGATTAATTTTAATTAAGTTGGAAATGGATGCACTAGGAATTAACTTGATATATTAAGCTGGGAATGCGATAAAATAAAACAAAACTCTGTAGAAATTTTTAGAAAATATATATATTAATAATAGGAAAAATATATTAACTGGAATTAATTATGATTTAATTAAATTTTAAATCTTCATTAATCAAACAGATCTATTGCTATGAATTATTCAAGCCGTAGTTGGATGTATGGTCCAAGAACGATTAATGACATGATATCTCCAATTTCTTAATGGACTTGAATCGCTTATAGAATTCGCTACTAGTAACCGGAATGGATGAGTGTGAGAAAGATTAGGTGTCCTTGCTCGAAATTCAAATGTAGGAACCAGAGTTTTAGAGAACCCATTGACGTGAAATCACATTTGTTTAGACATGGGTTTATGTCTAATTATCACAATTGGATTTTGCACGGTGAGCAAAATTGGAATTCTATACCATACAATGATCAGTAGGCGTCGACTTCATATAGAGTCGATTTACACCGCAACATCTAGCTCGTACCACAATATGATTATGGACTTAACTTCTGGTCCTAACATTAGTTTCCAAAATGTGGAAGAAGAGCCCCTTAGCGAGGAACCTCCTAATCAAAGCATGCCGCACAATTTTTGACATGCTTCGTGCGGCGGATCAGATCTCGTATCTCGGTTGCGAGTCTCATTCTCGATTGTCATTCAATGCCCATCTTTTAAACATTAAAACCGAGAACAGATCGTCTGAAAGGGGTTACAATCAAATGGTTGATTTGATTAGTGAGATTTGCCCTCCGTAAAATCTGGTGCCCAAGAAATTTTCTCGATACTAAACAGCTTGATGGGTAGGATGGGTCTTCCCGTAGAGAGGATTGATTGTTGTGCAAATAATTGTATGATATATTGGGGTGCGAGACGGTGAACTTGAATCGTGTAAGGTTTGTGGTCACCACGATTCAAACCTCGCTAGACGTGGTGTGGATGGTCGATGGAAAAAACAGTCCTTTCAATGAGATGTTCTATTTTCCAATCATTCCTCGATTGCAAAGACTGTATCAGTCCCAAGACTACCGCTAAGGATATGATATGGCATGCTAGTTGCTATAATGATGAAATTTGGTGTTATGCGTCACCCTGCAAATTCGTTGGCTTGGAAACACCTAGACTATTCATATCCCGATTCTGCAAAATACGGAATGTGAGGTGGGTTTGAGCACCGATGGTTTTCAGCCGTTTGGGCAGTCGGAAAACAAGATTCGTCATGGCCAGTGATAGTGACACCGTATAATCGCCCCGTGGTTGTGTATGAAAGAACAACTACATTTTCTCTCATAGATAACTATTCCTAGATAACGCATACAAAAATATCCGTTATCTAAGATTTGTAAATCTGTTATCTAATCTATATCTGTTATCTCTGTTGGTGAAAAAATTAAGAATGCGCTCATAGATAACGGTTTTTTCTGTGTTGTTATCTATTATTTGTTATCTAAGCATTTTAATTTATTTTTATATTAAAATATTACTCAGAGATAACGGATATGCTTTAATTTATATATCTGTTATCTGTGTTTTGTTATCTAATTATTTTAATTTATTTTTATATTAAAATTTAATAATTATTTTAATTAGAGTTAACAGATATTTTATATCTGTTATCTTTATTTTGTTATCTGTGAATTAAAATAATTCCATTACACAATCAGGACTTTTTTTTTTTTTACATCGTTATATTTTCTATTCATCAAATCCCTAATCTTTCTCTCAGAAGGTCTTCTCTCGCTCAGCCGTGTCGCTACCATCCCCGTCGCCGGAGCCACCACCGTCGTTCCCCCTTGCCTCGTCAACACCGCCATCCCCGCCGCTCGTCACCACGTCATTCCCCACGACAAGCACTAACTCTTCGTCACAGCCACCGTACCCGGCGCCGAATCCACCACCGCTATTTTCCACCGCGTTTTCGGCATCGGTTCCTCGCGCCGCTATTGTCATCGCTGGTTCCTCGCACCGCCGTTGTCTGCCGTCTTCCCCACCGCACCTGCAGGTTTTTCTCTAAATCCCTAATTTGCGCGAATATCTGTCGAAGGATTTGGAAGAACTTTTGGCCTGCTATCTGTCGTTGAATTCCGATGAATATCACGATCTCATCGTCAATGTTTTTAAGAAAATTTGGTTTGATTTCATTCATCTTCGCTTCAAGTAATTTTATTTATTTTCCTTCTGTAAATCTTATTGATTTGTATGTTATAGACTTATGGGTAATTTGATTTAGAAACTATAATCACGTTAATTTAATAAGACTGGGATTATTCAGACTAATTATTCCTTTCATTTTCTTAATGCTATTTAAGCAATGTAGCATACATTCGGAAGTCTAGCAGCAAAAAATATGTAAAAGCTTCCAAAATATAGGAACTTCTCTGCTATTGTAAATCTGACCATGAACGTTAATCTAATATGTATCATATATTATGTTTTTTTTTCAAATTAGATTGGGAAAGATACAGAGCCTATGCAGTTATGTTTTTATTTGGTACAATTAATGACTTGGTGATAATGATTAAAGCCTATGCGGTTTCATTTACCCATTAACTTGAATATTTTATTAGTATATTTGATTAAAAACTTAAAGATCTTCTCTTATTTAAAAATCCGACTTAACAGTAATTTTCATTTTTAGTTGAATTCTTTGGTGGTAATAAGGCATTTGCAGTCTGGAATCCCAGGTACTTTGTGTCCACGGTGGCCTATCGCCAGATGTTAGAACTATTGATCAGGTTAGATTGTTTCCTTTTCTGAGTTAATTATTTTTTGTGTATATTATTGAAGAAATCTCATGTCTATGTAGACGCGTGCTGGCTAAATTCCAGATGTATAGCAAGCACGGATGCATATTCCTTCAATATTTCATTTTCTTTTATGGAGTTTTATCATCTATTATGTTCACCACTCAATATTTCATAAGTACGCCTTTGTTATAGCATAAAAGCCGTTTTGGTTACATTTGCTACTTTTCTTGGCAGATTCGTGTCATTGAACGGAACTGTCTGAACAGTATGTACATAGTTCAACCATATCAACAAACTCGATCTAGTTTGTCGCTCCCACCAACTTGTCCAAGAAGGTCTAAAGTACATGTTTCAAGATAAAGGCCTTGTGACAGTGAGTTTCTTATCTCTACATATTATTTCATCTCAGAAATTATTAACTTCTGTTGGCTTTTCTCATTATCTTATTATGGACTGAGCAGGTGTGGTCTGCACCAAATTATTTTTACCGCTGTGGAAATGTTGCGTCCATTTTGAGCTTCAATGAGAATATGGTAGTTATGAACATCTTATTTGTTGAGAGTGTTTTTTTGTCTTATTCTGTATAGCTCATCTGTCTTAGTAATCTTTTACCCAAAGCAAGATCCTGATTTTAGTAGTTCTATGTTTTTGATTCAATGTATGATTAGCTGCTATAAAAATGAATGGCAAGGCCATTGGAAGGTGTGCCTCTACCACAGCCAAACTGAAGTTAATATAGGCTATAGCTTAGGGCTTCTTTTTCTGAAATGTCGAGAAGAAGCGAAGTCTTAAATTCACTGAGGTTTGATGGTTAGTGAGTTGGATTGGAAGCTAAGGCTGCAAAAACAATCCAATTCATTTCTTGAAGATTGAATCAGTTAGTTGTATATCTATTTCATTGGGCTTTATTTTCAATTTGCATTTTGGATATAAATGCACTAGGTTTATATGTGGCCTTTGTAATGATTTTCAATTGAAGTGTGGTTACATATGCAAGAGGACAATCGATTAAGATTGTGAGTTTGGGGCAATTAAGATGGAGAAAAAGAAATGGCCGTGGAAGAGAAAGCCTTCGGAGAGGAGTCCTGGTGAAAGTGAAAGCTCGGGATCATTTTCTTCACATTCTTAGAGATACTCCGATGAACAGGTAGATAGTCTTCATACAATTGACTTACTGTGTGAACCTTTAATTGTTTTTATCACAGTTGGAAGTATTTTTGAGATTAGAATTCACAGCTGGTTTTCTATATGCTCTTTGGTGAACACCATGACGATAGATTATCTGTTTCATGATTCTGTCTTTGTGCGAGCGAATTAAGAGGAGCATCAGATGAGTTAGAAACCTATGTACAATCCTGGTGTGTGTGTGATATGTGCATTAACTACTTTATTTCTGGGAAAGAGTAAAATAAATGATGGAAAAAGATCATTATTGCCTGGGGTATAATAACAAAATAGATGAGTGATTTATTGCTGGCATTTGCATAGAGGGGCTCGTTTTCTTAAATTCTTCTTTCATCGATGCCATGCTTTCTGGTACAGCTAAGAAGAAAACCATCTCACCATCAAAAGCATCAGCTGTTTCTCCCATTTATTCATATGTTTCACCGGAGTAAAAATGCTTTGGTAACTTGAAATGGTTTGATGATATTATAGAAGTCGACCTTCTCAAAAAGGTTCTGTAGAACATGACTTTTGGTGAAGATGTAAGTTATAACTCATCATTTGTTCGTCGCACATGAAAACTTGGAAGATAGATCTTTTTCTTTTGAAATTACTCCTTCCAAAGCTGCTATCCCGTGTTAGTCAAAAGTTTCAGATCTTGAAAAAGATCAAATCTTGCCTTCATTCTTCATTTATACCTCTCTGCTTTCATCTTATTGACCAGGATACATTGCGAGAATCTCCAAATCATAGCACACAATCACCAGAAATCACATCTAAAGCTTCGATTATTGATGATGAAGCGAAAGTAACCGTGAGAAGGCTAACAGAAAAGCTATCAGCTGCCCTTGTGAATATCAGTGCTAAAGAAGAGCTAGTCAAGCAGCATGCTAAAGTTGCTGAAGAAGCTGTAGCTGGTAACCATCTCCCAACAATTTTCCTACTTCTTCCTTATTTGGTTCCTCGTAAAATAGTATTACGATCTTGTTTAACAACTTATTTTGCATATTTTAGGCTGGGAAAAGGCGGAAAATAAAGTAGCAGCATTAAAACAGCAGCTTGAGGTGGCAGTACAGCAGAACATAAACCTGAAAGTTCGAGTGAGTCATCTTGATGGGGCCCTCAAAGAATGTGTTCGACAAATGAGACATGCAAAAGACGAGCAGGAGCAAAAACCTCTGATGCTATTGAGGAAAAGAACAGGGAATGGAAAGTCACAGGTGCCAAACACTTGGTATAATGAATTATTTTATTAGTTTTTGCGGTATTCATTAATTTACGTTCATTTGATCTGTATCTTTTAATTCAGATGAATTTATAATTATAACCTTCTCCTTGATAAAAGTTGCTTGGGATAATTATATAATCCTAACTTCAATTCTTTACTGATAAAATGATGAAATTGTACATTGTCCAAACATTAGGGAAAAAGTTCCTATACCTATAGCTTAAAGGCACAGAAGTAAGGGAAAAATAATATATATTGAATTTGAGCTACCTTTATGCATTGCAAAGCCATTGTTTTTCTCCTCATGCTTGGGATCTGGGAAGTTTCAATCCCTTTTAGCAAAAATTTTTGAAAATTTTGTAGTAATCTAAATGCAAAGTTGTATGCAGCATGTGCAATTATTTATTTTCACATTTTATGCCTTTCATGCTTCCAGTTGGAACAGTCACCCAGAGACCATGGCGGCTAATTTGATTTGAATTGTCTGTCTTTTTAGAATTTTGATGTTTATAAAAAAATCTGTAATTGACATACTCAGTTGCTCACCTCTGATGTTAAATTGGGAACTGAGGTTCACATCATTATTTGTTTGGAACTTTCATTTATGATAAACATGATGACATTGATATTGATCATGCTGGGATCAATGGTGTCTGGTTTATTAATTATATTTGATTAGGGCAGGCTTGATTTCTGTCTGTCATTTGATTTTCGCTAAACTGTCAATTCCTTTGTCTGCAGGAATGACTGCACCTCAAGCTGCTGGTGTTGTACATTCGGACTTTGGGAGGGGCTTTATTCGAGCAGAAACGGTAATTGTTATCAATAAAAATACTAAAGGTCTCTATTTGGAGCATCAACATTCTTTGTATTTTGGATGAAGTAGATGTAGAAGGAAATGATTGAGTATATCAGCTCATTTTACGAATCCCAATATTATATGATTGTGTAATCACCATTGGTACAACCCTTTTGAAAACCTGCATGCTACTAAAACATTTTAAAACCTATAATTTTGCAACTGTTTTGTGTAAATTGGCGAGTATGGTTAAGTTTTTATTCCAAAATGGAATCAGTTATATTCTGAAAGTTTCATGTACCTGATGAATAAGATCAAAGAGTTTTTTCCCTTAAATCTACGTATGAGTCATGAGCATTTTTGTTTTATTAATGCAATATAAAAGGAAATCCATTCTTCTTGAAGCAAATATATTTCATCTATAATTGTAGTTTAGTTTTCTGAAATCAAACCTTTTGCTAGGTTGCCTATGAAGATTTTGTTGTTGCTGGTTCATTATCTTCATAAGGGGAAGAGACTGGTAAGTTCAGGCTTCAGTACTATTTTTTTACTTTTTGTTCTCGTTGAATAATCAATTTTTTGTTATATTTTCATCAGTGGAACATAAATATGTGATTATCTGAAATATAAACTTGTTTTAGCTGCTCTTTCATCAAATAACTCAATTTGATGGACCATTTGATGTTGCTTCACTACAATCGTTGGTAATGTTATTGTACTTTGACAAAAATTATCTCTTTGTAATATAATTTAATTATTGTGTAGTTTGTTAGTATTAATATGTATATATGTTATTTTGTAGTTGATGGAGAAAACATACATCGTAATGAAATTGATGAAGTGCGGTCGGAGTGGGCTCAATTTGTTCAATTATATGTCATCGAGTAGTAATCATTGTCATGTATTTTTACTTTTTGAATTGACTTTTGAATTAACTGTATAAATATTGATTTTTGGATTGATGATGAAATTAATGCATTTTGCATTTTTCTTTTTATTGAGTAAATTTTATTGGTTTATTTTAAGAATTAAAATGAATATGGAATAATTTAGAAAAAAATGTATAATACAAATAGATAACATATATATATGTAAAGCATAACATATATATTACATTATCTATGCTAAAATAGATAACATATATAGTTATAAATAGATAGAGATATATAAAGTTATCTTTTCTAGAATAGATAACTTGAATATAATAATTAATAGATAACAAATATATTTAGTTATCTTTTTAACGAATACATAACAGATACATATAATAATAGATAATAGATATTTTTCGTTATCTTTTTATAGAATAGATAACGGATATATATATTAATACATAACAAATATTTTCACATTATCTATGTGCGCCCTACTTGAGCCGCATAGCGCTCATAGATATGAGATATTTATTGATTTTTTTATCTCGTTAACTATGAGCGCCCATAATAGATAGCACGCGCCTAGATAACACCGACTTACCTACATAGATAACGGATAATATCCGTTATCTATGAGAGAAAATGTAGTAGTTGTTCATGTTTTTTACGGTTTTGGATGTGATGCACATTGAAAAAAATGTGTTTGATAATTTGTTCTACACGTTGATGAATGTGGAAGGGAAAACAAAAGACACAAATAAGTTTAGGGATGAACTTAATGAATATTGTCGTCTTCCCTCTCTAGAGAAATGTCAACGCACAGTGAAAGTATCCCAAAGCTTGTTATCGACTCGATAAGAGTCAAAAGGATGATCTGTGCGAGATGGATAACCGAGTTGAAGTTTCCCGATGACTATGTGTCTAACTCGTCTCGATGTGTAGACTGGAGCAAATTGAAAATATTTGGGATGAAGAGTCATGATTGTCATGTGTTTATGCAGAGACTACTCCCGATTGCTTTTCGTGAAACTCGCCGCCGAATGTGTGGAAAGCAATCACCGAACTTAGTTTGTTCTTTAGGAGTTAACTTCGCATCCATTACGATTGAGAACATGGCTCGATTGGAAAGCAGAATATTCCGGCTTATATTGTGTAAGTTGGAACGTATCTTTTCGCCCAGCTTCTTCAATTCGATGGAGCATCTGCTGTGCACCTTGCATACGAAGCAAGGATAGGCTGGTCTGTGCGGTATAGATGGATGTATCCATTTGAGAGGTAATTTATAACTCTAAATTATTTGATTACCTAAAATGGTTATACTATACATACATATAACACTTGATTCATTTAATTAGGTATCTTTACAATTTAAAGCTCGAGTGTTGGGAACAAGGCATGTTGAAGCATCGATTGCAAATGTGTATTTAACGAAAGAGGCCTCAATATTTTGTTCCCTCTATTTTGGCGATCACGTTCGGACGAGGCGGCACAATGTACCTCGTAATTACGATGGTCGTGGCGAGGTACCCCAAGTAGCGAAAGGTACTTTGTCCATATTTATACCTCCCGGTCGACATCTTGGAAAGATAAACAAAAGATGGATTGTAGATGAGAAAAACACGGCTCATACGTGACGTGTTATTGAATTGTCCCGAGTTGCAACCGTATATCGAGTAAGTTTATAACGTTCAATTTTTGTTAATTACAACGTCAATCCGTATATTAAATAATCAAATCCCCTTTTTGTAGTATGTTTTTCGAGCAATCGCAACAATTCCAACCGGGACTCTCGAGGGCTGAACAAGATGAAAGACTACAAGAGGAGTTTGCATCGTGGTTTGAACAACTTGTAAGGATAAATAATATTCAAAATCGGTGGATACGTGATCTTTCTAGCGGACATTCGAGTTGTGTCACCACATACCCTGGATATTACGTGAATGGTTACAAATTTCACACACGAACTTATGGCTCATCAAAATCTACTTCAAATTGTGGAGTTTGTATCAAGGGTAAAAATTATGATGCAAATGAGAATGATTTCTATGGGATCCTTGAGGAAGTAGTGCAATTGGAGTACCGGGACGTATTGAGAAAAATATTGTTACATTCAAGTGTGAGTGGTTTGATCCATCTCGTGCCAAATGGAACAAGAGTACATCCTCATTACAAACTTGTGGACGTTAATCAAAGGGGAAGATACGGCTGCTACGATCCTTTGTGTTAGCAAGTCAAGCCACTCAAGTTTACTATTGCACGTACCGGAAAGCGTAGAAATGAATGGTTGGCCGTTTGCAAAATCAAACCGAGATCCTTGGTCGAAACTGTACAACGAATGAACAAGAGCTTTCCCCCTTTCAAGACGACCTTGAGTCCCAAATTAATGGTGTGCAAACGGATGATGATCCAATCATATTGACAGATGTCAACGGTGCATTAATTGATATTGAAAATAATGAAGAAGAAGAAGAAGAAGAAGAAGAAGAAGAAGAAGAAGTGTTAGACCAAGATTGTTTTGATGAGTTAAAAGACTGCTCAGATGAGCAGACTATGATGTAGAATCAAGACTAAGTTCTAGTACGAAGTCGATCAGGACTAGGTCGGGATTAATTCAAGTCACCAAGACGAGGAATGACAAGTCATCCGGAGACAAGCTCAAGTCTAGTCATCTGCAGGAGACAAATATGAAGAGCTCAGACGAGGTCAAGATAAGGTGAGTAGAATAAGAAAGGCTAATCTTCACCAAGTCACTTTGACAGTAGGAAGGATCACCGAGGTTTTGCGATTTTCAAGATTAAGTTTGTTAAGCGGTTTCAAGTTTGTTAGAACTAACTAACAAACTAACCGACTTTTCAGACTTATATATAGGTCTAGATTTTTCATTTTTTTAAATATATAGAGATCACTTATGCATATTAGATTTACACAATTCACTACTCAGATTTCACAATCTTTTCACAAGAGTTTCGGAGAGTTTCAAAGAGTTCTAAGTGTTTTAGAACACTTTTTCAGTAATCTTCAAAATCCAATATACACTTGTAATAGCTAGATTTCTAGAAGGAGAGTCTAGGAGATTGAAGATTCGAAGAATTGTACCATTGTAAGTTGTAAGGTGAAAGTGAGAAAGTAAGCGGTAAGTAGAGTCCCTTCTTCAAATTGAAGGAGGAGAGTGGATGTAGGATTTTAAAATCCGAACCACTATAAATCCAGTGTTATTTCTTGCTTTCTTTAATTTTCTGTCTATTTTACAACGGGTTTTATCAAGAGTTAATTCGAATCATAACTAAAATCAGTATTTCAACCTTGCTTTTGATCTTATAAGAAGTTGAGAAGTTAATCTTAATCCTGTGCTTAATCGATTCTTTGAATTAGTTTTGAAAGATTTGAAAAATCTACAAAATCTATTCAAACCCCCTTTCTAGATTTTGTTCTAGAAAGCTTACTCAAGGTATTAATCATCTCAACTCTCCGGGACCAACAAGTGGTATCGGAGCGGTGTTAAGTCATTCGATATTGATTTTAGGTCTTGAACAAGATTCTGAAATAATCTTGATTTTCTTCATTTTCTTTCATTTCTAACAGTGCTACTAATAAGATTTTGTGGAGTATTTTGTCTTTGTTTCATCATGTCTTCAGTAAAAGTAATAAGACCAGGAATCGCCTGAATTTTCAATTGAAGAGTATGATTATTGGAAATTTAGGATGGAAAATCATCTAAAAGCCATTCATGATAGAATGGAAGAGGTTCTTGAGGAAGGTCCTATAAAGTTTTTCCATGGAGGCACCAAAGACTGGAGCAGAGGCGGCTGAATCAAGAACTAGGCAAGAGAAGAAGAGTTACGAATTGACTAATGATGAAAGGAAGGTCCACAATCTTGACCAAGTAGCTAGAACAGAAATCATAGAGACTCGAGTAAAGACTGGATAGAGAAGGTTAAGAGATGTAAAACAAACCTAAAGAAATGTGGCAAACCTTAGCTAATGTTTGTGAAGGATCTCACCAAGTGAAGGAGAACAAGCTACGCTTAGTATTGCATACATTTGAAACATTCAAGATGAAAGAAAATGAGTCTCAGACCAGTTTGATATGAGGTTGACCAATATTCTAAACAAAGCGGTGACCTTGGAAAGAATTATTCAGAAAAGGAGATTAACAACAAGATTCTCGAGATCATTAACCAAGAGATGGAGAGAAAAATCCAATATCCTTAA
Organism: Paraleonurus japonicus; assembly: GCA_030762865.1. Taxonomy (NCBI): domain Eukaryota; kingdom Viridiplantae; phylum Streptophyta; class Magnoliopsida; order Lamiales; family Lamiaceae; genus Paraleonurus; species Paraleonurus japonicus. Next base: position 32,075,296 of record CM061052.1, read on the forward strand.
AGCAACTCAAGATTTATCCTCTATTACTCACCATACTTTATTTTCTCATCTTAAAGCTTTAGAATATGACATCCAGATAGAAGATGAGGAAGATGAGATGGAGTCAAGCACTTCATCCAAATCTGTTGCCTTTGTCAAGAAAGAAGACAAGGTGTCAACAAAGGTCAGTAGGAGCCGATCTATCCTTGAAAGAGCAGATGGCTTTACTTACAAAAAGGTATGATAAATTGAGAATGAAGTATAAGAGAAATAAATTGAGATTTGCAGGTAGAGATAGACAAAGATCCAGATCGGATAGGAAGGAAGACAAATCTTCAGATGATGACAAAAACAAGAGCCGACAAGAAGATACAGATCAATCGTTAGAAGAAATACTTCCAGTCCCAGATCGATAGGAGTGACATTTGCTATACTTGCAACAAGCCAGGACATTTCAGCTATGACTTGTCCTCAATCGACTCCTAAAGAAAGGGAAGAGAAGAGGAAGAAAAGAGACAGGAGATTTGCAGATCAAAGAGCTTTGTTGGGTCAAGAAAAAGAGCCAAAGAAATCATCATCATCTTCATCATCCTCATCTGATTTTGGATCGATGATGAGATCTGTCTCATGGCTAATGAGGTAATCTACTATTCATCTTCGGATAATGATTCTTGTCACTGCATCCGATCATGACCAAAATGTTATACATGAATTATTGAGAGATTTAAAGACATCTTTAGCCGCTTATAAACGGTGAGACAGAGAATTTATTTTTAAAGGATCGATTCAAATTCTAAATAAAGGCAAGCAGTGATTAATCACTGTAGACTCGAGGAAACATTCAAGGGGGAATGTTTTCATCAGATCAAGCCAAGACATCAACCACCTTACCCGAAAGGTTAGAAAATGAACCGAAAACTTTAAAAGATAAATTTGAAGTAGTCTGTCTGAAAATGAATTAATTAAGAAAGACAATGAGAAGCTTGTCTTCAAAATTAGTCACTTAATAATTCACAATCAATAGATCATATTTTTAATACTTCCTTAAATCTCATGATAAGACAGGACTTGGTTATGATAGGAACAATAAATCGATGTTCAAAAACCTAGGAAATTTGTGAAAGCATCTGTTCAATCAAAGGATATTAAAATTGGTCCATGGAAACCAACTAGTCGATAAGGACTACAACTTCCATCTGAAACCAAGAATTCAATCAAGAATTCCTATCAGACTAGAAGGAATCCAAGAACCAAAATAAGAAGATTTTCTTATTATAATTCTTTTGATGGAAGGAGCAAATGCTATCCTACATTTCCTAAGTTTAGGATAATTACTCAATCTGAATACAACAAGTTGTCATTTAAAAATGATATTATTGTAGACAGATTTGGTAGAAAATCTGAGTCGACTTGTTGTCTCTGCAGATGAGATGTTTGTTTGGATTCCTAAAGTGATTCTTGACCCAAAAGGACCCAAGATCACTAGGGTACCTCAAAACTAATCTGCTTTACAGATTCACAGGATCATCACTTAAGGAAGAGATTTTAGCTTCAATATGGTACATCGACATGGGTCGTTTCACAACATATGACCCATAACAAGAAGCTATTATCAAATTTTCAAAGTATTGATGGTCCAAGAGTTGTATTTGGTGATAATAATTATGGTCGACTAAAGGTATAGGTACTTTGATTATCAAGGATATTCAGTATCTCGAGGTATATTTTGTTGAAGGTTTGAAACATAATTTGTTATCTGCTTCTCACTTTGTGATAAAGGTTTTCTTGTAAAATTTTCAAGGGATAAATGTGATATTTTGGATAATTCCTCAGATAAGGTACTATTAATCGGCTTGAGCATGGGTAATGTCTATGTGGCCAACTTTAATAGTTGTTCTCAAGATACTTGTCGATGGCTAAGGGTGGAGAAAATGTCACCGGCTATGGCATAAAGGCTTAGTCATCCGAATTTCAAGACCCTTAGTAAGTGGCTAAGAAGAACCTTGTTAAGGGATTACTGAAAACTTTTATCAACTCGATCTTAAATGTGATGCTTGTCAAAAAGGTAAACAGCCTAGACACTCATTTAAGAGTATTAACTCCTCCTCATCCGAAAGAGTGTTGCAACTCCTTCATCCGGATTTGTTTGGACTGTTACACCTCTCGGCTTCGGTGGAAGGAAATATACTCTTGTTGTAGTAGATGACTTCTCTAGATACACTTGGGTTATATTTCTTTTCAAGAAAAATGAGATCTGTAAACAAGATTCTGATCTGTTCGCACAAATTCAGAATGAGAAGGGAGTTAATATTATTAAAATCGAAGTGATAAAGTACGAGAATTTTTGAATTCTTGTTTATCTAACTTCTTCAATGAGTTTGGAATTATACATGAGACATCTTCAGCAAGAACTCCTCAACAAAATGGAGTGGTTGAAAGAAGGAATAGAACTTTGAAAGAAGCGACCGGGAGCATGTTGGTGAGTATAATACCCTCATAGGTTACGGGGTGAAGCTATCAACACAAATTTGCTATACTCGTAATGTATGCTTAGTTGTCAAAGATAAGGGTAAGACTCCTTATGAGATTTGGAAGGGTAAGATTCCAAGGATCTCATACTTCAAAGCTTTTGGTTGTAAGTGTTTCATTCATAACAATGGGAAATCTAAGTTAAGAACTTTTGATGCTAAAGCGGTGATGGAATATTCTTGGGATATTCTAATACTTCAAAGGCATTTAGAGTTTTTAACAAGACAACCCTTTGTGTGGAGGAAACTCCTCATGTTGTTTTTGATGAGTTGTATTCCTTCTCGGATAAAGTGAATCAAATTTACGAAAATCTAGATAAAATTGAATTATCCAAGACTAAACATAGAACTATTTATCTACCTACTCTTGACTCGAGAATCAGATGAAGAAGAATCCCCATCCGATAATCGAAGACAACTTCCGATCGAGACTCCTTCGAGATCGAGACACCTTTGACATCACCGATCAAAGACGAGTCACCGATGAAGGGGAATGTCACCGAGGTTGAGTCGATGAGTTGCCGATCGAGACTCAAGATGAGGATACTTCTCCTCATATAGGCAAAAGGATGAGAAGCTATCATCCATCCGATCGATTATAGGAGACCCATCTAGTAGTGTGCGTAACCACGAATGATGTTAGACTGCGAAAGTCTTTTCGGTTGTTATGTATCGCTTCTTGAACCCAAGTCTATTGAAGAAGCATTATCGAGACTCCAAATCGATAATGTACCATGCAGAAGAACTGCATCGTTTGAAAGACAACATGTATGGGATCTAGTGGAAAGACCTTTACACGTAAAGATTATAGGCACCAAATGGGTGTTTAAAAATAAAGCAGATGAGAACAATATTATTGTTCGAAATAAGGCAAGACTGGTTGCACAAGGTTATTCACACCGAGGGAATAGACTATGATGAAACCTATGCTCCGATTGCGATTAGAGGCAATAAGATTGTTCTTGGCATTTGCCGCATATAAGTCTTTCAAAGTTTTTCAAATGGATGTTAAGTCTGCTTTTCTTAATGGTGTGTTACTTGAAGAGGTCTATGTAGAGCAGCCTCACTGGGTTTAAGATCAATAACAAGGTCTATAAACTCAACAAAGCTCTATATGGACTAAAACAAGCTCCCAGAGCTTGGTATGATACTCTATCCGATTTCTTGACATCAAATGGTTTTTCCAAAGGTAAGATTGATAGAACTTTGTTTAGAAAGGAAGTAGATGGCAACATCTTACTAGTTCAAGTTTATGTAGATGACATAATTTTTGGTTCACCTAATCGAAATTATGTGAAGAGTTTAGCATTCTCATGAAGAACGAGGTTTGAAATGTCAATGATGGGAGAATTGACATATTTTCTAGGCTTACAAATTAAACAGATGAGTAAGGGTATATTTATACATCACCTAAGTATGCTAAGGATCCGATTGAGAAATTTGGAATGACTACTAGCAGAGAAGTCAAAATACCTATGGCAACTAACTTCTCAATGGATTCGGATGAGCAGGGATACCCACCGATGCAACGGAGTATCGTGGGATTGGATCTCTTCTTTATCTCACCGCAAGTAGGCCGGATATAGCCTTTGCGGTTGGGGTATGTGCAAGATTCCGTCTAATCCCAAGAAAACTCATCTCGAGACTCGCTAAGAAAATTCTTAGATATCTCAAAGGAACCTTGCAAGTAGGGTTATGGTACCCGGTGATGACAACTTTGAGCTAACAGGATATTGATTCGAGACTTTGGAGGATGTAAGATTGATAGGAAATCCACTACGGAACTTGTCAATTTTTAGGCAACAAATTAATTTCTTGGTTATCTAAGAAGCAGGACATCATTGCCACCTCCACAATCAAGCCGAGTACATGGCATTGGAAGTTGTTGCTCTCAACTTCTCCGGATTAGTCAACAACTTAGAGACTATAATATTCAAACATCACTGCTCCTATTTACCGTGATAGTAATAGTGCAATAGCAATGACTTACAATCCTGTTTTACATTCTAGATGCAAGCATATAGATATTAGGCATCATTTCATTAGAGATCATGTTGAAAAGAATGACATTAGGATTGAGAAAATTGCCTTTGAATCACAAAGAGTCGACATTCTTACAAAACCATTAGTGAGACTAGGTTCAAAGAAATGTGTTTAGAATTAGGATTACTTGATGCATCTTTAGCTGATTTCTAATTATGTGCATTTGGTTCCTTACTTCTTTTCTTTATATTAATGTCTAGAAAGAATTATCGGACTAGATATGTGTCAAAGGGCAATCAGTAGTGATATCATTGATCTCCTTTTAGGAATCAAGAATCAAGGATTAGTCATATTGACCTTATCCGAATTGATAATTACTTGTTCTGACATTTAGTAAATCGACAAGGACATAATAGTCACCGAACTTGTAGAAAACAGATGACTATTAACATTCTATCCGATTTACCTTAAGCTTCGATGGTTTCTTGTAAGTTTATGTCTTTGGCAGAACAGAGTCTCGAGATAACACTGTTTCATTCCTTTATTCAAATTTCTTCATTCTTAAACCCGAGTCTATTTTTGTTTCTCAAAAATATGTTTTAGAAAAGTATTTCAATATGTTTTGTTTAAACTTGATTTGAAAAATGCTAAAAAGTTACATTTAAATTGTTGGTTTTCAGGATCAGACATGTGTTACTCTATCGGATGACTTTCTAAAACTTATCTGCTTTAAGCCGATCTGCTTTTTCAAACCCATCTGTTTAGTAAACCTTCGGTTGAAGTAAGTTAGCACATGGTCGACGTCGTATACTTACTTCTACGAGTAAAGTAACCTATATCGGTCAAATCAACGGTCTATAAAGTAACTATTTACGCATTCCGAAGGCGATTACAATTCCACGCTGAATCCTAATCGCTTATCTTAGTTTTTAACCGTTGATTAAAACTCAAGAAAACCTTTTTGAATAAATGGCTGAGATTAATTCATATTTTCAAAAATGGCGGTTTCTCTTTCCAATCTTCCCCCTATAAATACATCTTCTTCTTCCCTAAAACTTTTTCTTTCCTTACTCGAAAAACCTACATATTTTATCAAACCCTTTACAAATTTACAAAATTTCCAATGGCATCTTCTTCAAAAACTACCAAAACTTATAAACCCACATACATTTCCACAAATATTTCTCACTTCAAAATGAATGAGGAATATTTCAAAACCGTTTGAAAGCGGAAATGTATGTTGATTTTGAAACCACCAATGATCCAGAATCTGCAGAGATTCTTCGCCTTCTTGAAGCCTCACAACTCAGAGGTTTCCTTTCAATGAAGTCTCCGCAATGTAACGGCGGATTTGTTAGGTGCAGTAGTTTTTGGCTAGAATGGAGGATACCTGGATGGGTTTGATACATCTGTGGATGGGACAACATTGAGTTATTCTGCAAAACATTGCTAGGATATTCGACACGTCAATGGAGGGAGTAAATCCATTGACGTATAAGGAGGATAGTTGGGAAGAATCCTTCGATATGATGGCGAGGGTTAGTTACAGGGAACTCGCAGAGACCAAGAAGAACTGTTGAGAAGAAAATATAGGCCGATGACGGTAGTGACGAAAGTAGTCTTGGGTGAGCAAAGCTCACATGATGGGTTAACCAAACCCAGATTGTGCGTAATGCGAGCCATCTTGGATGGTGTGGAAGTGAATTGGGTGGAGTTCTTTTGTTCAAGCTCGGGGAGGAGAAGAAGCGGCCCGACTTTTAAGTCAAATGCAGAGGGTGGGTTCCTACTTCTACAGTCTCTTCAATAAAATCACCGTTTTAATTGAAGGGCTGAATAGGGAGGCCGATCGGAGAATAGGCACTAAAAAGTATTCAAAGCGTAAGGGCATCCTCACAAAGGATGACAGATCGGGAGGTGTTCCGGACTCGGATGATGAGTCCGATACAGCCCAGAGCTCGAGGTCAAGCGGCCGCAGCTGCAGAGGGTCGTGTGGTCCAAGAGAACAAGTTGAGGTGGCCCGGTGGAGGTCGAAGCAGAGGGACATGAAGCAAGCAAGAGCTGAGGTCGCACCTCAAGTCCAACCTCAAACAAATGGCCGTGGTCCCGAGGATGTTTCAGAGGAGGAAGAGGAGGCTGGTGAAAGCCTCGGAAAGGAAGAAGGGGAAAGCTCATCTGCTGCTCCCGCCAAGGTTGCCTCGAGATGAAGAGGAAGAAGAGGAAGCGAAATTCCCTTGGTGAGGAGGCCAAGACGAGCAGCCTGGAGCTCGAAGGATCCACCAAGTCTGGTAGCTCCGAACCACAGATAGATCCATCAACCCCGCTACCAGAGGAGGTTCCGGTCCTTCGGATAGCGTGAGGTTGGTCACCGGAGGTTCCTCTCTCCCCAACCGATGAAGCCGTTTCTTTCCCCAATTCCCCGAGGCAGTACAAGTCTTTCCACATCTCCTTCCTTATCTTCCATTCCCGCAATGAAGAAATGCCTCAGTGGCATTTCGAGCCTTTGCCTCAGCCTGATCTCCCACCACCCAAATAGGCGATGAAGGGGTATCCCAGGCCGGTATCCCGAGCCTCTCCAACGGCCTACACCCAAATCCCTACAATCCAAATCCCAACATTAAACCGATATCCCACCTCTACCATCATCACCACCACTGAAATCCCACCCCCACCTTCATCCGAACAAGTACCTCTCCCTACAGTCCAAACCTCTCCAATCCCGATAATATCTTACTCCTCTCTTCCAACTATTCAAACACAATCTATTCCTCTCCCATCTTCTTCACTGTAACAAATAATCTCCTCGTCGACTCCTCAACCGAGGATGAAGACATCGACCTAAGCCCAACCACCGCCTTCTCATCTATATTGTCCCTTGTCGAAAAGAAAGTCAATGCTACATTCCGAAGGAAAATGGAAAGAAAGACAAGGAGGATGGTCAAAGTCAGAATCGACACTATGCTAGCCACATGAAGGAAGTTGAGGTAACATTGTCTCGATAAAATCATAAATGTCACTAACTCAGGCTGGCCGGGTAAAGTGAAATCAATGGAGGAGGAGCCGAGGACGTTGAAGGAGGAGGTTATGGGATACAATTAGCTAGTGGTGAATGAGTTGGGCTGTAGACCACTCGGACTTCGTGGTCAAGTGCAACACTCTAGATGCAAAACTTTCAGGACTTGGCTCTTGAAGTTAAAAAGGGGGAAAAAGCTGAAGAAAAGAAGAGACTAGCCCTCACACTGTGGTCGAGGAGACCAGAAAAGAAGTGGGCATGAAGGCCAACACACCTGATCCGGAGGCAACAGGAGGAAGCTTCGGATCAAATCGATGAGCTGGTTGCTCTCAGTGAGGGTGAGTCAACCTGGAGGAAGCGTTGAAAGAGGATGAGGAGAAGAGGAGGAAAGAAGTGGAGGAAAGGTCGAGAAGCTCTTGGCTCAGTTTAAAGGATCCGAATCAAGGAGCCAAGGGGAAGGGAAAAGAAGTAGCGGCCGCTGAGCCCAGATCACCCGAACTTATTACTGTGGCTGCCGCTAAAGGAAAGGGAAAGAGGGAAGCTGATTATTCCAATCTCTCAAGAAGCAGATCAAAAGGATTAAGAGAGAGATGGAATATTTTGGCAAGAAAGAAAAGAAGAAGCGAGAGGAAGAAGAAAGACTCCAACGTCTTCTCGGAGCACGGCCGAGCGAAAATGGTTAATCAAAGATCAAGGCGGTGGGAAGTTCAGGCCATTCCACAATACATCTGCCTCTCCTAAGTCAAGCCATGGAAATATGCGGTGAGTACAAAGACAAAAATCTGGAGGGTATGTGGATATACTTGGTATATTCTCAAGGGCCCTGAGCTTCTCAGAAGATCCAGACTTAGCTTGGCATGAGTGGATGGAGAAGGTTGATGCGGAGTTCTATCATCGTCTCGCTAGAAGAAGCCGATGTAGAGTTCAACGTCAACCTCGATCTCTCCAGCCTTTTGAGTATGCCATCCCCGCCAGAAATCGATGGATCCTCGGACCTAGACCGGGTAAAGGGTATTTTGAAGAAGGCAGAGGCTGAATCTGGACTCACTCAAGAGGAGGATATAAAGCACTTAGGAGTCGGGTATTCAATTGGGCCGATGATTCCGGATGAAGACCGGTGAGAAGACTAATAGAAACAGGATTTTTCTTTTCCTTATTTCTACTTTTCTATTATCTTCTCATCTGTAATCTTTGTAAATCCAATGTGAATATACTTTGTTTGATTCATTTTATGTGTATTAATTTCTTAAAGTTTTATTTTCTGTTTTAAGAAAGACTTAAAATTTTCTTAAGAATAAGTCATCTCGAGAATTTTATCTCTCGACTTAAAAATATTTTCAAATTTTAACTAAGTCTTGAAGACTCATTTGGTTTTCTAAAGTTTTTATGTGAACAACTGTTGTAATGTGAAAATGTGTTTTGATACCTATCTATTGATCTTGATAAACTCTAAACTAACTTCGTGAGTGTGTCTCTTTCTTGTAGGTTTTAACTTCATCAAAAAGGGGGAAATTGTTAGACCAAGATTGTTTTGATGAGTTAAAAGACTGCTCCAGATGAGCAGACTATGATGTAGAATCAAGACTAAGTTCTAGTACGAAGCCGATCGACTCAGGTCGATTAATTCAAGTCACCAAGACGAGGAATGACAAGTCATCCGGAGACAAGCTCAAGTCTAGTCATCTGCAGGAGACAAATATGAAGAGCTCGACGAGGTCAAGATAAGCCGAGTAGAATAAGAAAGGCTAATCTTCACCAAGTCACCGCATACGAGTAGGAAGGATCACCGAGGTTTTAAGCAGTTTTCAAGATTAAGTTTGTTAAGTAGCTTTCAAGTTTGTTAGAACTAACTAACAAACTAACCGACTTTTCAGACTTATATATAGGTCTAGATTTTTCATTTTTTTAAATATATAGAGATCACTTATGCATATTAGATTTACACAATTCACTACTCGATTTCACAATCTTTTCACAAGAGTTTCTCGGAGAGTTTCAAAGAGTTCTAAGTGTTTTAGAACACTTTTTCAATAATCTTCAAAATCCAATATACACTTGTAATAGCTAGATTTCTAGAAGGAGAGTCTAGGAGATTGAAGATTCGAAGAATTGTACCCGATTGTAAGTTGTAAGTCGAAAGTGAGAAAGTAAGCAGATAAGTAGAGTCCCTTCTTCAAATTGAAGGAGGAGAGTGGATGTAGGATTTTAAAATCCGAACCACTATAAATCCCGGTGTTATTTCTTGCTTTCTTTAATTTTCTGTCTATTTTACAACCGGGTTTTATCAAGAGTTAATTTGGAATCATAACTAAAATCAAGTATTTCAACCTTGCTTTTGATCTTATAAGAAGTTGAGAAGTTAATCTTAATCCATTGTGCTTAATCTCGATTCTTTGAATTAGTTTTGAAAGATTTGAAAAATCTACAAAATCTATTCAAACCCCCTTTCTAGATTTTGTTCTAGAAAGCTTACTCAAGGTATTAATCATCTCAACTCTCAGGACCAACAAGAAGAAGAAGAAGAAGAAGAAGAAGAAGAAGAAGAAGAAGAAGAAGAAGAAGAAGAAGAAGAAAATGATGATGAGGAGGAGGGGGACGAGGAGGATGAAGACTCGAGATGAATATTGAATATATAGTGTAATAATTATTTACTATTGAATAATGTAATAATTATGTGTGTTTCATTTGCATGTTATATATATGATGAATTATTTATTATTGAACGTGCAATAATGTGGTTTTATTACCGGGATAGAGAAGACGTGAGAGCAAAAAGCGAGCAAGATCGCATTTAATCGATCGGAGCCTCGGAGTCCGGTAATGCATCTCCGTCATAGGGCGGATCCCATGGATCAGCCGAGTATGCATATGACTTTGTAAGTATTTTTTAATGCTAGTTCAATATTTTAATTAAACACGTGGTTCTAATTAAATAAATACAGGAGAGGAGGCATGGACGGCCCCCACGGACTAGGACATAGTGCAAAGCATTACCACCGGTATGATGACGGGGAGTACACCTACGGGCTCTTAGTGACACACTTGTAAGTATTTTTATTTTATATTATGTAATAATTTATAATAAAATATTATATATATGTCTATTTTTGTAATCTAAAATTTTAATTGTCGAAATATTCGTGACAAAGATGAAGTACAAGAGGTGGCCTCCCGGATGCCCTCCGAGGGGTCGAGCTCCGAACCCCAACCCGACTTATCCCAGATCTATGTCAACACCGTTGGAAAACAACACGGAGGGTTCGGGGTCTTGGTCAGGGTAAGTCCAGACGCATCCTCCGGCTCTTGCTCATCGAGTGCTCCTCCTCCTAGTGGCTACACCCAAGCCGATATCGACCGGCCGCTCTAAGAGGAGCGTGAGAGGATGCGGGAGGAGATGGAGCGTAGAGACGCAGCTTTGCGAGCGGAGTTGCGTACGGAGATGCGTGCGGAGTTTCAGGCGGACATGCAACGGCAAATCCAGGAGATGATGCAGGGTTGCAGGGTTCCTTGCTCGGTGGTGACCTAACCGGTCCGGGTGGTTCCGATCACCATCCCGTGGCTCCCGGGTTCTAGGCGGCGGTGAATGAATTATTCGTGTTTTAAAACTATCACAATTTTTCTGAATGTTAATTAAGAATTTATAAATTTTAAATGTTTACGATTGTGAATTTTAATTGATTAAAAAGTAATATGAAACAAATACATAAAATCACATACCTCCTTCTCCCTAGCAACGAGTGAAGCGGCATTTTGGGAGAAAAACTAGAGGCTATGCCTTATAAGGCCCTCACCGCTTATGCCTTTATGAAGATCAAGAGAGTCCCGAGGAGGTTCTGCACATATATTTATAACAGGCTTTGGAAACTTGTGGAATATGAAAGGACTTCTCCACTTTACCAAATACTACGATGAGTTAGACAAGACGTTTATTTAACTTGATTTTTTAATGGACTTCTATTTCGAAATTATATTTTGAGATATGCTGTACTTTATTATCTTGCTATTATTATTTTTAATTCTCACCATTCTAATCTTATAAAATCACATTGTTCAAAAAAAAAAATCTTATAAAATCACAAAACAAACATGTATAAAATTATACATTAAAATAATTATTAATCTACTAAAATATAGTATACAATTTAATTGAATATATGTGATAATAATAATAATTATAAATATGATAATATATATATATATATATATATATATATATAATAATAATAATAATAATAATAATAATAATAATAATAATAATAATAATAATAATAATAATAATAATAATAATAATAATAATAATAATAATATGTGTATAGTGATAACAATAATAATAATATGATGCAATTTAATATGTATAATTATAAAATAATTATTTATATGTGATAACAATGTAATTTAATATATATGTTTATAATAATAATTATAAACATGATAATATATACGTAATAATAATAATAACAATAATAAATGATAATATGTATATAGTGAATTATATATATGATGCAATTTAATTGAATATATACAATATTAATAATTTATAAAATAATTATTAATATACTAAAATATAGTATACAATTTAATTGAATATATGTAATAATAATAATAATAATTATAAACATGATAATATATACGTAATAATAATAATAATAATAATAATAATAATAATAATAATAATAATAATAATAATAATAATAATAAATGATAATATGTATATAGTGAATTATATATATGATGCAATTTATATTTTTTTTGAAAAAATGATGCAATTTAATTGAATATATACAATATTAATAATTTATAAAATAATTATTAATATACTAAAATATAGTATATAATTTAATTGAATATACATAATAATAATAATAATTATAAACATCTTAATATATATATATATATATATATATATAATAATATGTGTATATAGTGAATTATATATATGATGCAATTTAATATGTATAATTATAAAATAATTATTTATATGTGATAACAATTTAATTGATTATATGTTATAATAAACAAATTTAATTGAATAATATTTATAAATTAAATATATAAAATATTGAACATACTATGATATTAATATAATTAAAAGCAAAAACATATCAAATGATTAGCTTTGTCCAAACAATAAAGCGCCTAAGACTCTCCTCCTATTGACTCGGAGGTCGCGGATCGAACCCGCCTCACGCGAAATTAAAATCGCACCTATCTTGCCACCCAGCCTAGCCGCGGCCGTGGCGCGGGTTCGATACCCCCGGCCGCATTTTTTATCAGTTTAAATTTCGCGAGGGCGAGGCGAGGGGCCAGCCCTCGCCGTGACCCTCGCCAATTTCCCCTCCACTACAAGAAAAATGGGATTTTACAACGTCGATAGACAACGGTTTTTAAAAACCATTGTCTAAAGTAAAGAAACCGTTGTTTAAAGTCGAATCGTTGTCTATCGGGCAGGCTTGCTGATAGACAACGGTTTTAGCTAACCGTTGTAGTAAGGCGTTGCGATAAATTAGTGTGAAAGGCGCCGAAAGACAACGATTATCCGAAATCAACTAGCCGTTGGGTGATTGATAATCGTGTCTTCGTGAAAATGGTAAGTAGCCGTTGAGAAGATCTCGTTTAACTTAGATAATTGATTGTCTGATTCAAATCAATTATTTCTTAATAGATTGACTCTTTGTAGATTTGATGTTCTAATCGGGGATCCGATTGATACTAGTCATCTTGATTGATATCTTTGATTGATATCGCATGCGATTAAGTCTTCTATCTTTATACTAGCAACCTTCTCAACCTTGCTATCTTCTCATCCAAATCTTCTTGACTACTTGACCTTCATAAGTTGTGTCCATCTACTGCTTTTGAGCAAGTTACAAGTTTTCTAGTCTTTTAGAGACAACTTCTTTGAGTACAAGAAACTTTCTAGGTCTTCTTGATAGCAACCTTTGTAGTCTTCTAGTTGTCTCTCCTCTAATCAAGTCTTGTCTTCGGTTCTCATACTTCTTCAAGTCTTCTAGATAGATCTTAGCAAGGTTACCTTAACGAAAATTCTAACTTATATAGATCATCACCGACTAACAGATTCAACTCGGTCCTATTACACTTAGGTTTTAGAAACATCATCAAAACATACAAAATCAAAAACCAACAAACGGTTTAAAAAGTGATCTTTTTTTAATATTTTTGGTCCCGTAGTTTTTTTGATATTTTTGTTTCCAAGAAAATTGTAGTTTTGGTCTCAAGAGAATAATAAAATCACAATTTCGATCTTAAAAATGGTTGGGACTATTTTAACAAAATAAAGGACCAAAAAGAATGTGGGATTAAAATTGTCATTGAAAAATTCTCATGGGACCAAATATGCAATTGTCCACTGTACATATTGGGAAAAATTGTAGTTTTGGTCCCATGAGAATTTTCAAACGATAATATTAATTCCACATTCTTTTTGGTCCATTTGCAAACAAGATCGACCATTATTTTTAGGACCAAAACTACAATTTTCTTAGGACTAAAAATGTCGCAAAAAACAATGGGACCAAAAGTATCAAAAATGACCATTTTGCAGACCACTTATTCTCTTGTGATAAAAAATATCTAATAATATTAGTTCTTACAAGCAATAGTATTGATTTTTATTATACGAATAATAATATTAGTAGAATATGGTGCACAAGGTCCTAAAAAGTTAACACATTAAAAAGAATTTTAAATTAGTAAATATCCTTAAAAACCTAGTACATCTAGATTTAAAAATTTAGAGTAAGTTGTTTGTGCATCGGGTGCACCGTGCATTCAACTCAAGTGCATTTTTAACTTGTTATCACTAAATAAGATAAGATGAATAGTTGCAATTGTTCAATGCAAACAATTAATATTATTTAAAAATTAGTGCTTTTAAGTTGCATATTATACACGATGTATACAAGATTTAGAGAAAATTTTAAGGCAAAGTCTACGTGAACCATTGTTCACGGTGAAATTTGATCATTTACTAAAGGGTATCGATTATAATAACTGAACGATATTACCTATATTATTAAAATGCTTCGATCGGGAAAATCAAGAGTATGTCCTATATTGATAAAGAATATCGGTCGTAATAATGAAGAGTATTACCTATATTATTAAAGAATATCGGTCATAATAATGTAAGAGTATTACCTACATTAGTAAAATGTATTAGTCGGGATAACTGAAAAGTAAATTGATTTATTTTTTGAAATATGAATCAAGTTTCACCGTGAAACTTGGTTCTGATGAACACCCTCAAAATTTAATTGCAATTGGAAAAAATTTCAAATTCATTCCAAATTAGTTTGTTGCATTCTCAAGACTCCTATTATAGAAAATTTATAACGAGATACGAATAGCTATATATGCTATAAATTGTTCATATATCAATTTAACTAATAGCATCGATATATATATATATATATATATATATATATATATATATATATTTTAATTATGGAAACTAGTATAAAGAGTTAATTTGTTGATGATTTAAACTTTTTTTTTAATTTCCCACATACAATTATGAGTTGCACTCTTAAATTCAGTTCATAATGAGAGAACCAGATTTGGATACTTTTGCAATCTACATACTCCTTTTTCCCTTTCAAATTGACAATTTTAGAATCACATTTAGTTAAACCCGAATTAAATTATTCCAATTTTGACCTTATGAATTTAGTAATATATTAATTGTTGTTTATATATTATTTTCATCTCACATTAAAGGTAAAAATTTAACGTGTTTATAATATTTTATTTAGAGATATACACTTGAGATATACACTCATACAAGAAATATGAATTTTGGGCACAATTTAATGTCAAGAGTAAATTTTGATTCTTTTTAGAATTTGGTAAAAAAAAAAGATTTATATTTGAGTGAATTCACATCGACTCATAAATACAAACTCAAATTAGATATATATATTTTTTTAAAAATGGAGACACAACTATGTAAATTCGGGAAAAATCACCAAAGCTGAATTTGTGATATATCGACTCGCTAGAAATAATATTTAGTTGTGTTTGTCACGTAGTGACTTACCAACTCGATTGGAAAGAAATCTCGAGAATTCAAATCAAATTGAATTTTCTACTCAATTATCACCTGTTTTTTTTTTTTTTTAAAATTTTGGAACGTAGTATGTAATACCCGAAATCCTTATATGAATTTTTAATGCATGTTATTAATTTTAATAAATTAAGTATTATAATTTGATAATTTTTCTAATTTAAATAGAAATTAAAAATTTTGTAGTGTTTAATAATGTGTATTTATGTATACAAATAAATATATAAGAGGTATTAAATAGAATATATATATATATATATATATATATATATATAAAATTAATTTTAATTATAAGATAAGTGTAAGTTAGATAAGGTAAAAGTAATATATGTAAATTTAAAAGTTGGTTTGACGTCCATAATCTTATCTCGCTTTCTTTCCTTCCGTCTTCCACCGTCGTAAGCTGTAAGTGAATTAACGCCGCCTTATTCCGTCGCCGATGGTTTTCTCGGGTATTATCATATTATATATGGAAATGCTCGTAGCGATTCGTAGATTGTAGAAATAAGATCAGCTTGTTGTTTCGATTCTGTAGCGTCCGATAATTTAGTGTGAAGCTTCAAAATTATTGTTTAAATGTGCTTTTTCATTCAATCACCACCGTCGTTTCTGCAAACGATAGGTGGCGAGGCTTATACCGTTGTGAAGTGCATTGTGCATAGAGTAGAATTCTATTCTCCATTGTTAGAATCGGTGTATGAAATTAGTAGAAAAATAAGCCGAAAGTGACGCGTAGAAACGGGTTTCAACGTTTAAAATTAAAATTTATTTTTGTGGATTCTTACGTTTCGAGTCATTATGGGATGTAGTAAAGGTCATAGGCCTAATTATGAGTAGGAAACTTGATAAAAATAGAGTATCAAAAGCTTGAAATGGACGTTAATGGCGTAAGTGAAAAATTCGTCGTTCTCTGCCAAAATGGCCGTTACCTTTCCGGTGACCGTTTGAGGCGAGGCTTGGGTGAAATAGGAAGCCGAGATTGTAAGGATTCCAACGGTATTTTCGGTTTTTCAATCGGAGGTGTAGAGCAGCGGTAGAGACCTCTTGTACAAAAGCTTGAAAGTAGAGGGAGATCAAAGAGAATTAGATTAACTTCAGGGACTAAAATGTAAATCTTATAGTTTGGTCAACTGACCAGTCAACGGTCAACGTTGACTTTTCATTTAATTACAATTTTGCCCCTCATTTTCAAACGCTTGTAGAATCTTCGCTTTTCATCCGATTTGATCCAAACCAGCGTCAAATTGTTCCAAATTCAAAGATCTACATTTTTATTCTAAAATCACGGGACGAACAGCATTATAAAAATGACCGTTTTATCCCTGAACGGCTGTACGCCGTAAACTCCGTTTTTAATCTAAATTCTTTGTTTCAAGTCCGTTTTTATCCCAACGAAGTTTCTACACGCTCTAAATAGGATTATATTATAAATAAACTAGCTAGTTTGTCTTTTGACCATCAAACACATTAATCGAACTTTAAAATCCTTAGGAAAAGTGGTTTGCCGTTAACCCTAGACCAAATCCGGTGGTCCTATAACTCTAGGAAGCTCTTATTTTAGTTATTATAAGTTAATTATCATATCTATTACAATATTCTGAGCGCACGATATCATTTGTAGGGCCGAGAAGAACACAAGCATAAAACGCTTCTGCTCCAAAACAGTGCTCATATCTAATCGGGTGGGATAATTTCCACTCTTAATTGAGTTTAACATTCCATGTTATGATTGCTATGTTAAGGTGCAATATGTGAGTAATATATGTCATGATTATGCAACAATTGTGATATTATGTTCAAGCGGGTAATGGCCCGTACTATGTGTATTATGTTCAAGGGTAATGGCCCGTACAATGTTCAAGCCGGGTAATGGCCCGCACAATGTTCAAGCCGGGTAATGGCCCGTACAATGTGCACATGAGTTATGTTTTCATGTTATGTGTTATTTGCATATATATATTTTATCGGTGCAATCATTGAGATTATTCCACTGGGTGTATTTGAAACACTCACCCCTAATATCCATTGTTACAGATCTTGAGTTTGATGTGGAGGGACGATGAGGATGCCTTTGTACCTTTTGGTTCGGTTGTGTAATTATTGTATATATTATGAGTTATGCTACTTGGAGTGAAAAATAATGGTTCTTTTGTCCGACTAGTATAAATATACTAGTTGAAACGTGTAACAAAACATATTTTGCCCTTTTTCTTTTGATGTGTAATTATCGCATGTGAGCGAGGTTTGTTGAGGTCTTCTTTCTCAAGTACGTATCACCGATTTCAGTTTGCTAAGGGGTATTATTTTTAATTTGGTTATAGCTTCCGCTTATAAAGATAATAATTTTATTATCGTATCTTTGGAAATGAGTTTGAAATGGTATTTTAGTAGCGCCTCGGCCCCAAAGTGATATTATTTTAAAAAGGAAGAGAATTTGGGCGCTACATAGTAATTGTTGATTCAATTCTCATAATTTTCTTTTGTCCTATTTTTTATCACAACAAATTTTCAAAGTCTAAGTGTTAGCACCAGAATATTCTAATTTTTATTTGAGCCTATATAACGCTACAAAATTATTCTATTCAATTTTCTTTCCAAGAACTCAGTATTTAAAAATTTAAATACTCTTTTTTAATTAGTAAAATCATACATTAATGTCAGTAAATTTTGAGAAGCTGGAAGTATATATAATAATATGTAATATATTTTTTTGATAATTTCAAAATGGTTCTTAATTAATATGTGAGAGAGAGAGAGAGAAAAAATCATGAGTCCAACCGGAAATTTAAACACAATATTGGGTCAAACCCGAAATATTTTTCCAATTAGTAAATTTTTGTAAGAATACAAAGGTAAAAAAATATGCTCCAGTGTGTTGTTTTTCCCTATAACACCCCAAAATAATTATGTATAATATTTGAATCTGTATATGTATGTATACACACACAATTCATTATCTAGATTTAAGGAATATACACATGATTTCCTAGACATAAAAAAAAAAATTAGCAAAATATGCATGAATTTATTTATTCTACTAGTGGGTGTATTTATCAAATCACACACTAATATATTTATCCTTTACAAATTAAAAATGGGTCATTTTCTCTACCTGAATTTATAAAACATGCCGAATATCTTGAACATTTAAATTCATAAATTAAAATATAATATTACTATACTAATTTTTTTATAAAAGCTAGCTAAACCATTCCACTATTTATTTTCTAACTAAAATAATAAATATACTATGCATGCATATACATCTTTAATTAATATATATATATATATATATATATATATATATATATATATATATATATATATATATGCATGATTACAATGACTATGAATGCAGATGCATGGATAGATATATACAATGACTATGAATGCAGATGCATGGACAGATATATAACCCATGATTACAATGACTATGAATGCAAATGCATGGATAGATATATACAATGACTATGAATGCAGATGCATGGATAGATATATAACCCACCGCTTAGAATATATATATATATATATATATATATATATATATATATATATATATATATATATATATATATATATATATATATATATAATAACAAAATCTTATGCCTTTTCTAGAAACTTTTTTAATATCTCAAACTTGCTTTCCAAATATAGTAAAATCGATTACCTTTAATCCAATTTATTTGAAGTAGGTTAATATTGTCCCTTCCCTTTCTCAACTTTTCAATTTTACCTACACATTAAAAACGTCGTCTTATGTCCCTTACATTCAATATCAACCATTCAATATTAATAATATTTTTCCATGCAACTTTACATTTTCAAACTCTTCATTTCCCATTACCACATTCTATAATGCATAAATAGCTGCATTTTCTTGCTACTTCCGTACTAGCATTTCCAAACTTTGCAACTTTACATAATTGAAAATCATAATGCATAAATAGCTGCATTTTATTGCTTCTTCTTTACTAGCACAACCCATCTTCTAAATCCAAAATTGATCATTAACTTTCTCGAATTAAAATGTCCATACTTTGGATTTTGATCAAAGATATAAACCCATCAAACACTACTTGGGCTCTAAAACATCGGGTTGTGCGGTCTTACAAGGCGAGGTTTCAAATTCAACATGAAATCAAAGCAACTTGAAATCGTGCTTCATGATAAAGAGGTTTGTGTTCCACTGCGTATTCATACACAATTTATTGGTAGGGTCGGGTTGGGGAAGGCGACGATGGCCGGTGTTGGGTGCGATGGGGTTGGGTGGGCGGTTTAACAAACATCTAGATCTAGGGTTTCCATAATTGATTTTTGAAAATGATCGAAATGATAGAGGTTACATGGGCTTCAAATTGCTTCATTCTAATAAATGGGCCGACCATGTTTCATGGGTGGCTTTATTTAAATTAATTAAGGGAGTGGTTATTAACACCCAACTAATTCCTTTAAAAAAAAAAAAAAGAAAACACCCACCTAATTGCATAATACTCCTATATGTACAATATTTTTGGGTGTATAAAGTAATTATGTGGGTGTTAATAGTTTGACTCTTAATTAATTTTGCTATGTGATTTAGGCCTTTGTTATCTCCCTCCAACGATGCACAACACACTCTGCCATGGAACAACCACACATGTGAAATGTGTTATGTCTCTCAATGATGGTTTAAAACATAGAATGTACAGTTGACCAAAAGAATATCTAATATATAATTATGATCAAATACAATTTGTAAATAAAAATAAAATTGCAAACCTGAATTGTTTAACAATTAAAAATATTTCCTATTTTTTTAGCACAAACATTTCTCAACAAAAACACTCAACAAATCAGGCAAAGATAACAAATAAACAAATAATTTTTTAATTGTCATACACAACAACACAATCAATTTATATACATTTGTATAAAATCCTAGGTTTAATGGTCATACACAAAATTTTGAAGAGAAGACTTAAACCAAAAATGTGATATAAGAAAAAACAAAAAGAAAAATTTGCAATATTAAAATAAATTGTCAAGGATTTGGCCAGCCCGTTGATTATTCAGGTATAATACATTTTCTTCTTATTATTTTCTATAAGAGACTTTCTTCTTTATATTGCTTTGAATTTTGCAACGGAATTGATATGATTAAATTCATCATCGAGTTTTAGCAAACAAAACAAATCTATATATATATATATATATATATATATATATATATATACTATAAATAGAATAAAATTTTTGACACCAAAAGACTTTTTCCTAAATTTGTCATGTCATTTAATAAATAACTCATTAATTAACATAATAATAACTATCAATTAACATATACATTGGAAATAAATGTGATGTATTTGTAAAGATTTTTCAATTAAAAATATAAAACTTTTAATGTTCTTTAATTAATTAAAATTCATGTATTATAGAAATATACACATATTTTGTTTTATTAAATTTTTATCCTATGTAATTCAACTATATTTTTTCTTTATAGCTAACAAAGATTAATTATGTGATCTTAATTGGAACGTGTGTATATATATATATATATATATATATATATATATATAAATTTTGATATTGTAATTATTTATATTATAATGATATTAGGTTAATAATCTTTGTTTTAATTGATATGCAACTGATTTAGGTTAATACATCTCACAACTGATTTAATATTATATATATATATATATATATATATATGTATGTATGTATGTATCACAATTAATAAAGGAAAAACAACAATCAACATATTTTATAAGGAACATAATATCATTCTGCTTTGGTTTACTTAACAATATAAACATTTTCTACAATCGAATGAAAATATTTTATGCGCTTCATAGGAAATGGATAAAAAAAAAAAATATCATGATTGTGGTATATATAAAAAATTAAAATTAAAATGAAAAACCAAACAATACACAGGATGTATAAGGAAAAAAATATTAGATAAAATAACTTTCTATTTCATTTAACGCAACAAATAAGATATATAGTTTTCTCAATTGAGAAAAGTATAATAAAAACTAACATCATATTTATTATATATTCACAAATCGTGCGAATGCACGGGTAATATACTAGTATATATATAAAAGAAGATAAGCCTAAAGGGGCATAGGTTCACGGCTACGTAAATGATGATGTTGGATAGATTAATTGGCAGTTGCCTCCTATAATAAACCCATTTATGTGTTAAGAAGGGAGAAAGGAAAAATATACAACTACATTATTAATAGAAAGGGGACACGAGGCGCCAGAGAACTTTGTAAATTTCTTTACACTACATTAGATGGGGATTTACTTCGACTCTTAATTGATTTATAATATTCGTATTATAATTGCCCTTATTAAATTTTATTATGTAATTAATATTCATGTTAAGCCCGGCTCAACCAAAGCAATCTCATGTTAAGTCTGGCTCGGCCCATAATCTAATGTTAAGCTCGGCACACCAAAGAATCTCATGTTAAACTCGACCCAACTAACAATCTCATGTTAAGTTCGGCCCACCGTAAATTCCACGTTAAAAGTTTGGAATTGTCAGCACTATTACAAGTTCTACAAGTTATATATTATTTACATTATTAAAATTTAATTTGTGCAATTATGAGGTTAACCCGCTAAGTGTATTTTCACACACTTACCCCCTTTCTTAAATATTTTTAGTGCAGGAGTTCGACATGGAAGGATGAACCGGGATGCTATGACCAAGAAATAAGAAATAAGAAAATAATAAATTACTACTACTCTATTTTATTTATTTTTTAAGGAAGACTTGTGGCTTGTAATTAATTATGTGGTTAACTCATGAATTTTACATATTACGAAATACGCTTTATTATTATTAAATATCTTCCGCTTTAACTTTTATAATTATGCTCTACATGTTTAATTATACTACAAGTATTTATTTTTGTTATATATATATATATATATATATATATATATATATAGAAATGTGTTTCCTACTAAATGTAAATCTGAAATAGATAAATGTAATTATTTAGTAACATCTCAACATTAATATTAGTATATATTAAATTTGGGGTGTAACATCCCCAATTCCATCCTCACTCTCGAATAGTAATTAATAGTGAAAAATATATAATCAATGGAATTTTATCAAGGTCTTATGTGTTTCACTTGAATGGAGTAACTAATAGTGAAAAATTTAGGCAAAGTCTTATGTGTTTCACTTAAATAGTAAGGTTATCGCATGTCTCTTTTTAATTTCATCTAATTCTTGATACTTTTGGTCAAATAATTGATATTTTTGGTTAAATATTTGATACTTTAAATATTAACTTATACACTTGATACTTTAAACTTAAATATTATAATATTTTTGAATTCTTTGGAATTCATATTTTAAATTTGAATCCTCAAGTCTCATCTATTTTTCCAATTTTAAACTGTAATTATTGTTGTTTCTATCTTTTTATAATTTTCTTTTGTCTTTTTCAACCAAATTTAATCAATCCATTAATACTCAATTAATTATAACTCCTAAAATAGTATTTCATCTACTCTAGATACTTAAATCGCTTAATAAAATTAATAATTTCAAATTCGAGTTGTCCACAAATATTTATATTCAGGAAAGTTACCTAGCTATATATGGGATTTTGCAAAGCCTTACAAACATAAAGTTACCTAGCTATATCTTCGGTTCTCATACTTCTTCAAGTCTTCTAGATAGATCTTAGCAAGATTACCTTAACAAAGAATCTAACCTATCTAGATCATCACCGACTAACATATTCACTAGTCCTATTACACTTAGGTTTTAGAAACATCATCCAAACATATAAAATGAAGAACCAAAAATTGCCCCTTTTCGATGATGTTAAGACCTTTTTGAGAACTAAAAGCAAACAAACACAAGAAACGAAACAGAGACCTTAAACACAGATCCCACAGAGAACTTTAGACAACGAGAAGTTGTCTTGATCGAAAATAAGCACTTCTATTAATATCGGCATGAAAGTACATATTACAGAGTGCCTATAGACTAGATAAAGCATAACTTAAACAAATAAAATAACAAAAGATGGACAAAAACAACTTCCCTTCTTCAATCAACTCGCTCCCAATAACCCTTCTTCAAAGAACCCTTCTCCATCGCCAGCCTTTCCTCCTTAGTCGTATCTTTTATGACCTTCGCACCGAGAGCCACCATAGATTCTGTCATACAATCCTCGGTTATCTCGATCCAACCGGAGGTCGACCTCCGGTAAGACAAGTCTTAATGTTCCTCCGAATGCTTACTGGTCCAGATTTCCATCAGTGTCACCGGTGTAGGTATCTTTTCAAACTCGGGAGCGTGAAGGTTGAGGTTGAACTCCACGAAGCTTTCAAAATAATCGCCTGATTTCCATGTCTTTCCTCCATCCACGCAAAGAAGTTCTCATCCGCAATTGCTCCGATGCCAATAGTCCGCATACATAAAATGAACAGATGAAATCCCTCTTGGCCGCTTTCCATTCACCCATCCTTTCCATTGGACAACAGTCGTCCACAAACCCTTTCGCATTGTGTGGGAGAATGAAGTCCAGATCGGCCCTCTGCTCCAGAGACTTCTTCGATCTAGAAGGTTTGGAAGCAAACCTTCTTGCAACAAACACTTTCTTCCTCGAACCTCCTCCGTGTTCAGCACATTGACTTTCATGTGCAAGAAAATTAAGACCTTGCTGGGTTACATCCTCCGTCATTCTCCCGGCCTCAAGATCAGCCATATAAGCTTCGATGTATCAATCTCTTCCGCATCAGCCCTTTCTTTTCAAAGAATTGTCACCAACCTCCTTCGCTTGCTAGGTTGGGACGATTCTCCAACAACAACATCAGATGGGACAATAGAAAGCAAGACTCTTTGTGTCCCTAAGAGCCGCCGATTCCTGAAAGCTTTCTTGGTCTGCTTTCTCCCTTCGTTCCAGCAGAAAATCCTCTATCGCCTTGACCTTTCTTGAACTCCAGCCCGGTTCGGACTCCTTCCCTTTAAGTTCAATTCTCAACTCTTCTTCCCTCTTTTTAACATCCATCAAAAGGGTGACAACTTGGCATCGAGTTTGAGTGTGTCCGAAGATGTCCTTTCGATAAGCATCGAATTTCTCAATAAACTTGTTCAACTCCACTAACTCTGCGGTTATCGGCTTAGCAATCTTATCCTCAACATCGAGCTAATGCTTTGCCGCAGCAAAGAACTTCCGCGGCGGTGGCGGTGGTGGCTTTAGAAATGTTCTTGTTCTCTTGCATAACGGCAGAGAACTACTTACCCATTTCTTGCAAAGACAGGACGAATGGATTCATTCTGATCAATACCATCCCTCAAAGCTTGCCGCATGCCTGCATCTCGATGCAATCGCATATCTATCGACGCTTTGCCTTAGCTTCACCTCTCCTGCAATCGAGATTCCCATTCAAAGAACAACTCCGTCTCCACTTTTTACTCACTTTTCTCCTTGATATCCCTCATAGCCTCAACTGAATCGACCTAATGCACATTGTTCAAGATCATTCCATGAGCGTGTCAATGATGTTTTGCTATTGGTCGAAAACATCTCACAGCCTGTCCTCCGAATTAGCTTTGGAGCCATCGAATCGCGGCATCACCTTTGTATGCTTTGGACGATTTAATGCTTAAGGCCAAAGGGGCATACTTGGCGTTAAGAACAGAGAACATTGTAGCATACTAATCCTTCAAATCAACAAATTTAGCGCATAAGACTTATACAAATTCTCATGAACAATGACAGGCATAAAGTTGGGTAAACGAATCAAGGAAAATCAGTAAGGAAGAGGGAGGAGAATTAACGACTTTTCCGGCCTCACCGCCAAGACAACGTAAGGTCAAGTGCTCTTCTCAAGAGGTTCCGGTTTGCCCAGCAACCTTGCTACCAAACAATTCACTTGATGATTTGAAGACAGGATCAAAGGCCTTCGCCACTCCAGCCTTTACTTCGCAATCCATACTCCCACTCATAGAACACATTCCACCCATCCCTTCGATCAACAAAATCAAGTCATCTGTTGTCCCCAACCGAGCATCTCTCCCGTAATGATGTCTATCAACAACTTCCTTTCAACTTCATGATCCAACAATCTTGGATATTTGTCAACCCACGATGTGGCCTCAACTACTAAACATTCTTCGAATGGGCCACAAACTCTTGAAACAGGATTTGATTGAGCATTTTCTATGCCAGGATTCACCTCAACAACTTGGGTGATCGGCTCGGCGCGGCACTCCAACTCTGCGGTTTCATCGCCGACTTCCTTAGAAGACATGTCTTCTGGAGACTGGAAGGAGCATCGTGAAAAGATGGAGAAGAGGGAAAAGATACCTTCTCCTCACCAAAGGACTCTGGTGAGATGATGTCTTACGCCTCATTTGACGAAGAATCCTCAATCTCCAAGCTGCATCAATAGCAGAGGTCCCCTTCTGTCCGAGAAAGCAGTCCAGGACAATCTTGCTCCCCTAGTCCGATCGCTAACCGAACTCCCCGTCCTGGGCACCACAGAGGGTTCTCGAGCCTTCTTCTTTGGTAACTTAGAGATAGGAACTTGATCTTCGCTGTCAAAAGAGTCAATACCCAATGCTTTCTGTACCGACTTAGCAGACTTAGAGCTTGCTTCCCTCTTCGGACTTACCGGTTTACGAGACTCCTTCTCGTGTTCGCTATCAAGAAACTCTTCTTCATCGTTGTCATTATCAACATCCATTCCATCACATTCTTCGCTTTCTTCCTCAACATCCGAAGAATCCTTCTCACTCTCCGAATGAGCCATATCTCCTTCATCTTCATGTTCCCCTCGTTAGAGCCATTTGTGCAACTCCTTCATCATCGAGATCCGGTGGCCTAGATAGGTTCTCATCTTTGTTGAGCATGAACTTAGCCTTGGTATAAGACTTTGTCCATTTCGGATCCCAAGCAACACCAGGCAACATCTTTTCTAACAAAATAGTAATCTTGTTAGACATCGAGACATACCTTGCTCCACCCGATTTTTACTACAAAGATGAGCTACATCATCGAAAGAATCTATTCTTCTCCTTCTTCGTAACATCCAAAAACTTTGTCACCCAAACACATGCAACCCATCCACAATTGCTTTGAGCACATAGTCTACGTGGACTCAAAGAATTCATACTCTGTCGCTCCCCAAATATTACCTTTACCATGATGTTAAATAACAATCAGTATTTTCGCCTTAGGTATCCTTTCTTCAAATTAGTAACAAAATGACGACACGATGTTTTTGCCAGAGAACAAAAAACAACAAGATGGTTGTCCCACATGTAAGTTTACGGTCGATACCATGAAGAGAGAGACCCAAATGAGTGTGAATATTGTTCCTCGTGAATCGCCAATGATTGTTCATGAACCCTCGTAGTCGGACCATCGACCCCGAATTTTGCCCATATCGAAATTGAATAGCATAAGCATCGAGCGTTCTGCGTTCCTCGAATGAGCAGAGTAATATTGAGCGAGACCCTATCGGATAACAAAGTCATGATCTCCATTGCCTCTCACCGGTGATTCAAGTAGAAGTCCACAGAAAGCTCACTTCACATCTTCTCGGACAGCTAGAGCATCCATAGCCTTGCTCTTGCTCTTACTAGCTGATTTCTTAGAGGAAGATGCATGTTTAGGAGCCATTTGATTTGGAGAAAATAAGAACACAGAGAATGCATGGAAACAATTTAAGAGAAATTTACTGAGATAAGATTTTAGAGAAGTGAGAGAGAATGAGTGAGAACGATGATATATATATATATATATATATATATATATATATAAGGCAAAAACGAAACCGCTAATTTTAAAATAGTGAAATAAAGGGTAATCGTTGATTGACATGATTCACGATCAGATCGAACGGGTATGAATGCAACGGTTCGAATTCCAATAAGTGTGTGACCTCGGCTCATGGACGCGAAAATGAAACTTTCCAAAATTTAAAAATTTTCGGATCCATAGAAATAAGTAATAAAATATTTTAGAAAAATTGTGAACCCTTAATTTTTGCAATAATCAAGATTTGATTTGACATTTAAAATATAAGCCTATGCGCTCGGGATTATTTTTAAGAAATAAAATATTCGAAAGATTTAACAAGCAAATAACAAGGAATATTTTAAATCAAAACTCTTTTCAAAATAAAAGGAAAGAGTGAGAACATATGACATGACCACATTTACACAACCGACACGATATGAACTTAGACATTAAAACAACCAAGAAAATCTGCTACATTTTCTTTTCCAAACGGCATAACACTATCATATACTCAAAACATAACTGTTCACATTCATATCGGTTCTTAACAAACCCTAATCCACAAAATACACCAGTACATGCTTGTTTATACTGTACATAGCCAAAACAGACATAAAATACAATAGCGAGAAGCAAAATAAGCCACGGTCCCGCCCAACAGTCGTCATCTATGTACACATGACTACTCAAAATCCTGCAAGAGCGCCACGGCTTGTCCGGTAGCCTCATCGGTAATCATCGGGATTACCTACAATGCATAAAGCTGGGTGAGATATAAATCTCGATGGCGAGAAATTATGCATGATGCGGTGTTTAGTTGAAAACCTCCAAATGCACAATGCACACTCTTTAAAATCATCAATTTATTTATGAAACACTCGTTAGGGCCCCGACTCACTACTCCGCACCGCACACGAGCACTAAGCTCAATTCAATTATATTTAAGTGGCCACTATATGTATGACCTCGGCGTGAGGCCCATCCTCTTGTGGCCATCGAAAGTCCCCTCCATCGCGCCCCTCATGACCACCAAGAAGTCATCCCTCCACGTCGACTCCACACCGGTGAGGATCCTGCCCTCGGCGGCCTAGCGAGGTCCATCACCAAACCGACCCCCTGTCCGTTCGGGAAGTCCCCTACGAAAAATATGCACATGACATAACATATGAGACGGTGGCCTACTCTAGGTAGAATACGCCAGGATCTCGCTGATCGCCTTAACTCCTAGGTCGCCCGCCTTCCTCGGTGCATAATCGGTGGTCAAACACACCATTTGATAAAACATTTTCATGTTAATGCATGATATGCATGATGCAATGTAGCATATACACACGGTAAAACTACATGCTCAAAACACCTTTTTCATTTCGCAATAATCATGGAATTCACCAATTCATTTCACGATAATCTTTGAACTCACGAGTTCATTCTACAACATTTGAACTCACAGGTTCAATTCACAACAATCACCGAACTCACGAGGTTCATTCCACTTGAGATATGGAGCTCACGAGACTCCTTTCACAATAATTGAATATCAATCAAATATCACAAATAACATAATATTCGCATATTACCACTTAAGCATAAATAATTCATAAAACACTATATTTATGCATTGTAGGTGCAAATGAATTTCTCGCTACCTCAAATCCATAAACGTCGATAAATCAAAACCTTAAACACTTCTATCACCTTTCACTATAAATAAGAATAATTATTAACGATTTGAGGATAGGGTTTTGCTCTACTCGTCGCGAGCTTGAACGGTATAAAATTTATCGATCAACGGAAATCAAATACTTACCAAAATGCTTCAAAATCTCTCCTTCCTCTCTCCCTCTCCCTCGCACTCTCTATTTCTCTCCTTTCTTTCTTTTCGTAAATGAGGCTGGTTGATTGAAAGTGGATATATACATCCACCGCCTCACAAAGCTTCTCTTGTAAGCTTTCCAATTTCTTTTTTATACTATTAACTAATATTAAATATTATTATTATTATTATTATTGTTATTATATTATTATAATATTACTAGTTAATATAACTAATCAACTCATGCCTATATCTAGCCATATATAACGTACATATATATAAAATATGGAATTGATTAGTTAATTATAAAATTATTCCATAATGAAAATACTTTAAATTAATAATACTAACAAACAAAGAATTTATATTAAATTTACACTACCAATAATCAAATAAGTTGTATTATTACTCAAACACCATTAAAATCTCAATCACTTATAAATAAATTTTCTCATCACTAAACATATAAATGCATATTTAATTAATTCGGTATTTAAAAACATAATAAAATAGTGTAAGATAAAATAATTAAAAATCTCAAGTAGCATATAATTAATTAAAATGCACTCAATGCATGAAATATATTGACCAATGAATAGTGAGAGTCTCGGGTATCACATCCTCCTCCTTATAAAAATTTCGTCCCCGAAATTTCACTTACATGAAAAGTTAAGGTATTTGGATTTTATTTCGTCTTCTCTTTCCCAAGTGGCTTCTTCTACGATCGATCTCTCCATAACACTTTAACTAATGGAATTTCTTTGTTTCGAGTTGTTTTACTTCTCGTAATAAAATTTCCACCGGTACTTCTTCATAGCTCAAATCTGCTTTCACTTCCGCAGTTTACTTTGTAAAACATGTAATGGATTTGCAATATATTTTCTCAATGCAGACACATGAAACACATTGTGTATACCGAGACATTAACGCAGAAGTCAAATTTATAAGCGACCTCGCCAATTCTTTCGGTGATAGCAAATGGACCCACGTATCTCGGACTTAGCTTCCCTTTCTTCCCAAATCGCATTATTCCCTTCATTGGAGAAACTTTCAGAAATACTTGGTCACCTACTTCAAATTCTAACTTTCTTCTTCTTTGTCTGTATAACTCTTACCTTCGGCTTTGGGCGGTTTTCATTCTTTCTCGAATTTGTTCTACTTTGCTTCACTCATTTCTCGAATCATATCTCGGACCCAAAAGCTTTCTTTCCCGATTGCATCCCAATGTACGGAGATCGATATTTTCTACCATAAAGTGCTTCATATGGAGCCATCCCGATAGTAGACTCGACAGCTATTATCACAAGAAAACTCTATCAAAGGCAAAAATTACTCCAGGCCTTGAAAATCTAACACACAAGCTCTAAGCATATCTTCCTAATTTGTATCGTTCGTTACGATTGTCCATCTGCTTGGATGATACGCGATCTTGAAAGATAATTGAGTCCCCAAAGCTTTTAAGTAGGCTCTTCCAAAAATTAGATAAAAATCTGAGTCCCTCGTCAAACAATGGTGAGTGGTACACCATGTAGTCTCGACAATCTCCTATATATATATTTGAGCGTAACGGTCCATAGAATATGTGGTGCAAATCGATAGAAAATGAGCTGATTTTGTTAATCGATCCACAATAACCTGATTGCATTAAAACTTTTAAGCGTCTTGAAAATCCTGTAACAAAATCCATTGTGATATTCTCCAATTTCCATTCGGAATAAACAATGGTTGCAAAGTTCCCACAGGCCTCTCGATGTTTTGCTTTGATTTGTTGACAGTCAAACACTGTTCAACGTATTGAGCAATATCCTTCTTCATGCCCGGCCACCAGAATGCAATTTCAAATCTCTATACATTTTAGTAGCTCCTGGATGTACCGAATAGGGTGTTGAATGTGCTTACGCCATCACATGTTCACAATTCTTGTCAATATTAGGTACATACAATCGATTTCTGTATCGGAGTACACCATTTTCCGATAACCGAAAGTCGGATGTTTCGCTCGAAGTGAGGTCTTTCTTTACCTTGGCAAAATATTCATCTTTGCTGCCCTTGATGAATTGTCAATCAAAGTGGGTTTAAGTGTTAGCGCCGCAAGCTTTGCATCACGGTTCCATGTTCAACAAGTTCTATGTTCATCTTTTTGTAGGTCAAGAAGTTCGGGTTTCGAATCGAAGTCAAAGCCGCCATCTTTTCTACCGATTTTCGACTCGGTGCATCTCGCCACCACATTAGCTTTACCGGGATGATAGTTGATGACACAATCATAATCTTTCACAAGTTCCAACCACCTTCGTTGTCTCATGTTCAGTTCTTTCCGAGTGAAAAAGTATTTCAAACTCTTATGATTAGTGTAAATCTCGCAATGCTCCCCGTATAGGTAATGTCTCCAAATTTTAAGTGCAAATACCACTACCGCAAGCTCTAAGTCATGTGTAGGATAATTCTTTTCATAATCTTTGAATTTTCGAGATGCATATGCAATCACATTACCATTCTCGCATCAAGTACACAACCGAGACCATTCTTGAAGCATCACTGTAAACTTTAAAACCTCCGGGCTTGGAATCGCCAAGATTGGAGCCGATGTCGATCCGCTTCTTCAATTCTTGAAAACTTCGTTCACACGCATCTGTCCATTTATAATTGGTATTCTTTCTCGGTCAATTGTGTCAATGGAGAAGCAATTTTGGAAAATCCTTCAACAAATCTGCGATAATACCCCGCTAAACCAAGAAATGCGCACCTCTTACGGATTTGTAGGTTGTGGCCAGTTATTAATTGCTTCAACTTTGCTTTGGTCAACTGAAATCCCGTTCGATATCACATGTCCCAAGAAAACAACTCGATCTAACCAGAATTCACATTTCTTGAATTTTGCATATAGTTATTTTTCTTCCAAAATGTCTAACACTTTCCTCAAATGCACTTTGCATGATCTTCTTTAGTCTTGGAGTAAATCAAAATATCATAGATGAATACAATAACAAATCTGCATCGTAAAGTCTTTAAATACTCAATTCATTAAATCCATAAACACCGCTTGGAGCATTTGTCACCCCAAATGGCATTACTAAGAATTCATAAGATAGTGCCCATATCTCCTACTAAATGCGATTTTAGGAATGTCTTCTTCTTTTATTTTCCACCGATGATACCCGATCTCGTGTCAATCTTCGAAAAGATAGATGCACCTTGAAGTTGATCAAACAAATCATCAATGCACGGTAAAGGATATTTATTCTTGATCATGATTTTGTTCGAGTTCGGTAGTCTATACACATCCTCAATGTACCATCTTTCTTTCAAGCAAACAAAGCTGGTGCTCCCATGGTGAAAAACTAGGACGAATGTAACCTTTTACAAGTAGCTTTTGCAATTTTACTTTCAACTCTTTCAATTTAGTTGGTGCCATTCTATATGGTGATTTAGATATAGTAGAGACTCTGGTTGTAGTTCAATCACAAATTCTATTTCACGATCGGTGGTAATCACGGAAGATCATCCGGAAACAAGCCAGGATATTCTCGTACCAATCGGTACCTCACTAACAGTTGAACCTCGGTTGCCCTTCAATACTCATTACACCGACTAAATAACCCTCACAACCACTTTCCAATAATCTTTGTGCTCGATTGCTGATATCATTGGGAATCTAAAGCTTTTCTTTATTCCGACAAAGGAGAAAGGTTCCTCTTCCATTTGGTGAAACGTGATACTCTTTTCTCGCAATCAATTGTAGCACCATATTTCGATAACCAATCCATACCCAAAATCACATCGTAGTCATTCATGTCCAATACAATCAAATTCGCACACGGATCTCTACCTTCTATGGGTATAACACATTCCCGTAAAATCTGATTGGTTTGTTTTGAATCACCAAAAGGGACCATCACATCAAATTTGGCTTGTTAGGTTAGGTGGTTTACCCAACCTTCTCACATACTCGGTGGATGCAAATGAATGTGTAACTCCCGAATCAAATAACACAAAAGTTGAAATACAAAAATAGAAAGTTTACCGGTAACCACCGGGTTATCTTCTGCGTCTTCCTTTGTCGGGATAAACACTCGTCTTTGGAACTCTTCCTTACTGCCTTTGCTTACCACTAGTTAGACACATATTAGCTATATGTCATTTTTGTCCACAGGAATAGCAAACTCTAGGGGAAGAAAACAGGCTCCACCATGCGGTTTACCACAATTCAAGCGGGTGGTGGTGGTGGTACTGCAGCCTCGATCCGTCTTTAAACGCTTTTCCTAAACCCTCTTGTTACGGTCTCTATCCTTGTCGAAATTGGAAATTTGGTCTTAGTTTTTGGAATAGCAATGGCCTTTTCTTACTATCCCGCTCCACGACGGTACTTGTCTTTATTGAAATTGTTGTCGAGCCTCTTGTTCTTGCCTTATTCTCATCTCCGTTTGTTCGACAATTTGGGCTCTCTCTGCAACTTGTGCATAGGTCACTCCCTGAATGCTAGCCATGCTCACATCCCTATCTGACTCAGGTCTCAAACCCTCCAAAACCTCTCCACTTTCAAGGTTTACGTACTCACCATATGCTCCGCGAACTTGGATAACTATTCGAATTTGCGGAGATAGTCTATAATGATCATGGTACCTGCTTCACTGTATAAATTTATTCATTTTCATTATTCGATAGGGGCGGTAAAATACTTGTTTACGAAAATCTCTTTAAATCTCTCCTATGTCATAGCGGTAATGTTTTCAATACTTTTGACAGTTGTCCCACCTGTCAAGACTCGCCACGTAACATGAAGGACGCACACAAAACCTTTTCCACCTCGGGATTCTACTATATTGAAACATATTATCTAAAGTTCTCAACCAATCCTCTGCTGACAGCCAATGAATCAAGGTACCATCCTCAAAGATAGGAGGATTTAGTTTTCAAACCGCTCACAAACTAGGTCAACATGTTCTCGCTCATGGCCGTGGTCGATTCACGACTACACGTTGTGTATCTGTATCCATTTATTGGATGAGTTGTTGGATTTATTGGGCACGACGCTCAACCAAATCGCCAAACGAGCAATAACATTATCTCAATCAACACGGTAGTCGGTCTTTGTCGGCTCGGGAGTTATTTCCTACCACTACTTTCACCCTCATTACCCGCCATATTGTTAGGATGTATACTATAAGCCTAGCTTTTGTATGAACATCTTTCTTGAGTATGAACATCTTTTTCATATGAGATTCATTATGATCAATATACTTATTGTTTATGATTGTTATATATATCATTATTATGTTCGATTAATCTATACCGTAGATAACATGGTGTGTGGTGTCACACGTAAGATCATGTTATCGGTGCCTTATAGATTGTAAATAATAGCTCACAACCAAAATGGATTTGGACAAATCATTGGAACGGTTGTAGTGTAATTTGGTATTAGTCTATCTTGACTATAAAGTTACACTAGTACATTTTGTATGTATTGAGCGGGACCATATGAGGTTGTTCAATTTGTCTTGACTATATAAAAGAACAAGACCTCTCGTTGTTATGGATGTACGTCTTCTTAATCCCTATATAATAATGGGCACGTGTACTCAATGCATGTTTCTTTGATTTACCAATGGGTGAGATTTATTAAATCAATAGGCTCGGTGAATTGGGAGATAACATTGTTTATATGGTGTCTTTGTTGATTATAGAAGGAATCCGTGTCCTAATTATTTAGGATGATGATGTCCCCTTGAGGAGCTCATAAAGATTATTATGTAAACCTGCAGGTGGATTTAATCCGACATAATAATAAAGATGAGTGGTACTACTCTTGGAATTAGATATAAATTAATTAAGTTGTCGTAATTTAATTAATTTATGGACATTCGATATCTTAAACACGGGAAATAAACGTACACATAATAAAGGAGCCCATATAATAATATGGGATTAGGACGGTAATTCAATTATAACTCTTTAGTGGTGAGTTATAATTGATGGGCTTAAGTAAAGTGTTCGGACTGAACACAGGATATTTAGGCCCATCGGGAGGCCCAACCCTAATTCCTCCTTAGGGTCCCTGTTGTAGCCTATAAATAAACCCTAACATCGAGTCTCCAGCGTGTGAAAAACGTGAGATCGGAGGGAGGCGGATTCTGATTCCTTGGAGGATCGTCGACCACTCGGCGTCCAAGGGAAAGGAAAGGGATAGGAATACGGCGAAGACCGTGAGGTTCGAGGCTCATCCTTCGATCGCGATTCGACCTTAGAACTGGTTTGTCTTCACCTATTACGGTGAATAAAGGTACAATTCTTTCCGCCGCGTTTGTGTGATTATGATCCCGAGTCCGATATTTTCGTAGAGTCGACGATCGGTGGTTCCAACACATATCTATTCACTCACACGACCAGTCCTACACCACATGGCCAATATAGTTCATGATGAGAAATAACACAAACAAAATTTAAATAAACACTTACCGGTACATCCGGGCTCTCTAAATTCCGAGCGCGTGTACATAGATAGTTTACAGGAGGCAAACCGTGCTTCGATACCACTCGACACGACCACATTTACACAACCGACACGATATGAACTTAGACATTAAAACAACCAAGAAAACCTGCTCCATTTTTTTCCAAACGGTATAACACTATCATATACTCAAAACATAAACTTGTTCACATTCATATCAGTTCTTAACAAACCCTAATCCACAAAATACACCAAGTACATGCTTGTTTATATTGTACATAGCCAAAACAGGACATAAAATACAATAGCGAGAAGAAAAATAAGCCACGGTCTTGCCCAACAGTGCGTCATCTATGTACACGGCTACTCAAAATCCCGTAAGAACGCCACGGCTTGTCCAAGAAATTTCATCGCAATCATCAGGGATTACCTACAATGCATAATGGGTGAGATATAAATCTCCGTGAAGCGTAAATTATGCATGATGTGGTGTTTAGTTCGAAAACCTCCCAATGCACAATGCACTCTCTTTAAAATCATCAATTTATTTATGAAACATTCGTTAGGGCACACGACTCACTACTATGCACCGGCACACGAGCACTAAGCTCAATTTAATTATATTTAAGTGGTCACTATATGTATGACATCGACGTGAGGCCCATCCTCTTGTGGCCATCGAAGGTCCCCCATCGCGCCCCTCATGACCACCAAGAAGTTATCCCTCCACGCCGACTCCACACCGGTGAGGATCCTACCCTCTAACGGCCTAGCGAGGTCCATCACCAAATCTCGACCCTGTCCATTCGAAGTCCTCTACGAAAAATATGCACACAAAGATAACATATGAGACGGTGGCCTACTCTAGGTAGCATACGCCAGGATCTGCAGTCGCCTTAACTCCTAGGTCGCCTGCCGTCCTCGGTGCATAATCAAGTGGTCAAACACACCATTTGATAAAACATTTTCATGTTAATGCATGATTTGCATGATGCAATGTAGCATATACACACAATAAAACCACATGCTCAAAACACCCTTTTCATTTCTGCAATAATTGGAATTCACCAATTCATTTCACGATAACCTTTGAACTCACGAGTTTCATTCTACAACATTTGAACTCACTGTTCATTCCACTTCGTATATGGAGCTCACAGACTACTTTCACAATAGTTGAATATCAATCAAATATCCCAAATAACATAATATTCACATATTACCACTTAAGCATAAATAATTCATAAAACACTATATTTATGCATTGTAGGTGCAAATGAATTTTTACTTACCTCAAAACCGCAAACGCGTCGATAAATCAAACCCTTAAACACTTCTATCACCTTTCACTATAAATAAGAATAAGTATTAATGATTTGAGGATAGGATTTTGCTCTACTAGTCGCAAACTTCAAAACGGTATAAAATTTATCGATCAACGGAAATCAAATACTTACCAAAATACTTCAAAATCTCTCCTTCCTCTCTCCCTCGCACTCTCCCTATTTCTCTCCTTTCTTTCTTTTCGTAAATGAGGCTGGTTGATTGAAAGTGGATATATAGGCTTTCCAATTTCTTTTTTTTTTTATACTATTAATTAATATTAAATATTATTATTATATTATTATAATATTACTAGTTAATAACTAATCAACTCATGCCTATATGTAGCCATATATAACGTACATATATATAAAATATGGAATTGATTACTTAATTATAAAATTATTCCATAATGAAAATACTTTAAATTAATAATACTAACAAACAAAGAATTTATATTAAATTTACACTACCAATAATCAAATAAGTTGTTTATTACTCAAACACCATTAAAATTTCAATCACTTATAAATAAATTTTGTCACCACTAAACATATAAATGCATATTTAATTAATTCTATTTAAAAACATAATAAAATAGTGTAAGATAAAATAATTAAAAATCTCAAGTAGCATATAATTAATTAAAATGCACTCAATGCATGAAATATATTGACCAATGAGTAGTGAGAGTCTCGGGTATCACAACATATCCGATAGCTAATCGTATAGTCACCGATACCATGTGGATGTGTCATAGATACCGTAGTAGCAAGGTTAGGAACCTTGCTAAGCAAGCTTTGCAACCCTTCTAAGGTGGTTTGGAACCCTTCTATCATTGAGTTTATCTTTAGTAGAAGACTTCATCCTTTCTTTATAAGCTTTCTATTCTGCAGAAAAGATTAATGCAAGGAACGAATATATGAAGGAAAATGTGCAAAAGAAGGATGAAATAAGGATATTCTTCAAATGATTCCTTTTTATAAACTTTCTCTTGGGTTCAATAAACCAAGTTCAACTGATAATTTTCGGAACCTTGCTTCGCTAGTGGTTTAGTAAGAATGTACGCTCTCTGACGATCGGTGTGAATCTTCTCCATTCGAATATTCTTTCCCTCTACGTGATCTCGAATAAAATGGTGTCTAATATCCACGTGCTTACATCTAGTGTGAAGTACAGGATTTTAAGTAATAGTTATCGCACCGGTACTGCCACAAAAGATTGATATTTTTGGCTTCTATGTGATAATCTCTCAATTGTTGACTTATCCAAAGTAGCCGAGAGCGGCTGACTTCCAGCCGCCATGTACTCATACGTGGTTGATGTAGCAACCGAAGTTTGCTTCTTTGAGAACCATGGATCAACTTACTACCTAGAAACCGACACGTACTAGTAGTTGATTTTCTATCAATTCTACATCCACCATAGTCGAATCTAAGTAACCACTTAATTCTAGATTGTCATCAGCAGGTACCATAAGCCTAAGTTTGTTGTTCCTTTAAGTTATTTCAAAATCTTCCTTGCTGCTTCCATATGACTTTTCTTTAGATTTGCTTGGAACCTTGCGCATACACCTACAACAAATGATAAATGCAGTCCGCTAGCTGTTAGGTATAGCAAGGAACCTATCAGACCTGCGTACGTAGTTTGATCAACATTTTCACCACTTTCATCCGGATCCATCTTGTAGTTAGTCATCATTGGAATCTTTGCTTCCTTTGGTCCGCATTCCAAATTTTTCTAACATATTCTTGGTATACTTTGCTTGGTTGATAAATATCCCCTTAGAAGTTTGCTTCAATTGTAGTCCAAGAAAGTAATTCATTTCTCCCATCATAGACATCTCAAACTTGCTTTGCATCAACTTACTAAATTTCTCACAAAGCTTTTTGTTAGGAGAACCAAAGATTATGTCGTCTACATAAATTTGAACTAACAAGATGTCTTAATCTTCTTCAATTGAAGAGTGTTCTGTCTATTCTCCCTTTCTTGAATCCATGATCAAGAAGGAATTGTGAAAGTGTATCATACCATGCTCTCGGAGCTTGCTTCATCCATATAAACCTTTCTTTAGTCGATATACCTTCTTCCCTTGAACAAACCCTAGTGGTTGCTCAACATAAACTTCTTCCGCTAGAACTCCGTCGGAAAAACAGATTTGACGTCCATTTGATAAACTTTGAACTTTATATGTCTGCATATGCTAGAAATAATTGAATAGCTTCTAGTCTTGCTACGGTGCGAAGGTTTCATCATAGTCAATACCTTCCGACCGAGAGTAACCTTGCGCGACTAGCCTTGCTTTATTTCTAGTTACTTCGTCTTTTTCATTTTTCTTATTCTTGAATACCCATTTTGTACCAATAACCTTCGATGTCTTGGTCTATCAACTAATATCCAAACATCCTGTCTAGCAAATTGATTTAATTCTTCCCGCATTGCTTCTATCCAGTTTGTATTTGAAAGAGCTTCTTCTATAGTTTTCGGCTCTTGAACCAAAACATAGAAACTAAATACCCATCCAAATTCATTTTTCTCCTTGTCTTTACACCATCAAGAGGATTTCCTAAGATTAAATCTCTGGAATGATCACCATCCAGTTCCTTCTTTAACGTTCTTTTGAAGTACCCAACGCTTACAAGTGTGTTAAGATGAATTATCTTCTCAAATTCCCCGGATTTGATACTCCAAAGAGTTGGTGTTTTAGGAGATGTTTCACTGTGCATTGATGTTTTTCATCGACTCTTTTTGAGATACATCTACGATAGTAGCGAAATGTCTTTTTCTTTCCCAAAGAGGCTTTGAACATTGCTTTGATCATCTTCTGAGTCGAATCTAGAATAGGTAAATGTACTTTGACAAATTTTGGCATGTCTTTTACATCCAGATTCTCCGATCCTTTTACTAGTGATTCCTCATATCCTATCTTGGACTCAATAGAAGATTCGTTAAATACCACGTGTGGTGTTTCTTCCACCACAAGAGTCTTCCTATTAAAAACACGATAAGCCTTGCTTGTCTTTGGAATATCTTAAGAATATTCCATCAACAACCTTGGCATCAAAGGTTTTTAATTTGGATTTTCCATTTTCATGGATGAAACACCTACACCTAAAAACAAGAAAGAAAGAAACACGAGGGAGTATACCTTTCCACAGTTCAAACGGTGTCTTTCCATGATCTTTGTTTAGAGGCTTCGATTTTGAGTGTAGCAAGCTGTATTGATAGCTTCTACCCAAAATCTGAGGAACATTAAACTCGCTAGCATTGTTCGGGCACTTCTTTGAGTGTTCTATTTCGCCTTTCTCGCCACTCCATTTTGTTGTGGAGTACGTCTGCGGATGTTTCATGTTGAATTCTATGTTCCTTGCGGTAGTTTGCTATATGCGTGTTTAGAACTCTGTTCCTTTGTCGCTTCCGATCTTTACAATATTTTCTCCACTTTTATTTTGTAATCTTTTCAGCAACTAAGGTAACTTTGAAATGGTTTCATTCTTCTTGAATAAAATACCACCCATATGAATCTTGAGTAGTCATCAACTACCACTAATGTATACTTCCCGCCACTTTGAAACTCATAGGGGATACGAGTCCGAATAAATCCATGTGAAGTAAGCGTAACACTTTGCTTGACGTTAAGGATGTCACTTCTTTGAACGATGCTCTGGTTTGCTTCCCTTTTTGGCATGAGTCACGGGTTTAATCTTTTGAGAACACTTCATTCGGCAAACCTTCCACAAGAGACTTTCTAGCTATTGTGTTTAGTGTCTTAAAATTTAAGTGACTTAATCTCTTGTGCCATAACCAGCTAGCTTCTTGAGTACTCTTTGCAACGAGGCAAGTGTTGCTAGGATAATTCTGAAATTCTGCAACATAAATATTGCCCTTTCTCAAAGTAGTCAAAAGCATGTGATCATCTTGACCATAAGAGATAACACAAGAAGAGCTAGAAAACGTGAATCGAATATCCTTTATCGCAGAACATAGATACATATAGTAGGTTATGCTTTAAACCTTCTACATAGAGAACTTCTTCAACACGTACATCACCAATGTGTAAGGTTCCAACTCCTCCGGTTATACAAAAGTTATTGTCACCAAACACTACCCGTGGACCATCTTGTATGCGCATCGAGCTTAAGAGTTGTCTATTTCTAGTCATATGTTTTAAACATCCACTGTCGATGTACCGGAGTAGCTTTTCTAGCAACTCTTCTTCTACGATCCACGGTATCCTACACGTTTAGTTAAGTTTTAGGTACCCTTTAGAATTGGGTCCTTGAAGGTTAGAGCATCTTATAGGAATCTACAGGAATAAATCCTTCTTCTCATCATATTTAGAAGATCTTATCCTTCTTCCATACATATCAACATAGGCAGTTTCATCTTTAGGTGTCTTCTTAGATGTATATCTATGGGTGTCACTGTGTTTCTTCCAGGAAGACTTGTGAACTTTCGAGGTCCTCTGGTTGAAGTGACCGGCTATAGTGTAACGGTTCTTGGAGTTACGATGATAAAGGTACATTCTACTTGAGCCATCAAAAGATTCATATCTTACGAGCACTTTGAGGACTTAGTAGATCATTTAGCAAACTTTGAAGCTTGCTTAGATTGTGTAGTCTTGGTGAGACTGTCTCACCAGAGATGGTTTCGGTGATGTCTATTTTTCCGACCTTGCCGAGGTTTCTTAAGTTGGGATTCCCCCTTCTTTTGATACCTCATCGGTTGTTTAGGTTGTTGAGTATAACTACTCTTCTTCCCATTCAACCGATTTCTTTGGGTCGACAACCTTCTTACCCTTATCGGTAGGTTTAGGTTTGGAACCTTCTCCTACCAGTTCATTACCCTTAACATGTGTACTTTTCTCATGTACACTTGCTTGAACTCTGTGAGGATTGGGCAAAGGAAAATCCAATTCCCATCTTTACGTTAGGTGTTTGAGATGAATCAACTATAGTTTGAACAACATGTGATGCCTTGTTCAGTTGATCCATTCTAAAACTTAAACGTTCCTTACTCAATTTTATTCGCTCATGCTGATGGAAAAGTTCATTAAACATTGCTTGTAGGATCTTGGTGATCAGCCTTCTCAAGATTCTCGGCAAGTAACCTTTCTACTAGGCTGATCTTGTTCAAGACACTTCTTTTGAAGAGCATTTAACTCTTCGAAGTCATCTGCTCGAGTTTGCCGGT
Organism: Paraleonurus japonicus; assembly: GCA_030762865.1. Taxonomy (NCBI): domain Eukaryota; kingdom Viridiplantae; phylum Streptophyta; class Magnoliopsida; order Lamiales; family Lamiaceae; genus Paraleonurus; species Paraleonurus japonicus. The sequence continues at coordinate 32,117,439 of CM061052.1, forward strand.
GTCTCGGATAACTTGCTAGATTTCTCTTGAGTAAGTAGATCAATTTCAGCTCTTAAGCTGGTGTTCTCCTTTTCCACACAGCTTATAAGCGTTTATAGCAGCTTTTGAGATCTAATATCAACTTATCAACAAAGTTATGGTCAAACTCTTCTACTAGATTCTTCTCCGGCTACTAAAGCTCTCTTATCAAAGAAACTTTTTGTTCTTCTTGAGTCTCTTTTCTTCTCTTTCTCTAGGAGTTAATTCTGGACAGTCATATTGAAATGTTCAGGTTTGTGACATGTATAGCAACTATCATCTCTTGACGATCTTCCGGGGCTCGAATCTCTTCTTGGTGAAATATCTTTCCTTCTAGCACTTCCTTCTCTCCTTCTCTCAGGAGTTTTGAATCTTCTTTCATCTTTAGAGTCATTAGATCTTACGTCTTGGCCGGTAGAAGACTTTGTATCGCTTTTAAAACTCGTTCTTCTAGTGTTCTTCCAATGTCTTACTCGTATTTTCCAAACTTTGAATTCATCTTGTCAAACTTCCTAGTCTGAAGTGCCATTTGCTCTTTCATACTCGTGAGATCTTCCCCTACTGGTTCTTTTGAAGATGTAGCATGCGTAACCTTGAAAACAACTTTTTACTTGCAGGTTCAAATTTCCTTCATCCTCATCTTCTTCTTGTTTTAAGTCGTACTCATGAGCTTTAAGATGAGAGAATAATTCATGATGACTTATTCTCGTTGAGATCTTTGGTATCCTTGATCACGGTGATCTTCAATCTCCACTTGCTAGTCAATGACACGAGAATTTTGTTGTTTATTTCTTTCTCGGTGTATGACTTGCCTAAAGAACTTGCTTTGTTGATTATGTTTGTCAACCTTAAGTCCAACTCGATCAATTGCTTCATCTGGCTTCATCTTGAGTGTATCAAATGAATGAAGAATCGATCAGTAACTTATTTTTTTAATTTGTTACGATCCTTCACACATAAGCGCCGAGTGTCTCCCACATTTCCTTTGCAGGTTTTGACCTTTTCGGTAAGCTCTCTAGTCAAGGTTTCTATGATCTCCGTGTGAGCAACTTGATCAAGATTAAATAGTTTCCTTTCTTTATTTGATTACTCGCTTCATTTCTTTTCGGTCTTGGCGAGTGGAGGTTTCAGTTTCATTACTTCAGAACTCACTAGATCCCAGTAGAACTTGATAAGTCCATCTTCAAGAATTTCAAGCATCCTATCATGTATCGCACCAAGGTGATTCTCCATGCGGAACTTCCGGTAGTCATAGTCTTCGATAGAGAACTCTGGTAGCTTTACGGCTTTGTTGCTCTTCTTATGAGAACTCATGTTAGCACAATAACAACTACGCAATGAATGCAATGAGTTTTATGAAAACGGTTTTTCAAAAAGATCTATTCAAGTGACCACAAAAGTCTTTCCTCAAAGACTATTGGTAACCAAAGCCGTGGTCGGTTGAACCACCGCTCGATACCACTTGTTGGTCCCGGACGAGATATGCAAGTGTAAAGCCTAGAAGAGGGGTTGAATAGACTTTACCACACTCAAAAAATTTTTGCAAATTTTTGTGAGCTGAGTGTGAGGTTAGCAAACTTTGCAAGTCTGCTACAAATAAGTACCCAGAGTGTGCTCCTAATCGGTAGATTTCGAGACACCTTGAAATCTTTTGATAATGCGGAAGCTAATCTCGTGTATGAATTTAAAAACTTTTTAATGAAAACCTTCGTGAAGAATACTTAGCAAGTTTAGTGCAAGTTTATTAAAACAATGATGTATGAGCAAATATGAATATGAATGCGAAAGCTTATAAAAGAGACGGAGATTTTTAAAGTGGTTCGGATATAACGATCCTACGTCCACTCTCCCCGATTCACGGGGGTCTTACTATCCACCAAATCTTGTGTCTTATGTCCTCTATCACCTTGAGGATTTGACCATATGAGGTTTTATAAGTTCCTGCCCTTGGTTAGATATGATGATCCTTGAGTTTATTCTAACTTTTAGATCTATGAAACGATCAACCTTCTCTCATACTCGAGATATTGGAAGGTGATTTACGGTTCTTTAACCGAGAATCAAAATCTGATTCAACGTGAGTTATAATTCGTGGTTTGAATGAGTTTGCGTGTATTTGCAATAAATGGTAGGATTTCTTGAATTTTCTCGCGCGTAGATCGGTATCAATTCGAAACCCTACATCTTGATTTATAGATTCACGAAATCAAATAGCCGTTGGGTGATTGATAATCGTGTCTTCATGAAAATGGTAAGTAGCCGTTGAGAAGATCTGTTTAACTTAGATAATTGATTGTGCGATTCCAATCAATTATCTCTTGATATATTGACTCTTTGTAGATTTGATCTTCTAATCAGGGATCGATTGATAATGATTAAGTCTTCTATCTTTATCCTAGCAAGCTTCCCAACCTTGCTATCTTCTCATCCAAGTCTTCTTGACTACTTGACCTTCATAAGTTGTGTCTATCTCTCGCTTTTGAGCAAGTTACAAGTTTTCTAGTCTTTTAGAGACAACTTCTTTGAGCACAAGAAACCTTCTAGGTCTTCTTGATAGCAACCTTTGTAGTCTTCTAGTTGTTTGACCTCTAGTCAAGTCTTACGCCTTTAAGTCTTCTATCTTCGGTTCTCATACTTCTTCAAGTCTTCTAGATAGATCTTAGCAAGGTTACCTTAACGAAGATTCTAACCTATCTAGATCATCGGTGACTAATGATTCAACTGGTCCTATTATACTTAGGGTTTAGAAACATCATCAAAACATACAAAATTAAGAACCAACAAACAGCTTTACAAAATGATATTTTTTTCAATATTTTTGATCCCGTAGTTTTTTCGATATTTTTTATTCCAAGAAAACTGTAGTTTTGGTCTCAAGAGTATAATAAAATCGCAATTTCGGTCCTAAAAATAATCGTTGGGACTATTTTTACAAAATAAAGGACCAAAAAGAATGTTGGATTAAAATTGTCATGGGACCAAATATGCAATTGTCCTGTACATATTGGAAAAATTTGTAGTTTTGGTCCCATGAGAATTTTCCAACGACAATATTAATTACACATTCTTTTTGGTCCATTTCCAAAAATAATACCGACCATTATTTTTTTGGACTAAAACCGCAATTTTCTTAGGACTAAAAATGTCTCAAAAAACTATGGGACCAAAAGTATTAAAAATGACCATTTTGCAGTAACACTTATTCTCTTGTGACCAAAAATATCTAATAATATTAGTTCTTACAAGCAATAGTATTAACTTTTATTATACAAGTAATAATATTAGTAGAATACGGTGCACAAGGTCCTAAAAAGTTAACACATTAAAAAGAATTTTAAATTAGTAAAGATCCTTAAAAACCTAGTACATCTAGATTTAAAAATTTAGAGTAAGTTGTTTATGCATCAGTGCACACCGTGCATTCAACTCAAGTGCATTTTTAACTTGTTATCACTAAATAATATAAGATGAATAGTTGCAATTGTTCAATGCAAACAATTAATATTATTTAAAAATAGTGCTTTTTAAGTTGCATATTATACCTGATGTATACAAGATTTAGGCAAAAATTTAAGGCAAAGTCTATTGTGAACCCTTGTTCACGGTGAAACTGATCATTTACTAAAGGTTATCAATAATAATAACTGAATGGTATTACCTATATTATTAAAAGGCTTCGATCGGGATAATCAAGAGTATGTCCTATATTGCTAAAGAGTATCGGTAGTGATAATCAAGAGTATTACCTATATTATTAAAGAGTATCGATCATAATAATAGAAGAGTATTACCTATATTAGTAAAAGGTATTAGTCGGGATAGTTGAAAAGTAAATTGATTTATTTTTCGAAATATGAACCAGTTTCACCGTAGAACTTGGTTCACAGACACCCTCAAAATTTAATTGCAATTGGAAAATATTTCAAATTCATTCCAAATTTGTTTGTTGCATTCTCAAGACTCCTATTATAGAAAATTTATAACGAGATACGAATAGCTATATATGCTATAAATTGTTCATATATTAATTTAACTAATAGTCTTGGATATTTTTTTAATTATGGAAACTATTATAAAGAGTTAATTTGTTGATGATTTAAATTTTTTTAATTTCCCACATACAATTATGGGTTGCACTCTTAAATTCAGTTCATAATGAGAGAACCAGATTTGGATACTTTTGCAATCTACGTACTCCTTTTTCCCTTTCAAATTGACAATTTTAGAATCACATTTAGTTAAACCCGAATTAAATTATTCCAATTTTGACCTTATAAATTTAGTAATATATTAATTTTTGTTTATATATTATTTTCATCTCACATTAAAGGTAAAAACATAACGTGTTTATATATTTTATTTAGGGATATACACTTATGATATACACTCATGCAAGAAATATGAATTTTGGGCAAAATTTAAAGTCAAAAGTAAATTTTGATTCTTTTCATAATTTGGTTAAAAAAGATTTATATTTGAGTGAATTCATATAGACTCATAAATACAAACTCAAACTATATATATATATATATATATATATATATATATATATATATATATATATATATATATATATTTAAAAGGGAGACACAATTATGTAAATCTAGGAAAAATCACCAAAACTAAATTTGTGACGTATCGACTGCTAGAAATAATATTTAATTGTGTTTGTCGCATAGTGACTTACCAACTCAACTGGAAAGAAATCTTGAGAATTCAAATCGAATTGAATTTTATATTCAATTCTCACCTGTTTTTTTTGTTTAAATTTTGGGATCGTAATTGTTGATTCAATTCTCATAATTTTATTTTGTCCTAATTTTTATCACAATAAAATTTTAAATTCTAAGTGTTAGCACCAGAATATTCTAATTTTTTTATTTGAGCCTATATAACGCTACAAAATTATTCTATTCAATTTTCTTTCCAAGAACTCAATATTTAAAAATTTTAATACTTTTTTTTTAATTAGTAAACTCATACATTAATGTCAGTAAATTTTGAGAACTGGAAGTATATATAATAATATTTAATATATTTTTTTGATAATTTCAAAATGGTTCTTAATTAATATGAGAGAGAGAGAGAGAGAGAGAGAGAGAGAGAGAGAGAGAGAGAGAGAGAGAGAGAGAGAGAGAGAGAGAGAGAGAGAGAGAGAGAGAGAGAGAGAGAGAGAGAGAGAGAGAGAGAGAGAGAGAGAGTCCTACCGGAAATTTAAACACAATATTGGGTCAAACCCGAAATATTTTTTCAATTAGTAAATTTTTGTAAGAATACAAAGGTAAAAAAATATGCTCCAGTCATTGTTTTCCCCCAATTCCATCCTCACTCTCGAATAGTAATTAATAGTGAAAAATATAAAATAAATGGAATTTTATCAAGGTCTTATGTGTTTCACTTAAATGGAGTAATTAATACTCCCTCCGTCCACTAAAAGTATGTTCGTTTGGATTTGTGATTTTAAGAAAAGGTAGATAAAGTAGATAAAATAAGGGTATTTTGGGGTATTGTGTGGTCCATTTATGAGTCAAGTGATTGTTTATGAGTATAAAGTCGATAACATATGAAAAAATTAAGTGATGGTTAAATTGTGAAGCAAAATAAATTGTTGAAAGAAACAATGTGAGCATACTTTTAGTGAATGAGAGGGAGTAATAATTAATAGTGAAAAATTTAGGCAAAGTCTTATGTGTTTCACTTAAACAAGAACGTTATCGCATATTTCTTTTTAATTTCATCTAATTCTTGATACTTTTGGTCAAATACTTGATATTTTTGTTAAAAATATTTGATACTTTAAATGTTATCTTATAGACTTCATATTTTGAACTTAAATATTATAATATTTTTGAATTCTTTGGAATTCATATTTTAAATTTGCATCCTCAAGTCTCATCTATTTTTCCAATTTTAAACTGTAATTATTGTTGTTTCTATCTTTTTATAATTTTCTCTTGTCTTTTTCAACCAAATTTAATCAATCCATTAATAGTTAATTAATTATAAACTCCTAAAATAGTATTTCATCTACTCTAGATACTTAAATCGATTAATAAAATTAATAATTTCAAATTCATGTTGTCCATAAATATTTATATTCGGGAAAGTTACCTAGCTATATATGGGATTTTGTAAAGCCTTACAAACATAAAGTATATTAATTGTGGTAGTCAAAATATTGCAAGACTTTTTATGGTTAGTTAATTCTTGAAATTCAAATTTGAATTTGCATCCTCAATTTTCACTAATTTTTAATTTTAAATTGTAATTACCGTTGTTTCTATCCTCATATAATTTTTTGTCTTATTTTAAATAAATTTAATTAACTCATTAATATCTAATTAAGTATAAACTCTAAAAATATTACTCCTTCCCTTTAATAAATTTATTCCCCTTTCTTTTGGCACGGTATAACGTAGAAATGTGTAGTAGATATATGGTGTTTATAAAGTAGAGTGAGATAAAGTTATTTCTAAAAATGGAATGAGAATAAATTTTATTGGACAGACCAAAAGGAAAGTGTGAATAATTTTATTGGACAGGATGGAGTATATTTTATGGTCTAAACTTAATTCAAGAAATAAATTTCTAAATTTTATAATATAATAAGATGATAAGAATATTTAATAAAAGACAAAAACTTGTGTGAACCGGGTGCATACGATGAACTCTGTTTTATTATCATCATGCACATTCATCATCCTTTATCATGCACATATATTGTCACTATCATATTTACTTATAATAATACAAATGTATGACGGTGATTGTGCATGTGCATGACAGTGATAGTGAATGTGTATGACAGTGATAATAAAAATAGAGTTCATTGTATACACCCGGTTCACACAAGTGTTACTCTTAATAAAATATAACTATATATTTTTAAAATAATTTATGATAAGATTATTATGAACAATTTTTGTATAATCATCGCCAAAATCTATAATATACAACAAGCAAACGCCTTTCTATTTTATTCTGACTTCTCTCACTAAATCAATAAATAATTATGAATATCAACGGGTAAAGCGTAATGGAAATGGAGGACAATTCCCTACCTCTTATTTCCATACTCGTAGCTATGAATATCAACAGAGCAGAGCGCGACGGGAGAAAGACAAAATCCTCTTCTTTTCCCGTAAAGTAAATGGGCAAAAATTATCCAAAATCTCCAAAGATTTCTCATTTAAAAAGAAAAAAATTGATGGCATGGGAGAAGTGTAGGCTGAGTCGATCGTGACTCTATTTACACGATGGAAGAGGAAATTTTGTTATAGTATTAAATAATTATGTTATATAATTAAATATATATATATATATATATATATATATATATATAATTGCATAATATATAACAATTACACAAATATAATAATTTTAATTTATTGGATTGTTCTGAGAATGGTGGAGAATATGATACACGTCCACACCTTGTGGAGAAAATAATCAGGGATTTTTCATCCCGACGCGGTCCATCCCGACGGGGACGGGGATCTGTCTCATTACCAAGCGTGTGGATAACTCGAGAATTCAAGAAAACAGGAGAGTAAAATAATTACATGCATTAATTTTCTTGCCCAACTTGAGACCAAGAGTTCTATAAATTGTCAAGGAAACCAAATGAATTAGAGAAAAATAATACAACAAAGAGAATTGGAGTTTGGATTAGCCTCTTGAGCTAAAATTTTATGTTTTTCTCATAAGACAATTGTGAATGTATAAGTCCAACCTTCAATACGACAAATGAAAACAAACCTAAACCGTATTCTTGCAGTTTATTTGTAGTTTTTTCTCCTTTTATTATTTCTTCTATTTTGTTGTTTCTGCTTTGGTTAAGTCATGCGAGTATAATTTTCATAAATAAATTCTTAAGCATTTCATTATTCTCTCAAGTTAACAAAAATAGAGATGGATAATAGATTTAGAAATGAATATTAAATAAATCACATATGAAATGCAAGAATTTGAGCATTTTTTATTTCGTTTTTCATCCGAGGGTTGGAGGATACATTCACAATTTTTTGGTGGGTAAGATCACACACATGACTACCGAGGGTTCAGGTCAAGAGGTTGATATTCGGTGTGTAGCGCCCCAAGTTCTCTTCCTTTTTAAAATAATATCACTTTGGGGCTGAGGCGCTACTAAAATACCATTTCAAACTCATTTCCAGAGATAGATAATAAAATTATTATCTTTATAAGCGGAAGCTATAACCAAATTAAAAATAATACCCCAAAGCAACCACAAATCAGGTGATACGTACTTGAGAAAGAAGAATTTAACAAACCTCACTCACATGCGATAATTACACATCAAAAGAAAAAGGGCAAAATATGTTTTGTTACACGTTTCAACTAGTATATTTATACTAGTCAAATAAAAGAACCATTATTTTTCACTCCGGTAGCATAACTCATAATATATACAATAATTACACAATCGAACCAAAAGGTACGATCGCATCCTCATCGTCTCTCCACATCAAACTCAAGATCTCAGAACAATGGATATGAGAAGTGAGTGTTTCAAATACACGTGGAATAATCTCAATGATTGCACGATAAAATGTATATGCAAATAACACATAACATGAAAACATAACTCACGTGCACATTGTACGGGCCATTACCCGGCTTGAACATAGTACGGGTCATTACCCGGCTTGAACATAATACACATAGTACGGGCCATTACCCGGCTTGAACATTGTACGGGCCATTACCCGGCTTGAACATAATACACATAGTACGGGCCATTACCGGCTTGAACATAATACACATAGTACGGGCCATTACCCGGCTCGAACATAATTTCACAATTGTTGCATAATCATGACATATATCATTCACATATCACACCTTAACATAGCAATCATAACATGGAATGTTAAACTCAATTAAGAGTGGAAATTATCCCATCCGATTAGATATGAGCACTGTTTTGGAGCGAAGCGCTATTATGCTTCAGGTTCTTCTGGCCCTACAAATGATATCGTGCGCTCGTAACATTGTAATAGATATGATAATTAACTTATAATAACTATAATAAGAGCTTCCTAGAGTTATAGGACCACCGGATTTGGTCTAGAGGTTAAAGGGCAAACCAGTCTTTTCCTAAGGATTTTAAAGTTCGATTAATGTGTTAGATGGTAAAAAGATAAACTAGCTAATTTATTGATAATATAACCCTATTTAGAGCGTGTAGAAACTCGTTGGGATAAAAATGGACTTGAAACGAAGAATTTGGATTAAAAACGGGAGTTTACGGCGTACAGCCGTTCAGGGTAAAATGGTCATTTTTTTAATGTTGCTTGTCCCGTGATTTTAGAATTAAAATTAGATCTTTGAATTTGGAATAATTTGACGCTGGTTTGGATCAAATCGGATGAAAACGAAGATTCTACAAGCGTTTGAAAATGAGGCAAAATCGTAATTAAATGGGAAGTCACGTTGACCGTTGCCCTTTGACCGTTGACTGGTCAACTGACCAGAATTTAGAATTTGCATTTTAGTCCCTGAAGTTAATCTAATTCTCTTTGGCCTCCTCTACTTTCAAGCTTTTGTACAAGAGGTCCCTACCGTCATTCTACACCTCCGATCGGAAAACCGAAAATATCGTTGAAATCCTTACAATCTCGGCTTCCTATTTCACCCAAGACTCGCCTCAAAGGGTCACCGGAAAGGTGACGGCCATTTTGGCAGAGAACGAAGAATTTTTCACTCCATTTCAAGCTTTTGATACTCCATTTTCATCGTTTTCTATTCACAATTAGGCCTATGACCTTTACTACATCTCATAATGACTCAAAGCGTAAGAATCCACAAAAATAAAGTTTAATTCTAAACGTTGAAATCTGTTTCTACGTCACTTTCGGCTTATTTTTCTACTAATTTCATACACCGATTCTAACAATGGAGAATAGAATTCTACTCTACGGACAACGAGACTTCACAACGGTATAAGCCTCGCCACCTATCGTTTGCGAAGCGATGGTGGTGATTGAATGAAAAACACATTTAAACAATAATTTTCGAAGCTTCGCACTAAATTATCGGACGCTACAGGAATCGAAACAACAAGCTGGTCTTATTTCTACAATCTTCGAATCGCTACGAGCATTTCCATATATAATATGATAATAGGAGAAAATTGCCGACGACGAGAATAAGGCGGCGTGAGTTGAAGAAAAGAAAGAAAATAACGGAAGGAAAATCTTACCTGAGCTAACGATTTACGGAAGCGAAAAAAAGTAAGATAAGAATTCTGATCCCAACTTTTCTTTTACTTATCTACTAAATTATACTTTTCCTAATCTTATTAGTTATCTTATAATATATATATATATATATATATATATATATATATTTATATTCTATTTAATTCCTTTTACAAATATATTTGTACATAAATACACTTTATTAAACACTATAGAATATTTAATTTTCTATTTCAATTAGAAAAATTATCAAATTATAATACTTAATTTATTAAAATTAATAACATGCATTAATAATTCATATAAGGATTTCGGTATTACAACCTACCTACCCTTAAAAAAATTTTGTCCTCGAAATTACACTTACCAAGCCAAGGCGATTAGGATACTTCTCTCAAACTTCATCTTCTCGTTCCCGGGTTGTCTCTTCTTGATCATGCCTACTCCATTGGACTTTAACTAATGTAATTCTTTTATTCTTCGGTTTGTGAATTTTTCGTTCGAGAATAGCTACCGAAATTCCTCATATGATAGATTGTTGTCAACCTCAATCACTTCACGGTGGACTATATGGCTTGGATCAAACACATATTTTCTCAAAGCATAGATACGTGAAATACATTATGTACTCCGGCCGATTGGGTGGTAGCGCCAATCTATAAGCTAAGTTTCCTACGCGTTCGAGAATTTCATAAGGTCCAATAAATCGGGTTTCAGTTTTCCCTCTTGCCAAAACGAATAACTCCTTTCGTGGGGTAACTTGTAGAAATACTTTATCTCTGGCTGAAATTCCAAATCTTTGTGTCGTTTATCAACATATGACTTTTGTCTATCTTGAGCCGCTTGGATTCTTTCTTTGATCTTTTCAATTGCCGTTACCGTCTTTTCTATTATCTCTAGCCCTAAAACTTTCTTTTCTCCTACTTCGTCCCAATATAGGGGCGATCTACACTTCCTTCCGTAAAGATCTTCATAAGGAGCCATACTTATTGTGGCACGATAAGCTGTATTGTAGACGAATTCTACTAATGGCAAATAGCTTTCCCATCCTCCTTTAAGATCCAGCATGCAAGCTCTTAGCATGACTTCTAATGTTTGGATAGTCCTTTTAGATTGTCCATCGGTCCGAGGATGAAAAGTCATGCTGAAATTTAACTTCGTACTCCATGGCGGTTTGCAGTACCTAAATTTAGAAGTAAATCTTGGATCTCTATCACCGACTATGGAAACTAGCACTCCATGCGATCGACAATTTCTTCAAGGTATATCTACGCAAGCTTATCTAATCCGTGTGTCATTTTTATTGGTAGAAAAGGATCTCGATTTGGTCGGTCGATCGACAATGACCCGGATGGCTTGATTTCCTCGTCTGCATTTTGGTAAGCCGACCACGAAATCCATCGTGATATGCTCCCATTTCCATGCGGAATTTCCAATGGTTTTAGAAGTCCCACTGGTCATTGATGCTCAGCTTTCACTTGCCGACATGTCATGCACTTCGAATAAAGATCCTATACTCCTCTTCATATTTCTCCACCAAAATATCTTTTTCAAGTCTTGATACATTTTTGTGCCCCCTGGATGTGCATTGTATGGAGCACAATGGGTCCTACACTCATCATCCCTTTGGAATTTGACTTCCTTCCTAGTCAATTTTGTTAAGGGTCCTACAATCTTCGAGAAACCTTTGATAAATCTTCTATAATATCCAGCTAAACCCATAAAGCTTCGTACTTCACTCACACTCGTAGGTGTCTTCTATTTATTCACGGCTTCGATTTTTCTTTGGATCTACTTCGATTCCTCGAATTGAAACAATGTGGCCAAGAAAAATTACTCTATCAAGCCAAAATTCACATTTCTTACATTTAGCGTATAATTTCTCCCTCCTTAGTGTGTCTAGAGTGATTCTTAGATGTTCTTCGTGTTGTTCCCAATTTTTCGAATACACAAGGATATCATCAATAAACACAATCACAAACCTATCAAGGTAAGGATGAAAAACACGATTCATCAGTATCCATAAAAATGGCTGGTGCATTACTAAGCCCAAATGACATCACTATGAACTCATAGTGTCCATAACGTGTTACGAAAATGTCTTCAAAATATCACCCTCTCTAATCCTCACCGATGATATCATGACCTTAAGTCAATCTTAGAGAATACTTGTTAAGTTTATTTATTCTTGGTCTTAGAGAATCTTGTTAATTGATCAAACAAATCATCTATCCTTGGTAGAGGGTACTTATTCTTGATGGTAAATTTATTTAATTCCCGATAGTCTATACACATCCTAAACGAACCATCTTTCTTTTTCACAAATAGTACATGCGCTCCCCATGGTGAAACACTAGGTCGTATAAAACCCATATCTAAAAGCTCCTGAAGTTGAACTTTTAGTTCTTGCAATTCTTTCGGCGCCATCCTATATGGTGCTTTCTATCTTGGTGCAACTCTGGCACTAGATCGATCGTAAACTCTACTTGTCGATCGGGTGGTAAACCTGGAAGGTCTTAGGAAACACGTCTGGTAATCTCGCACGATAGGAATGTCATTTATTTTTGGCCCCTTTTCTTCGGAATTTATAATGTTCACCGGATATGCTTGACAATTTCCTTCTCTCAACATTCTCCTTGCTTTCATCATAGTCACTATTCGTGGTAATATTCCAACCTTTGTTCCATAAAAAAGTGAATTTTTTTCTTCCTCGGGCGGTTGAAATAACACTTCTTTCTCATGACACCGAATAACAGGCGTGATTAGCTCTAAGTCAATCTATACCCAAGATTACATCAAAATCTTTCATCTTAAGTACATGCAAATTTGCCATCAAAATTTTGTTATCAATTCCTACTTGGTACACTTCGACACAATTTTTGATCTCTATTACTCTACCGGATGGTATACTAACCTCAAGTATGTCATTCTCTATTGTCTCAACTTCGACACAATTTTTCGGTCTGTATTACTCTAAACTCTTTGATAGATTCTAGAGGAGCAAAGGTGATGTAATACCTTGTGTTGCCTCTTCATTTACATACTTGTCGATATAAAAAAATGAATAGTGTAATGATACATGTAAAATTAACCCAAATGACAACAACAAATTTTACTTTAGACCATATAAATATTTTCAACATAGGTCATTTATGAGATAATAACACAATAAGATAGCAAATATATAGAATAGCATAAACTTAAAGCGATCGATTCTAAATAATCTAAAACGAATCACAATTGTTTTAACGTAGTAAAGTAGTAAAGTAAAATAAATAAAAATTCTCATATTTACTTACTTTAATTCAATCATATTCTTTCTTTTCAAGTCATCATGTAATTCGCTTCAGTAGTACTAGTCTTTGTATCACTAGGGTGTTACCACAAATTAACTCTACCTATCACGGAACATATGCATGTGAAATAACTCATTTAATGCAAACCTAAACTCTCCCAAAACCATAACTACCACACACGTCTTTGTGCACTAATACACATGCACGACCACACACGCTCACGAGCACACGCTGCTGCGATCGGCTCGGCGGCGGCGATCAAACAATAGCATCTTAGCCACAGTAACATTATGCGAAGTAAGATAATTAGAGTCATTCTATAATATTTCTTGTGTATTCGTTCATTCGAACAAAGTCATATATATAGTTCTCTGTCTTTATTAATCTCCAAATATTTCATCATATGATCATTATTTCTCTTTTCTATCTTTGGATGCAAAAATAAGATATTTACGCTACCGACGCTCGGTGACGTGGAGCGGTGGTGCGAGGTTTTCCCTAAATTGTTGCGCTAATCCTCGGAGAATGATTATAAGATCATCATCGTGGTTTTCATTAGCATCTCCAGGTATCGGTGGAGCCTCTCGCTAATGTTTGCTTACATGGTCTACCACGTGACATGATCTATCACACAAAATAATTTACCCTCTAAGTCTCTAACTTATTTATCCAATACTTAAACATTCACATGACCTAAAATATTTCACCTTAGGTCTAGCTTGCTCCAAAACACATATTACAAATGCATTCATATTAATCACATTGTATGCCAAAGAATATGCATCACATAATCAAATTATGTCACATCAAGTCAAAGAGGGCACATAGTACACACCAAAGCACTTATCGAGTCTAATGAGGTCGAACGTCTATCGGATGCAGACACCGGTATAATCTTATAAATTAACAATTTTGACTTAATAAAATGCATGAGCAAAACATTCAAAGCAAATCTACGATGCGAGACCTTTGTTACGATACCACTGTGGCGCCCCAAGTTCTCTTCCTTTTTAAAATAATATCACTTTGGGGCCGAGGCGCTACTAAAATACCATTTCAAACTCATTTCCAGAGATACGATAATAAAATTATTATCTTTATAAGCGGAAGCTATAACCAAATTAAAAATAATACCCCAAAGCAACCAGAAATCAGTGATACGTACTTGAGAAAGAAGAATTTAACAAACCTCGCTCACATGCGATAATTACACATCAAAAGAAAAAGGGCAAAATATGTTTTGTTACACGTTTCAACTAGTATATTTATACTAGTCAAACAAAAGAACCATTATTTTTCACTCCCGTAGCATAACTCATAATATATACAATAATTACACAATCGAACCAAAAGGTACGGTGTTGCATCCTCATCGTCCCTCCACATCAAACTCAAGATCTCGTAATAATGGATATGAGGAGTGAGTGTTTCAAATACACCCAGTGGAATAATCTCAATGATTGCACTTGATAAAATGTATATGCAAATAACACATAACATGAAAACATAACTCATGTGCACATTGTGCGGGCCATTACCCGGCTTGAACATAGTACGGGCTATTACCCGGCTTGAACATAGTACGGGCCATTACCCGGCTTGAACATAATACACATAGTACGGGCCATTACCCGGCTTGAACATAATACACATAGTACGGGCCATTATCCGGCTTGAACATAATTTCACAATTGTTGCATAATCATGCAATATATCATTCACATATCACACCTTAACATAGCAATCATAACATGGAATGTTAAACTCAATTAAGAGTGGAAATTATCCCACCCGATTAGATATGAGCACTGTTTTGGAGCAGAATCGCTTTTATGCTTCGTGTTCTTCTGCCCTACAAATAATATCGTGCGCTCGAGAACATTGTAATAGATATGATAATTAACTTATAATAACTATAATAAGAGCTTCCTAGAGTTATAGGACCACCGGATTTGGTCTAGAGGTTAAAGGGCAAACCAGTCTTTTCCTAAGAATTTTAAAGTTCGATTAATGTGTTAGATGGTCAAAAGATAAACTAGCTAATTTATTGATAATATAACCCTATTTAGAGCATGTAGAAACTCGTTGGGATAAATACGGACTTGAAACGAAGGATTTGGATTAAAAACGGGAGTTTACGGCGTACGGCCGTTCAGGGTAAAACAGTCATTTTTATAATGTTGCTCGTCCCGTGATTTTAGAATTAAAATGTAGATCTTTGAATTTGGAACAATTTGACGCTGGTTTGGATCAAATCGGATATGAAAAGCGAAGATTCTACAAGCGTTTTGAAAATGAGGGCAAAATCGTATTAAATGGAAAGTCAACGTTGATCGTTGACCTTTGACCGCTGACTGGTCAACTGACCAGAATTTAGAATTTGCATTTTAATCCCTGAAGTAAATCTAATTCTCTTTGGCCTCCTCTACTTTCAAGCTTTTGTACAAGAGGTCCCTACCGTCATTCTACACCTCCGATCGGAAAACCGAAAATATCGTTGGAATCCTTACAATCTCGGCTTCCTATTTCACCCAAGCCTCGCCTCAAAGGGTCACCGGAAGGTGACGGCCATTTTGGCAGAGAACGAAGAATTTTTCACTTGCTCCATTAACGTCCATTTCAAGCTTTTGATACTCCATTTTCATCGTTTTCTACTCACAATTAGGCCTATGACCTTACCGCATCTCATAATGACTCGAAATGTAAGAATCCACAAAAATAATGTTTAATTCTAAACGTTGAAATCCGTTTCTATCGTCTCTTTCGGCTTATTTTTCTACTAATTTCATACACCGATTCTAACAATGGAGAATAGAATTCTACTCTACGCACAACAGACTTCACAACGGTATAAGCCTCGCCACCTATCGTTTGCGAAATGACGGTGGTGATTCAATGAAAAACACATTTAAACAATAATTTTGAAGCTTCGCACTAAATTATCGGATGCTACAGAATCGAAACAACAAGCTGATCTTATTTCTACAATCTACGAATCGCAACGAGCATTTCCATATATAATATGATAATACCGGAGAAAATTGCCGACGACGAGAATAAGGCGGCGTGAGTTGAAAAAAGAAAGAAAATAACGGAAAGAAAATCTTACCCGAGCTAATGAGGACGGAAGCGAAAAAGTAAGATAAGAATTATGATCCCAACTTTTCTTTTACTTATCTACTAAATTATACTTTTACTAATTTTATTAGTTATCTTATAATATATATATGTGTATATATATATTTATATTTATATTCTATTTAATACCTTTTACAAATATATTTGTACATAAATACACTTTATTAAACACTATAAAATATTTAATTTTCTATTTCAATTAGAAAAATTATCAAATTATAATACTTAATTTATTAAAATTAATAACATGCATTAATAATTCATATAAGGATTTCGGGAATTACACGGTGTATTACATATTTCTCCTCGGTTTTTTATATCTTTCTATTTTACTTTGCAATTAATTATTTTCTTGAATTCTATGTAATCAAGTAAAAATGATGCAAGAGTTCATAACTTTGAAGAAGATGAGGATTCAACAAGAAAAGAACATCGAAGCATTCTTCATTCACAACATTAGATCGGGAATCATTGATCTCCCCTGCAGTGGGGCCCTCAATAACTTGATATCTTAATCGGGAGGGGATTAACGGACATCTATACCGTATTTTTCTCATTTTTCTTTGTAAACAATTATTGATATGAATAAATGTGTTTTTCTTACTCTATTTTGTAGACATAAATCATTGGATATTTGGAATTGCTCTACTAATTTTTCATTAATTTTTAATGTTTTGCTTTAATTTTTACTTGCGTTGTGATTGAACAACTTCTCTCTCAATTTCGAAATTTTAAATCCTTTGAAGAAAGTGAATTAACACCCCGCTATAAATTACTTAATTTTTAACGTATAATATTTATCTAAATTTATTTGACTTTTTAGAGATTAAAATAAATGTACGACCTTCCAATATTAACACACATTAATATTAAAAAATACATTATAGCCTAATAAGATTTACTATTCCGAATAATTATTAAAATTTAAAGAAAAATCTTGAATTCGTTTTTCTATTTTGAGTTTATTTGTAAATAGGTTCTCAACCGTTTACTTAATTAGAGTTGTATTGTATTGTGGTTGTTTCTCATCATAATAAAATTATCATTTTTTTGTTCGTATCGTAGCTAACACATTATTAGTGACCACGTAATTTATGTGTTTTTGTTTCATTTTTCTTCATCTCTTTCTATTTATCATAACAAATAATTTGATCATCTTACATTTATTTTTAAATAATATGGAATCTTAGAATGAAAGGGAGAGAGTATAACTAACCGAGAGAAAAAAAAGGTTAAGATAATGGACGTTCGAGCATTTATTATCATTAATTAGCTTTTGGTGACCATTAAGACATTATAATGTTAATTTGTAGTTCATATAATATGGTTAGCTTGAAATTAATGTCACTCTCTCCAAGATTTTTCCTTATAGTAGCCCTTAATTTGTACTTCTTCCTATTCATAATATAAGTTGTTTTGACTTTACATATTATATGCAATTTAAATATCGTTTTCACTTTTCAATGTGAATTAATTATAGTTTTTCCAATTTATCCTTAGTTTTTTTAAAAAAAAATTACATTGATAATAATAATTTTTAAAGTTATGTGGAAAATTTCAAAGCTATTAATTAAGGGTACGAAGGAAGTAAATAATTCTTTCGATTATGGATGTACTGTGGTAACGCCCGAATTTAATAATAACATATAATAGATGAGGCGCTACCAAATTGACCCGTTAACTTAATTAATATTAAAGAGAAAATTATAATTGAATAAATGAGATTTATTACAAAATAATCATTTGAGATTTACAATGGAAAACAATGTAAAATAAATTACATGCAACCATCGCCACGTGCCTGCTCGAGCTCCTTTGAATCGTAGAAAATCATAAGCGTGGGGGATGAGTGTTTCAAAATACATTCGAGAGGGAAACATCAATGATTGCACGGTTAAACAACATTCATAAGTGCATATGATATTTTCATTATAAAGCTCATGAGAATATTTAATGCTTTATCACATAGTACGGACTCATTACCCGGCTTGAACATAATATTACGGGTCATTACCCGGCTTGAACATAATATTACGGGCCATTACCCGATTTGAACATATTACGGGACATTACCCCGCTTGCACATAGTACGGGTCATTACCCGGCTTGAACATTATGCGGGCCATTACCCGGCTTGAACATAGTGCGGGTTACTACCCGTCTTGATTAATAATGCAATTTAACATAGCAATCATAACATTGAATGTTAACCTCGATTAAGAGTGGAGATTGCCCTCACCTTAAAAACAATAGTTACAATAAGCGATGGAATGCAATACCCCTTTAGTGATCCTCAACTCCTTGAAAATGCACAATCTTAAAGGTCTCAAGTTACTCCTCATATCCTACAAATAACATATATTCTTGATAATCTCCAATTCCAGACGCTACGAGCGTCACATCAACAAACTAATTATAATTCTATAATCTATGAGTGAATACGAGCATTTTGATATATAATACCACAATTAACGAAAATCGAATACTTACCAAAATGCTCTGACGATCTCTCTCTCCCTCTCTCTCTCTCTCTCTCTCTTCTTTTTCTTTCTTTCTCTCTTCCCGCTTTCTTTCTTTCTACTTTCTCTATTACTATGCGTGTGTATATCTAATTATACATAAACCGCCTAAAGGAAACTTAATAAGGAAGTTTTCTATCTTTTTATTATTATATTACTATTATTATATTATTATTATATATTTATATAAAAACACACGCACACCACACTCTTTTTATATATATATATATATATATATATATTCTATAATATAATATATATTATATTTTCTATTTTAAAAGATTTATATAATTTAATTAAAAGTTAATTATTAATATTAATACTCAATTTATTAAAAATAATTACACCTAAATATAAATAATTCACGTAGTGATTTTGGGATATTACAATCTACCCACCTTCTAAAAATTTCATCCTCAAAATTCAGTTATAACTTAAATCATTACAACTCACTTTCCATGCTAAATTATCCTATAAATTATTTCTTCATCCTTTAAACTCCAAATGTGGTTCACATCTATACCATTAATCTTTATTTAGGGAGTTAACCCAAAATAATTTCTATCACACAATGCATACATCACACTACATTCCTCACTCTATTTTCCTCATACTCAATACTAAATGGTAGCCCAATTGCATAATAATTATTATGCCACAATCCAAGATCCATATTAAAATTAATAAATTCTAAACCACAAATCATAAGTCACTACACACGCACTACAAATTTCATTCCTAAATTATTGCTTCAAATCTAAACAACAAATCATAAGTCATTGCATATGCACTACCAAATTGCATTCTTAAATTATTTCTCCAAATTTAAACCACAAAAACATAACTTACTGCATACACACTACATATCAATATACCAAAGCATAACCACACACGCTCACGAGCACACGCCGCCGATTCGGTCTCGATGGCGGCGATTACATGATATATTGGCTATAATGACATCATGCAAAAGTAATGCAACTAAAATCAATCTTATAGTCCACTACATATCCCATATCAAGCAACTTATAATTATCTAATGGGGTACACATGCACCAAAAATTGCAATTAAATTTAAAAAATTATAAACCCACAGCTTGTATATAAAACCAAAATTTTAATAAAAGTGAACATAATGATATTTCATACCTTGTGGAGTCAGCGAGACAGGAAGATAGAAGCAAGTAATTTACAAACAATTCTTTTAAAAAAGAAGTTGACTTATAATTATGAAGTAAATAAATATTTTTTAAAGAAATAGTAGCAAATATAGAACCGAAATGCTGATACCAATTGTAACGCCCGAATTTAATAATAACATATAATAGATGAGGCGCTACCAAATTGACCCGTTAACTTAATTAAAGAGAAAATTATAATTGAATAAATGAGATTTATTACAAAATAATCATTTGAGATTTACAGCGGAAAACAATGTAAAATAAATTACATGCAACCATCGCCACGTGCTGCTCGAGCTCCTTTGAATCGTAGAAAATCATAGCGTGGGGGATGAGTGTTTGAAAATACATTCAGTGAGGAAACATCAATTATTGCACGCTTAAACAACATTCATAAGTGCATATGATATTTTCATTATAAAGCTCATGAGAATATTTAATGCTTTATCACGTAGTACGGGCCATTACCCGGCTTGAACATAATATTACGGGCTATTACCCGACTTGAACATAATATTACGGGCCATTACCCGGCTTGAACATATTACACGGGCCATTACCCGGCTTGCACATAGTACGGGTCATTACCCGGCTTGAACATTATGCGGGCCATTACCCGACTTGAACATAGTGCGGGTTACTACCCGTCTTGATTAATAATGCAATTTAACATAGCAATCATAACATTGAATGTTAACCTCGATTAATAGCGGAGATTGCCCTCACTTTAAAAACAAGAGTTACAATAAGCTGATGGAATACCCTTTTAGTGATCCTCAACTCCTTGAAAATGCACAATCTTAAAGGTCTCAAGTTACTCCTCATATCCTACAAATAACATATATTCTTAATAATCTCCAATTCCAGACGCTACGAGCGTCACATCAACAAATTAATTATAATTATATAATCTATGAGTGAATACGAGCATTTTGATATATAATACCACAATTAACGAAAATCAAATACTTACCAAAATGCTCGACGATCTCTCTCTCTCTCCCTCTCTCTCTCTTCTTTTTCTTTCTCTCTCTCTTCCCGCTTTCTTTCTTTCTACTTTCTCTATTACCGTGCGTGTGTATATCTAATTGTACATAAACCGACTAAAGGAAACTTAATAAGGAAGTTTTCTATCTTTCTACTATTATATTACTATTATTATATTATTATATTATATATTTATATAAAAACACACGCACACCACATGCTTATATATATATATATATATATATATATTCTATAATATAATATATATTATATTTTCTATTTTAAAAGATTTATATAATTTAATTAAAAGCTAATTATTAATATTAATACTTAATTTATTAAAAAATAATTACACCTAAATATAAATAATTCACGTAGTGATTTTTGGGATATTACGATCTGGGCATTTATTAGCTTTTAATTGCTTTCCGTTAATACATTATATTAATATTAATTTGCACTTTATGTAATGTACTTAGTTTGAAATTAATGTTACCCTCTTCCAAATTTAAATATTTATGCCCATGAAATTGAATTTGACATTTTAAAACTCTAATGGCTCTCGGTGACTTCTTTTTCGTAAACAAGATTATTACATAATACTCCCTCCTATTCATAATATATGTCGTTTTGACTTTTCGTATTATTTGCAATTTAAATGTGAATTAATTATAGTTTTTCTCAATTTACCCTTATTTTTTAAAAAAATTACATTAATAATAATAATCTTTAAGGTCATGTGAAAATTTTCAAAGCTATTAATTAAGGGTATAGAAGAAAGTAAATAATTTTCTTAAAATGTGTGTATGAGTTTAGGATGATATATATTTTGAATAGGAGGGAGTAAGTAAATTTATATGTAAAGCATGAACATAGTTGAAAATATATTGTTTGACTTATTTCTTTCCTTTTATGTTCATTGTTGTAACCGGTTCTAACTCAGGGTGATTTGTGTTTAATGTGGTGATAATTTACGGATAAACAAGTAAAAAACAAAGATTTGGTATTAATGGTCCAAGAGCAATGAATGCATATGATTGGGAATTAATACCTTGATGAATGCAAGGAACGAGTAAAGAAGACAATAATTGTTGGCCCGAGTCTTAAGTGTGGATGTTCGAATCATTTATAGAGCCTTAAAGGCCTTATTTATAGGGCGTGAGTGTTGCCCTCGAATCCTCGAAATTGGGGGTCAAGAATTTAATGCATGGATATCCATTTAATGTCGGATGTACAGACTCCGTACTCGGGACATTAATTGCCTATCTCCTTCGTACCATTCGTGCGCTGGTCGATGGATTCTACATTACAAAAAGGATTTATTACTATTACAAGAAATGTCGGCATTTAATATTCCCACTTTGTTGGGGGATTTTATTCTTATTGTAGGGTAGATTTGCTTTGTGTTTGTAGTCGGAGAATTGTGCTTCCTTAGTTCGTCCATGCGAAAATATGGTCGGTCTTTTTATTCCATACTCGAGGACCACTCGCTTCCTTTGAATTTTGTCTTTGTAAAGCCTGGTCGGTCCATCGGGCTCTGCTCATTGCCCTAGTCCTAGTTGACCTCTGTCTATTTGGGTTCGGCCCAACCACTTGGGCTGTCTGGGCTCGCCGTTGGGCCGACCCTATGTAACTTAGGCTTGGGCCCGTATAATATATGATACAACAATTGTTCCCGGCTTGGCCTCCGAGTCTCGGGGGTCAAGGTGGAAAAGAGGAAAGTTCGTCGATCGGGGATGTTTAATGGGAAGGAAACCGAGGAGGGTAGCCCGGTCAGACGCCTTTAGAGGTTTCTCGTTTGGAGGAAAAACATCTTCGGAAGGCTACCGAAGAGTCTAATCCGGAGTTGATGTGACGTTTTGGGTGGCCTATGCGCGCGTGAGTCTAGGCTATGGTGGCGCTTAGGAGGCTCGCGAGGCAGCACGGGTCTATCATATGGTCACAATGTTCCCTAGATTTTCTCTTTGGTCACTAAATTTGAAATGTTATTTGCAAATCGGTCCCTCCCGCTTCTTATAAATATGGCTTTCGTTTCAATTTTGGGAACTTTCCCACTTTGCTACTAAAACTACTCCATTCTCGGGCGATCTTAGGCGATTGAAGCTATTTTTAAGAGGCATTCTTGTGTTTTTCGTTTGACGACCGTCCTTGTCACCGATGTCATTGGTAAGTTTTACGTAGGAATTCCTTTCGATTTTCCATTTTGGGGTTTTGTTGATATGTTGAGGTCTAGCGGTGGTGCTTCTCGGTTTTCAAGGAGTCGGCGATAGGGCCGTTGTGATAGCAAAGAGAGGGGAATCATCTCGGCACGTTAGTCCCACTAACGATGATGGCTGTGATGAGTTTTTCATAGGAATAGCGAAGCTACGGTTGACGATCTTACTGCTGCGCTCGGAGTGGTTTCCCACGAAGGACTGGGAACGATGCCTTCGAGGGCCTGTCCGACTTGGCGGTCGATAAGGACGTCTTGTGGGAGGTTATAGAGCCGGCGGAGTCTCGAGTAAGCCGCCGCTTGTCGGCAAGAAGAGGAGAGAAAGAGGGAGGAAAAGGGAGATCGAGGTCGGGTACCTCCTGTGAGCCGATTTCATGGATGAGATGGCTAGGAATCCTCCGGAGTTCAAATTCTCGATTATATTCGGCTTACCCGTATGATCCCTCTTCCCGTCCTAAGAGGCTAATCCGAGTCGCCTTTCCCTCGGATTGGGCGGTGAGCTTCGGATGAGTGGATGAGCACCGTTACCAAGCCGAGCTGGATTTGCTTGGGGTAGATTGGAGGGTGTCTTCCGACGTGCATCTTTATGCTCCCAACCCTACGGAGAGGGCCGACCAGCCACCGATGGGATGGTGGCGGCGGCACCCACTCCACTCGATTTCAACATTTGGATTCATGACACAGTGGAGGCTTCTGGCGGAGGAGTTGCGAGGCCGGTGGAAATGGCGGTGATGGCTCCGAAGGGGGGAGCAAGCCGACAGTGGAGCGGGCGAGGCCGGTGAAGAGGGCGACGCTGCGCTGGATGGGCATTCAGGGAGGGTGGAGGCCCTTGATGTTTGATTTTTGGTCTTTCTTTTATTTTATGTTCTATGTGCCTAGTTGGGCTTTTGTAATTGGCTTCGTTGTGATTGTATATTAGCAACCATTCAATGAGAATTGCATATTTTGTTTTCACTCGCCTTCAATTATGTAATAAATCTATTCGTTAAAGAGAAAACAAGCGATTAATCCGATCGACTAAAGCGTATAAGTTGTTAAAGCAGGTGAAGTGATAGAACTGCTGCTTTCGGTCCGTAGAATTGCGGATGCGAAGATCTGCCCGGCCGCCCAAGTCGAGGCTTGACTGCAGTCGGTGAAGATCTTGGTCGGCTCGACTTGGAAGTACTGTGTATTCAGAAAAAAATTTTACGAGGTTAAAGTTAGACTTAGGTCGGATAAAAGATCACAGGTCGGCCTTAGAGATTTTAGGGTGTTTGCCAAGGAGCTTGTGTTCGCTCGTGAGTCTTATCCCAACGTGATTGGTTATTCATCGGTTTACGTGATTTTCCATACGTTGTGTGGTGCTCTTTGAGGGATTTACATCTGCTCGTGAGCTCATTTGCCCTATTGTGAACGTGCACGCATGCGGGTCTTACCCTACGTGGGCTGGGCACGTGTTGGGGCTCGTACACCTAAAACTCATAAGAGCTGGGAGACCTCGCAAGCACGGTTGTCTGTTGACCTCAGCCGGAGCACTGAGTTCGTCGCGAGGATTTGGGGGTGAAGTGCCCCTGCTTGTGTGAGGCTTGGCTCGTTCACAAGTCTTTCGGATCTTGTGTCCGCTCGTGTGTAGTGGTCGGGTCGGCCATGAGTTTTGTAAATAATTTTATGTGTTTTAAAGGCAAAACTAAAAAGTTCAAAAATATTCTTTTATAAAGAAAGCGTCTGAGCATTACATTGAAAAATTTCTAAGGAAAAAATGACCTGCACGACCAGCTATTGGTTGTATTTTACGAGGTGACAAGCATTCCACGGGTATTGGTGGGGTGTCGTCGGGATGTTCCAGCTCGTAGGCCCCGCTGCACAAGCATTTGGATATTCGAACGGGCCCTCCCAATTGGGGCCGAAAATGCCCGGGCTTGGACCATGTACCTTCTTGAGAACTAGCTCGCCGACCTAGAATTGGCGGATTTTAACCTTGGAGTTGTAATATTTCTTGGACCTCTGCTTGTAGGCTGCATTTCTATGGGTGAGGTTAATCTGCGTTCTTCGAGCATGTCGAGGTCTATCCTCCGGGCTTTATCGTTGTGTCTCGTAATTGGCATGGAGGTTACGTAGGTCGGGATGGCGACCTGCGAGGGATGACCGCTTCCGTGCCAAAAGCCGGGCGAAAGTGGTCTCCTGTTGAGTTTCTCGTCATGGTCTGTAGGCCTAGAGGACGTCGGGAGGCAGCTCGCCCATCTTCCCTTCTTTTCTTCAAGCTTGGTCTTTAGGATGTGCTTTAGGATTTTATTCTTGCCTCTACTTGACCGTTGGATTGCGGGTGGTAAGGAGTGGAAAAAGTCTCTTGATGTGATGGCATGGGGAGACCGAACCACGAGATGATGTTTTTCCGGATAAATCGATGATTTGTTGTTGGTCGATCTTATTTAGTGGTTTTGCTTCGGCCCATTTCGTGAAATAGTCAACAACAACCACGACGTGTTTATAACCCCGGGTGTTGTGAGGAGGGTGATTGGAGTGAATTGATGCATGATTTGAGGGGGTATTTTAGTGCAAAAAGTGATCAAAAGTGTTAGATTTTGTGCCTAAATGTGTAGAGTATCACTACTTTGCTTGAAAAGTATTACTTGATGGATTTTTATGTTTTTGTCCTGTTTTCGGGTAAATCGGTGGAATTTGGCCAAACCGAGAGTACCGACATTCATAGGGTGAAGAGACGAATGAGACGGGTGAAAATGGGGGTCGGAGGCGGAAGTCGGGTTGAGAAAATTCCACAGGCTCGACCTGCAGTCGAGGGCTGAGACCTCGACCCGAGGGTGCCGGCAGAAGAGAATTCGAAAAATTAAAGCGAGGCTCGACTTGAGGGTGAGCCTCGAGTCGAGGATCGGGGAAAAAGTGGTAAGCTCGACTCGGCAGTGAAGCTCGAGTCCGAGGCCGGAGACTTTTGAAGAATCGCATTTGCGACTTAAGGAGCCTCGACTCGAGGGCCCTAACCTCGAGGGCCCCAACCTCGAGTCGAGGGTGCGAAATTTGAATTTTGAGCTTTTAAAGCCATTTGAGCGGAAAACAGAGCATAATCTTCCTCTTAGCGATTATTAGCGGTTTTTAGGGCGATTTTCCAGTTCCATAGCTTAATTCTCATTGTAGGTTGATTAGATTGTTAGTTTTAGATAGATTTTCATTAATTGTACCTTGGATTAGCTTTCGATCCATTAGTTTTTCCATTCCAATTTGTAATTCAAGTGGAGAAGAGTTTGTATTTGAAGACAATTGAAGATTCAAGCATTCCTATTATTGATCATTTTGGATTCAATTGGTGTTGTTCTTCCTCTTTTCTCATTTCAATTCCTTAATTGTTGTTATTAGATTTGTGATTATGCAATTAGATTTTGTTCCCATGGATTTTGCGGTTTGCTCCATGGGCTAATACTCTTGTGCTTGGGATAATTGAAATTAAGGATGATTTGATTGCTTTGTGCTATGATTGTTGATGATTGTTGACAATTGAGATAGATTGTTCCCTAATTGTGATTCAAATTGTGCTTCATGCATTTTTATCTCTTTAGATTAATGTTTGATCACCCTAGCAATAGGCGAGAGTTGAGCTAACGTGATTAGGGATTGATCGGGTTATAATTGTGTATGATTGTATGAATTGGGTGCTTCTTAATTAAGAAATTAGTTGCACTAAGGATACTCACATTAGGTATTGTGTGATTAATGGAGACTTAATTGCATGATGGTTTTATGCTTTCTATCTTAGTTGATTAGCAATTTGATTCAATCATAGCTTGTTGATCATTGATTCCTTGAAGGAAATTATCCCTAGCACCCCAATCCCCCATTGATTTTAGCTACTTGTTTTAGCATACCAAGCTGTTTGATAAATTGCTTGTTTGTTGTTTGATTTTTAATTCTAGCATTTGTATTTTGTTTTTAGAGCCAAAACCGCATTTTCAATAATATTCATAGAGAACTTGTATTTCTAGGGCCTCACTGCATACTTTTTCCTTGGGTTCGATATACTTGGTTGTCTTAAAATCGCTTGCCCGATTACCGCAATCAAAATGGCGCCGTTGCCGGGAATTAGTTTTTGCGCCTCAAGTGAGACTTAGGAACTTGTTGGACGTAGCTACTTGCTGCTTTGTGTTTTTGTTTGTTTTGTTGTTTTTGTTTGAATTTGATACTTGCTATCTTGTGTAGATGGATGGATATGACTCATACGCATGGAATCGAGATTTTTATCAAGAGAGTATGGTTTATCCTCCACACTATGAAGGATTTGGCTACGATAATTGGGGGAACTATGAGGATAATTATCTATTGCAACAAGTTCCATCCGATTATCAAGATTGGAGATGTGATGAAGTTCCTCCCGCACCTCAATAGATGTTCCGTATTATGAGCATTATGATCAAACATTCGATCCATGGGGTGGATTTGAGTTTCAAGGAGCATCGGAAGGAGATTTTTATGATGATGGGAGAAACTATGAGTATGACTATCAAATGCCACAAGCTTCCTCTCATTATGAAGAATGGGAATCCATGATGTGAGAACTATCTTGAAGGAGATGCTTGGAATGTTGTTGAAGAGAATTGAGGAAAATGACCCTAGATGTGAAGAAATATTTTCCTTGTATGAGAACATTTATGAGACCAAAGTAATGGTTGATGCAATGGTAGGTGGGAACATGGAGATCACCGAAGCTCAATTCATTGGTTTAAGAAGTCAACTCAAATATTTTCTAATCCAAGTAAAGAACATAACCATCATGGAGAATCATCAAGAAGAAGGGGAGGAAGAAAATGAAAGTGAAGATGATGAAGAAGAGGGTCCAAACATGAAGGATGAAATAGAAAATTTTCTTATCAAAAGTGATGAAGGGGAATGTCCATTGATGGACATGAGCAACAATGAACAAGAAAATCTAGAAGCATCGAATAAAGCATTGAAGAATGAAATGAGCATTTCTATACCTTCAAACTCTTCAATTTGTACTTTAATTGAGATTGATGCTTCTATTGATTTTATTGTACCTCTTGTGAACTTTGATTATAGTAAAGAAGTAATGAAGTGCTTAGGCATCCTTGGAAATAAGGAATGGAGAAGGATGATGGTGAGAGAGTAAGGGGACAACCATTAACAATGTGCATATATATGTGTGGTTGGCCTACCAATGATGAGAACCTCCAAGATTTTGAAGCTCAAAGATTGAAGTATTGTGGCAAGGAGGACCGATATCCTTGGTCATTCCGATGAAAAGAGTTTGAAATGAATGAATAAGTCCGGCATAGGACATGAAAAATAGCGCTTGATGGGAGGCAACCCATCCTTTTTGTTGTTTTTGTGTGTTTGTGTGATTTTGTTTTTATTTTTGTTTTGTTGGAGAATTGACTTGAAATTTATTTGATGATGCTTAGGAGATTGTGATATATATTGCTATGGAATGATTGGGCTTATTTGATACAATTGAGAGTTGCATATCATTTAATCACTCTTTTGTCAAACTTTGAATTTCATGCTAAAATTTAAGTTTGGGGGTGATTATTGATTTTATTGGTTAACTTGCAACTTGTCTTGGTAAAGATGTAATGGTTTTGTGCTCAATTGTAGGTACACTTGCTAGATGAATTGGAAAGCGATTGGAATTGCAAGGAAATGCAAGATCAAGAAGGAAAGTGCATAAAAGCATGATGAACCCTACATGCTTAAAGGAAATCAGGAGTTTAAAGGCTTTATGGTACAACACTTCCTTTCAAACTTAGACCTGTCTACGTTTGGGGGAGGTGTTCTTCTTTCATTGCCTAATTTTTGTGCTCTTATATGATTTCGGTGTGATTTTTATTGAGCTTTAATTGTGGATTTATTGCATATCTTTGAGTTATCTTTGTTGACATAGTGAGTGTGCTTGAGATTATGTACTTGTGCACTTATGCTTGATTTAAAAGATATATTGAATTTTGATTTGATCATGAGTTGATGTGTGGCTTGAAGCTAGCACGCTTGATGATTGTGTGATGATGAATGTGATTGAAGATGCTTGATTCATTACTCAATTTAAGCCGTGAGCTTTTGTGCCTTTATAATCGTACATTTTATATGGTTGAATAATTTCTTTGTGAGTGCATCATTAATTGATATGTATGCTAGAACTTGCCTTTACTTGTTAAAAGTGATCTTTGTGAGATTTTATGAATATGATAAGAGGTCATGTTTGATTTGATAAGTCACTTTGCCAAATTTTTCCCCACAAAAAAACATTTGATTTCCTTAGTAAGCCATTTTGAGCCTAGTATCCTTATTCTTTGGCAAACCAAGTGAAATTGAAGCCATTTGCCTATTTTTATGAGCCTTATTGTCCTATGTTTAGTAGAGCTTGATTGTTGGCTAGAAGATGGTGAATTACTTGTTAAGTGTGGTGGAAAGATGATGTGCTAAGTTGATTATTGTGAAAGAAAGGTTGAGAAAAAAATTGAATTGTGAAAAAATTGTGAAAGTGAAAAGAAGAAAACTTCAATTTGTGAGCTTATGTGAAAGAAAGCTCAAAAGAAGGGTGGTGATTGAACTTTGAAAGGAATGAGAAGGAGTGTTTGTCAAAGATTTGAAGAGAAGTGAATTGTGAAGTGTTAGCTATCATTTAAGTTCTCTACTATTTGAGTCACTCTTACCTAAAGTCACCTACCCATTCCAAAGAGCCTACATTACAACCTTGATTAAAGACCTCTTTGATTCTTAATTGAACACAAGAGATAATGATTGAGATTGAGTCCTTTGGCAAGCTTATGGGATACATGTTTATGAATTTGATGATTGAGTGCTTTTACCTTGATACACTTGAGTGATGAGAGAAACACTCCATGGAAGGAGCAATGATTTGAGTATTTGATGTTACATTTGTTTGAGCATGATTCATTTTGATTGCTAGTTGATAGTTAGCATTGAGACTTGAGTTCATTGATGAGTTCGATTATCTTATTTTTATCTATGGTGCCATGAGACATAATTGCAATCAATTCACTCTTGTGTGCTTATTTGCTACGTTGCTCGAGGACGAGCAACACTTTAAGTTTGGGGGTATTATGATTGGAGTGAATTGATGCATGATTTGAGGGGTATTATAGTGCAATAAGTGATCAAAAGTGTTAGATTTTGTGCCTAAATGTGTAGAGTAACACTACTTTGCTTGAAAAGTATTACTTGATGGATTTTTAATGTTTTTCGTCTGTTTTCGGGTAAATCGGTGGAATTTGGCCAAACCGAGAATACCGAGCATTCATAGGGTGAAGAGACGAACGAGACGGGTGAAAATGGGGGTCGGAGGCGGAAGTCGGGTCGAGAAAATTCCTGGACTCGATCTCTGGTCGAGGGCAAGGGACCTCGACCCGAGGGTGCCGACGAGAAGAGAGAATTCAAAAATTAAAGCAAGCTCGACTCGAGGGCCGAGCCTCGAGTCGAGGATCGAGTGAAAGTGGCAAGCTCGACTCGAGGGCTGAAGCTCGAGTCGAGGTTGGAGACTTTGAAGAATAGCATTCGCGACTTAAGGAGCCTCGACTCGAGGGCCCCAACCTCGAGTCGAGGGTGCGAAATTCGGATTTTGAGCTTTTAAAGCCATTTGAGCGAAAACGGAGTATAATCTTCCCATAACAGTTATTAGCGGTTTTTAGGACGATTTTCCAGTTCCATAGCTTAATTCTTATTTTAGGTTGATTAGATTGTTAGTTTTAGATAGATTTTCATTAATTGTACCTTAGATTAGCTTTTGATCCATTAGTTTTTCCATTCCAATTTGTAATTCAAGTGGAGAAGAGTTTGTATTTGAAGACAATTGAACATTCAAGCATTCTTATTATTGATCATTTTGGATTCAATTGGTGATGTTCTTCCTCTTTTGTCATTTCAATTCCTTAATTGTTGTTTTTAGATTTATGATTACGCAATTAGATTTTGTTCCCATGGATATTTCTCTTTGCTCCATGGGTTAATACTCTTGTGCTTGGGATAGTTGTTGGTCCCGGAAAGTTGAGTTGATTAATAACCTTGAATTAGCTTCCTAGAACAAAATCTAGAAAGGGGGGTTTGAATAGATTTTGTAGATTTTTCAAATCTTTCAAAATCAATTCAAAATATCGATTAAACACGGCGGAATATAATTTAAAACTTAACTTTTAACAAGATCAAAAGCAAGGTTGATATTGATTTTAGTTAAGACTACTGAACTTTAATCTTGAATTAACAAAATTATAAATTGAAGTAAATTAAAAAAAAACAAGAAATAACAAGGATTTATAGTGGTTCGGATTTTAATAATCCTACATCCACTCTCCTTCTTCAATCGAAGAAGGGACTCTGCTTACTACTTACTTTCTTACTTTCGACCTTTTACAACTTACAACTTGTACAAATCTTCAAATCTTCAATCTCCTAAATCCTTCTTCTAAAATCTAACTATTACGGTGAGTATTGGATTTTGAAGATTACAAGAAAAGTGTTCTAAAAACACTAAGAACTTTTTGAGAACTCTCTTGAAATGCTTGTGAAAAGATTGTGATTGAAATGCGAATAGTGAATAGTGTGTAAAATCGAATATGCATAAGTGTTCTATATATCTCAAAAATAAAATGCCTAGACCTATTTATAAGTGCGAAAAGGCAGTTAGTTTGTTAGTTAGTTCTAACAAACTTGAAACCGCTTAACAAACTTAATCTTGAAAATCGCTTGAGACCTCGGTGATACTTCCTACTCGTCTGCGGTGACTTGGTGAAAACTTCGCCTTTCTTATTCTACTCAGCTTGTCTTGACCTCATCTCGAGCTCTTTATACTTGTCTCCTGCAGATGACTAGGATTGAGGTTGTCTCCGGATGACTTGTGATTTCTTGTCTTGGTGACTTGAGTTACCCTCGACCCGATCCGATCGGCTTAGCACTAGAACTTAGTCTTGATTCTTTATCATAGTCTGCTCATCTGGAATAGTCTTTTAACTCATCAAAACAATCTTGATCTAACAATTTCCCCCATTTTGATGAAGTTTAAACCTACAAGAATAAACACACTCACGGTGATGTTAGTTCGAGTTTATCAAGATCAATTGATAGGTATATCCAAGCACATTCTTCACATTGCAAATGATTTATTCACATAAGAAAACTTTAGATCTTTTAGACTCCCTTAAAAAAACTTAGGAAAACACATGAGTCTTAATACTTAGGTTAAAAAAAAAAAAAAATTTAAGTACGAGAGATAAAATTCTCAGATGACTTATACTTAAGAAAATTTTAAGTTTTTCTTAAAGCGATAAAAAAACTTTAAGAAAATAAGACAAGTAAAATGAATCAAACAAAGTATATTCACATTGGATATACAAAGATTACAGATGAGAAGATAATAGAAAAATAGAAATAAGGAAAAGAAAAATCCTGTTTCTATTAAACTCCCCATTGTTCTTCTTAGGATCATTGCGATTGAATACACGCCTCCTAAGCCGCTCAGATCCTCCTCTTGAGTAAGTCCAGTTCGGCCTCTGCTTTCTTAAGAATCCCTTGAACCCAGTCTAGGTCCAAGGTACCATCGAGACTTCTTCGCAGGAATGGCATACTCAAAGGCTGGAGAGATCGGTTGACATTGAATTCTACATCAGCCTCTCTTCCAGGCCGAGCATAGAAGTCTGCGTCTACTTGCTCAATCCATTCATGCCAAGCCAAATCTGGATCTTGTTGAGTTGCCCTGGAGCTTTAAGAATGTACCAATAGTACATCCACATTCCCTCCAGGTTCTTGTCTTTATACTCAAGACATATTTTCCGCAAGCCGGCTTAGGAGGTGCGGACGTGTTGTGAAATGGCCTAAATTTCCCCCTTTGCCTTGATCTTTGATTAACCATTTTCGCTCGCCAGTTGCTCCGGAAGACGTTGGAGTCTTTCTTCTTTCTCTGCCTCTTCTTCTCTTTCTTGCCAAAATATTCCATCTCTCTCTTAATTCTCTTGATACTCGTCGCCGAGAGATTAGAATAATCAGCTTCCCTTTTTCCTTTTCCCTTAAGCGTGAGCCACAGTAACAAGTTCGGGTGATGCGGGCTCAGCCGATTGCTACTTCTTTTCCCTTCCCCTTGGCTCCTTGATTCGGATTCTTTTAGCTGAGCCAAGAGCTTCTCGGTCCTTTCCTCCTCATCTTTCCTTCTCTTCTCCTCATCCTCCTTTATAAGCTTCTTCAAGTTGACTCACCCTTAGTGGAGAGCGGCCAGGCTCATCGAGACTTGATTCGAGCTTTCTCCTGGCTGCCTCGGGATCAGTGTGTTGGCTTTCATGCCTACATCTTTCTGGTCTCCTCGACCATAGGCGTGAGGGCTTGTCTCTTCTCTCTTCAGCCTTTTTCCCCTTTTTAACTTCATCTGCCAAGGTGAGAGTTTTGCATCTAAAGCGTTGCACTTGACCACGAAGTCGAGTGGTCTACGACCCAACTCATTCACTACCAGCTGATTGTACCCTTTTACTTCCTCTTTCAATGCCCTCGGCTCATCCTCCATTACTTTCACTTTACCAAAGACAGAGTTAGTGACATTTATAATTTTATCGAAAGTGTTACCTCAACTTCTCTCATCTTTGGCTAGCATCGTGTCTAATGTGACTTTGACCATTCTCCTTGTCTTCTTTTCCATCTTCCTTCTAAATGTAGCATTGATCTTTTTCTCGACAAGGGATAGAATAGAGGAGATAGCAGGAGGTTGGGCTTAGATCGGTGTCGTCATCCTCGGTTGAGGAGTCGGACGAGGAGGGTATTAGTTACGGTTGAGTAGATAAGAGAGGAATAGATTGAGTTTGAATAGTTGGAAGAGAAGAGTAGGATATTATTGGTATTGGTGAGGTTTGACTGTGGGGAGAGGTATTTGTTCGGATGAGGGTGGGGAGATGGTTTTGTGGGTGTTGTTGGTGGAGGTGAAGATTCTATGGGTGGGATTTGGAGTTGGGTGTGGGGGAGGTAGGCATTGTTGGAGAGGCTCTGGAGTACCGGCTGGGATACTCTTTCATTGCCTAATTGGGTGGTGGGATTTCAGTCGAGTCAAAGGCTCGAAATGCCACCACGGGGCATTTCTTCATTGCGGAGGTTCAAGAGATAAGGTAGGAGATGGAAAGAGACTTATACTGCCTCGGGATTAGGGGAAAGAAGCAGCTTCCTTGATTGGGGAGAGTGGGACCTCTAGGTGACCAACCTCACTGCTATTTGAAGGACTGGGACCTCCTCTGCGGTAGCGGGGTTGTCAACTCCATCTGCTGCTCGACCCTCCAGATTTGGTGGATCCTTGAGCTACACGAGTAGCTCGTCTTGGCCTCCTTACCAATGGAATTTCTACCTCCTCCTCCTCTTCTTCATCTGAAGCAACCTTGTGAGCAGTGCGAGATGAACTTTCTCCCTTCTTCTTCTCAGTGCTTTCACCACCCTCCTTTTCTTTCTCCTCAAAGCGTCCTTGGGGCTGCGGCCATTTGTTTGAGATTCTTCTTGAGGTGCGACCTCGGCTGCTGCTGCCTCATGTCCCTCTGTTTCGACCTCGGTGAGGCCACCTCAACCGGTTTAGGCTGCCGGTTGATGGACCTCCGCAGCCTGCTAACTCACGCCTTTGAGCCCTCGCAAACATCGGACTCGTCATCCGAGTGGATTTCTCCAAGTCTCTGTCATCCTTGGTGAGGATTCCCTTTTGCTTGGAGTACTTTTTAGTACCCACTCTCGGTCGACTTCTTTATTCGGCCCTTCAAGAAGTACGGTGATTTTGTTGAAGAGTGGTTGTAGAAGTGGGAATCGACCCTCTGCGATGATTTGAAAATGATGCGTTTCTTCTCCTCCCTCAACTTGTATACCAGCAAATCTACCCAATTTACTTGTACTCCATCCAAAATGGCTCGCATCACACACAATCTGGGTTTGGTTAACCCATCATGTGAGCTCTGCTCACCCAACACCGCTTTTGTCACTATCGTCATCAACAACTGTATTTTCTTCCGAGCGAGGTTCTTCTTTAAATCCCTCCGTGTACCCTCTGTGACACCACTGGCCATCATATCAAATGATGCCTCCCATTCATCTTTCTTGTACATCAATGGATTAACTCCTTCCATTGATGTATCAAAATTCGGAGATACTTTCCCTTGAATAACTCGAGTCGTTCCATCAGTGAAGTATCAAACCCATCCTCGGGTGTCCTCCATTCTTGCCAAAAATTCTCGCTCCTAGCAAATCTGCCGTTTTATTTTGAGGAGACTTCATGGATAGAAAACCTGCGAGTCGCGATGCTTCGAGAAGACGAAGAATTTCTGCCGATTACGAATCTTGTGTTGTTTGAAATCGACATACATTTCGCTTTTAAACGGTTTTGAAAAATTCCTCATTCATCTTGAAATGAGAAATATTGGTAGAAATGTATTTGGGTTTATGAGTTTTAGTGGTTTTAGAAGAAGATGCCATTGGAAATTTTTGTGAATTTGAAAATGTATAAAAGAAGGAAGATATGCGAGTTTTACGAGAAAGGAAAAATGGTTAACATAAGAAGAAGATAAATTTATAAGGGAATAGATTGGAAAGAGAAACCGCCATTTTGAAAACTTGAATTAATCGAGCCATTTATTCAAAAGTTTTCCGAGTATTAATCAACGGTTAAAAACTAAGATAAGCGATTAGGATTTAGCGCGTGAATTGTAATCGCCTTTGGAATGCGTAAATAGTTACTTTATAGATGTTGATTTGACCGATATAGGTTACTTTATGCGAGAAGTAAGTATACGACGTCGGCCAAGTGGTATCTTACTTCAACTAAAGGTTTTCAAAGCAGATGAGTTTGAAAAACAAATTAGTTTAAAAGCAGATGGGTTTGGAAAGTCATCTGATAAAGTAACTGTGCTGATTTTGAAAATCAACACTTAGATGTAACTTTTTAGCAATTTCAAAACAAGTTTAAACAAAGCAGACTCGATTTACTTTTCTAAAACATGGTTGTTCAACAATTTTGAAAAATGCAGTTTATTTAAGAAAAAAATAATCGAATAATGAGGTTTGAATAAGAAGAGATGAAACAATATGATGCGTGACATGTTCTGTAAAAACATATACTCAAAAGAAACCATCGAAACTTAAGGTAAATCAGGATAGGATGTAAATAGTCATCTGGTTTTCTCAAGAGATCGGTGACTATTGTGTCCTTGTGCGATTTACTCAATGTCAGACAAGTAATTATCAATTCGGATAAGATCAATATGACTAATCCTTGATTCTTGATTCCTAAAAAGAGATCAATGATATCACTACTGATTGCCCTTTGACACATATCTAGTCGATAATTCTTTCTAGTCATTAATTTAAAGAAAAGAAAAGAAATAAGGAAGCAGATGCATACAAATTAGAAACCAGCTAAAGATGCATCAAGTAATCCTAATTCTAAGCACATTTCTTTAAACTTAGATTCACTAATGGTTTTGTAAGAATGTCGACTCTTTGTGATTGATGGCAATTTTCTCAATTCTAATATCATTCTTTTCAACATGATCCCTAATGAAATGATGCCTAATATCTATATGCTTACATCTAGAATGTAGAACGAGGAGTTGTAAGTCATTGCTATTGCACTATTACTATCACGGTAAATAGGAACAGTTGATGTTTGAATATCATAATCTCTAAAATTTGTTGACTAATCCAGAGGAGTTGAGAGCAACAACTTCCAGTGCCATGTATTGACTTGATTGTAGAGGTGGCAACAGATGTTTGTTTCTTGGATAACCAAGAAATTAATTTGTTGCCTAAGAATTGACAAGTTCAGAAGTGGATTTTCTATCAATCTTACATCCTCCAAAGTACGAATCTGAATAACTGTCGGCTCAAAGTTATCATCATTGGGTACCATAACCCTACTTGCAAGGTTCCTTTGAGATATCTAAGAATTTTCTTAGCCGTCTCCGAGATGAGTTTTCTTGGGATTAGGCGAAATCTTGCACATACCCCAGCAAAAGCTATGTCTGGTCTACTTGCGGTGAGATAGAGAAGAGATCCAATCGACCCACGATACTCCGTTGCATCGGTGGGTATCCCCTGCTCATCTCGAATTCATTGAGAAGTTAGTTGTCATAGGTATTTTAACTTCTCTGCTAGTTGTCATTCCAAATTTCTCAATCGGATCCTTAGCATACTTAGGCGATGTATAAATATACCCTTACTCATCATTTTAATGTAAGCCTAGAAAGTATGTTAATTCTCCCATCATTGACATTTCAAACTGTTTTTCATGAGAATGCTAAACTCTTCACATAATTTCAGATTAGGAGAACCAAAAATTATGTCATCTACATAAATTTGAACTAGTAAGATGTTGCCATCTACTTCCTTTCTAAACAAAGTTCTATCAATCTTACCTTTAGAAAAGCCATTTGATGTCAAGAAATCGAGATAGAGTATCATACCGAGGCTGCGGGAGCTTGTTTGATCCATATAGAGCTTTGTTGAGTTTATAGACCTTGTTATTGATCTTAAACCCAGGAGAAATTTGCTCTACATAGACCTCCTCAAGTAACACACCATTAAGAAAAGTAGACTTAACATCCATTTGAAAGACTTTGAAAGATTTATATACAGAAATGCCAAGAACAATCTTATTGCCTCTAATCGGCAAGCTGGAGCATAGGTTTCATCATAGTCTATTCCCTCGGTATGAATAACCTTGTGCACCATCTTGCCTTATTTCGAACAATAATATTGTTCTCATCTTTTGTTTTTAAACACCCATTTGGTGCCTATAATCTTTACGTGTGAGGTCTTTCTACTAGATCCCATACATTTTGCCTTTCAAGCTGATGCGGTTCTTCTGCATGGTACATTATCGATTTGGAGTCGATAGGGCTTCCTCAATAGTCTTGGGTTCAGAAGCGACACATAACAAGCGAAAAGACTTTCGAGAGTCTAGCATCATTCGTAATGCACACTACTAGATGGGTCTCCTATAATGCGATCGAGATGGATGATAGCTTCTCATCCTTTTGCCTATGTGAGGAGAAGGATCCTCATCTTGAGTCTCGGTAGACAACTCCTGACTCAACCTCGGTGGCGTTCCCCCTTCATCGGCTAACCCTTGCCGATCGGTGATGTCAAAGGTGTACGATGAAGGAGTGCAGACATAAATTGTCTTCGATTGTCGGATGGGGATTCTTCTTCATCGATCGAATCAAGACTAGGTAGATAGGCAGGTTCTATGTTTAGTCTTGGACAGTTCAATTTTATCTAGACTTTCGAAATTTGATTTACTTTATACGAGAAGGAATACAATTCATCAAAAACAACATGAGGAGTTTCCTCCACACAAAGGGTTGTCTTGTTAAAAACTCTAAATGCTTTGGAAGTATTAGAATATCCCAAGAATATTCCATCATTTGCCTTAGCATCAAAAGTTCTTAACTTAGATTTTCCATTGTTATGGATGAAACACTTACAACCAAAAGCTTTGAAGTATGAGATCCTTGGAATCTTACCCTTCCAAATCTCATAAGGAGTCTTACCCTTGTCTTTGACAACTAAACACTGATGCAGGGTATAGCAAGTGTGTTGATGGCTTGACCCGAGAACCTATGAGGGGTATTATACTCACCAACATGCTCTGTTGCTTCCTTCAAAGTTCTATTCCTTCTTTCAACCACTCCATTTTGTTGAGGAGTTCTTTGCTGAAGATGTCTCATGAATAATTCCACACTCATTGAAAAAATTAGATAGACAAGAATTCAAAAATTATGTGCCCTTATCACTCCTTATTTTAATAATATTAACACCCTTTTCATTACGAATGCATGCGAGCAGATCGGGAATCTTGTTCATAGTCTCATTTTTCTTGAAAAGAAATATGACCCAAGTGTATCTAGAAAAGTCATCTACTACAACAAGAGTATATTTCCTTCCACTTTGGCGAGAGGTGAAACGAGGTCCAAGCAGATCCGGATGAAGAAGTTGTAACACTCTTTCGGATGAAGAGGAGTTAATACTCTTAAATGAGTGTCTAGGCTGTTTACCTTTTTGACAAGCATCACATTTAAGATCGGTGGATAAAAGTTTTCAGGTAATCCTTTGACAAGGTTCTTTTTAGCTTGACTTACTAAGGGTCTTGAAATTCGAGATGACTAAGCCTCTTGTGCCATAGCCAACTGAAATCTTCTCCACCCTTAGGTATCGAGACAAGTATCTTTGGGACAACTATTAAAGTTGGCCACATACACATTACCATGTACGAAGCCGATTAATAGTACCTTATACGAGGAATTATCTAAAATATCACATTTATCCCTTGAGAATTTTACAAGAAAACCTTTATCACAAAGGTGAGAAGCAGGATAGCGATTATGTTTGAAACCTTCAACAAAAATACCTCGAATACCTGAATATCCTTGATAATCGAGTACCTACACCTTTAGTCGACCACAATTATTATCACCAAATAAAACTCTTGGACCATCAATGCTTTGAAAATTTGATAATAGCTTCTTATTATGGGTCATATGTTGTGAACTTGACCACTATCAATGTACCATATTGAAGCTAAGATCTCTTCCTTCGGTGATGATCCTGTGAATCTGTAAAAGCAGATTAGTTTTGAGGTACCCTAGTGATCTTGGGTCCTTTTGGGTCAAGAATCACTTTAGGAATCCAAATAAACATCTCATCTTGACAATAAATCAGACTCAAGTTTTCTACCAAATCTGTCTACAATTATATCATTTTGAATGATAACTTGTTGTATTTAGATTGAGTAATTTTCCTAAACTTAGGAAATGTAGGATAGCATTTGCTCTTTCCATCAAAAGAATTATAATAAGAATATCTTCTTATTTTGGTTCTTGGATTCCTTCTAGTACGATAGGGAGTTTTCGGTGAATTCTTGGTTTGGTGGAAGATGTAGTCCTTATCGACTAGTTGGTTTCCATGGACCAATTTTAATATCCTTTGATTGAGCAGATGCTTTCACAAATTTTCTAGGTTTTTGAACATCTGATTTATTGTTCCTATCATAACCAAGACTGTCTTATCATGAGATTTTGAGAAGTATTAAAAATATGATCTATTCTTGGTTGTGAATTATTAAGCTGACTAATTTTGAAGACAAGCTTCTCATTGTCTTTCTTAATTAATTCATTTTCAGCACAGACTACTTCAAATTTGTCTTTAAAAGTTTTCAATTCATTTTCTAACCTTTCGGGTAAAATTTGGTGATGTACTAGCTTGATCTGAAGAAAACATTCCCCCTTGAATGTTTCCTCGATCTCTGGCGATTCATCACTGCTTGCCTTTATTTAGAATTTGAATCGATCCTTTAAAAATAAATTCTCTTGTCTCTAGTTGTTTATAAGCAGCTAAAGATGTCTTTAAATCTCTCAATAACTCATGAATAATAGTTTGGTCATGATCGAGATGCGGGTGACAAGAATCATTATCGACGATGAATAGTAGATTACCTCATTAGCCATGAGACAGATCTCATCATACCGATCCGAAATCAGATGAGGATGATGAAGATGATGATGATTTCTTTGGCTCTTTTCTTCAGCCAACAAAGCTCTTTGATCTGCAAATCTCCTGTCTCTTTTCTTCCTCTTTTCTTCCCTTTCTTTAGGAGTCGATTGAGGACGATCATAGCTGAAATGTGGCTTGTTGCATGTATAGCAAATGTCACTCCCTGTCCGATCTGGGGCCGGAAGTATTTCTTCGACAGGTGATCTGTATCTTCTTGTCTGGCTCTTGTTTTTGTCATCATCGAAGATTTATCCACCTTCCTATCGATCTGGATCTTTGTCTATCCTTACTGCAAATCTCAATTTATTTCTCTTATACTTCATTCTCAATTTATCATACCTTTTTGTTAGTAAAGTCATCTGCTCTTTCGAGAGATAGATCGGCTCCTCTGATTCTGTTGACATCTTGTCTTCTTTCTTGACAAAGGCAGAGACTTGGATGAGGTACTTGACTCCATCTCATCTTCTTCATCTTCTATCTGAATATCGTACTCTAAAGCTTTAAGATGAGAAAATAAAGTATGGTGAGTAATAGAGGATAAATCTTGAGTTGCTTTAAGGATATTGGATTTTTCCCTCCATCTCTTGGTTAATGATCTCAGAATCTTGTTATTAATCTCTTTCTCTGAATAATTCTTTCCAAGGTGTTTGCTTTGTTGAGAAGATTGGTCAACCTAACATCAAGCTGATCCACAGACTCATTTTCTTTCATTTTGAATGTTTCAAATGTATGCAAGAGCCGAGCTTGTTTTCCTTGATTTGATCAGATCCTTCACAAACATTGGCTAAAGTTTGCCACATCTCTTTAGCTGTTTGCATCTCTTAACCTTCTCTATCTAGTCTTTACTAAGAGTCTCGATGATTTCGAGTTCTAGCTACTTGGTCAAGATTGTGGACCTTTCTTTCATCATTCGTCAATTCAGAACTCTTCTTTTCTTGTCTAGTTCTTGATTCAATTTGTCTCTTCTCCAGTCTTTGGTGCCTCCATGATAAAACTTTATAGGACCTTCCCTCAAGGACCTCTTCCATTCTATCATGAATGGCCTTGAGATGATTTTCCAACCTAAATTTCCAATAATCATAATCTTCAATGGAAAATTCAGGAAGATTCCTAGACTTTTATTTTTCCACGATGACATGATGAAACAAAGAACAAAATACTCCACAAAAACTTATTAGTAGCACTGTTAGTAAAGAAAGAAAATGAAGAAAATCAAGATAATTTGAGAATCTTGTTTAAGACCTAAAATCAATATCGGAAACGACTTAACAACTGCTCTGATACCACTTGTTAGTCTGGAAAGTTGAGTTGATTAATAACCTTGAATTAGCTTCCTAGAACAAAATCTAGAAGGGGGTTTGAATAGATTTTGTAGATTTTCAAATCTTTCAAAATCAATTCAAAATATCAGATTAAACACGGCGGAATATAATTGAAAACTCAACTTTTAACAAGATCAAAAGCAAGGTTGATATTCAGATTTTAGTTAAGACTCGAACTTTAATCTTGAATTAACAAAATTATAAATTGAGCAGAAATTAAAAAAACAAGAAATAACACCAGGATTTATAGTGGTTGGATTTTAATAATCCTACATCCACTCTCCTTCTTCAATACGAAGAAGGGACTCTGCTTACTACTTACTTTCTTACTTTCGACTTACAACTTACAACTTGTATAAATCTTCAAATCTTCAATCTCCTAAATCCTTCTTCTAAAATCTAACTATTACGGTGAGTATTGGATTTTGAAGATTACAAGAAAAGTGTTCTAAAAACACTAAGAACTTTTTGAGAACTCTCTTGAAATGCTTGTGAAAAGATTGTGATTGAAATACGAATAGTGAATAGTGTGTAAAATCGAATATGCATAAGTGTTCTATATATCTCAAAAATAAAATGCCTAGACCTATTTATAAGTCTGAAAAGACAGTTAGTTTGTTAGTTAGTTCTAATAAACTTGAAAGCGCTTAACAAACTTAATCTTGAAAGCGCTTGAGACCTCGGTGATACTTCCTACTCGTCTGTGGTGACTTGGTGAAAACTTCGCCTTTCTTATTCTACTCGGCTTGTCTTGACCTCGTCTGAGCTCTTTATACTTGTCTCCTGCAGATGACTAGGATTGAGGTTGTCTCAGATGACTTGTGATTTCTTGTCTTGGTGACTTGAGTTACCCTCGACCCGGTCGATCGGCTTAGCACTAGAACTTAGTCTTCGATTCTTTATCATAGTCTGCTCATCCGGAATAGTCTTTTAACTCATCAAAACAATCTTGATCTAACAATAGTTGAAATTGAGGATGATTTGATTGCATTGTGCTATGATTGTTGATCAATTGAGATAGATTGTTCCTAATTGTGATTCAAATTGTACTTCATGCATTTTTATCTCTTTATATTAATGTTTGATCACCCTAGCAATAGCGAGAGTTGAGCTAACGTGATTAGGGATTAATCGGGTTATAATTGTGTATGATTGTATGAATTTGGTGCTTCTTAATTGAGAGATTAGTTGCACTAAGGATACTCACATTAGGCAATGTGTGATTAATGGAGACTTAATTGCATGATGATTTTATGCTTTCTATCTTAGTTGATTAGCAATTTGATTCAATCATAGCTTGTTGATCATTGATTCCTTGATGGAGATTATCCCTAGCACCCTAATCCCCATTGATTTTAGCTACTTGTTTTAGCATACCAAGTGTTTGATAAATTGCTTGTTTGTTGTTTGATTTTTAATTCTAGCATTTGCATTTTGTTTTTAGAGCCAAAGCGCATTTGCAACAATAGTCATAGAGAACTTGTATTTCTAGTGCCTCACCGCATACTTTTTCCCTTGGGTTCTATATACTCGGTTGT
Organism: Paraleonurus japonicus; assembly: GCA_030762865.1. Classification (NCBI taxonomy): domain Eukaryota; kingdom Viridiplantae; phylum Streptophyta; class Magnoliopsida; order Lamiales; family Lamiaceae; genus Paraleonurus; species Paraleonurus japonicus. The sequence goes on from CM061052.1 coordinate 32,161,378, forward strand.
CTTAAAATCGCTTGCCCGATTTCCGCAATCGAGGGGACGATCAGATCGATGCCCCATTGAGCGAAAGGCCATGGGGTGAAGATGGATTTCAAGTGTTCGGGGACGGCTTGATGTTTGGTGCCATCACTTGACATTTGTGACAAGTCTTCGTTATGCAATAGCGTCCTTTACGAGGGTAAGCCAATAGTAGCCTTGACTCATTGCATTATAAGCGAGTGCCTGCCCCAGGCGTGATTTCCACATACGTCGTCGTTGATATCCGCTAGGATTTCTTGCCCTTGCTCGGGGTGATGCACTTGAGTAGGGGGAGGAAAAACTTCGTTTGTAGAGGGAGTTATCGATCAAAGTGTACCTTGCCGCTACGAGCTCAAGTTGTGGCTAGAACACTGTCCTCGGGTAGGACCCGGTTTTGAGATATGTGATGATTGGGGTCATCCAATTTTTGCTCCCTCATTGACGGTGGTTACTGTGTTCGATCGCTTATTGGCGAAAGGAGGCAACCCGATGAGGACAATGTTTGACATGTCGGCTGCCCTCCGAGGTTTCCAGCTTGGACGGGCGTCGGCTTGAGAGTTTTGTTCTCTCGGGTATTTGCTCGATCAATACCTGGTGGAGCTTTTACACATTGATGCCACTAGCTCTTGGTACTTCATCATTTGTTCCCCTATTTTGTATTCTCCTTTTACCCGATTCACCACGGTAGTGAATCCACGAAGATGTGCAATCGGCGGGCCCCAACCTCCTCGGCGAGCTCGAGGCCTTCGACCAGGGCCTCATACTCGGCTTTGTTGTTGGTAGCGAAAAGTCGAAGCGGACCGCATTAGTGAAACAGCGACCTTACGGTCCGATTAAGATTATCTGGCCTCGAAAGCGAGGAGGATGTGGAGGAGTAAACAACGAAAAGCTTCCAAGGAGGAAATCTTCCTTGGTCGGCTCCGGAGGAAGGTCGGCTCGGCCACGAAGTCCGCTAAGGCCTGGCCTTTGATTGTTGTTCGGGAGCGTAGGATATTTCATCTTGAGCTATCTCCGAGGGGACCATTTGAGGAGACGACCATTGGTATTTGGTTGGTGTAGTACTTGCCTAAGAGGAAGGGTGGTGAGGACCTCAAAGCGGTGGTCGAAGAAGTAAACCCTTAGCTTCTTTACGCTCATGATCGGGCGTACGCCGGTTTTCTAGAGGGGTATATCTCGAGCTCGCATGCACAGGCGACAAAATATATTGGGAGATGTTGTTGCCCCTCAGCCCGTACTAAGACGGTGCTGGCCGAGCGGACTACGAGGTGGCAAGATATAGAAAGAGTTTTCACCTAGCATGGATTTGGCGAGAATATGAGGGTTGGCCAAGTACTCTTTGATCTTTAGGAAGATCTTAGGCTTTCTGCTCCATGAGAATTTCCCCTTCACGATAGTGGAGAAGAAAGGTTTGCTTTTGTCCCCCAAATGAGAAATGAATCTTTTAAAGTGTTTTGTGTTTGTTTTGTAGGACGCGAGGTGAGCACTGATTGGAGTGTATAGGGTAAGAGTTATTAAGACCAATCAACAAAATATCGAACCCAAGGGAAAAAGTATGCACATGAGGCCACTAGAAATACAAGTTATTAGTGACTAAAGTTGCAACAATGGTTTGGAACAAAAACAACAAAACACTAGCAAGAATACAATTAAACAACAAGCAAGCAAATGATCGAACACTTAGAATACGAGAACAAAAACAACAATAAAAGGTGAGATAGGGGTGCTAGGATTAACATCCATCAATGAATCATCAATCAACAAGCTACAATTGAATCAAATTGCAAATCAACTAAGATAGAAAGCATAAACCATCATGAAATTAATCACTCCATTAAAATCACAATGCCTAATGTGAGTATCCTTAGTCTTTCCCATCTCTCAATGTAGAAATCCCCAATTCATACAATCATGCAAAATTGAAACTCAATCAACACCTAATCACGTTAGCTCAACTCTCGCCTATTGCTAGGGTGATCAACCGTTAATCAAAAGAAACAATTTCACATGAAGCACAATGAAGAATCACAATTAGGTAGAAAACTAATGAGAGTATCCTTAGTGCAACTAATCTCTCAATTCCGAAGCACCCAATCCACACATTTATAAACAATTATCACCCGATTAATACCGGATCACGTTAGCGCAACTCTCGTCTATAGCTAGGGTGATCAAACACTAATCTAAAGAGATAATTATGCATGAAGCACAAATGAGAATCACAATTAGTAAGCAATCTACTCAATTAATCTCCAATCATCAACAATTATAGCATCATCAATCAATTCATCATCAATTTCAATTAACCCAAGCACAAAGAGTTAGACCATGGTGAAATCCATGGGAAGAAGATAGAATTGATCAAACACAAAGAAAATCACAACACTTAAGAAATTAAAGAGACAAAAGAGGAATAACATCACCTAATGATCTTCAATCAACAAAAATAGGAATGCTTGAGTCTTCAACACCAATCTCCAAAGGAATTACAAGCTTGAATTGAAAGAAAAACTAGATCAAATGCTAATCTATGGCTAATCTAGCAACAATCAAAGGAAATCTACTTCTAATTCTAACTTCTACACTAACTAAGGAAGGAATTGGCTTGGGGCTGTGAAATCGCCCCAAAACCGCTACTAATTGCTACTATGAACTGATTATCTGGATTGCCTGCTTTAACTCTTTAAATACCGAATTTACGGAAAAACCTCCCCCTCGAGTCGAGGGTCAGGCCTCGACTCGAGATCCTTGCCTTTGTCCCATCCCTCGACTCGAGGGTTATGCCTCGAGTCGAGGCTGCTGCCTTTTCCAATTTTTGCCTTTCTGCACTGACCCTCGACTCGAGGCTCTTGCTCCTCGACGAGCTCGAGTCAGGGGCACTTTTTCTTGTGAGGGGCTTCCGCCCCGACCCCGTTTTCATCCCAGATGTCCGTCTCTTCATTCTAAGCCTAATGGTACTCTCGGTTTGGCAAAATTCCACCGAATTACCTGCAAAATGGACGAAAAACATCAAAATCTCACAAATAATACTTTTTAGGCAAAAGAGTGATACTTTTCACATTTAAGCACAAAAATCAACACGTTAGCTCACTTTTTGCACTAAAATAGGCCCTAAAAACATGCATCAATTCACTCCAATCATACCCCCAAACTTGAATTGTTGCTCGTCCTCGAGCAACGTAGAAACTAAGAACAAAGGAGTGAATTGATTGCAATTATGTCACATGACACCATAGACGAAAAATAAGACAATCGAACTCATCAATGATCATAAGTATCAATGTAACTATCCACTAGCCATCAAGATGAATCATGCTCAAACAAATGCTCAATCAAATACTCAACACATTGCTCCTTCCATGGAGTATTTCACTCTTCACTCAAGTGTATAAAGGTTTAAAGCACTCAATCATCAAATGCATGAACAAGTACACCATATGCTTGCCACAAGACTTAATCTCAATCAAAATCATTTATGATCAATCAAGAATCAAAGAGGTCTTTCTTCTAGGTTGTAATGTAGGCTCTTTGGAAAGGTGGGATGTTTTTGGATAAGAGTGACTAAGTAGTAGAGACTTGAATGTAAGCTAATCATTTCAATGGACATCTCTTCACTTTTCATCAAGTACACTCTTCCTTTAGAACTTCAATGATCATTCCACCATTCACTTGAGCTTTCTTTTTCTCTTAAGCTCACAAATTGAATTTTTTTCTTTCATTTCAATGTCATTTTTTTACAATTCAATCTTTTCACAACCTTTCTTTTCTTTTATGCTTCATTCATCACTTAGCTCATCATCTTCCCACACTTAGCAATCAAATCACCATCATTAGCCAAAATTCAAGCTCAACTAAATATAGGACAAGAAAGGCTCATAAAAATAGGCTAAAATGGTTTCAATTTCACTTGGTTTGCCAAAGAATAAGGATAATGAGGCTCAACATGGCTCACTAAGGAAATCAAATGTATTTGGTAGAAAAATATTTGGCAAAGTAACTTATCATATCAAACATGGCCTCTTATCATTTTCAAGACATCACACAAAGATCAATATCAACAAGTCTAGTGACAAGTTCTAGCATACAAATCATGAATGATGCACTCACAAAGAATATCAATCAACGGTATAAGATGTACGATTATTAAGGCACAAAAGCTCACGGGCTTAAATTGAGCAATGAATCAAGCATTATCAATCACATTCATCTTCACATAATAAATCAAGAACTAGCATCAAGCTACAAATCTACTAATGATCATATCAAAATCCAACTAGTCTTGCAAATCAAACACAAGTGCTCATGTACATAATCTCAAGCACACTCACCACCACATGAATGATACTCAAAAATATGTCAATGAATCCACTATTAAGCTCAAGATAAATCAAGCTCAAAAAATAGATGCAAGAAATCCAAGATACCAATATAGCTTAATCAACAATAAGCAATAAGCTCAACAAACCCCATAATCATAGAATAGCACAAAAGATAGACAAAGTAAGAAAAACACCTCCCCAAACTTAGACAAGTCTAAGTTTGAAAGGAAGTGTTGTACCAATAAGCCTTTAAACTACTTCTTCCTTCAAACATTTAGGGCTCATCATGCTTTCTAGCTCTTTCCTTCTTGATCTTGCATTTCCTTGCAATTCCAATCGCTTTCCCATTCATCTAGCAAGTGTACCTACAATCGGGCATAAGAATCTTCAAATAATTACCACTAAGAGATGCAAGAACCAAATAACGACCAACACCCCCAAACTTGAATGATAGCATGAGTTCAAAGTTTGGCTCAAAATATAAGCAACTCATAATGATATCAACAATAAGCTCAATATCCCAAATGTATCACTAAAGCAAAGAGCATTATTTCTAAAGCATGAGCAATTAAGTAGCTAGCCAAATCTCCTAAAAAAAAAACAAAAACACTAGCTACCAAGACACAAGAAAGAAAAATAAAAAGAATGGGTTGTCTCCCATCAAGCGCTATTTTTATTGTCCTATGCCGGACTTATTCTTCACATCCAATATCCTTCATCGGAATGGCCAAGGGTAGCGATCCTCCTTCCCATTGTATCTATATCTTTGAGCTTCATAATCTAGGAGGTTCACCGAAAAGATAGGACAACCACCGATAGATATGCAAAGTGTCCATGGTTGTTCCCCTTTTTCTCTTGCCATCCTTCTCGATTCTTCTTTCCTTTCAAGGATGCCCAAGCGTTTCTTTAATTCTTCCCTATAGTCAAGATTCACAAGAGGCAAAATTAAATCATAAGAAGCATCATTATCAATTAAATCAAAATTTGAAGAGTTTAAGGATATAGAAATGCTCATTTCGATCTTCAAAGCTTCATTCGATGCTCTTAGATTTTCTTCCTCATTATAGCTCATGTCCATCAATGGACACTCCTCTTCCTCACTTTTGACAAGAGATTTCTTCCTTTCATCCTCATTTCTTGGACCCTCTACTACATTTCTTCTTTCATTTTCTTCCTCCCCTTCTTTTTCTTGATTCTCCATGATAGTCATGTTCTTTACTTGGCGTAGGAAATCTTTGAGTTGACTCTTGATAAACATGAAATGCACTCCGGTGATTTCCATGTTCCCCTCTATCCATGAATTTACCTTTTCTTTGGTCTCATACATTTCTTCATACAAGGGAAGCATTTGATCACACCTAGCATCATCTTCCTCAAATTTTTCCAACACAAATCCAAGCATCTCTTGCAATATAGCTCTCATATCATGGAGTCCCCATTCTTCAATTTGAGGAGAAGCTTGTGGCATTGGATAATCATTCTCATAGCTCCTCCTTTCATCATAGTAAGTTTCCTCTTCCGATGCCCCTTGAAATTCGAATCCACAATATTGATTGCATGCTTGATCATAAGGCTCATAGTATGGGAACATCTCTTGAGGTGGGGGAGAAATTTCTTCACTTATCCAATCTTCATAATTGGATGGAACTTGTTGCCATTGAGAATTATCTTCATAGTTCCTCCAATCATTGTAGCTCAATTCTTCAAAATGTGGAGAATACACCCTACTATCTTGATAATATTCTTGATTCCACAAGTATGAGTTGTATCCTTCCATCTAGACAAGATTTCAAAGTATCAAATTCAAACAAAAATAACAAAACAAACACAAACACAAAGGCAACAAATAGTCACTTCAAACAATTCTTAAGTCTCACTTAAGGCGCAAAAACTAATTCCCGGCAACGGCGCCATTTGATTGGAGTGTATAGGGTAAGAGTTATTAAGACCAATCAACAAAATATCGAACCCAAGGGAAAAAGTATGCACATGAGGCCCTAGAAATACAAGTTCTTAGTGACTAAAGTTGCAACAATGGTTTGGAACAAAAACAACAAAATACTAGCAAGAATACAATTAACAACAAGCAAGCAAATGATCGAACACTTAGAATACGAGAACAAAATCAACAATAAAAGGTGAGATAGGGGTGCTAGGATTAACATCCATCAATGAATCATCAATAAACAAGCTACAATTGAATCAAATTGCAAATCAACTAAGATAGAAAGCATAAACCATCATGAAATTAATCACTCCATTAAAATCACAATGCCTAATGTGAGTATCCTTAGTCTTTCCCATCTCTCAATGTAGAAATCCCCAATTCATACAATCATGCAAAATTGAAACTCGATCAACACCTAATCACGTTAGCTCAACTCTCGCCTATTGCTAGGGTGATCAACCGTTAATCAAAAGAAACAATTTCACATGAAGCACAATGAAGAATCAAAATTAGGTAGAAAACTAATGTGAGTATCCTTAGTGTAACTAATCTCTCGATTAGAAGCACCCAATCCACACATTCATAAACAATTATCACCCGATTAATACCGGATCACGTTAGCGCAACTCTCATCTATAGCTAGGTGATTGGAGTGAATTGATGCATGTTTTTAGGGCCTATTTTAGTGCAAAAAGTGAGCTAAAGTGTTAGTTTTTGTGCTTAAATGTGAAAAGTATCACTCTTTTGCCTAAAAAGTATTATTTGTGAGATTTTGATGTTTTTCGTCCATTTTGCAGGTAATTCGGTGGATTTTTGCCAAACCGAGAGTACCATTAGGCTTAGAATGAAGAGACGAACATCCGGGACGAAAACAGGGGTCGGGGCCGAAGCCCCGTGCGAGAAAAGTGCCTGGACTCGAGCTGCGTCGAGGAGCAAGAGCCTCGAGTCGAGGGTCAGTGCAGAAAGGCAAAAATTGGAAAAGGCAGTAGCCTCGACTCGAGGCATGACCCTCGAGTCGAGGGATGGGACAAAGGCAAGGACCTCGAGTCGAGGCCTGACCCTCGACTCGAGGGGAGGTTTTTCCAAAATTTTGTATTTAAGCGGGCGATTCAGAGAGAGAAAAGAGGAGTTCATAGTAGCAGTTAGTAGCGGTTTTAGGCGATTTCTCAAGCCCCAAGCCAATTTCCATCTTAGATTAGAGTAGAAGTTAAAATTAGGATTAGATTTCCATTCATTGTTGGTAGATTAGCCATAGATTAGCACTTAATCTTGTAATTCTTTCAATTCAAGCTTGTATTCATTTGGAGATTGTTGTTGAAGACTCAAGCATTCCTATTTTTGTTATCTCAAGATCATATGGTGATGTTTTTCCTCTCTTGTCTCTTTAATTTCTTAATTGTTGTGATTTGCTTTGTGTTTGTTCAATTCTATCTTCTTCCCATTGGTATTGTTTGTGTTACCATGGGCTAAAACTCTTTTGTGCTTGGGTTAATTGAAATTGATGATGAATTGATTGATGATGCTATGATTGTTGATGATTGGAGATCAATTGAGTAGATTGCTTACTAATTGTGATTCTCATTTGTGCTTCAAGCATAATTATCTCTTTAGATTAGTGTTTGATCACCCTAGCTATAGACGAGAGTTGCGCTAACGTGATCCGGTATTAATCGGGTGATAATTGTGTATGAATGTGTGGATTGGGTGCTTCGAATCGAGAGATTAGTTGCATTAAGGATACTCACATTATTTTTCTACCTAATTGTGATTCTTCATTGTGCTTCATGTGAAATTGTTTCTTTTGATTAATGGTTAATCACCCTAGCAATAGGCGAGAGTTGAGCTAACGTAATTAGGTGTTAATCGGGTTTCAATTTTGCATGATTGTATGAATTGGGGATTTCTACATTGAGAGATGGGAAAGACTAAGGATACTCACATTAGGCATTGTGATTTTAATGGAGTGATTAATTTCATGATGGTTTATGCTTTCTATCTTAGTTGATTTGCAATTTGATTCAATTGTAGCTTGTTGATTGATGATTCATTGATGGATGTTAATCCTAGCACCTCTATCTCACCATTTATTGTTGTTTTTGTTCTCGCATTCTAAGTGTTCGATCTATTTCTTGCTTGTTGTTTAATTGTATTCTTGCTTGTGTTTTGTTGTTTTTGTACCAAACCATTGATGCAACTCTAGTCACTAAGAACTTGTATTTCTAGGACCTCATGTGCATACTTTTTCCCTTGGGTTCGATATTTTGTTGATTGGTCTTAATAACTCTTACCCTATACACTCCAATCAAATGGCGCCGTTGCCGGGAATTAGTTTTTGCGCCTTAAGTGAGTCTTAGGAATTGTTTGAAGTGACTATTTGTTGCCTTTGTGTTTGTGTTTGTTTTGTTATTTTTGTTTGAATTTGATACTTTGCTATCTTGTCTAGATGGAAGGATACAACTCATACATGTGGAATCAAGAGTATTATCAAGATGGTAGAGTGTATTCTCCACATTTTGAAGAATTGAGCTACAATGATTGGAGGAACTATGAAGATAATTCTCAATGGCAACAAGTTCCATCCAATTATGAAGATTGGATAAGTGAAGAAATTTCTCCCCCACCTCAAGAGATGTTCCCATACTATGAGCCTTATGATCAAGCATGCAATCAAGATTGGGGATTCGAATTTCAAGGGGCATCGGAAGAGGAAGCTTACTATGATGAAAGGAGGAGTTATGAGAATGATTATCCAATGCCACAAGCTTCTCCTAAATTTGAAGAATGGGGACTCCATGGTGTGAGAGCTAACTTCCAAGAGATGCTTGGAGTATTGTTGGAAAGAATTGAGGAAAATGACACTAGGTGTGATGAAATGCTTCCATTGTATGAGGAAATCTATGAGACCAAAGCAATGGTCAATTCATGGATCGAGGGGACTATGGAGATCACCGAAGTCCACTTCACCTTTATAAAGTGTCAAGTCAAAAATTTTCTACGCCAAGTAAAGAACATGACCATCATGGAGAATCAAGAAGAAGAAGGGGAGGAAGAAAATGAAAGAAGAAATGTAGTAGAGGGTCCAAGCAATGAGGATGAAAGGAAGAAATCTCTTGTCAAAAGTGAGGAAGAGGAGTGTCCATTGATGGACATGAGCTATAATGAGGAAGAAAATCTAAGAGCATCGAATGAAACCTTGAAGATTGAAATGAGCATTTCTATACCTTCTAACTCTTCAATTTGTGATTTAATTGAAATTGATGCTTCTAATGATTTGATTTTACCTCTTGAGAACTTTGATTGTAGGAAAGAATTAAAGAAGTGTTTGGGCATCCTTGGAGAAAAGAAAGGGAGAAGGATGTTGGTGAGAAAGCAAGGAGGACAACCATCATCAAAGTGCAAGGATGTGGATGATGGGTCTATCCTACATATGAACCTCCAAAATTTCGAAGCTCAAAGGTCTAGATACAATGGCAAGGAGGATCGCTACCTTTGGCCATTCCGATGAAGGATGTTGGATGTGAACGAATAAGTCCGGCAAAGGACAATAAAAATAGCGCTTGATGGGAGGCAACCCATCCTTTTTATTTGTTCTTTTTGTGCTTTTGGTTGATTAGTGTTTTTGTTTTGTTTGAGGGAGATTTGGCTTGCTACTTAATTGCTCATGCTTTAGAAATAATGCTCTTTGCTTTAGTGATACATTTGGGATATTGAGCTCATTGTTGATATCATTATGAGTTGCCTATATTTTGAGCCAAACTTTGAACTCATGCTATCATTCAAGTTTGGGGGTGTTGGTCGTTATTTGGTTCTTGCATCTCTTAGTGGTAATGTTTTGATGATTCTTATGCCCATTTGTAGGTATACTTTCTAGATGAATTGGAAAGCCATTGGAGTTGCAAGGAAATGCAAGAGCAAGAGGGAAGTGCATAAAAGCATGATGAGCCCTACATGTTTAAAGAGAGATGGAGTTTAAAGGCTTATTGGTACAACACTTCCTTTCAAACTTAGACTTGTCTAAGTTTGGGGTAGGTGTTTTTCTTACCTTAGCTTATCTTCCTTGCACTTGTATATTTTTGGGCTAGAATTTATCTTGAGCTTAGTAGTGGATTCATTGACATATTTTTAGTATCATTCATGTGGTAGTGAGTATGCTTGAGTTTATGTACATGAGCATTTGAGTTTGAATTGCAAGACTAGTTGGATTTTGATATGATCATTAGTAGATTTGTGTCTTGAAGCTAGCTTGCTTGATTAATTATGTGAAGATGAATGTGATTGAAGATGCTTGATTCATTGCTCAATTTAAGCCCGTGAGCTTTTGTGCCTTAATAAACGTACATCTTATACGGTTGATTTGATTCCTTTGGGAGTGCATCATTCATAGATTTGTATGCTAGAACTTGCCACTAGACTTGTGGATATTGATCTTTGTATGATGTCTTGAAAGTGATAAGAGGCCATGTTTGATATGATGAGTTACTTTGCAAAATATTTTCCCCACCAAATACATTTGATTTCCTTAGTGAGCAATTTTGAGCCTATTATTCTTATTCTTTGGCAAGCCAAGTGAAATTGAAGCCATTAGCCTATTTTTATGAGCCTTCTTGTCCTATGCTTAGTAGAGCTTGATTGTTGGTTATAGATGGTGATTTACATTGTTAAGTGTGGGAGAAAGAAGAGCTAAGTGATGAAAGCTTGAAAGAAGAAAGAAAGGTTGTGAAGAAAAATTGAATTGTGAAGAAAAGTGAAATGAAAAAAATGAAATGATTCAATTTGTGAGCTTAAAGAAAGAAAGCTCAAGTGAATGGTGCATTGATCCTTGAAGTTCAATAGAAAGAGTGTGCTAGATGAAAGTGAAGAGATGTGCATTGTATGGATTAGTTTACATTCAAGTCTCTACTAATTAGTCACTCTTATCCATAAATATCCCACCTTTCCAAAGAGTCAACATTACAACCTAGAAGAAAGACCTCTTTGATTCTTGATTGATCACAAATGATTTTGATTGAGATTAAGTCTTGTGGCAAGCATATGGTGTATTTATTTGTGAATTTGATGATTGAGTGCTTTAAACCTTGATACACTTGAGTGAAGAGTGAAACACTCCATGGAAGGAGCAATGTGTTGAGTATTTGATTGAGCATTTGTTTGAGCATGATTTGTCTTGATTGCTAGAAGAACGTTGCATTGATACTTATGATCATTGATGAGTTCGAGTGTCTTATTTTTCGTCTATAGTGCCATGTGACATAATTGCAATCAATTCACTCCTTTGTTCTTAGTTTCTATGTTGCTCGAGGACGAGCAACAATTCAAGTTTGGGGGTATGATTGGAGTGAATTGATGCATGTTTTTAGGGCCTATTTTAGTGCAAAAAGTGAGCTAAAGTGTTAGTTTTTGTGCCTAAATGTGAAAAGTATCACTCTTTTGCCTAAAAAGTATTATTTGTGAGATTTTGATGTTTTTCGTCCATTTTGCAGGTAATTCGGTGGATTTTTGCCAAACCGAGAGTACCATTAGGCGTAGAATGAAGAGACGGACATCCGGGACGAAAATAGGGGTCGGGCCGAAGCCCCGTGCGAAAAAGTGCCCTGGACTCGAGCTCTGGTCGAGGAGCAAGAGCCTCGAGTCGAGGGTCGAGAGAAAGACAAAAATTGGAAAAAGGCAGCAGCCTCGACTCGAGGGTCATTGCCTCGACTTAGAGTAGAAGTTAAAATTAGGATTAGATTTCCATTCATTGTTGGTAGATTAGCCATAGATTAGCATTTAATCTTGTAATTCTTTCAATTCAAGCTTGTATTCATTTGGAGATTGTTGTTGAAGACTCAAGCATTCCTATTTTTGTTAATTGAAGATCATATGGTGATGTTTTTCCTCTCTTGTCTCTTTAATTTCTTAATTGTTGTGATTTGCTTTGTGTTTGTTCAATTCTATCTTCTTCCCATTGGTATTGTTTGTGGTACCATGGGCTAAAACTCTTTTGTGCTTGGGTTAATTGAAATTGATGATGAATTGATTGATGATGCTATGATTGTTGATGATTGGAGATCAATTGAGTAGATTGCTTACTAATTGTGATTCTCATTTGTGCTTCATGCATAATTATCTCTTCAGATTAGTGTTTGATCACCCTAGCTATAGGCGAGAGTTGCGCTAACGTGATCCGGTATTAATCGGGTGATAATTGTGTATGAATGTGTGGATTGGGTGCTTCGGAATCGAGAGATTAGTTGCATTAAGGATACTCACATTAGTTTTCTACCTAATTGTGATTCTTCATTGTGCTTCATGTGAAATTGTTTCTTTTGATTAATGGTTAATCACCCTAGCAATAGGCGAAAGTTGAGCTAACGTGATTAGGTGTTAATCGGGTTTCAATTTTGCATGATTGTATGAATTGGGGATTTCTACATTGAGAGATGGGAAAGACTAAGGATACTCACATTAGGCATTGTGATTTTAATGGAGTGATTAATTTCATGATGGTTTATGCTTTCTATCTTAGTTGATTTGCAATTTGATTCAATTGTAGCTTGTTGATTGATGATTCATTGATGGATGTTAATCCTAGCACCTCTATCTCACCATTTATTGTTGTTTTTGTTCTCGCATTCTAAGTGTTCGATCTGTTTCTTGCTTGTTGTTTAATTGTATTCTTGCTTGTGTTTTGTTGTTTTTGTACCAAACCATTGATGCAACTCTAGTCACTAAGAACTTGTATTTCTAGGACCTCATGTGCATACTTTTTCCCTTGGGTTCGATATTTTGTTGATTGGTCTTAATAACTCTTACCCTATACACTCCAATCACTAGGGTGATCAAACACTAATCTAAAGAGATAATTATGCATGAAGCACAAATGAGAATCACAATTAGTAAGCAATCTACTCAATTAATCTCCAATCATCAACAATTATAGCATCATCAATCAATTCATCATCAATTTCAATTAACCCAAGCACAAAGAGTTAGCCCATGGTGAAATCCATGGGAAGAAGATAGAATTGATCAAACACAAAGAAAATCACAACACTTAAGAAATTAAAGAGACAAAAGAGGAATAACATCACCAAATGATCTTCAATCAACAAAAATAGGAATGCTTCGAGTCTTCAACACCAATCTCCAAAGGAATTACAAGCTTGAATTGAAAGAAAAACTAGATCAAATGCTAATCTATGGCTAATCTAGCAACAATCAAAGGAAATCTACTTCTAATTCTAACTTCTACACTAACTAAGGAAGGAATTGGCTTGGGGCCCGAGAAATCGCCCCAAAACCGCTACTAACCGCTACTATGAACTGATTATGCGGATTGCCTCGCTTTAACTCTTTAAATACCGAATTTCTGGAAAAACCTCCCCTCGAGTCGAGGGTCAGGCCTCGACTCGAGATCCTTGCCTTTGTCCCATCCTCGACTCGAGGGTCATGCCTCGAGTCGAGGCTGCTGCCTTTTCCAATTTTTGCCTTTCTCTCGCACAGCCCTCGACTCGAGGCTCTTGCTCCTCGACTGCAGCTCGAGTCCAGTGGCACTTTTCTGCGCGGGGGCTTACGCCCCGACCCCCGTTTTCATCCCGGATGTCCGTCTCTTCATTCTAAGCTTAATGGTACTCTCGGTTTGGCAAAATTCCACCGAATTACCTGCAAAATGGACGAAAAACATCAAAATCTCACAAATAATACTTTTAGGCAAAAGAGTGATACTTTTCACATTTAAGCACAAAAATCAACACCTTAGCTCACTTTTTGCACTAAAATAGGCCCTAAAAACATGCATCAATTCACTCCAATCATGTGAGACTTGGTGATGCTTCTCAAGCTTAAAGGAAAGGGGGTCCCAAGAATCATTTTCCAATGCCTCACATCGACCACCGGTGAACAACATAGCTGGCCACGAGATGATGTCATTCATGGACACCTTCGCGGGTTACCACCAGATATCAATGGCGGTTGAGGACATTAAGCACACCTCTTTCCTTACGGAGAAAAATGTCTACTCTTGGCTAAGGATGCCTTTCGGCCTAAAGAATGCTGGGGCAACCTACTAGAGACTAGTCAAATAAATGTTTGCTGAATAGATTAAAAACAATGGAGGTCTACATAGACGATATTGTGGTCGGGCGCCTAAAGAAAGATGATCACCCGAGGGACCTCAGCGAGGCATTCTCAATCCTCGGGGAGTATAATATGAAATCCAACCCCAAAAAGTGTAGCTTGTCGGATCCGGCAAGCTCCTTGGCCATATAGTAAGTCGCGAGGATCGAGGCAAACCCAAAGACAAATCAAGGCCATTCTCGATATGGAAGAACCCGCAAATGTCAAGCAAGTACAACGCCTAACCGGATCCATTGGACTTCTTTACGAGGACAGCATTGACGACCCATTGAGGCTCGTCCTCTGCTTGCTCTATTAGCTTATTGCCGAGCAATTTCCTGACTTTGTCGGCCGGCTGCGTCACTTCTTGGGCCCAAATTTACTTCGCTTTTGGGAAATTGGTTTCCGCTTAGGGTTGATCTTTAGGTGGTGGCATTCATGTTTGGGGTCGATGCCGACCATACCTTGATGCGACTCAAGAAAACACGTCAATGTTGCTTTTGAGGAAATTGATAATATCCCCGTATTTCGGGTGGTATGTGCAAAGCGATTGTCACCTCTAGGTCCGATCGGGTCGATCTACCGGAATGCGCTCGAGTTCCTCGACCGAGCCGTTCTTTTAAGTCTTTGTCCTTCGGGATCTCGCATGTTACCCTTTGGGTTAATATCCAGGTTGATGGCTTGAAACCTAGTCGTGGTTCCAAGTTTTGTCCCCTCGAAGTTTGGCCTGTGTCGACATCCATCGGGCGGGGCCCTTGGTCGGTCTTGTTGGAGTTTTGATCCAAGATTGTATCACAATCATAATCTAAACTAAGTGCGGAAAATTTGGCCCCGAGTAGTTCAAACATTTTCTTGCCGTTTTCAGTCCCCTTTACAGCCCCAACTTCCCCCTCGGGAGTGGGGAATTTGATACAAGAAAGAAAGACGAGGCTACCGCCTCAAAGGTTTTAGGATAGGGTGACCAAAGAAGCCGTATACATGTTCGGCTGGTCGACGATTACAAAATCTACTGGCCTAGTAATCCAAACTTTGTCATCCTTGTGGTCGACGAGCTCCACAATGAGCTTGATTTTCCCATAGGTGGGGTACTTCTTCGTCATGTGTCGGAACATATGTGTGTCCGGCAGAGGCCACCGATGGTCGTGTGGAGCCGTAGCTCATCTCCGACCGGCTCCCGGTGAGGAGTATTTCATTTAGCCTGCCGAGGTAGGCTTCATCCATTTCAGCTTGGGTCCGACGGATCCCCATCAACCTCTCGACGGTTTTCTCGCTCGGGGATTTTGGAGGCGAAGTAAGAGGTGAACTTCTCGCTAAGCTCGCCGATGTTTTTGATTGATCTAGCGGGAAGTGTGACATACCATTTATGGGTGAGTGTGAGTGGGAACTGTCTGCATTTAGTGGCATCGAAGCCCCCGCCGACTCATGTATATTTTATACTTGCCGAGATAAGATTCTCGGGTCGGTTTTTCCTCATACACCGGGTTTTGAAGGGGAGGATCTTAGGTTGAATCGGCGCTTGTTCAACCTCCACCGAAAGTGGCACTTTCCCCAAGTTTCTCCTCGGGGCCCCACAACTGGTACCGATCCGGTTCGCCATTTCATTAATTTTTCTTTACATGACAAATGAGCAAAGAATTACGGGGTCTCGGACTAGTTGCGAGCGAGCCGGGGAGCAACCCGAGGTGATCGTGAACCGAGACATGGGCAAGGCCCAACGATCCATAATTGATGCCTTCCGTCCCCCATGGTCGGTTGGGGTGCCGGGCGCGGGGCTCTTTTCTCTCGGCCGAAGCTTCGCTGGCACTTTGGTGACCGATTCATAGTCGACTCAAGTCTAACTTGCGGGAGGATCCCAACCGCTCGAACACGGTCCCGGATCCTCGTGGGGATCTGCTTGTGGCACGCTCGCGCCCTTTTCTTGCCTTTGTGGGCCTTTTTGCGGGCCACCAATGGTCTGGGTTAGCCATCTCGAGTTCTCGGCCCCGCGCTTATAGCCGCTTGATGGCCGTTTGTATCTCGATCTCGGGGTTTGGTACTCTTGGATCGGAATAGGAACCAGATATTCCGCAGCCTCTAACCGGTAACGTCGCCCCAGCCCGACGGTCCGGGATGGGTGTGGCGTTATGGGGGTCGCCGATGGCGGGAGTTTCTTCCGCTCTCGTTAGTCAATGGAGTGTTCGTCATGGATTCCATCGGAAATTTTAGGGTTTAGATGTGAGAACGAAGAACGGTGAGTGTCCTTCGTGGAATTAGGGTTTTGGTAATAGATTGCCAAAGACGCACCCTCCTTCTAGCGCTAATTGTTGTAACCGGTTCAAAATCCAGGTGATTTGTGTTTAATGTGGCCGAGGATTTACCGGATAAACATGTAAAAGAACAAAGATTTCGGTATTAATGGCCCAAGAGCAATGAATGCATATGATTGAGAATTAATACCTTGATGAATGCATATGTACGGCTCCGTACTCGGGCCATTAATTTCCTATCTCTCGTTGTACCATTCTGTGCGCTGGTCGACGGATTCTCTCGTTACAAAAAGGATTTATTACTATTACAAGGAATGTCAGGCATTTAATATTCCCACCGTTGGGGGATTTTATTCCTACCGTAGGCAGATTTGTTGTGCTTGTAGTCGAGAGTCGCTATGCTTCCTTGCTCGGCGGTTAATCCCGATCGGCCATTGTTTCGTCCATGCCGTCTTTTATTCCATACTCGAGGATCTCTCGCTTTCTTTGGATTTTATCCTTGTAAAGCCTGGTCGGTCCATCGGGCTCGCTCGGCTGCCCCAATCCTCGGGTCGACCTCTGCCTATTTGGGTCCGGCCTTAAGCTGCTGGCCTGTCGGCTTCGCCACTAGGCCACCTAAGTAACTTGGACTTGGACTCGTATAATATGTGATACATCATTTCATATTTAATGACAAATAAAATTTATAATTTTTACGTAATAAAGAAATACAAATTTATCATTAATAAATGAATTACTCGCATAAAATCTAAATGAGAATGTATTATGTACGTACATATTGGGTAAATTGTATTTTTGATCCCAAGATAATGAACGGTTTACAAAATATTTCTTTTTTAACATTTTTGTCCCGTAGTTTTTACGATATTTTTGGTTCCAAGAAAACTGTAGTTTTGGTCTCAAGAAAATAATAAAATCGCAATTTAGGACCTAAAAAATAATGGTTGAGACTATTTTTACAAAATAAAAGACCAAAAAGAATGTGGGATTAAAATTGTCATTGAAAAATTCTCATGGACAAAATATGCAATTGTCCCCTGTACATATTAGGGAAATTTGTAGTTTTGGTCCATGAGAATTTTCCAACGACAATATTAATTCCACATTCTTTTTTGGTCTATTTGCAAAAATAGTAATCGACCATTATTTTTAGGACCAAAATCGCAATTTTCTTATGACTAAAAATGTCGCAAGAAACTATGGGACCAAAAGTATAAAAAAATGACCATTTTGCAGACCACTTATTCTCTTGTGACAAAAATATCTAATAGTTCTTACAAGCAATGGTATTAATTTTTATTATACAAGTAATAATATTAGTAGAATACGGTGCACAAGGTCCTAAAAAGTTAACACATTAAAAAGAATTTTAAATTAGTAAAGATCCTTAAAAACCTAGTATATCTAGATTTAAAAATTTAGAGTAAGTTGTTTGTGCATCAGTGCACACCGTGCATTCAACTCAAGTGCATTTTTAACTTGTTATCACTAAATAATATAAGATAAATAGTTACAATTGTTCAATGAAAACAATTAATATTATTTAAAAATTAGTGCTTTTTATGTTGCATATTATACCCGATGTATACAAGATTTAGGCAAAAATTTAAGGCAAAGTCTACCGTGAACCCTTGTTCACAGTGAAACTTGATCATTTACTAAAGGGTATCAATTATAATAATTGAACGATATTACCTATATTATTAAAAGGCTTCGATTGGGATAACTTAAGAGTATGTCCTATATTGCTAAAGAGTATCGTAGTGATAATCAAGAGTATTACCTATATTATTAAAGAGTATCGATCATAATAACGAGAAGAGTATTACCTACATTAGTAAAAGTATTAGTCGGGATAATCGAAAAGTAAATTGATTTATTTTTTGAAATATGAACTCGATTTCACCGTGAAACTTGGTTCACAGAGACACCCTTAAAATTTAACCGCAATTGGAAAAAATTTCAAATTCATTCCAGATTAGTTTGTTGCATTCTAAAGACTCCTATTATAGAAAATTTATAACGAGATACGAATAGCTATATAAGCTATACATTGTTCATATATTAATTTAACTAATAGTACCGGATATTTTTTTAATTATGGAAACTAGTATAAAAAGTTAATTTGTTGATGATTTAAACATTTTTTTTAATTTCCCACATACGATTATGGGTTGCACTCTTAAATTCAGTTCATAATGAGAGAACCAGATTTGGATACTTTTGAAATCTACATACTCCTTTTTCCCCTTTCAAATTGACAATTTTAGAATCACATTTAGTTAAACCCGAATTAAATTATTCCAATTTTTTTGAGAGATAAATTATTCCAATTTTGACCTAATGAATTTAGTAATATATTAATTGTTGTTTATATATTATTTTCATCTCACATTAAAGGTAAAAACTTAACGTGTTCATAATATTTTATTTAGAGATATACACTCATACAAGAAATATGAATTTTGGGCACAATTTAATGTCAAAAGTAAATTTTGATTTTTTCTTAATTTGGTAAAAAAAAAAAAAGATTTATATTTGAGTGAATTCACATCGACTCATAAATACAAACTCAAATTAGATATATATATATATATATATATATATATATATATATTTTAAAAGGGAGATATAACTACGTAAATTCAGGAAAAATCACCAAAACTAAATTTGTGATGTATCGACTTGCTAGAAATAATATTTAATTGTGTTTGTCACGTAGTGACTTACCAACTCAGCTTGGAAAGAAATCTCGAGAATTCAAATAAAAATTGAATTTTCTACTCAATTCCACCTGTTTTTTTTTTTTTTTAAATTTTGGAACGTAGTAATTGTTGATTCAATTCTCATAATTTTATTTTGTGCTAATTTTTATCACAACAAAATTTCAAATTCTAAGTGTTAGCACCAGAATATTCTATTTTTTTTTATTTGAGCCTATATAGCGCTACAAAATTATTCTATTCAATTTTCTTTCCAAGAACTCGTATTTAAAAATTTAAATACTTTTTTAATTAGTAAAATCATACATTAATGTCAAGAAATTTTGAGAACTCGGAAGTATACATAATAATATGTAATATATATATATTTTTTTATGATTTCAAAATGGTTCTTAATTAATATGAGAGAGAGAGAGAGAAAAAAATCATGAGTCCAATCGGAAATTTAAACACAATATTGGGTCAAACCCGAAATATTTTTCCAATTAGTAAATTTTTGTAAGAATACAAAGGTAAAAAAATATGCTCCATTCTCGTTGTTTTCCTCAATTCCATCCTCACTCTCAAATAATAATTAATAGTGAAAAATATATAATAAATGGAATTTTATCAAGGTCTTATGTGTTTCACTTAAATGGAGTAATTAATAGTGAAAAATTTAGGCAAAGTCTCATGTGTTTCACTTAAACAATAAGGTTATCGCATATCTCTTTTTAATTTCATCTAATTCTTGATACTTTTGGTCAAATGCTTGATATTTTTTTAAAAAAATATTTGATACTTTAAATGTTATCTTATACACTTAATATTTTAAATTTAAATATTATAATATTTTTTGAATTCTCTGGAATTCATTTGCATCCTCAAGTCTCATCTATTTTTCCAATTTTAAATCGTAATTATTGTTGTTTCTATCTTTTTATAATTTTCTCTTGTCTTTTTCATCCAAATTTAATAAATTCAATTAATTATAAACTCCAAAAATAGTATTTCATCTACTCTAGATATTTAAATCAGCTTAATGAAATTAATAATTTCAAATTCTAGTTGTCCATATATATTTATATTCAGGAAAGTTACCTATCTATATATGGGATTTTGCAAAGCCTTACAAACATAAAGTATATTAATTGTGGTAGTCAAAATATTGCAAGAATTTTTATGGTTAGTTAATTCTTCAAAATTCAAATTTGAATTTGCATCCTCAATTTTCACTAATTTTTTTTTAATTTTAAATTGTAATTATTGTTGTTTCTATCCTCTTATAATTTTTTGTCTTATTTTTAACCAAATTTAATTAACTCATTAATATCTAATTAAGTATAAACTCTAAAAATATTACTCCCTCCCTTTAATAAATTTATTCCCCATTTTTTGGGCACGGTATAACGTAGAAATGTGTAGTAGATATGTGGTGTTTTTAAAGTAGAGTGAGATAGAGTTATTTCTAGAGATAGAGTTATTTCTAAAAATGGAATGAGAATAAATTTTATTGGAGTACCAAAAAGAAAAGTGTGAATGATTTTATTGGACAGATGGATTATTTTTTATGGTCTAAACTTAATATAGTTAATAAAATTTCTAAATTTTATAATATGATAAGATAATAAGAATATTTAATAAAATATAACTATATATTTTTTTGATAATTTATGATAAGATTATTATGAACAATTTTTGTATAAAACTCCAAAATCTATAATATACAACAAGCAAACGCCGTTCTATTTTATTGAGGCTTCTCTCACTAAATCAATAAATAATTATGAATATCAACGGGCAAAGCGCGACGGAAATGGAGGACAATTCTCTACCTCTTCATTCCATACTCGTAGTTACGAATATCAACAGAGCAGAGCGACGGGGAAAGATAGTAAATGGACAAAAATTGTCCAAATCCTCCAAAGATTTAAAAAGAAAAAAATTGATGGCATGGGAGAAGTGTAGACAGATAGCCGATCGTAATCGTATTTACACGATGGAAGAAGAAATTTTGTTATAGTATTAAATAATTATGTTATATAATTAAATATATATATATATATATATAAATTGTATAATATATAACAATTACACAAATATAATAATTATAATTTATTGATTATTACGTAATGGTGGAGAATATGATACCTGTCCGCACCTTGTGGAGAAAATAATCAGGATTTTCCATCCCCGCCGCGGTCCATCCCGACGGGACGGATCCTATCTCATTACCAAGCGTGTGGATAACTAAGAATTCAAGAAAACAGGAGAGTAAAATAATTGCATTCATTAATTGGCTTGCCCAACTTGAGACCAAGAGTTCTATAAATTGTCAAGGAAACCATATGAATTAGAGAAAAATCATACAACAAAGAGAATTGGAGTTTGATTAGCCTCTTGAGCTAAAAATTTTATGTTTTTTCTCACAAGACAATTGTGAATGTATAAGTCCAACCTTCAATATGAAAAACGAAAAACAAACCTAAACCGTGTTCTTGCAGCTTTATTTTTAGTTTTTTTCCTCCTTTTTTTATTTCTTCTTCTAATTTGTTGTTTCTGTTTTGGTTAAGTCATGCATGTTAGATCAAGCAAGGTTTTGATGAGTTAAAATATCAACCGGATGAGCAGATTTACTATGAAGAACAGCCAAGATCGTAGTCTGGTACTAAGCCGATCGGACTAGGTCGAGGATCGATCAAGTCACCGAGACTAGAAGTTGCAAGTCATCTGGAGATAAGCCCAAGTCTAGTCATCTGCAGGAGACGAGTATGAAGAGCTCAGAGAAGGTCAAGACAAGCCGAGTAGAATAAGAAAGGCGAGTCTTCACCAAGTCACCGCAGACGAGTAGGTTAAAATCAGTGAGGAGCAAGCGGTTTTCAAGATTAAGTTTGTTGAGTAGCTTTCGGTTTGTTAGAACTCGACTAACAAACTAACCGTCTTTTCAGACTTATAAATAGGTCTAGTTTTTATTTTTCACTACACTTATGCAAATTTGATTTATACATTATTCACTACTCGATCTCTTTCTCAATCAATTCACAAGTGTTTCAAAAGAGTTTTCAAAAGTTCTAAGTGTTTATAGAACACTTTACTTGTAATCTTCAAAGTCCAATATCCACCGTAATAGTTAGATTTTAAAGAAGGATTTAGGAGATTGAAGATTTGAAGATCTTTACGAATTGTAAGTCGTAAGTTGAAAGTAAGTAAGTAAGTGGTAAGCAGAGTCCCTTCTTCAAAGTTTGAAGGAGGAGATTGGATGTAGGATTTTTATAATCCGAACCACTATAACCGGTGTTCTTTATTGCTTTTGTTTACTTATCTGCTTTCTTTCAAATTCCAGCTTAACAAATCAAAGATTGATTTAGAATCAAAGTTAAAACTAAAATATCAGTTTGCTTTTGATCTTATTAAAGTTGAGATTAAAATTGTTTTCATTGTGTTACTTTGAAGTTTTGAATAAGTTTGAAAAGATTTGTAAAAATCCATAAAATCTATTCAACCCCCTTTCTAGATTTTATCCTAGAAGGTTAACTCAAGTTTCATTAATCAACTCAACTAATCGGGACCAACAATGCGAGTATAATTTTCATAAATAAATTTTTAAGCATTTCATTATTCTCTCAAGTTAACAAAAATAGAGATGGAAAATAGATTTAGAAATAAATATTAAATAAATAACATATAAAATGCAAGAATTTGAGCATTTTTATTTCTGCTTTTTCATCCGAGGGTTTGACAAAGACATTCACAATTGTTTGGTGGGTAAGATCACACACATGACTACTGAGGGTTCAGATCAAGAGGTTGATATTTGGTGTATTACATATTTCTCCTCAGTTTTTTTTATATCTTTCTATTTTGCTTTGCAATTAATTATTTTCTTGAATTCTATGTACTTGAAGTCAAAATGATGGAAGAGTTCATAGCTCAAGAAGATGAGGACTCAACAAGAATAGAACTTCGTAAGCCTTCTTCATTCACAACATTAGATTAGGAATCATTGATCTCCCCTGCGGTGGGGCCCTCAACAACAAGATCTTAATCGGGAGGGATTAACGGACATCTATCTCGTATTTTTCTCATTTTTCTTTGTAAACAATTATTGATATGAATAAATGTGTTTTTCTTACTCTATTTTGTAGACATAAATCATTGAATATTTGGAATTGCTCTATTAATTTTTCATTAATTTTTAAAGTTTTGCTTTAATTTTTTACTTGCATTGTGATTGAACAACTTCTCTCTCAATTTAAAAATTTTAAATCCTTTGAAGAAAGTGAGTTAACACCCCGCTATAATTTACTTAATTTTTAACGTATAACATTTATCTAAATTTATTTGACTTTTTAGAGATTAAAATAAATGTACGACCTTCCAATATTAACACACATTAATATTAAAAAAACATTATAGCCTAATAAGATTTACTATTCCGAATAATTATTAAAATTTAAAGAAAAATCTTGAATTCGTTTTTCTATTTTGAGTTTATTTATAAATAGTTTCTCAACCGTTTACTTAATTAGAGTTGTATTGTATTGTGGTTGTTTCTCATCATAATAAAATTATCATTTTTTTGCTCGTGATCGTAGCTAACACATTATTAGTGACCACGTAATTTATGTGTTCTTGTTTCGCTTTTTCTTCATCTCTTTCTATTTATCATAACAAACAATTTGATCATCTTAGATTTGTTTTTAAATAATATGGAATCTTAGATGAAAGGGAGAGAATATAACTTACCATAAAAAAGGGTCAAGATAATGGACGTTCGAGCATTTATTATCATTAATTTGCTTTTGGTGACCATTAAGACATTATAATGTTAATTTGCAGTTCATATAATATGGTTAGCTTGAAATTAATGTCACTCTCTCCGAGATTTTTCCTTATAATAGTCCTTAATTTATACTCCTTCCTATTCATAATATATGTTGTTTTGACTTTACGTATTATTTGCAATTTAAATATCGTTTTTCATTTTTCAATGTGAATTAATTATAGTTTTTTTCAATTTATCCTTAGTTTTTTTTAAAAAAATTACATGTATAATCATAATATTTAAAGTCATGGGGAAAATTTCAAAGCTATTAACTAAGGGTATAGAAGGAAGTATATAATTCTTTCGATTATGGATGTCTCTGGGCATTTATTAGCTTTTAATTGGTTATCGTTAATACATTATATTAATATTAATTTGCAGTTTATGTAATATACTTAGTTTGAAATTAATGTTACTCTCTTCCCAATTTAAATATTTATGCCCATGAAATTGAATTTGACATTTTAAAACTCTAATGGCTCTCGGTGACTTCTTTTCCGTAAACAAGATTATTATATAATACTCCATCCTATACATAATATATGTCGCTTTTGACATTTCGTATTATTTACAATTTAAATGTGAATTAATTATAGTTTTTCTCAATTTACCCTTATTTTTTTAAAAAAATTACATTGATAATAATAATCTTTAAGGTCATGCGAAAATTTCAAAGCTATTAATTAAGGGTATAGAAGAAAGTAAATAATTTTCTTTAAATGTGTGTATGAATTTAGGATGATATATATTTTAAATAGGAGGGAGTAAGTAAATTTATATGTAAAAGCATGAACATAGTTGAAAATATATTGTTTGACTTATTTCTTTCCTTTTATGTTCATTGTTGTAACCGGTTCTAAATCCGGTGATTTGTGTTTAATGTGGCTGATAATTTACCGGATAAACAAGTAAAAGAACAAAGATTTCTGGTATTAATGGCCCAAGAGCAATGAATGCATATGATTGAAAATTAATATCTTGATGAATGCAAGGAACAAGAAAGAAGACAATAATTGTTGGCCCAGTCTTAAGTGTGGATGTTCGAATCTGTTTATAGAGCCTTAAAGGACTTATTTATAGGGCTTGAGTGTTGCCCTCAAATCCCCGAAATTAGGGGTCAAGAATTTAATGCATGGATATCCATTTAATGTCTGTGTATTGCCCGTACTGGGCCATTAATTGCTTATCTCCTTCGTACCATTCAGGCGCCGGTCGATGGATTCTCTCGTTATAAAAAGGATTTATTACTATTACAAGAAATGTCGGCATTTAATGTTCCCACCGTTGGGGATTTTATTCCTATTGTAGGGCAGATTTGTTGTGTTTATAGTCGAGGGTCGCCGTGCTTCCTTAGTTCGTCCATGCGGAAATATGGTCAGTTTTTATTCAATACTCGAGGACCTCTCGCTTCCTTTGGATTTTATCCTTGTAAAGCCTTGTCGGTCCATCGGGCTCGCTCGCTACCCTGGTCCTAGTCGACCTCGCCTATTTGGGTTCGGCCTAACCACTGGGCCTCGTCTCGGGCTTGCCGCTGGGCCGGTCCTATGTAACTTGGTCTCGGGCTCGTATAATATATGATACAACAATTGCTCCCGGCTTGGCCTCACGAGTCTCGGGGGTCAAGGGGGAGAAGAGGAAAGTTCGTCGACTGGGATGGTTAATGGGAAGGAAGCCGAGGAGGGTAACCCAGGCGACGCCTTTTGAGGTTTCTCGTTTGGAGGAAAAACGCCTTTAGAAGGCTACCAAAGAGTTTAATCCGGAGTTGATGTGACGTTTTGGGCGGCCTATGCGCGCGTGAGTCTAGGCTATGATGGCGCTTAAGAGGCACGCGCTGATCGCACGTGTCAATCATATGGTTAGGCAATCGTACTTGCTTGACATTTCGGGTTCTTCCATATCGAGAATGGCCTTGATTTGTGCTGGGTTTGCCTCGGTCCCTCGCGATTTACTATATGGCCAAGGAGCTTGCAGATTCGACCCCAAAGCTACACTTTTTGGGGTTAAATTTCATATTGTACTCCCGAGGATTGAGAATGCCTCGCTGAGGTCCCTCAGGTGATCATCTTTCTTTAGGCGCTTGACCACTATATCGTCTATGTAGACCTCCATTGTTTTGCCAACTGCTCGGCAAATATTTTGTTGACTAGTCTCTAGTAGGTTGCCCCAAAGATTCTTTAGGCCGAAAGGCATCCTTAGCCAAGAGTAGACATTTTCCTCTCGTAACGAAAGAGGTGTGCTTAATGTCCTCAACCGCCATTAGTATCTGGTGGTAACCCGCAAAGGTGTCCATGAATGACATCATCTCGTGGCTCGTTGTGTTGTCCACTGTGGTCAATGTGAGGTATTAGAAGATGATTCTTGGGGCACACTGCGTTAAGGTCCGTGGAAGTTGATGCACAACCTCCAGGAATCATTGGACTTCTTTACGAGGACAATATTGGCGACCCATTGGGGCTCGTCCTCGCTTGCTCTATTAGTTTATTGCCGAGCAATTTCTTGACTTTGTCGGCCAGTGGCTGCGTACTTCTTGGGCCCAAATTTACTTCGTTCTGGGAAATCGGTTTCCGCTAGGTCGACCTTTAGGTGGTGGCATTCATATTTGGGGTCGATGCCAACCATGCCTTGATGCGACCAAGCAAACACGTCGATATTGCTTTTGAAGAAATCGGTAATATCCCCCATATTACGGGTGGTATGTGCGAAGCGATTGTTACCTCTAGGTTCGATCGGGTCCGATCTATCGCAATGCGCTCGAGTTCCTCGATTAGATCTGTTCTTTTAAGTCTTTTTCCTTCGGAATCTCGCATGTTACCCCTTGGATCAATATCCGTGGTTGATTGCTCGAAACCTAGCCGTGGTTCCAAGTCTTGTCCCCTCGAAGTTTGGCCTGTGTCGACATCCATCGGGCGGGGCCCTTGGTCGGTCTTGTTGGAGTTTTGATCTGAGATTGTGTTACAATCATAATCTAAACTGAAAAGGAAAATTTGGGCCTCGAGTAGTTCAAACATTTTCTTGCCGTTTAAGTCCCCCTTTACAGCCCTAACTTCCTCCTCGGGAGTGGGGAATTTGATACAAGAAAGAAAGATGAGGCTACCGCCTCAAAGGTTTCTAGGAAAGGGCGACCAAAGAAGCCATATACATGTTCGGCTGGTCGACAATTACAAAATCTACTGGCCTAGTAATCCTAACTTTGTCATCCTTGTGGTCGACGAGCTCCACAGCCAGCTTGATCTTCCCGCAGTATTGACGAACATGTCACCGAATCCGCACAGCTGCAAGTCATAAGGCTTGATGAACTTAGTTAAGTTCCCCATCTGTCCCAAAGGCCGACTTGAAGATGATGTTGTACAAGTTTCCCATTATCGACCAAGATTTGGTCGACAATTATCCCAAGGATAGTGGAAGTGATGACCAGCGTCATTCTTGGGGCGATGTACCCCTTCTCGGTCGGCATTGGAGAAGCAAAGGATGGTTGACTTTAGGATGGTCGGTTCTGGCGGGAAGCTGACCAAGTTGATGTTATCCGCGCCCGAGTTCGGCCTTCCATTTTCGGTTAGATTGGTGAAGACTTCTACCGATCCACCTAGGCTTCCTCCCTCCTACTTGGATCATGTCGCCTCTCCCCGGTCGGACGGGGAAGCTCCACATCCCCGGAGTCGCCGACGGTTTGGTTGATGGCTCCTACCCTTTGGGGTGATGTCACCCTTTGCCGACGTGGGGCTCTTTCCTCTCGTGTCGGTTGAGGGGAGGTTTTTTCACGAAGGCATCCAGTTGCCTATCCTTGTATAATTTCCAAAGTTGCAGAGGAGGTCACGACATTGGCTAGTGTTATGCCCCGAAGATTCCCGGTAGGCGTCGAATTTGCCGAGGTTGGCTCGGTGGGGTCCAACTTGACCGGCTTGGGCTTAGGGAGAAGGCCGGTGTGTTGGATGGAGTGGATAACATGGGCAGCTAAGTATCCGAGCACGTTAATATCCGAGCACGTTAACTATCGAATAGACCTCAGCCTTTGGAGGATTCTTGTCGAATCTTTTAAAGGTTCCAAACTCTCTTTTGTGGCCACCCTTCTTGTGGTGGCCCCGATTTTTCTTGGTCCGGGGCCTTCTCTCGACTTCTCAATTGTCCCTCGCCTACCTCCTTCACATCGCTCGGTCGTTGAGAAATCATCTTCGACGGTTGATGAGGTCCTCGCCGGCGGCAATCCGGCGTAGGTGGTGGGGTACTTCTTCGTCATATGTCGGAAAATATGTGTGTCCGGGCGGAGGCCACCGATGGCCGCGTGGAGTCAGCTCATCTCCGACCGGCTCCCCGGTGAGGAGTATTTCATTTAGCCTGCCGAGGTAGGCTTCATCCATTTCAGCTCGGGTCCGACGGATCCCCATCAACCTCTCGCGATTTTCTCGCTCGAGTGATTTTGGAGGCGAAGTAAGAGGTGAACTTCTCGCTAAGCTCGCCGAAGTTTTTGATCGATCTAGCGGGATGTGAGACGTATTGTTGGTCCCGATTAGTTGAGCGAGATCGGATAAAACTTGTATCAGCCTTCTAGGAAAAATCTAGAAGGGGGGTTGAATAGATTTTGATTTTTACAAATCTTCCAAGATTTATTCAAAGCACAAAAGTGACACAATGGGAAATTCAATTTAATCTCAACTTTATTAAGATCAAAAGAAAACCGATATTTTGGTTTTAACTTTGATTCTCAAATTAATCTTCAATTGATAAATCGGAAATTAAAATAAACAAGTAAGTAAATGAAAGCAATAAAAACAAAAGATTTATAATGGTTCGGATTATAACAATCCTACATCCACTCTCCTTCTTCAAACTTTGAAGAAGGGTCTCTTCTATCAACTTACTTACTCACTTTCAAGTACATCTTACAACTTACAAAGATCTTCAAATCTTCAAACTCCTAAATGATTCTCGTGAAATCTAACTCTAAAATAATAGAAGTGTATTTGAAGATGTATATGGAAGTGTTCTATAAACACTTAGAAAAATCTATGAAGAAATCATTGAAAACTATTTTGTGCTTTTTGAAAACTTTTGATTTGAGAGAATATATTGTTGAATTGATAACTCGTGGTGTTCTATATATTTTAATGAAGTGCCTAGACCTATTTATAAATCTAAAAGACAGTTAGTTTGTTAATTAGTTTTAACAAACTGAAAACCGCTCAACAAACTTATTCTTGAAAACTGCTTGCTCCTCATCGATTTTAACCTACTCATCTGCGGTGACTTGGTGAAGACTTGCCTTTCTTATTCTACACGGCTTGTCTTGACCTCGTCTCGAGCTCTTCATAATTGTCTCCTACAGATGACTAGATTTGAGCTTGTCTCCAGATGACTTGTAACTCCTAGTCTTCACCGACTTGATCGAGTCCTTGACCTAGTCCGATCGCCTTAGTACTAGAACTCGCCTCCGTGTTCTTCATAGTCATCTGCTCATCTCGAGTTGATCTTTTATCTCATCAAAACATTCTTGATCTAACAATTTCCCCCTTTTTGATGAAGTTAAAACCTACAAGAAAGAGACACACTCACAATGAAGTTAGTTTAGAGTTAATCAAGATTATTAGATAGGTATTTCGTAACACATTTTCACTTTAAACAAATTTATCCAAAATAAAGCACTTAATTCAAAAAAAAATTTAAAGACTTTTAGACTTTTTCAAAATATTTAGTCTTTCTTAAAAATTTAAGTCTTAGGACTTAGAAAAATTTTAAACCAAAAAGGTAATAATATTTTTTAAAGAAAAACTTTAAGAAATAAACCAAGTAAAACACATCAATCAAACATAAGTTTATTCACATCAAATTTACATGATACAAAAAGATCAGAAAAGTAAGAAGATAAAGAAAAGAAAATGATCCTTTGATCGGACTCCCATTGATAAGCTTCGAATGGCCAACCGGTGAAGACTCTCTTCCTTAGTTCCTTCAACTCTTCTTCACCCTTCACCCAGACTCTACCTCGGCCTTAGCAATGATGCCTTTGATCCAGCTTTATGTCTATAGAGCCATCGTGGTTAGTCTTGGGTCTGTCTTTTTCATAGGCTGGGCACACAGATCAGCATTAAAGACTTTGTCTGCTTCGACAATCAGCCGATGATATAGATCTGCATCTTCTTTTCGATCCACTCATGCCACCTAAGGTCCTCGCCCCGAGCCTGCAGAATCCGATCCCTTCAAGATGTACCAATGATACATCCATCTGGCCTCTAAATTCTTCTCTTTGTACTCCTTAAGCCATTTCCCCGACGACCTTCGAAGGATTGAGTGTCCGATGATATGGTCTCGAAATTAGCTTCTTCTCGCCCCCTTCATTTCCCATTTTCTTACTTCCTTACTCCACCTCATCTCCAGCCCCTTGTTCTTTTCATCAAACGCTTCCTTTCCCTTTCTCCATACCAAGCCTCGCTTCTTTCTTTATCCTCGCTTATCTCGCTCTTGGGGAGATTCGAGTAGTCGGGCTCTCTTTTTCTTTTCTCGGTCGAGTGGGCTTGAGACTTAGCACTTTGGCCGAGCCGGCTCTTCAACAAGCTTCCTTTGCCTTTTCCTTTTACCCCACTGCTTTTTTCCGACTCTTTTATTTTTGCCAGAAATGGGCGAGATCTATCCTCCTCTTCCTTCTTCCTTCGGCCTCATCTTCCCTCGGCGCTTCCTCCAATTGGCTGACCTCACCGGTGTAGTGCAGCCACTTTTCGATTTAATTCGAGCTTCTTCGTTGGTCCCGATTAGTTGAGCAGATTGAGAAAAAGTGTATCACCTTTTAGGAAAAATCTAGAAGGGGGTTGAATAGAATTTACAAATTTTCAAAATCTTTCAAAATTTATTCAAAGTACTGATTAACACAAATAAAATTCAATATTAATCTCAACTTTATTAAGATCAAAAGCAAACCGATATTCGTATTTTAACTTTGATTTTGAAATTAATCCTTGAAAAATAAATTGGAAATAGAATGTATAAGTAAATAAAAGCAAGAAAGAACACCGGATTTTATAGAGGTTCGGATTATAACAATCCTACATCCACTCTCCTTCTCCAACTTGAAGAAGAGACCACTTACTACTTACAACTTACAATTTTCTTCAAATCTTCAAAATACTCCTAACTCCTTCTTGTGAATCTAAGAATTACAGTGAATAATGGATTTTTGAAGATTATATAGGAGAAGTGTTCTATAAACACTTGAAACTTTTGAAAACTCTTTTGAAAACACTTGTGAATTGAGATTGAAATCAATAGTGAATAGTGTGAAAAATCAAATTTGCATTAGTGTATTGAAAAATCAAACTAGACCTATTTATAAGTCTCGAAAAGACAGTTAGTTTGTTAGTCGGTTCTAACAAATCGAAACCGCTCAACAAACTTAATCTTGAAAGCTGCTCTTGACCTCACTGATTTCTTCTACTCGTCTAAGTGACTTGGTGAAGACTCGCCTTTCTTATTCTACTCGGCTTGTCTTGACCTCGCCTCGAGCTCTTCATAATTGTCTCCTGCAGATGACTAGACTTGAGCTTGTCTCCCGATGACTTGCAATTTACGATCTCCACTGACTTAACCAGCCTTGACCTAGTCTCGATCACTTAGTATGAGCACTGATCTCAGCTTTTCTTCATACTTGTCCGCTCATCCGGATTGATCTTTTAACTCATGAAAACTTTACTTGATCTAACAATTTCCCCTTTTGATGAAGTTAAAACCTACAAGAAAGAGACACACTCACAATGAAGTTAGTTTAGAGTTAATCAAGATTTATCAAATAAGTATATCGAACACATTTTCACTTTAATCGATTAATCCAATCATAAAGTATTTTAAAAAAATTTAAGTCTTTTAGACTTTAAAAACATTTTAGACTTAGGACTTAGAAAATATTAGACTTAGAAAAATTTTGAAAAATTTCAAATGAGATGATAAATTTCTCGATGATTTATACTTAGAATAATTTTTAAGTTCTCTTAAAGCAAAAACTTTAAGAAAATAACACAAGTAAAACTCATAAGTCAAACATAGATTTATTCACATCAAATTTACAGGATACAAAAAGATCAAAAAATAAGAAGATAAAGAAAAGAAAATGATCCCGTAATCGGACTCCCCACCGATTAGGTTCAGGAATGGCCAACCAGTGAAGACCCTTTTCCTTAGCTTCTTGAGCTCTTCTTCATCCTTCAACCCCGACTCCACTTCAGCTTTGGCAATGATGCCTTTAATCCAATTCATATCAATTGAGCCATCGGGGTTGGTCTTGGGTCTACCTGTCTCATAGGCCGGGCACAAAGATCGGCATTGAAGAATTTATCGCCTTCGACAAGCAGCCTTTGGTAGAGATCTTTGTCTTCTTTTTCGATCCACTCGTGCCACCTCGTGTCCTCGTCTTGTCTTCTTGAATCGACCCCTTGAGAATTTACAGTGATACATCCATCTCGGCGTCCAAATTCTTCTCCTTGTACTCTTTGAAAAGTTTACTGACGACCTTTGGGGGTTGAATGTCCGATGATAAGGCCTAAAGTCGGCTTCGTCGCCCCTTTCATTTCTCACTTTCTTACCTCCTTACTCCACCTCATCTCAAGCCCTTTATTTTTCTTTTTCAGCTTCTTCCTCTCCCTTTCTCCATAGAACGCCGCTCTCTCATGATCCCGCTGATATGTTCCTCAGTGATTAGAGTAGTCGGCTCCCTTTTCCTCTTTTCGGACAAGATGGGCACTTTGGCTTGAGCCGCTCTTCAACAACTTTCCCATTGCCCTTTCCTTTCACCTTAGCTGCTGATTTTTCAGACTCTTTGATTTTTGCAAGCACTGGGTAGACTTGTCTTCCTCTTCCTTCTTCCTCCTTGCCTCATCCTCCCTCAAGGCTTCCTCCATTGGCTGACCCTCACCAAGTGCGGCAACTCATCGGATTTGATACGAGCTTCCTCCCTCGCTGCCTCCACTCTGTTGTCTGGCTTTTGTATCAACTTTCTTTCTTGTCTCATCCACCACACTGTGAGTGCCTGCTCTCTTTCTTTCACCTCCTCTTCCCCCTTTTTCACTTCATCGCCTAAGGTAGTCACTTCTGCCTCCGAGATCCTTGCATTTTACTCTGAAGTCCGACTTATCCAGAGCCAATGAGTCCACCACGATGGCATTGTAATCTGTGACCTGACTTTTCAGCCCTTGTACCTCCTCCTCCAAGACTTTCACCTTCTCAAGAAGAACAGAGAGTTAGTAATAGAGGTAATTTTCTCGAGTGAGATTTACCTCTACATCCCTCATGTTTGAGATCATCGTCTAGGTGACTGCCTTTACCATCTTCTTCGTCTTCTTTTTCATCTTCTTCTCAAAAGCTTACTTTATTTTCTTTTCCATTTGAGCTATGATAGAAGAGATGGCTGAAGTGGGGCTTAGATCACTATCCTCATCCTCAAGAGGATTCGGATGAGGAGGAAGTGGGAGTATGGGGTTCGTAAATTTGGGGGAGAGGGACTCGGTGAGCTCATCTCGGATATCTTCCAGAAAGAGTAGGAGGTTATGTCTATTTACGGTGGAGGTGTGGTTTGTGTTGGAGAAGTGGAAGGTTGAGTTTCGGATGGTGGTATGGTAGATGAGGTAGGCTGTTCAATTTGTGGGATGATGGTGGGAGTGGGGGTGATTTCGGGTTGGGTGGGAGTGGGGATGGTTTCGGATGGGGTTGTGGTTGATTCAGTTGGATTTGGACTGTGGGAGTTTGGACTGATAATATGGGGCAACCGTGGTCATTGAAGAGGCTCGAGGTGCCGTGGGACACACCTCTTCATTGCCGTGGGGATTGTGTAAGAGAGAGAGATGAATTGGTACCTTCCTCCCGAATGGGAGAGAGTGCAGCTTCCTTGGCCGGAGAAGAAGGAACATTCAGCTTTGCAACCTCGGGTGCAATCTTCAAGACCGGAACCTCTTCAGAAGTAAGGTTGAGGTTTCCATCCGTCGGCCTCGAGCCGCTCGAGGATTCGGATGTCTGGAGGACCTCCTCGAAGGATGAACTGATTGTCTTCATCTGAATCCTCGATCAAGTTGGCCGGTAGTAGCTTGCATTTACTCGGTAGATGGCTTCTTCTTTGAGGCTTTGACAAGCCTCCTCCCGGACCTCCACCTTGGAGACCTCACCGCAGCTTGCCGCCTCCTCACTGTCACTTCAACAACTGGATCCTCGGCTGGTAGTGCTTCATTGCTGGCTCGGCAACCTCATCCGCTGGAAGTTGAGGTTCAGCCGCTTGCCTCGAGCCACCGCGGCCGCCGCCTCGCTCTCTCTGTCTCCTCGCATCATCGACTCATCATCGTAGTCTGCATTCCACTAATCCTTTCATTCTTCATCAACAAGCCTTTTCGCTTAGAATACTTCTTCAGCCCTTCCCTTGTCTCAAACCTATTGTTCAAACCTTCCATCAACACCGTGATCTTGTTAAACAAGCTCACGGTTGAAGAAGTTATCCATCTCCTCCATCGTGGTTATACAATGACCTCAGCTTCTCCTCCTTCAAATTTCTCCTAAACAACAAATCAACCCAATCTACTAGTACTCTATCAAAAATGGCCCTCATACAACACAAACGTGATTTTGTCACTCCATCATGGGAGCTTTGATCTCCTAGGATTGACTTGGTCACGATTGTCATCAAGAATCTAAACTTCCTCCTTAGCATATGTTTCTTCAAATCTCTCCTTACCCTCTCGTAAGTTACCCTTGCAAAAATATCAAATGACTCCTCCCATTCATCCTCCTTATACGACAGAGGGTTTACCTCTTCCATTGATGTATCAAAAGTTCTCGCCACATTTTCCTTCGTATACTCCAGCTTGGGTACCTTCTACTGCCGTCGTGAAACTGTTCTCTGTGAACACGCTATTGGCCGTAAACTCGCTCCAATGAAATCTGCAGCTTTGTTTTGTGGTGATTTGAGTGAGCAAAATCCGCGCAACCTCGAAGCTTCCAATAATCCTAAGATTTCTCTGGATTCTCTGTCATTAGTTGTGTCAAAATCCACGAACATTTCTTCCTTAAGCTTATTCTTCACAATCTTTGAATTCATTTTGAAATCAGATTTTGCAGAGGTTATGTAAGTAGGGGTTTTGGTGTTTGAGAAGAAGAGGATGCCATTGAAATTTTTTTTGAGAGATTGAAAATATTGCAGTAATTTTCTCGAACAGTGAATGTGAAAGTGAATTTTAAAAATGAAGAAGGTAAGTTTTTAAACGAAGGGGAGAGAGAGGGAAAGTTGGGAAGATGATACGTGGCACGATCTCGTAGTTTTAATTTTAAACCGTTGATTTAAAAAGCGTGTGTAAAACATCGACGGTTTAGCGAGAAAATCACTTCAACTTCAGCGCGCGTGTCATGAACGCTGCGTCTTGAATTGCGTAAAAAGTAACCGTTTAACCTACGGATTAGACGACTAATAGACTTGCTTTATCGAAGTAATTAGTACTCGACGTAAGCAATAAGATGCCTTTCTTTGCAATCATGTATTCTATTTCAGACTTGGTAAATGCCGACTTGGTCAAAATGACCTTGTCTTGTATTTTTCAAAACTTTCTCCTAGTCCGATTTTGAAAAACACAATTTTTAAACACTATTTAACACAGTATTTTCAGTTTAGTCACTAGCATGATTATTTTGAAATAAGCGAGACTTATGAAATTTATTTGAAAATAATAAATTTTGAGGAAGGACAAAGGTGAGGATTTTCTCGATTGAAGAGATTAAGAGACAAAGCCGATATAATTGTTCCTACAAGCAAACTCATCAAAACTATTAGTAGCCGAGGTAGATCGATAGGGTGCAGATAGTCATCTGCTTTTCTAGAGATCGTGTGACTATTGTGCCTTAGTCCGATTTACCGAATGTCGAATAAGTAATCATCGTGTCGATAAGGTCAATATGACTAATCCTTGATTCTTGATTCCTAAAAAGGAAATCAATGATATTAGCTACCTGATTGTCCTTTGACTCATATCTAGTCGATAATTCTTTCTAGACATTAATTTAAAGAATAGGAATGAATGTAGAAATAAGGAATACATTTATCGATGCAAGCAAATTTAAAAATCAGATAAAGATGCATCAAGTAATCCTAGTTCTAAGCATAATTCTTTAAACCTAGACTCAGCCAATGGCTTTGTAAGAATGTCCGCTCTTTGTGATTCGGTGGCTATCTTCTCAATTCTAATGTCATTCTTCTCCACATGATCTCTAATGAAATGATGCCTAATGTCTATGTGCTTACATCTAGAATGCAGAACAAGATTATAAGTCATAAGTATTATACTATTACTATCACAAGAAATAGGAACAACTGATGTTTAAATATTATAATCTCTAAGTCATTGACTAATCCAGAGGAGTTGAGAGCAACAACATCCACCGCCATGTATTCACTTCGATTGTGGAGGTGGCAACAGATGTCTCTGCTTTCTTAGATAGCCAAGAAATTAATTTGTTGCCTAAGAATTGACAAGTTCCTGAAGTGGATTTCCTATCAATCTTACATCCTCCAAAGTCTCAATCGAATAACTTGTCACCAAAGTTGTCATCACCGGGTACCATAACCCTACTTGCAAGGTTCCTTTGAGATATTTAAGGATTTTCTTAACAGAGTCCAGATTAGTTTTCTTGAGATTAGACTGAATCTTGCACATACCCCAACCGCAAAGGCTATGTCCGGCCTACTTGCAGCTAGATAGAGAAGAGATCCAATCACCCATGATACTCCATTGCATCCGTGGGTATCCCTTGCTCATTCGAATCCATAGAGAAGTTAGTTGCCATAGGTATTTTAACTTCTCTACTAGTAGTCATCCCAAATTTCTCAATCGATCCTTAGCATATTTAGATCGATGTATAAAATACCCTTACTCATATGTTTAACCCGTAAGACTAGAAATTATGTTAATTCACCCATCATTGACATTTCAAACTCGTTTTCATGAGAATACTAAACTCTTCACATAATTTGATTAGGTGAACCAAAAATTATGTCATCTACATAAATTTGAACTAATAAGATGTTACCATCTACTTCCTTCCTAAACAAAGTTCTATCAGCCTTTACCTTTGAAAAACCATTTGATGTCAAGAAATCAGATAAGGTATCATACCAAGCTCTAGGAGCTTGTTTCAGTCCATATAGAGCTTTGTTGAGTTTATAGACCTTGTTATTGATCTTAAACCTGTGAGGCTGCTCTCCACATAGACTTCCTCAAGCAACACACCATTAAGGAAGGCAAACTTAACATCCATTTGAAAGACTTTGAAAATTTATATGCAAAGAAATGCCAAGAACAACCTTATTGCTTCTAATCGCAAGTGGAACATAGGTTTCATCATAGTCTATCCTCAGCATGTGAGTAACCTTGAGCTACCAATCTTGCCTTATTACGAACAATAATGTTGTTCTTATCTGCTTTGTTTTTAAACACCCACTTGGTGCCTATAATCTTTCTATGTAAGGGTCTTTCCACTAATTCCCAAACATTTTGCCTTTCAAACCGATGCGCTTCCTCTGCATGGTCATTATCCAATTTGGATCGAGATAGAGCTTCCTCAATAGACTTGGGTTCAAGGCGACACATAACATAACAATGAGACTTTCAGTCCAAAGCATCATTCGTGTCTCCGCACACTACTAGATGGGTCTCCTATAATCCGATCGATGGATGGTAGCTTCTCATCCTTTTGCCTATATGAGTAGAAGGATCCTCATCTTGAGTCTCGTGAGGCAACTCCTCTCGACTCTATCTTAGCCGACGTTTCTCTTCATCACCGACCCGGTTGATCACCGATGTCAAGGGTGTCTGTTTCGATGGAGTCTCGATCAAGTTGTCTTCGATTATCGATGGGGATTCTTCTTCATTTGATTACGAATCAAGACTAGGTAGATAGACAGCTTCTATGTTTAGTCTTGGATAGTTCAATCTTATCTAGACTTTCAGTAAATTTGGTTCACTTTATCTCGAGAAGGAATATAACTCATCAAAGACAACATGAGGAGTTTCCTCCACACAAAGGGTTGTCTTGTTAAAAACTCTAAATGCCTTGGAAGTGTTGGAATATCCCAAGAATATTCCATCACCGCCTTAGCATTAAAAGTTCTTAACTTAGATTTCTCATTGTTATGGATAAAACACTTACAACCAAAAGCTTCAAATATGAGATTCTTGGAATCTTACCCTTCCAAATCTCATATGGAGTCTTACCCTTGTCTTTAACAACTAAACACCCGTTCGGG
Organism: Paraleonurus japonicus; assembly: GCA_030762865.1. Classification (NCBI taxonomy): domain Eukaryota; kingdom Viridiplantae; phylum Streptophyta; class Magnoliopsida; order Lamiales; family Lamiaceae; genus Paraleonurus; species Paraleonurus japonicus. Next base: position 32,199,775 of record CM061052.1, read on the forward strand.
TATGACAAGCCGTGTTGATGGCTTCACTGAACTCGTGAGGGGTTTCATACTCACTAACATGCTCTTGGCCGCTTCCTTCAAGGTTCTATTCCTTCTCTTAACCACTCCATTTTGTTGAGGAGTTCTTACTGAAGATGTCTCATGAATAATTCCACACTCATTGAAAAAGTTAGATAAACAAGAATTCAAAATTCTATGCCCTTATCACTTCTTATTTTAATAATATTAACACCCTTTTCATTCCGAATACTGTCTCAACAGATCGGGGATCTTGTTTATAGTCTCATTTTTCTTGAAAAGAAATATAACCCAAGTGTATCTTGAAAAGTCATCTACTACAACAAGAGTATATTTCCTTCCACCGAAACCGAGAGGAGAAACGAGTCCAAACAGATCCAGATAAAGTAGTTGCAAAACTCTTTCGGATGAAGAGGTGTTAATACTCTTAAATGAGTGTCTAGCCTGTTTACCTTTCTCGACAAGCATCACATTTAAGATCTGTGGATAAAAGTTTCTCAGTAATCCCTTAACAAGGTTCTTTTTAGCCACTTACTAAGGGTTTTGAAATTCAAATGACTAAGCCTCTTGTGCCATAGCCACCGAGATCATCTCCACCCTTAGCTATCAGACAAGTATCTTTAGGACAACTATTAAAGTTGGCCACATAGACATTACCATGTCTCAAGCCGCTTAAAAGTACCTTATCTCGAGGAATTATCTAAGATATCACATTTATCCTTAGAAAATTTGACAAGAAAACCTTTATCACAAAGCTGGGAAAAAAATAGCAGATTATGTTTCAAACCTTCAACAAAATATACCTCTAATACCTGAATATCCTTGATAATCGTAGTACCTACTATTTTAGTCGACCACAATTATTGTCTCCAAATAATACTCTTGGACCATCAATGTTCTGGAAATTTGATAACAGCCTCTTGTTATGAGTCATGTGTTGTGAACAACCACTATTAATGTACCATATGGAAGCTAAGATCTCTTCCTTGAGTGATGATCCTCGTGAATCTGAAAAATAGATTAGTTATAAGGTACCCTATTAATCTTGGGTGCTTGAAGGTCAAGCATCACTTTAGGTAACCAGATAAAGATCTCATCTCCAAATAATAAATCGACTTGGTCTCTCTACCAAATCTGTCTACAATTGTATCACTTTTAAATGATAACTTGTTGTATTGCATTTAGTAATTTTCTGAACTTAGGAAATGTGGGATAACATCTCGCTTCTCCCATCAAAAGTGTTGGTCTCGATTAGTTGAGTAGATTAGGTGAAAAGTGTATCACCTTATAGCAAAAATCTAGAAGGGGGTTGAATAGATTTTTGAGATTTTTCAAATCTATCAAAAATTTATTCAAAGTATCAAAGTACACACGGAATTTTAAGATTAATCTCAACTTTTAATAAGATCAAAAGCAACACCGATATTCAGATCTTAACTTTAATTCTAAAATTAAACTTTGAACAACAAATTGTAACTTGAACAGAAATATAAATGAAAGCAAAGAAAGAACACCGTATTTTATAGTGGTTCGGATTATAACAATCCTACATCCACTCTTCTTCTCCAAACTTTGAAGAAGGGTCTCCACTAGCCGCTTACTCACTTACTTTACAATCTTTACAACTTACAACTTGATCTTCAATTCTTCAAGAATGCTAATCAAACTTCTAAAATCTAACTCTAAGAATAAGAAGTGTTTTTGAAGTTGTGAAGTGAAGTGTTCTATAAACACTTGAAAATATTTGAAAACACTTTTGAAAATACTTTGTGAATCGAATAGTGAATAGTATGAAAAATCAGATTTGCATAAGTGTATTGATAAATAAAATCTAGACCTATTTATAAGTCTCGAAAAGACAGTTAGTTTGTTAGTCGGTTCTAACAAACTGGAAACCGCTCAACAAACTTAATCTTGGAAGCGCTCTTGACCTCGGCTTATTTTTCCTACTCGTCATAGAAATGACTTGGTGAAGACTTGTCTTTCTTATTCTACTCGGCTTGTCTTGACCTCGCCTCGAGCTCTTCATGATCGTCTCCCGCAGATGACTAGATTTGAGCTTGTCTCCGGATAACTTGCAACTTTAGATTCTCGGACCACCTAATCAGCCCTTGACCCGGTCCGATCGGCTTAGTACCGAACTCGAATCGAGCCGTTTCATCAACGTTGTTCCGCTTATCTCGGATTGATCTTTTAACTCATCAAAACTCTACTTGGTTTAACAATTTCCTTTTTGATGAAGTTAATACCTACAAGAAAGAGACACACTCAGTGAAGTTAGTTTAGAGTTAATCAAGATTTATAGGTACATCGTAACACATTTACACTTTAATCAGATTCACAAAGCACCTTAAAAAATCTTCTAATTTTTTTAAAGAACTTTTAAGTCTTAAGAAAAATTAGGCTTAGAAAAATTTTGAAAACTTTAAGTCCGAGAAGATAAATTTTTCAGATGACTTGTACTTAGAAAAATTTTAAGTTTTTCTTAAAGCGTAAAAACTTTTTTAAAAAAACAAGTAATTCACAAAAGTTCAGATATATTCATTCATAGATTTACTGATTTACAATAATCAAAGGATAAAAATATAAGGAAAAGAAAATGATCCTTTATCGATTCCCACCGATTGGCTTCAGAATAGCCAACTAGGTAAATACTCTCTTCCTCGCCTTCTTAAGCTCCTCTTCGCCTTTCAACCAAGACTCCACCGGCTTTGGCAATGATGCCTTTGATCCAGTTCATGTCGATTGAGCCGTCTGATTGGTCTTGGGCCTCCTTTCTCATAGGCCGGAGCACAAAGATTCGCATTGAAAAACTTGTCTGCTTCCACCGGAGCCTTTGATATAGATCTTTGTCCTCCTTCTCTATCCACTCATGCCACTTTAGGTCCTCGTCCGGCTCGCTGAATCAGACCCCTTCAGGATGTACCAATGATACATCCATCTCGGCGTCTAAATTCTTTTCCTTGTATTTCTTGAAGAGTTTACCAATGACGACCTTGGGTGGATTGAGTGTCCTCGTGATAGGGCTCGAAATCTGCCTCATCTACCTCCTTCATCTCCCATTTCCTTACATCTCTCGCTCCATCTCATCTCCAGTCCCTTGCTCTTCTTCTTCAGCCTTTTTCCTTTCTCTTTTCCATAGAAAGCTCGCTTCTCTCATGATCCTACCGATCTATTCTTCGTGCAAAGTTATAGTAGTCGCTCCTCTTCCTTTTCTCAAGCCGTGAGCTTAGGACTTAGAACTTTCTTTGGAGCAGACTCCTCGATCAGCTTCCCCTTCCCACTTCCCTTTCACCTCACTGCTTTTGTCTCGATTCTTTTAATTTTGTCACAAATGAACAGCTCCTCTCTTCTTCTTCTTTCCTCCTCCTCTCCTCATCTTCCTTCAATGCTTCCTCAAGTTGGGTGACCCTCGGTGAAGTGCGGCTTGACTCATCGGATTTTATGCGAGCTTCCTCCTGTTGCCTCCAACTCAGCATGCTAGCTTTCGTGTCGACCTTGCTCTTCGTCTCATCCAACACACTGTGAGTGCCAACTCTCTTTCCTTCACCTCATTTTCCCCTTTTTGACCTCATCAGCCAAGGTAGTCATCTTTATCTCCAAATTGGTGCATTTAGCCTAAGTCCGACTTGTCCAAGGCCAATGAGTCCACCACTATGGAGTTGTATTCAGACACTTGAGTTTTCAGCCCTTTTACTTCCTCCTCCATAGCCTGTCACCTTATCGGCAAGAAGCATTTAGTTATAGAAGTAATCTTTTCAGTTAGATTTACCTCTACTTCCCGCATGTTTGTAATCATCGCCTCGGATGACCTCTTCACCATTTTCTTTGTCCGCCTCTACAACTTCTTTTCAAACGCTTGCTTCATCTTCCCTCCATTTGAGTGATAATAGAAGTGATAGCAGAGGTGGGGCTTAAGTCACTTTCCTCATCCTCGGATGAGGATTCGGATGAAGAAGAGGTGGGAGTGTGGAGTTCGAAATTTGGGGGTGAGGAATAGGTGAACTCATTTGGATGTCTTCTAAGAAGGGATATGAGGTGATGTGTATTTCGGGTGGAGGTGTGAAGTGTTGAGTTTCGGATGGAGTGGGGGTGGATGTAGTGGGTGGCTCAATTTGTGGAGAGATGGTGGGGGTGAGGGTAGTTTCGTGTTGGGTGGAAGTGGGGATGGTTTGATTGAGTGGCGGTGGGGATGGTTTGAGATGTGGTTTGGGTGTATGGGACAAGCGTGGCTGTTTTAGAGGTTCGGAGGTGCCGGCCGTGCACACCTCTTCATTGCCATGTGAAGATTTTGAAGGAGAGGGAGATGAAGTAGTACCTTCCTCTTGAATGGGAGAAAGTATAGTTTCCTTGGGTGGAGAGGATGGGACATCCACTGTGCAACCTCGCGATTTCTAGCATGAGTACTTCTTCGGCAAGAGGGTAGTGGCTTCCATCGAAGACTAGAGCCGCTAGAAGACTCAGACGTCTGGAGGACCTCCTGCGAAGAATAAACTGGTTATCTTCATCGAGTCCTCATCTTTCTATTGGCTGGTAGTTAGCTCATCGGTACCCTATCTGCGGCTCCGACCAGGCCTCCTCCTTGACCTCCTCCATGTTGGAGACCTTACGAGATTCTTGCCTCCTCATTTGTTACTTCTACAACACTGGATCCTCGTTTGTTTGAGCTTCGTGGCTGGCTCGGCCACCCATTCTTGGAGGTTGGGGTTCGGGCCATCGCCTATATACTATCAAGTGCTAGTTGCTCCTCTCGCTTCGAGCATCATCCGACTCATCATCCGAGTAAGGCAGCCCTCCAATCCTTTCATCCTTTGTACAAGCCTTTTTGCTTTGAATATTTCTTTAAGCCTTCCCTCGTCTCAAATCTCTTATTCAGCCCTTCCATCAACACCGTGATTTTATTAAATAAACTCACGGTTGAGGTAACTGTCCAATCTCCATCGGTTGGGTTGAACAACAACCTCAGCTTCCCTCCTTCAGACCTCCTAAACAATAAATCTACCCAATCCACCTGAACTCCATCAAAAATAGCTCTCATGCAACACAACCGTGACTTCGTCACTCCATCATGGGAGCTTTGATCTCCTAGGATTGACTTGGTTACGATTGTCATGAGCAGCCAAAATCTTCTCCTCAACATATGCTTTTTCAAATCTCTCCTAACTCCCCGTAGGTAATTCTAGCAAACAGATCGAACGATTCTTCCCAATCGTTTTCCTTATACAACAGAGGATTAACTCCTTCCATAGAAGTATCCGAGAATCCTTGCCACATTTTCCTTCGAGTACTCCAATTGAGTACCTTCGATGATCGTTTTGAATCCATTCTCTGTAAACTCGCTTCGTGCAAGAAATTTCTGCTCCAATGAAATTAGCGGTTTTGTTCTCGCGGAGATTTAAACGAACAAAATCCTCGTAATCTTGAGGCTTCCAACTTGATCCGATAATCTCTCTGGATTCTCTGTCATTTGTAGTCTCAAAATCTACAAACATTTCAGCTTTCAATTTATTTTTGATGAATCAAAGCATTTTGAAATCGAATTTGAAGCGGATATATATGTAGGAGGTTTTGGTGTTTGAGAAGAAGAGGATGCCATTGTTAAGTTTTTGAGAGTAAGAAAATTTGAGTAAATTTTGAGAACAGGGGAATTGTGAAAGTAAAATTTTAAAATGCGAAGAAGGTAAGTTTTTAAACGAGGGGAGAGAGAGGGAAAGTTGGGAAATCGAAACGTGGCACGATCTCGAGTTTTGATTTTGAACCGTTGATTGAAAAAGCGCGTGTAAAATATTGACGGTTTTGCGAGAAAATCGCCAATTCGTGACGCGTAACCTTCACGCGTCTTGAATTGCGTAAAAAGTAACCGTTTAACCTACTGATTAGACGGCTAATAGACTTCTTGTATCAGAAGTAATTAGTATACAGACGTAAGCAATGAGATGTCTTACTTAGTACTCGGGTATTCTATTTCGACTTGATAAAATGTCGACTTGGTCAAAATGACCTTGTCTTATATTTTTCAAAACCTCTCTCCTAGTTTGATTTTTAAAAAACGTTTAAGGTATAACACATTATTACTTGAAATACATGTACTTAAGAATTTTATTTAAAAACAACGATTTTGAGGAAAAACAAAGATGAAGGTTTTGAATGAAGAGATTTATGAGACTAATGTGGTATACCTGTTCCTCGCAAACAAACTCATCAAAACTATTAGTAGCTGGGGTAGATCGAGATAGGGTGCGAGTAATCATCTATTTTCTCGAAATCGATGACTATTGTGCCCTAGTCTCGATTTACCAAATGTCGATAAGTAATCAAGTCGGATAAGGTCAATATGACAAATCCTTGATTCTTGATTCCTAAAAGGAGATCAATGATATCGGCTACCCGATTGTCCTTTGACACATATCTAGTCGATAAGTCTTTCTATACATTAATTTAAAGAAAAGACCAGAAAAAAGAAATACAAATAATGATGCAAACATTTTAGAAACCAGCCAAGGATGCATCAAGTAATCCTAATTCTAAGCACAATTCTTTAAACCTAGTCTCACTAATGGTTTTGTAAGAATGTCGGCTCTTTGAGATTCAGTGGCTATTTTCTCAATCCCGATGTCATTCTTCTCAACATGATATCTAATGAAATGATGTCTAATATCTATATGCTTACATCTAGAATGCAGAACAGATTGTAAGTCATTGCTATTGCACTATTACTATCACAAGAAATAGGAACAATGATGTTTGAATATTATAATCTCTAAGCCGTTGACTAATCCAGAGGAGTTGTGAGCAACAACTTCCAAATGCCATGTATTCGGCTTGAGTTGAGGAGGTGGCAACAGATGTTTGTTTCTTAGATAACCAAGAAATTAATTTGTTGCCTAAGAATTGTGAGTCCACGAAGTGGATTTCCTATCAATCTTACATCCTCCAAAATACAATCAATAACCTGTCAGCTCAAGGTTGTCATCACCGGGTACCATAACTCTACTTGCAAGGTTCCTTTGAGATATTTAAGAATTTTCTTAGCCGTCTCCGGATGAGTTTTCTTGGGATTAGACTGAAATCTTGCACATACCCCAACCGCAAAGGCTATGTCTGGCCTACTTGCGGTAAGATATAGAAGAGATCCAATCAGTCCACGATACTCCGTTGCATCGGTGGGTATCTCGCTCATCTCGAATCTCTAGAGAAGTTAGTTGCCATAGGTATTTTAACTTCTCTCGCTAGTAGTCATTCCAAATTTCTCAATCAGATCCTTAGCATATTTAGACTGATGTATAAATATACCCTTACTCATCTGCTTTTATCCGTAAGCCTAGAAAGTATGTTAATTAACCTATCATTGACATTTCAAACCTGTTTTTCATGAGACTGCTAAACTCTTCACATAGTTTCGTATTAGGTGAACCAAAGATTATGTCATCTACATAAATTTGAACTAATAAGATGTTTCCATCTACTTCCTTTCTAAACAAAGCTCTATCAATCTTGCCTTTTGAAAATCCATTTGATGTCAAGAAATCAGATAAGGTATCATACCAAGCTCTGGGAGCTTGTTTGACCATATAGAGCTTTGTTGAGTTTATAGACCTTGTTATTGATCTTAAACCCAGGAGGCTGCTCCACATAGACTTCCTCAAGCAACACACCATTAAGGAAAGCAGACTTAACATCCATTTGAAAGACTTTGAAAGATTTATATGCAACAAATGCCAAGAATAACCTTATTGCTTCTAATCGCAACTGGAGCATAGGTTTCATCATAGTCTATCCCCTCGATCGTGTGAGTAACCTTGTGCAACCAATCTTGCCTTATTTCGAACAATAATGTTGTTCTCATCTGCTTTTGTTTTTAAACATCCATTTGGTGCCTATAATCTTTCTGTAATGGTCTTTCCACTAATTCCCATACACTTTGCCTTTCAAACTGATGCTTCCTCTGCATGGCGCTTATCGATTTGGGTCCGATAGAGCTTCCTCAATAGACTTGAGTTCAAGAAGCGACACATAACACTGAAAAGACTTTCGTAGTCGGCATCATTCGTGTCTACACACTACTAGATGGGTCTCCTATAATCCGATCCGATGGATGGCAGCTTCTCATCCTTTTGCCTATATGAGGAGAAGGATCCTCATCTTAAGTCTCGGTAGGCAACTCCTCGACTCAACCTCGGTGACGTTCCCCCTTCATCACCGACCCCCTGATCACCGACGTCAAGGATGTCTCGATGCGATGGAGTCTCGATCGAAGTTGTCTTCGATTATCGATGGGGATTCTTCTTCATCTCGATTCGAATCAAGACTAGGTAGATAGACGCTTCTATGTTTAGTCTTGGATAGTTCAATTTTATCTAGTCTTTCATGAATTTGATTCACTTTATCTCGAGAAAGAATACAACTCATAAAAACAACATGAGGGGTTTCTTCCACACAAAGAGTTGTCTTGTTAAAAACTCTAAATGCCTTGGAAGTGTTAGAATATCCCAAGAATATTCCATCGAGTTGCCTTAGCATCAAAGGTTCTTAACTTAGATTTCCCATTGTTATGGATAAAACACTTACAAGCAAAAGCTTTGAAATATGAGATTCTTGGAATCTTACCCTTCCAAATCTCATATGGAGTCTTACCCTTGTCTTTGACAACTAAGCACCTGTTCGGTGTAACAAGTGTGTTGATGGCTTCACCCGTAACTCGTGAGGGGTATCATACTCACCAACATGCTCCCGGCCGCTTCCTTCAAGGTTCTATTCCTTCTCTCAACCACTCCATTTTGTTGAGGAGTTCTTGCTGAAGATGTCTCATGAATAATTCCACACTCATTGAAAAAGTTAGATAAACAGGAATTCAAAAATTTTGTGCCCTTATCACTCCTTATTTTAATAATATTAACACCCTTTTCATTACGAATGCATGCGAGCAGATCGGGGATCTTGTTCATCGTCTCAATTTTCTTGAAAAGAAATATAACCCAAGTGTATCTAGAAAAGTCATCTACTACAACAAGAGTATATTTCCTTCCACCGAAACCGAGAGGAGAAACAGTCCAAACAGATCCGAGATGAAGTAGTTGCAACACTCTTTCGGATGAAGAGGAGTTAATACTCTTAAATGAGTGTCTAGGTTGTTTACCTTTCGACAAGCATCACATTTAAGATCAGTGGATAAAAGTTTTTCAGGTAATCCCTTGACAAGGTTCTTTTAGCTTGACTTACTAAGAGTCTTGAAATTCGAGATGACTAAGCCTCTTGTGCCATAGCCAGTGAGATCTTCTCCACCCTTAGCTATCGGCAGGTATCTTTGGGACAACTATTAAAGTTGGCCACATAGACATTGCCATGTACGAAGCCGCTTAAAAGTACCTTATCTGAAGAATTATCTAAAATATCACATTTATCCCTTGAAAATTTGACAAGAAAACCTTTATCACACAGTGAGAAAGCAGATAATGATTATGTTTCAAACCTTCAACAAAATATACCTCGAATACACGAATATCCTTGATAATAAGAGTACCAACACCTTTAGTCGACCACAATTATTGTCACCAAATAAGACTCTTGGACCATCAATGCTTTGGAAATTTGATAACATCCTCTTGTTATGGGTCATGTGTTGTGAACAACCACTATCAATGTACCATATTGAAGCTAAGATCTCTTCCTTGAGTGATGATCCTGTGTATCTGAAAAACAGATCAATTGTAAGGTACCCTAGTGATCTTGGGTCCTTGAAGGTCAAGTATCACTTTAGGTAACCAAATAAACACCTCATCTCTAAGCAATAAATCGAGACTTGGTTTTTCTACCAAATCGCTACAATTGTATCACTTTTGAATGATAACTTGTTGTATTCAGATTGAGTAATTTTCCTAAACTTAGGAAATGTGGGATAGCATCTGCTCCTTCCATCAAAAGAATTATAATAAGAATTTCTTCTTATTTTGGTTCTTGGGTTTCTCCTAGTCTCGATAAGGAGTCCTCAGCCTGAATTTTTGTTTTCAGGTGGGAGATGCGATCCTTATCGATTAGTTGGTTTCCAAGGACCAATTTTAACCTCTTTTGATTGATCGGATGCTTTCACAAATTTCCTAGGTTTTTGTACATCTGATTTATTATTCCTATCATAACCAAGACCTGTTTTGTCATGGGATTTCTGGGAGGTATTAAAGATATGGTCTATTGCCGATTGTGAATTATTATGTTGACTAATTTTGAAGACAAGCTTCTCATTGTGTTTCTTAATTGATTAATTTTCAAGACAGATCGCTTCAAATTTGTCTTTTAAAGTTTTCAATTCATTTTCTAACCTTTCAGATAAGCTAGCTGATGTACTAGCCTCGGCTGAGGAAAACATTCCCCCTTGGATGTTTCCTCGGTTTACGACGATTCATCACCGCTTGCCTTTAATTAGAATTTGAATTTGATCCTTTAAAGCCAAATTTTCTGTCTCTAGCTGTTTATAAGCAGCCAGAGATGTCTTTAAATCTCTTAATAATTCATGGATACATGATTCGATCATGATTAGATGCGGATCGACATGAATCATTATCTCAAGATGAATAGTAGATTACCTCTTTAGCCATGAGACAGACTTCATCATCCGATCCGAAATCGAGATGAGGATGATGATGATGATGATGATTTCTTTGGCTCCTTTTCTTCAGCCAACAAAGACCTTTGATCTGCAAACCTCTGTCTCTCTTCTTCCTCTTTTCTTCCCTTTCCTTAGGAGTCGAGTTGAGGACAATCATAGCTGAAATGTCTGGCTTGTTGCATGTGTAACAAGTATCACTCTGTCCGATCTAGGGTGGAAGGATTTCTTCGACCGGTGATCTCGTATCTTCTTGTGCAACCTGCTTTTGTCATCATCTGTTGACTCATCTTCCTTTCTACCCGATCTCGGATCTTGATTTATCCTTTCTGCAAATCTCAATTTATTTCTTTTATACTTCATTCTCAATTTATCATACCTCTTAGTGAGCAGAGCCATCTGCTCCTTCAAAGATAGATCAACTCCTATAGACTCTGTTGAAACCTTGTCTTCTTTCTTGACAAAGGCAACAGACTTGGATGAGGTACTCGACTCCATCTCATCCTCCTCGTCTTCTATTTGAATATCATATTCTAGAGCTTTAAGATGTGAAAACAAAGTATGGTGAGTAATAGAAGATAAATCTTTAGTAGCCTTAAGGATATTGGATTTCTCCCTCCATCTCTTGGTTAATGATCTCGGAATCTTGTTATTAATCTCCTTTTACGTATAATTCTTTCCAAGGTCAGCTGCTTTGTTGAGAAAGATTGGTCAACCTTACATCTAACCGATCCACAGACTCATTTTCCTTCATTTTGAATGTCTCAAATGCATGCAAGATCGATGCACTTGTTCTCTTTAACTTGTTCGAGATCCTTCACAAACATTGGCTAGAGTCCGCCACATTTCTTTAGCAGCTTTTGCATCTCTTAACCTTTTCTATCCAATCTTTATTTAGAGTCTCAATGATTTCAGTTCGAGCTACTTGATCAAGATTGTGGACCTTTCTTTCATCATTTGTCAATTCGTAACTCTTTTTCTCCCGTCTGGTTCTCGACTCAGGTGACTCACTCGATCTTTGGTGCCTCCATGATAAAATTTTATAGGTCCCTCTTCAAGAACCTCTTCCAACCTATCATGAATGGCCTATAGGTGATTCTCCATCCTAAATTTCCAGTAATCATAATCTTCAATAGAGAATTCAGGAAGATTCCTAGACTTCTTGTTTTTCCCCGATGACATGATGAAACAAAGAAACAAAATACTCCACAAACTAATTAGTAGCACTGCTAGTAGCAAATAAGAAAATGAAGAAAATCAAGATAATTTCGTAATCTTCTTTAAGACCTAAAATCAATATCGTAACAACTTAACACCGCTTTGATACCACTTGTTGGTCCCGATTAGTTGAGTAGATTAGGTGAAAAGTGTATCACCTTCTAGCAAAAATCTAGAAGGGGGTTGAATAGATTTTTGAGATTTTTCAAATCTATCAAAAATTTATTCAAAGTATCAAAGTACACAATGGAATTTTAAGATTAATCTTAACTTTTAATAAGATCAAAAGCAACACCGATATTCAGATCTTAACTTTAATTCGAAATTAAACTTTGAACAACAAATTGTAACTTGAACAGTAAATATAAATGAAACCAAGAAAGAACACCAGACTTTACAGTGGTTCGGATTATAACAATCCTACATCCACTCTCCTTCTCCAAACTTTGAAGAAGGGTCTCCACTACCGCTTACTCACTTACTTTACAATCTTTACAACTTACAACTTGATCTTCAATTCTTCAAGAATGCTAATCAAACTTCTAAAATCTAACTCTAAGAATAAGAAGTGTTTTTGAAGTTGTGAAGTGAAGTGTTCTATAAACACTTGAAAATATTTGAAAACACTTTTGAAAATACTTTGTGAAGCCGAATAGTGAATAGTATGAAAAATCAGATTTGCATAAGTGTATTGATAAATAAAATCTAGACCTATTTATAAGTCCGAAATGACAGTTAGTTTGTTAGTCGGTTCTAACAAATCTGGAAATCAAGCTCAACAAACTTAATCTTGAAAGCGCTCTTGACCTCACCTGATTTTTCCTACTGTCTGCATTGTGACTTGGTGAAGACTTGCCTTTCTTATTCTACTCGGCTTGTCTTGACCTCGCCTCGAGCTCTTCATGATCGTCTCCTGCAGATGACTAGATTTGAGCTTGTCTCCAGATAACTTGCAACTTTAGATCTCCGGACATCACCTAATCGGCCCTTGACCCGGTCGATCGGCTTAGTACCGAACTCGAACTGAGCTGCTTCATCAACGTTATGCGCTTATACGGATTGATCTTTTAACTCATCAAAACTCTACTTGGTTTAACAAAAAGGATTATAATAAGAATTTCTTCTTATTATTTTGGTTCTTAGATTTCTCTTAGTCTTATAAGGAGACCTCATTTGAATTTTTGTTTTCAAGGCTGGGAGATGCGATCCTTACTTGACTAATTGGTTTCCAAGGACCAATTTTAACATCTTTAGAGTGATCAGATGCTTTTACAAATTTCCTAGGTTTCGAGCATCCGATTTATTATTTTTGTCATAACCAAGACCTCGTTTTGTCATGGGATTTTTGAGATGTATTAAAGATGTGATCTATTACCGATTGTGAATTATTAAGTTGACTAATTTTGAAGACTAACTTCTCATTATCTTTCTTAATTAATTCATTTTCAAGATGATTGCTTCAAATTTGTCTTTTAAAGTTTTCAATTCACTTTCTAATCTTTCAGGTAAGTTGGCTGATGTACTAGCCTCACTGGGGAAAACATTCCCCCTTGAATGTTTTCTCGGTTTGGATAGTTCATCACCGCTTTCCTTTAATTAGAATTTGAATTTGATCCTTTAAAGCCAAATTCTCTGTCTCTAGCTGTTTATAAGGAGCTAAAGATGTCTTTAAGTCTCTCAATAATTCATGAATAACGGTTTGATCATTATCGATGCAGATTTACAGGAATCATTATCAAGATGAATAATAGACTACCTCTTTAGCCATGAGACAGATTTCATCATCCGATCCGAAATCGATGAGGATGATGATGATGATGATTTTCTTGACTCCTTTTCTTCAGCTAGAAGAGCCCTTTGATCTGCAAATCTCCTGTCTCTTTTTTCCTTTTCTCTTCCCTTTCTTTAGGAGTCGGTGAGGACAATCATAAGAAGTGTCTGGCTTGTTGCATGTGTAGCAAGTGTCACTCCTATCTCGATTTAGAAATTTGGATGGATTTCTTTTGACAGGATCCGAATCTTCTCGCACTGGCTCCTGCTTTTGTCATCATCGTAGACTCATCTTCCTTTCTTCTTGATTTGGATCTCGATTTGTCCTTGCTCGCAAATCTCAATTTATTTCGTTTATACTTCATTCTTAATCTGTCATACCTTTTGGTGAGCAGAGCCATCTGCTCCTTCGAGAGATAGGTCAGCTCCTACAGACTCGATTGACATCTTGCCTTCTTTGTGACAAAGGCAACAGATTTGGATGAGGTGCTCGACTCCATCTCATCCTCTTCATCATCTATTTGAATGTCATACTCTAAAGCTTTAAGGTGAGAGAATAAGGTATGGTGAGTAATAGAAGATGAATTTTGAGTTGCTTTAAGGATATTGGATTTTTCTCTCCATCTCTTGGTTAATGATCTCTTATCTTGTTATTAATATCCTTCTCATCAGTATAGTTCTTTCCCGGATCATTTGCTTTGTTGAGGAGATTCGTCAACCTTACATCTAGCTGATCCACAGATTCATTTTCCTTCATCTTGAATGTATCAAAGGCGTGTAAAGCAGGTAGTTTATTCTCCTTTACTTGGTACGACCTTTCACGAGACATTTGCCGAGTTTGCCACATTTCTTTATGTTTTGCATCTTTTGACCTTCTCAATCCAGTCTTTACTCGAGTCTCAATGATTTCACTTCGAGCTACTTGATCTAGGTTGTGGATTTTCCTTTCATCATTTGTCGATTCGAGCTCTTTTTCTCTTGTCTAGTTACGGATTCACTTATTCGGTGCCATTGCTATTGCCTCCATGATAAAATTTTATAGGTCCTTCTTCAAGAACCTCCTCCATCCTATCATGGATAGCCTTGAGATGATATTCCATCCTGAATTTCCAATAATCATAATCTTCAATTGAAAATTCAGGTAGATTCCTGGATTTCTTGCTCTTGCACGAAGACATGATGAGATGGAAAAACAAAATACTCCACAAACTTGTTAGTAGCACAATTAGTAACAATAAAGAAGATGAAGAAAATCAAGAAAATTTCAGAATCTTTAGTCAAGACCTAAAATCAATATCGTAGCAGCTTAACCTGCTCTGATACCACTTGTTGGTCCCAATTAGTTGAGCAGATTGAGAAAAATGTGTATCGGCCTTCTAGGAAAAATCTAGAAGGGGGTTGAATAGATTTTTCGATTTTCAAAATCTTTGAGAATTTATTCAAAGTACCGATTAACACAGAGAAATTCAATATTAATCTCAACTTTATTAAGATCAAAAGCAAACCGATATATCTGATTTTAACTTTGATTACGAAATTAATCCTTGAACAATAAATTGGAAATAGAACAGATAAGTAAATAAAAGGAGTAAAGAACACGATTTTATAGTGGTTCGGATTATAACAATCCTACATCCACTCTCCTTCTCCAACTTGAAGAAGGGACCAGCTTACTACTTTCTTACTTCTGACTTACAACTTACAACTTACAATTTTCTTTAAATCTTCAAAATACTCCTAACTCCTTCATGTGAATCTAAGAATTACAGTGAATAATGGATTTTTGAAGATTACGGGAGAAGTGTTCTATAAACACTTGAAACTTTTGAAAACTCTTTTTGAAAACACTTGTGAATTGAGATTGAAATCTGAATAGTGAATAGTGTGAAAAATCAAATTTGCATTAATGTATTGAAAAATAAAACAAGACCTATTTATAAGTCCGAAAAGACAGTTAGTTTGTTAGTCGGTTCTAACAAAGCTGGAAAATGCTCAACAAACTTAATCTTGAAGCTGCTCTTGACCTCGGTGATTTCTTCTACTCGTCTCGCAAGCTGACTTGGTGAAGATTCGCCTTTCTTATTCTACTCGGCTTGCCTTGACCTCGCCTCGAGCTCTTCATAATTGTCTCCCGCAGATGACTAGACTTGAGCTTGTCTCCCGTTGACTTGCAATTTCGATCTCCGGTGACTTAACCAGTCCTTGACCTAGTCTGATCGGCTTAGTATGAGCACCGGATCTCAGCTTTTCTTCACACTTGTCTCGCTCATCTGGATTGATCTTTTAACTCATCAAAACTTTACTTGATCTAACATCTTTTCTGTCTCTCAGTACATCTTGGCCTTAGTGTCAACCTCTTTTTCTCGGTTTCATTCAAAGCATTGTGAGGGTCCGCTCTCTTCCTTGTACCTCCTGTTCCCCCTTTTTGACTTCATCGGCTAGGGTAGTCGGCTTCGTCTCGAGATCTTTGCATTTGACTCAAGTCTCGATTTATCTAAGGCTAATGAGTCTACTACAATGGCATTGTAGTCTCGTGACTTGGTTCTTTAACCCTTGCACCTCCTCCTCCAAGGCTTTCACCTTCTCGGCAAGAATAGAGTTAGTAATAGAAGTAATCTTTTGAATTAGATTTACCTCTACCTCTCTCATGTTGGAAATCATCGTCTCGGTGTCGCCTTCACCATCTTCCTTGTCTTCTTCTTCATCTTTTAGCAAAGGTTTGTTTAATCTTTTTCTCCATTTGAGCAACAATGGAAGAGATGGCTGAAGTTGGGCTAAGGCCACTATCCTCATCCTCGAAGATGATTCGGATGAGGAGGAAGTGGGAGTATGGGGTTCGAGATATTTGGGGAAGAGGATCGGTGAGCTCATCTAGATGTCCTCCGAGAAAATAGTAGGAAGGAATCTCAATTTCGGGAGGAGGTGTGGAAGTTTGAGTTTGGTGTGGCAGATGAGGTTGGTTGTTTAGTTTGTGGAATGGTGGAGGGAGTGGGGATGGATTCAGGTTGGGTGGGAGTAGGGATGGTTTCGGATGGAATTGGGATGGTTTCGGTTTGTATTTGACCGAGGGAGTTGACTGGTGATTTGGGACAAGCTGTCATTGTAGAGGCTGCGAGGTGCCAGCCGGGCACACCTCTTCATTGCTGTGGGGATTGAGATAGAGAAAGAGAAGAATTGGTACCTTCCTCCTGTATAGGAGAGAGTGCGACTTCCTTGGCTGGTGAAGGAGGAACCTCCGGTTGAGCACCCTCATTTGCTATGTCCAAGACTGGAACTTCCTCTGGAAGTAGGGTTGCAGCTTCCGTCGGACGGCCTGAACTCCCGAGGATTCGGATGTTTGTGATGTCCTTTGAGGTCTCCTGAAGGATAAGCTGGTTATCCTCGTCTGAATCCTCATCGATGGTTGGCTTGTAACAGCTTGAGATGATTCTCGCCGAGGTCTTCTTCTCGGAGGCTTTGACAAGCCTTCTCCTTGACCTTCTCCTAGGGGACCTTACCGCGGCGGTTGCCTCCTCATTTGTCACTTTGACCACAGTGGATCCTCGGCTGGTATAACTTCGGTCTCAATCAGCTCTGCGATCTCATTTGTTTGTCTCGAGCTACCGCTGTTGTGCTGCTCCTACGATTTCTAGCCTCAATCTGAATCATCATCCGAATCTGCAATCCACCTATCCTTTCATTCTTGGTCAGCAACCCCTTCGCTTAGAGTATTTTTTCAGCCCTTCTCTCATCTCAAATCTCTTATTCAGTCCCTCCATTAATACCGTGATCTTATTAAATAGACTCACAGATTGGTCAGGCGATCCATTCTCCTCTATCAGATTGTACAATAACCTCGGCTTCTCCTCTTTCAGCCTTCGGAAAAGTAAATCAACCCAATCTACTCTAATTCCATCGAATATCGCCCTCATACAAAGACAATCGAGACTTAGTCACTCCATCATGTGAGCTTTGATCTCCTAGGATTGATTTCGTCACGATTGTCATAAGCAACTGTACTTTCTTCTCGAGAAGATGTTTCTTCGAATCTCTCCTCGTCCCTCCGTAAGTCACCCTTGAAAAATGTCAAATGACTCCTCCCATTCGTCTTCCTTATATACTAGAGGATTCACCCCTTCCATCGAGGTATCAAGAATTCTGGCCACATTCTCCTTCGTGAATTCTAACCGAGTACCTTCTACAAAGTGGTCTTGAAACCATTCTCTCGTGAATATGCCGTTAGCCAGAACTCAGCTCCAATGAAATCTGATTTTGTTTTACGGAGATTTAAATGAACAAAATCCTGTTAATCTCGAAGCCGCCAACAAACTTATAGACTCCTGGATTCTCTCATCCTTTGGTTGTGTCGAAATCAACAAACATTTCGGCTTTGAGTTTGTTCTTCATAGTCTACGAATTCATTTTGAAATCAGATTTTACAGAGGTTATAAAAGTTGGGGTTTTGGTGTTTGGGAAGAAGAAGATGCCATTGAGTAACTTTTGAGAGTATGAAAATTTTGCAGTAATTTTTGAACAGGGAATGTAAAAGTTAAACTTTGAAATGATGAAGGTAAGTTTTTAAACCTCAAGAGAGGGAGGTGTTGGATCAAGAAGTTTTGATGAGTTAAAAGAAGCGGCTCGGATGATCATCGACTGAAGAACAAATGAGATTGAGACCTTAAGCTAAGCCGATCGGGACAGGTCGAGAACTAAACAAGTCGGTGAGGTCGGGAAGATTACAAGCAATCTAAAGACGAGTTCAAGTCTAGTCATCTGTAGGATAGAAATATGAAGAGCTCGAGATGAGGTCAAGACAAGCTAAGTAGAATAAGAAAGGCGAAGTCTTCACCAAGTCGGGCTTGCATACGAGTAGAGTAAAATCGGTGAGGTCTAGAGCAGCTTTTCAAGATTAAGTTTGTTAAAGCAGTTTCGGTTTGTTAGAACCGACTAACAAACTAACTGTCTTTTGGAGACTTATAAATAGGTCTAGGCACTTCATTCAAAACACACAAGAACACACGATTTATTTTTCCAAAGCAAGATATTCTCTAAAAATCACAAGTTTTCACAAAGCACAAAATATTTTCAAAGATTTCTTCATAGATTTTTCTAAGTGTTTGTAGAACACTTCATTGCACATCTTCATATACACTTCTTTTTCTTAGAGTTAGATTTCACATATTTGGTTAGAGTTTTGAAGAGTTGAAGATCGATTGTAATTTGTAAGTTGTACGATTGTAAAGTAAGTAAGTAAGCGAGATAGTAGAGACCCTTCTTCAAGTTGGAGAATGAGAGTGGATGTAGGATTGTTATAATCCGAACCGCTATAAAATCTAGTGTTCTTTACTGCTTTTGTTTACTTATCTGTTCAATTTCCAATTTTGTTGTTCAAAGATTAAGTTCGGAATCAAAGTTAAAATCGAATATCGGTTTGTTTTTTATCTTAATAAAGTTGAGTTTAATATTGAATTTCTGCTGTGTACATCTTGTACTTTGAATCAATTTTGAGAGATTTGAAAATTGACAAAATCTATTCAACCCCCTTCTAGATTTTGTCCTAGAAGGTTAACTCAAATTTTCTTTATCAACTCAACCAATCGGGACCAACAAGTGGTATCGGAGCGGTGTTAAGTCATTTCGATATTGATTTTAGGTCTTAACTAAGATTCGAAATTTTCTTGATTTTCTTCATCTTCTTAATTGTTACTAACCGTGCTACTAACAAGTTTGTGGAGTATTCTCGCTTTTTCTATCTCATCATGTCTTCAAGAGCAAGAAATCCAGGAATCTACCCGAATTTTCAATTGAAGATTATGATTATTGAAAATTCGGGATGGAAAATCATCTCAAGGCTATCCATGATAGGATGGAGGAGGTTCTTGAAGAAGGACCTATAAAATTTTATCATGGGGGCACTAGCGGTGGTCTTGAATCGGTGAATCGAGAGTCGGACAAGAGAAAAATAGTTACGAATCGACAAATGATGAAAGGAAAATCCACAACCTAAATCAAGTAGCTAGAACTGAAATCATTGAGACTCGAGTAAAGACTGGATTGAGAAGGTCAAAAGATGCAAATCAGCCAAAGAAATGTGGCAAACTCGGCGAATGTCATGAAGGATCGAGACCAAGAAAAAGAGAATAAGGCTGCGATTGTATTACACGCCTTTGATACCTTCAAGATGAAGGAAAATGAAACTATGGATCAGCTAGATGTAAGGTTGACGAATCTCCTCAACAAAGCGGCTGATCCGGGAAAGAACTATACAGAGAAGGAGATTAATAACAAGATACTCGAGGTCTTTAACCAAGAGATGGAGGGAAAAATCCAATAACCTTAAAGCAACTCAAAATTTATCTTCTATTACTCACCATACCTTATTCTCTCATCTTAAAGCTCTAGAGTATGACATTCAAATAGAAGATGAAGAAGATGAGATGGAGTCGAGCACCTCATCTAAATCTATTGCCTTTGTCACAAAGAAGACAAGATGTCAACCGAATCTGTAGGAGGTGATCTATCTCTCGAAGTAGCAGATGGCTCTGCTCACCAAAAGATATGATAGAATAAGGATGAAGTATAAACGAAATAAATTGAGATTTGCGGTAAGGACAGATCAAGATCCAAATCAAGAAGAAAGGAAGATGAGTCTACAGATGATGACAAGAATAGGAGCCGACGAGAAGATTCGAGATCCCTTGTCAAAAGAAATCCATCCAGCCCTAAATCGAGATAGTAGTGACACTTGCTACACATGCAACAAGCCGAGGACACTTCAGCTATGATTGTCCTCGGTGACTCCTAAAGAAAGGGAAGAGAAAAGGAAAAGAGAGACAGGGAGATTTGCGAGACCAAAGGGCTTTACTAGCTGAAGAAAAGGAGTCAAGAAAATCATCATCATCATCGTCTTCATCCGATTTTGGATCGAGATGATGCGGTTTGTCTCATGGCTAAAGAGGTAGTCTATTATTCATCTTCGATAATAATTCTGTAAATCTGCATCGATAATGATCAAATTGTTATTCATGAATTATTGAGTGACTTAAAGACATCTCTGGCCGCTTATAAACAGCTAGAGACAGAGAATTTGACTTTAAAGGATCAAATTCAAATTCTAATTAAAGGAAAGCGGTGATGAACTATCCGTAAACCGAGGAAACATTCAAGGGGGAATGTTTTCCCAGCCGAGGCTAGTACATCACCAAACTACGAAAGATTAGAAAGTGAATTGAAAACTTTAAAAGACAAATTTGAAACAATCTTGCTGAAAATGAATTAATTAAGAAAGACAATGAGAAGCTAGTCTTCAAAATTAGTCAACTTAATAATTCACAATCGATAATAGATCACATCTTTAATACATCTAAAAATCCCATGACAAAACAGGTCTTGGTTATGACAGAAATAATAAATCGGATGTTCGAAACACAGGAAATTTGTAAAAGCATCCGATCACTCTAAAGAGGTTAAAATTGGTCCTTGGAAACCAATTAGTTAAGTAAGGACTGCATCTCGCCTTGAAAACAAAAATTCATTTGAGGTCTCCTTATAAGACTAAGAGAAATCCAAGAACCAAAATAATAAGAAGAAATTCTTATTATAATCCTTTTGATGGGAGAAGCGAGATGTTATCCCACATTTCCTAAGTTCAAGAAAATTACTAAATTTGAATACAACAAGTAATCATTTAAAAGTGATACAATTGTAGACAAATTTGGTAGAGAGACCAAGTCTGATTTATTATTTGGAGATGAGATTTGTGTTTGGTTACCTAAAGTGATGCTTGACCTACAAGGACCCAAGATCACTAGGGTACCTTATAACTAATCTGCTTTTCAGGATTCACAGGATCATCACTCAAGGTAGAGATCTTAGCTTCCATATGGTACATTGATAGTGGTTGTTCACAATACATGACTTATAACAAGAGGCTACTATCAAATTTCCAGAGCATTGATGGTCCAAGAGTATTATTTGGAGACAATAATTATGGTCGGACTAAAGGAGTAGGTACTGATTATCAAGGATATTCAGGTATCTTAGGTATATTTTGTTGAAGGTTTGAAACATAATCATTATCTGTTTCCTAGCTTTGTGATAAAGGTTTTCTTGTCAAATTTTCTAAGGATAAATGTGATATTTTAGATAGTTCCTCGAGATAAGGTACATTTAAGCGGCTTGAGACACGGCAATGTCTATGTGGCCAACTTTAATAGTTGTCCTAAAGATACTTGTCTGATAGCTAAGGGTGGAGATGACCTCGGTGGCTATGGCACAAGAGGCTTAGTCATCTCGAATTTCAAGACCCTTAGTAAGCTGGCTAAAAAGAACCTTGTCAAGGGATTACCCGAGAAACTTTTATCTACTGATCTTAAATGTGATGCTTGTCAAAAAGGTAAACAACCTAGACACTCATTTAAGAGTATTAACACCTCTTCATCCGAAAGAGTTTTACAACTACTTCATCTCGGATCTGCATTTGGACTGTTTCTCCTCTCATTTTCGGTGGAAGGAAATATACTCTTGTTGTAGTAGATAACTTTTCTAGATACACTTGGGTTATATTTCTTTTCAAGAAAAATGAGACTATGAACAAGATCCCCGATCTGTTGCATGCATTCAAAATGAAAAAGGTGTTAATATTATTAAAATAAAAAGTGATAAGGGCACAGAATTTTTGAATTCTTGTTTATCTAACTTTTTCAATGAGTGTGGAATTATTCATGAGACATCATCAACAAGAACTCCTCAACAAAATGGAGTGGTTGAAAGAAGGAATAGAACCTTGAAGGAAGCGATCGGGAGCATGTTAGGCGAGTATGAAACCCTCACGAGGTTATGGGTGAAGCCATCAACACGGCTTGTTATACCCGGAAGCAGATGCTTGGTTTGTTAAAGACAAGGGTAAGACTCCTTATGAGATTTGGAAGGGTAAGATTCCAAGAATCTCATATTTCAGCTTTTGGTTGTAAGTGTTTCATCCATAACAATGGGAAATCTAAGTTAAAAACTTTTGATGCTAAGGCAGTGATGGAATATTCTTGGGATATTCCAACATTTCCAAGGCATTTAGAGTTTTCAACAAGACAACCCTTTGTGTGGAGAAAACTCCTCATGTTGTTTTTGAAGAGTTGTATTCCTTTTCGGATAAAGTGAATCAAATTTACGAAAGTCTAGATAAGATTGAACTAACCAAGACTAAACATAGAAGCGTCTATCTACCTAGTCTTGATTCGGACTCGAGATGAAGAAGAATCCCCATCGATAATCGGAAGACAACTTCGATCGGACTCCATCGAAACAGACACCCTTGATATCGGTGATCGGCGGGGGTCGGTGATGAAGGGGGAACGTCACCGAGGTAGAGTCGGAGGAGTTGCCTCACCGAGACTTAAGATGAGGATCCTTCTACTCATATAGGCAAAAGGATGAGAAGCTACCATCCATCCGATCGATTATAGGAGACCCATCTAGTAGTGTGCAGACACGAATGATGTTGGACTGCGAAAGTGCATTCTGCTATGTGTCGCTTCTTGAACCCAAGTCTATAAAGGAAGCTCTATCGATCCAAAGCTGGATAATGACCATGCGGGAGGAAGCTGCATCGGTTTGAAAGGCAAAATGTTTGGGAATTTGTGGAAAGACCCTTACATAGAAAGATTATAGGCACCAAATGGGTGTTTAAAAACAAAGCAGATGAGAACAACATTATTGTTCGTAATAAGGCAAGTTTGGGAGCTCAAGGTTACTCATGATCTGAAGGGATAGACTATGATGAAACCTATGCTCCGATTGCCATATTAGAAGCAATAAGACTGTTCTTGGCATTTGCTTGCATATAAATCTTTCAAAGTCTTTCAAATGGATGTTAAGTCCGCCTTCCTTAATGGTGTGTTACTTGAGGAAGTCTATGTGGAGGCGACCTCTTGGGTTTAAGATAAATAACAAGGTCTATAAACTCAATAAAGCTCTATATGAACTGAAACATGCTCCTGTGGCTTGGTATGATACCTTATTTGATTTCTTGATATCAAATGATTTTTCAAAAGGTAAGATTGATAGGACATTGTTTAGAATGGAAGTAGATGGTAACATCTTATTAGTTCAAATTTATATAGATGACATAATCTTTGGTTCACCTAATCGAAATTATGTGAATAGTTTAGTATTCTCATGAAAAACAGTTTGAAATGTCAATGATGGGTGAATTAACATACTTTCTAGGCTTACAGATTAAACAGATGAGTACATGTATTTTTATACATCATCTAAATATGTTAAGGACCTAATTGAGAAATTTGGAATGACTACTAGCGAGAGAAGTTAAAATACCTATGGAAACTAACTTCTCTATGGATTCGAATGAGCAGGGATACCCAGATGTAACGGAGTATCGTGGACTGATTGGATCTCTTCTCTATCTCACCGCAAGTAGGCCGGACATAGCCTTTGCGGTTGGGGTATGTGCAAGATTTCAATCTAATCCCAAGAAAACTCATCCGGAATCTGCTAAGAAAATTCTTAAATATCTCGGAGGAACTTTGCAAGTAGGATTATGGTACCCAAATGATGACAACTTTGAGCTAAGCTGGTTATTGATTCAGACTTTGGGGGATGTAAGATTGATAGGAAATCCACTTCAAGAACTTGTCAATTCTTAGGCAACAAATTAATTTCTTGGTTATCTAAGAAGCAGGACATATCTTGCTACCTCCACAATGAAGTGAATACATGGCGGTGGAAGTTGTTGCTCTCAACTCCTCTGGATTAGTCAACAACTTAGAGATTATAACATTCAAACATCATCTGTTCCTATTTCTTGTGATAGTAATAGTGCAATAGCTATGACTTACAATCACATTACGCATTCTAGATGTAAGCATATAGACATTAGGCATCATTTCATTAGAGATCATGTGGAGAAGAATGACATTAGAATTGAGAAGATAGCCATTGAGTCACAAAGAGCAGACATTCTTACAAAACCATTAGCTGAGTCTAGATTTAAAGAATTATGCTTAGAATTAGGATTACTTGATGCATCTTTAGCTGATTTTTAAATTGCTTGCATCGATTAATGTATTCCTTATTTCGGTCATTTCTATTCTTTAAATCAATGTCTAGAAAGAATTGTCAGGACTAGATATGAGTCAAAGGACAATCAGTAGGTGATATCATTGATTTCCTTTTTAGGAATCAAGAATCAAGGATTAGTCATATTGACCTTATCGACATGATAATTACTTATCGACATTTGGTAAATTAGGCGAAGGCACAATAGTCGGTGATTTCTGAGAAGCAGATGACTATCTGCGCACCCTATCTCGATCTATCTCAAGTTACTAATGGTTTTCTTTAAGTCTATGTCTTTGCAGGAATAGGTCACGAGATCATCTTGTTTCACCTCATCTTTCATAAACCTCTTTATTCGACACCTTTGTTTCTAAATAAACTCCATATTTTTTATAAAACTCTTATTGGAATGATTGGTTGGAAAACCTAACTTTAGAAAATTAAATCTGAGTCTGTTTATTTAAATATTTTTATGTTTGCTAAAAAGTGAAAACTAAATTTGTTTTAAAATCGGAGAGGTTACTTTATCGAGATGACTTTACAAACCCATCTGCTTTGAAAACCCTTATACGAAGTAAGGTAACCCTAGGCCGACGTCAGTATACTTACTTCTCGCATAAAGTAACCTACATCTATCAAATCAACGATCTATAAAGTAACTATTTACGCATTCCAAAGGCGAGTAGCATCCACGCGCCGAATCCCAATCGTTTATCCCGATTTTTAACCGTTGATTCATGCGCAATAAAACTTTTAAATAAACGGCTTAGATCAATTCAAATTTTCTAAAAGCGGTTTCTCTTTCCAATTTTCCCTCATATAAATACGTCTTCTTCCTCAATCAAACTTTTTCACTTTCGTAAATCTATACATACACTCTGCAAATTTTCAAAAACTCTTAGTCGATTATTTTCATGAGCACCTCTAAAAACAAATTGGTGTGACATCAACCATGGTGGAGGTACACAATGAAACGCATAATAAGAAGATAAAGTCGAAGATGTATGTCGACTTTAAAACAACAATCGATGGTGAATCGAGGGAGATACTTGGATTATTGGAGTGGTCGGGATTGAGGACATTTTGTTCCAAGAAATCCACCTTCAATAAAACTCTGGATATAAGGGGATTGAATTCTACGTCAATGGGACGTTTGAGAATGGAGTGTTCAAAACTCGAGTCTACGGCGAGGTTCTCGATGTAACTCCGGCGGAGGTGGCCTATATCTTTGACACCACGGTGAGGGAGTTAACCCCTCACATACAAATCGATGACCGGGTAGAATCATTTGAGATAATTGCCTGAATTCGATGAAGGATCGTCGATCAGAATTAAAGAAGAAGATGCTCAGACGGAGATATCGCCTTCTAATGACGATATTGATGAAGGTCATTCTTGGGGAACAGAGCTCCCATGATGGGTGACTGCACCCAGGTTGTGCTTTGCATAAGGATGATAATTGATGGAGTTCAAGCCAACCGGGTTGGGATGTTATTGGAAAGATTTGAGGCGAGAGGAAGAGGCCGGAGGTGGTTGGTGGAAAATGGAAGGCGAGGTCAATCACCAGCCTTATTCAACAAGGTGAAGGTGATTTTGGAGGACTTGCCGACAGCCGAGATAAAGCCCAGGCTGATGGAGTCAAAGCCTACACCAAATGTAAAGGGCTGCCGACTAAGGATGAGCCGCTCGGGGCTCCACCGACTCGAGATGAGGGAGCAGTGAGGTCGGGGCTCAGGATCCATCACCGAGGAGGTGAAGAAGAGGAAGAAGAGGATAGAGAGGAGGAGCATCCAACGGTGAGCTCACTGAGGCTTCACACCCAATGAAGTGAAGGAGAAGGCCAAGAGAAGGAGGAGGTTGGTAAAAACCTCGGAGCCGGGGGACATCTCGCCGATCAGCCGAGCCCACCGGGTGAAGAGGCACCGACGCTGGAGATAGCAGCCCATGTGGTCCAATCTCGAGGAAGTTCAAGACATAAGCTGCGAGAGGACCCTCCCCCACTCACAAAAGTGTGTACAATTCTCCCCTCCCCCTCTCCGGCCCACTGCAATGAAGAGGTGACCAGGTGGCACCTCCGAGCCTCTAAGCCCCTACTCCCAAAACCCAAGCCACAACCTCATCTTACCTTCCCCAAACCCAAACCTCATCCCTCCACCCTCCCCATCCGAGATGCTATCCTTCCTCACAGGACTGAGATACTCCCCTACCCCCATATCTACCATCTCCCCACCAACCTTACTCACATCTTCTCAAACTATCCCCCATCCCCAATCCAACCCACCATACCTCGGCTAACCCCTTCTCCACCACCCACTACTTCGAAATTCCACCCCTTCCATCTTCACCCCCACCAAATCCCCCTCCACCATCGACGCCCTACTTCTTCCCAACCTTCTGTCCCCAACCGGTGGATACCTCCAACATTTTTGGGGATATCCACATGAGCTCCCCACCCAACTTCTCCCACCCCCTCTTCCTCATCCGATTCGAGAGGAAGAGACCAGTCCAATCTTCGCCATTTCCTCGGCCTTTGAGGACTTGCACAAAAAGATCATATCCAAAGTTCAAAGGCTGATGGAGAGGAAGACGAGGAAGGTAATTGGCGATCCCGACACAATGCTCGCCAACATGCAGAATAATCGAGGTGAACATCACTCGCAACCTATCAGCCAACCTCGGCCTGCTGTTGGTACTCGGTGAAGTAACACGGAGGAGGAGGTCAAGGTACTCAGCGAAAGGTGACGGTAGACAACGAGGTCCTGGTCAATGCACTTACATCCGATCGATCGACTTCGTGGTTCGTTGTTCGGCCTTGGAAAGACAGCTGGACCGCCCGGGATGAAGTCAAAAAGGGGAAGGAGCTGAAGGAAGAATGGACACCCTCACAGTGGAGTCTTGTCACTCACGAGACAAGGTAGACTCAAAGCGGACTCGGTGAGTTGGAGGCAGCCAAAGCAGACATCAAAATCAAATCGATTTAACCAGGCGCTTTGCAACCGAGGGTGACCTAGATAGAGGAGGCCATCCGAGAGGATGAGGAGAAGAGGAGGAAGGAGGAGGAAGAGAAGTCTCGAGAAGGCTGCTGGCCAAAATGAAAGAGTCTGAAAACCCGAGGCCAAGGGCAAGGGTAAAGGCAAGCAAGAGAGAAGTCTTCATTAGCGGAGTAGCTGATCGGCCCGGACCAACAGCCGAGCGCAAAGGAAGGAGCGACTACTCAAACCTCTCGGCTGAGCAGATCGGAAGAATCCACGCCGAGAAGGAGAAGTATGAGAAGCGGGAGAAGAAGAGGTTGAAGAAGGCTGGGAAGGCAGAGAAGTGGGATAGGGATACTCGGAAGTGGGTATCCAAAGCGGCCGATGAAGCGGACTTCCGCCTGTCCACCGATCATCGGCTCCTCCCAAGATGGTCTGGGAAGTATAGCGGCGAGTACAAGAAGCAAGCCTGGATGCCGGATAAATGTACTACCTTGGTACATCTCGAAGGTATCTCCATCTGGAGTAGTGATGAAGATATGAAATGGCACGAATGGATGGAAAAGGAGAACGCCGATCTATATGGGAAGCTACTCGATGAGGTACACAATGTGTTCAAGCTGCGATCTCGTCGCACCAGCCTATGAGCAAGTTACCCCCAAGCCGAAAGAAGATGGCTCTCCGGACATGGAATGTGTCGATCAGTCATAGTCAAAGCCGAAAGAGAATCCGAGCTCACGACGAGGATGAACTCAAGCGACTTAGAGCGAGGATTTTCAAATTTGAACATTCCAGGAAGCTAGCGAGATGGGGAATCGATAGACAGGGATTTTCTTTTCCTTATCTTTTATTTTCTATCGGTTCATCTATACGTAAATTGTAAATTTGTGAATGAATATACTTGGACTTATGTGAAATACTTGTCTTATTTTCTTAAAGTTTTTTTCTGCTTTAAGAAAAACTTAAAAAATTTTTCTAAGTATAAATCATCCGAGAATTTTATCTCTCGTACTTAAAAATTTTTCCTAAAAATTTATCTAAATCCTAAGACTCAAATTTTTTTCTTCTTCTAAGTATTTCTAAAAGAGTCTAAAGGACTTAATTTTTCTTAAGTGCTTTAATGTGAATGAATCTGTTGTAATGTGAAAAAGTGCTCGATATACCTATTTGATTATCTTAACTAACTCTAGTACTAACTTCGCTTGTTAGTGTGTTTCTTCCTTGTAGGTTTTAACTTCATCAAAAGGGAGAAATTGTTGGATCAAGAAGTTTTGATGAGTTAAAAGAAGCGGCTCGGATGATCGATCGACTGAAGAGCAGTGAGATTGAGACCTTAAGCTAAGCCGATCGACAGGTCGAGAACTAAACAAGTCACTGAGGTCGGAAGATTACAAGCAATCTAAAGACGAGTTCAAGTCTAGTCATCTGCAGGAGACAAATATGAAGAGCTCGAGACGAGGTCAAGACAAGCTAAGTAGAATAAGAAAGGCGAAGTCTTCACCAAGTCACCGCAGACAAGTAGAGTAAAATCAGTGAGGTCTAGAGCAGTTTTCAAGATTAAGTTTGTTAAAGTAGTTTCGCTTTGTTAGAACCGACTAACAAACTAAGCTGTCTTTTCAGACTTATAAATAGGTCTAGGCACTTTATTCAAAACACACAAAACACAGAGTTATTTTTCCAGCAAGATATTCTCTAAAAATCACAAGTTTTCACAAAGCACAAAATATTTTCAAAGATTTCTTCATAGATTTTTCTAAGTGTTTGTAGAACACTTCATTGCACATCTTCATATACACTTCTTTATCTTAGAGTTAGATTTCCATGATTTGGTTAGAGTTTTGAAGAGTTGAAGATCGATTGTAATTTGTAAGTTGTACGATTGTAAAGTAAGTAAGTAAGCGATAGTAGAAACCCTTCTTCAAGTTGGAGAAGGAGAGTGGATGTAGGATTGTTATAATCCGAAGAAAAACAAAGGTGAGGTGTTTTTCGATTGAAGAGATTTAGAAATAGAGCTGATACACTGTTCGCAAGCAAACTTATCAAAACTATTAGTAGTGAGGTAGATGAGATAGGGTGCGAGATAGTCATCTGTTTTCTAAAAATCAAGTGACTATTATGCCCTAGTCTAATTTACGAATGTCGATAAGAAATCATCAAGTCGATAAGGTCAATATGACTAATCCTTGATTCTTGATTCCTAAGAAGGAAATCAATGATATCGCTACGATTGTCCTTTGACTCATATCTAGTCGACAATTCTTTCTAGACATTGATTTAAAGAAAAGAAAGAAACAAATAAGGAATACATTTAACAGATGCAAGCAATTTGAATTAAAAATCAGCCAATGATGCATCAACTAATTCTAATTCTAAGCACAATTCTTTAAATCTAGACTCGGCTAATGGTTTTGTAAGAATATCTCGCTCTTTGTGATTCGGTGGCTATCTTCTCAATCCTAATGTCATTTTTCTCCACATGATCTCTAATGAAATGATGTCTAATTTCTATATGCTTACACCTAGAATGCGTAACGGGATTGTAAGTCATAGCTATTGCACTATTACTATCACGGTAAATAGGAGCAGATGATGTTTGAATATTATAATCTCTAAAGCTGTTGACTAATCCAGGAGGAGTTGAGAGCAACAACTTCCGGTGCCATGTATTGACCTCGGTTGTGGAGGTAGCAACAAATGTCTGTTTCTTAGATAACCAAGAAATTAATTTGTTGCCTAAGAATTGACAATTTCTGAAGTGGATTTCCTATCAATCTTACATCCCCCAAAGTCCGAGTCTGAATAACTGCCACCAAAGTTGTCATCACTGGTACCATAACCCTACTTGCAAAATTCCTTTGAGATATTTAAGGATTTTCTTAGCGAGACTCAGATGAGTTTTCTTGGGATTAGATTGGAATCTTGCACATACCCCAACCGCAAAGGCTATGTCCGGCCTACTTGCGGTGAGATAGAGAAGAGATCCAATCAGTCCACGATACTCCGTTACATCCGTGGGTATCCCTTGCTCATCTAAATCCATAGAGAAGTTAGTTGCCATAGGTATTTTAACTTCTCTACTAGTAGTCATCCCAAATTTCTCAATTAGGTCCTTAACATATTTAGACTAATGTATGAAAATACCCTTACTCATCTGTTTAATATGTAAGCCTAGAAAATATATTAATTCACCCATCATTGACATTTCAAACCTGTTTTTCATGAGAATACTAAAATCTTCACATAATTTCAGATTAGATGAACCAAAGATTATGTCATCTACATAAATGCTGAACTAACAAGATGTTACCATCTACTTCCTTTTTAAACAGAGTTCTATCTATCTTACCTTTTGAATATCCATTTGATATCAAGAAATCGGATAAGGTATCATACCAAGCTCTGGGAGCTTGTTTGATCGATATAGAGCTTTGTTGAGTTTATAGACCTTGTTATTGATATTAAACCCAGGAGGCTGCTCCACATAGACTTCCTCAAGTAACACACCATTAAGGAAAGCAGACTTAACATCCATTTGAAAGACTTTGAAAGATTTATAAGCAGCAAATGCCAAGAACAACCTTATTGCTTCTAATCGCAACTGGAGCATAGGTTTCATCATAGTCTATCCCCTCGGTGTGAGTAACCTTGAGCTACCAATCTTGCCTTATTACGAACAATAATGTTGTTCTCATCTGTTTTATTTTTTAACACCCATTTGGTGCCTATAATCTTTCTATGTAAGGGTCTTTCCACTAATTCCCAAACATTTTGCCTTTCAAACTCGATGCAGATTCTTCTGCATGTGATTATCGATTTGGATCGAGATAGAATTCCTCAATAGACTTGGGTTTTAAGAAGTGACACATAACAGTTGAGCAGGACTTTCAGAGTCCAGCATTATTCATGTTTGCACACTACTAGATGTGTCTCCTCGGATGAAGTCGATCGAGAAGTTGTCTTCGATTATCGGATGGGGATTCTTCTTCATCCGAGTCTAAATCAAGACTAGGTAGATAGACAGGTTCTATGTTCGGTCTTGGTTAGTTCAATCTTATCTAGAATATTAGAAATTTGATTCACTTTATCTCGAGAAGGAATACAACTCATCAAAGACCACGTGAGGAGTTTCTTCCACACAAAGGGTTGTCTTGTTGAAAACTCTAAATTCCTTGGAAGTGTTGGAATATCCCAAGAATATTCCATCACCGCCTTAGCATCAAAAGTTCTTAACTTAGATTTCCCATTGTTATGGATGAAACATTTACAACCAAAAGCTCTAAAATATGAGATTCTTGGAATCTTACCCTTCCAAATCTCATATGGAGTCTTACCCTTGTCTTTAACAACCAAGCACATTACGGATATAACAATTGTATTGATGGCTTCACCCGATGCACTGTGAGGGGTTTCATACTCGGCTAACATGCTCTGGCTGCATTCTTCAAGGTTCTATTCCTTCTTTCAACCACTCCATTTTGTTGAGGGTTCCTTGCTGATGATGTCTCATGAATAATTCTACACTCATTGAAAAAGTTAGATAAACAAGAATTCAAAAATTCGTGCCTTTATCACTTCTTATTTTAATAATATTAACACCCTTTTCATTTTGAATATGTCTCAAGCAGTTAGGGATCTTGTTTATAGTCTCATTTTTATTGAAAAGAAATATAACCCAAGTGTATCTAGAAAAATCATCTACTATAACAAGAGTATATTTCCTTCCACCTGAAGGCTGAGAGGAGAAAGCAGTCCAAACAGATCAAGATGAAGTAGTTGTAAAACTCTTTCGAGATGAAGAGGTGTTAATACTCTTAAATGAGTGTCTAGGTTGTTTACCTTTTTACAAGCATCACATTTAAGATCGGTAGATAAAAGTTTCTCGGGTAATCCCTTAACAAGGTACTTTTAGCACTTACTATGGGTCTTGAAATTCGGATGACTAAGCCTTTTTGCCATAGCCGGTGAGGTCATCTTCACCCTTAGCTATCAGACAAGTATCTTTAGGGCAACTATTAAAGTTGACCACATAGACATTACCGTGTCTGAAGCCGGTTAAAAGTGCCTTATCCGAGGAACTATCTAAGATATCACATTTATCCTTAGAAAATTTGACAAGAAAACCCTTATCACAAAGTTGGAAAACAGATAGCAGATTATGTTTTAAACCCTCTACAAAATATACCTCGAGATACGAATATCCTTGATAATCGCAGTACCTACTCCTTTAGTCCATGTCCCACAATTATTGTCTCCAAATAATACTCTTGGACCATCAATGTTACTGGAAATTTGATAGTAGCCTCTTGTTATAAGTCATGCGTTGTGAACAACCACTAAGATCTCTTCCTTGAGTGATGATCCCTATGAATCTGAAAACAGATTAGTTATAAGGTACCCTAGTGATCTTGGGTCCTTGAAGGTCAAGCATCACTTTAGGTAACCAGACAAAAATCTCATTTCCAAATAATAAATCAGATTTGGTCTCTCTACCAAATCTGTCTACAATTGTATCACTTTTAAATGATAACTTGTTGTATTCGAGACTTAGTAATTTTCTGGACTTAGGAAAAGTGGGATAACATCTGCTTCTCCCATCAAAAGGATTGTAATAAGAATTTCTTCTTATTTTGGTTCTTGGAGTTCTCTTAGTCGATAAGGAGTCCTCAATTTGAATTTTTGTTTTCAAGCTGGGAGATGCAGTCCTTATTTGACTAATTGGTTTCCAAGGACCAATTCTAATCTCTTTTGGGTTATCGATGCTTTTACAAATTTTCTAGGTTTACGAACATCCGATTTACTATTTACTGTCATAACCAAGACTGTTTTGTCATGGGATTTTTGAGATGTATTAAAGATGTGATCTATTCTTGTGACTGAATTATTAAGTTGACTAATTTTGAAGACTAGTTTCTCATTGTATTTCTTAATTAATTCATTTTCAGCATGATTATTTGAATCTGTCTTTTAAAAATTTCAATTCACTTTCTAATCTTTCAGTAAGTGGCTGATGTACTAGCCTCACTGAGAAAACATTCCCCTTGAATGTTTCCTCGGTTTCAGTGGTAGTTCATCACCTCGCTTTCCTTTAATTAGAATTAGAATTTGATCCTTTAAAGTTAAATTCTCTGTCTCTAGCTGTTTATAAGGAGCCAAAGATGTCTTTAAATCTCTCAATAATTCATGAATAACAGTTTGATCATTTTGTAACAGATTTACAGGAATCATTATCATAGGATGAATAATAGACTACCTCTTTAGCCATGAGACAAACTTCATCGTCGATCCGAAATCGGATGAGGATGATGATGATGATGATTTTCTTGATTCCTTTTCTTGACCAAGTAAAGCCCTTTGGTCTGCAAATCTCCTGTCTCTCTTTTTCCTTTTCTCTTCCCTTTCCTTAGGAGGCAGTGAGGACAATCATATTGAAGTGTCTGGCTTATTGCAAGTATAGCAAGTGTCACTCCTATACGATTTAGGGCTGGAAGGATTTCTTTTAACAGGGGATCTGAATCTCCTTATCTCGGCTCCTATTCTTGTCATCATCTGTTGAGTCATCTTCTTTTCTTCTTGACTTGGATCTAGATTTGTCCTTACCGCAAACCTCAATTTGTTACGTTTATACTTCATTCTTAATCTGTCATACCTTTTGGTGAGCAGAGCCATCTGCTCCTTTAGAGATAAGTCGGCTCCTACAGATTCGGTTGACATCTTGTCTTCTTTGCCGACAAAAGCAACGAGACTTGGATGAGGTGCTCGACTCCATCTCATCTTCCTCATCTTCTATCCGAATGTCATACTCTAAAGCTTTAAGATGAGAAAATAAGGTATGATGAGTAATAGAAGATAAATTTTGAGTTGCTTTAAGGATATTGGACTTTTCTCTCCATCTCTTGGTTAAAGATCTCAATATCTTATTATTAATCTCCTTTTCCGTATAGCTCTTTCCCCAGATCACCGCTTTGTTGAGAAGATTTGTCAACCTCACATCTAGCCGATCCACTGTTTCATTTTCCTTCATCTTGAAGGTATCGAAGACATGTAATACTGATCGGCTTATTCTCTTTTACTTGGTCGATCCTTCACAAACATTTGCAAGTGTCTGCCACATCTCCTTAGCTGATTTGCATCTTTTGACCTTTTCAATCCAGTCTTTACTCGAGTTTCGATGATTTCGATCCTGGCTACCTGATCTAGGTTGTGGATTTTCCTCTCATCACTTGTCGATTGAGCTCTTTTCTCTTGTCTCGACTGGATTGGTGATTCGGTGCCATTGCTAGTGCTTCCATGATAAAATTTAATAGGTCCTTCTTCAAGAACCTCCTCCATCCTATCATGGATAGCCTTGAGATGATTTTCCATCCTGAATTTCCAATAGTCATACTCTTCAATTGAAAATTCAGGGTAGATTCTGGATTTCTTGCTCTTGCCTAAAGACATGATGAGATAGGAAAACAAAACACTCCACAATCTTGTTAGTAGCACGATTAGTAATAATAAAGAAGATGAAGAAAATCAAGAATATTTGAGAATCTTAGTCCAGACCTAAAATCAATATCGAAACGACTTAACACTTTGCTCGATACCACTTGTTGGTCCCGATTAGTTGAGCGAGATCGGATAAAACTTGTATCGACCTTCTAGGAAAAATCTAGAAGGGGGTTGAATAGATTTTTCCGATTTTTACAAATCTTCCAAGATTTATTCAAAGCACCCAAGTGACACAATGGAAATTCAATTTAATCTCAACTTTATTAAGATCAAAAGCAAACCGATATTTTGGTTTTAACTTTGATTCAAATTAATCTTCAATTGATAAAGCTGGAAATTGAAATAAACAAGTAAGTAAATGAAAGCAATAAAGAACAACAGATTTATAGTGGTTCGGATTATAACAATCCTACATCCACTCTCCTTCTTCAAACTTTGAAGAAGGGTCTCTTCTATCAACTTACTTACTCACTTTCAACCTGCTCTTGACTTACAACTTACAAAGATCTTCAAATCTTCAAACTCCTAAATGATTCTGTGAAATCTAACTCTAAAATACTAGAAGTGTATTTGAAGATGTATATGGAAGTGTTCTATAAACACTTAGAAAAATCTATGAAGAAATCCTTGAAAACTATTTTGTGTTTTTGAAAACTTGTGATTTGAGAGAATATATTGCCGAATTGATAATTCGTGTGTTCTATATATTTTAATGAAGTGCCTAGACCTATTTATAAATCTGAAAAGACAGCTTAGTTTGTTAATTAGTTTTAACAAGCGAAAACTGCATTCAACAAACTTATTCTTGAAAGCTGCTTGCTCCTCGGTGATTTTAACCTACTCATCTACGGTGACTTGGTGAAGACTTGCCTTTCTTATTCTACTCGGCTTGTCTTAACCTCGTCGAGCTCTTCATAATTGTCTCCTACATATGACTAGATTTGAGCTTGTCTCCAGGATGTCTTGTAACTCCTAGTCTTCACTGACTTGATCGAGTCCTTGACCTAGTACGATCGGCTTAGTTCTAGAACTCAGCCTCCGTTGTTCTTCATAGTCATCTGCTCATCCGAGTTGATCTTTTAACTCATCAAAACATTCTTGATCTAACATTTTCCCTTTTTGATGAAGTTAAAACCTACAAGAAAGAGACACACTCACAAATTTGAAGTTAGTTTAGAGTTAATCAAGATTATTAGATAGGTATTTCGTAACACATTATCACTTTAAACAAATTTATCCAAAATAAAGCACTTAATTCACAAAAAAAAATTTTAAGACTTTTAGACTTTTTCAAAATATTTAGTCTTTCTTAAAAATTTAAGTCTTAGGACTTAGAAAAATTTTAAACCAAAAGGTAATAATTTATTTTTAAAGAAAAACTTTAAGAAATAAACCAAGTAAAACACATCAATCAAACATAAGTTTATTCACATCAAATTTACACGATACAAAAAGATCGAAAGTAAGAAGATAAAGAAAAGAAAATGATCCTTTGATCGGACTCCCCATTGATAAGCTTACGGAATGGCCAACCAAGTGAAGACTCTCTTCCTTAGTTCCTTCAACTCTTCTTCACCCTTGAATCCAGACTCTACCTCGGCCTTGGCAATGATGCCTTTGATCCAGCTTTTTTATGTCTATAGAGCCATTAGGGTTAGTCTTGGAGTCTGTCTTTTTCATAGGTTGGGGCATACGAGATCGGCATTAAAGACTTTGTCTCGCTTTCGGCAATCAGCCGATGATATAGATCTCGCATCTTCTTTTCGATCTACTCATGCCACCTAAGGTCCTCGTCCTCGGTTGCGAGAATCGAGATCCCTTCAAGATGTACCAATGATACATCCATCGGCCTCTAAATTCTTTTCTTTGTACTCCTTAAGCCATTTCCCAGCACGACCTTCGGAGGATTGAGTGTCGATAATATGGTCTCAAATCGCCTTCTTCTACGCCCTTTCATTTCCCATTTTCTTACTTCCTAACTCCACCTCATCTCCGGCCCCTTGTTCTTTTTCATCAAACGCTTCCTTTCCCTTTCTCCATACCAAGCTGCTCTTTCTTTATCTTGCTTATCTCGCTCTTGGGGAGATTCGAGTACTCAAGCTCTCTTTTTCTTTTCTCGGTCAGTGGGCTTGAGACTTAGCACTTTGGTTTGGGTGGCTCTTCAACAAGCTTCCCTTTGCCTTTTCCTTTTACCCAATTCTGTTTTTCCGACTCTTTTATTTTTGCCAGCGGTGGGCGGATCTATCCTCCTCTTCCTTCTTCCTTTTGGCCTCATCTTCCCTCGGCGCTTCCTCCAATTGGCTGACCCTCATTTGTAGTGCGGTCGGCTCATCCAGTTGAATTCGAGCTTCTTCCTGGCTGTCTCGGCTCATTTATCTTGGCCTTAGTGTCAACCTCTTTTACGGTTTCATTCAAAAGCAGTGAGGGTCCGCTCTCTTTCTTGTACCTCCTGTTCCCCCTTTTTACTTCATCGGCTAGGGTAGTCGGCTTCGTCTCGAGATCTTTGCATTTGACTCAAGTCCGATTTATCCAAGGCTAATGAGTCTACTACAATGGCATTGTAGTACGTGACTTAGTTCTTTAACCTTTGCACCTCCTCCTCCAAGGCTTTCACCTTCTCGGCAAGAACAGAGTTAGTAATATAAGTAATCTTTTGAATTAGATTTACCTCTACCTCTCTCATGTTGGAAATCATCGTCTCGATGTTGCCTTCACCATTTTCCTTGTCTTCTTCTTCATCTTTTTAGCAAAGGTTTGTTTAATTTTTCTCCATTTGAACAATAATGGAAGAGATGGCTGAAGTTGGGCTATGGTCACTATCCTCATCCTCGGAAGAGGATTCGGATGAGGAGGAAGTGGGAGTATGGGGTTCGGATATTTGGGGAAGGGTGGGGAGCTCATCTGGATGTCCTCCGAGAAAAGAGTAGGAAGGAATCTCAATTTCGGGAGGAGGTGTGGAAGTTTGAGTTTCGGGTGTGGCGGATGAGGTTGGTTGTTTGGTTTGTGGAATGGTGGAGGGAGTGGGGATGGATTCGAGGTTGGGTGGGAGTAGGGATGGTTTGGATGGAATTGGGATGGTTTTAGTTTGTATTTGGGTGAGGAGTTGGGTGGTGATTTGGGACAACGGTGGGCATTTGTAGAGGATCCGAGGTGCCGGTTGGGCACACCTCTTCATTGCAGTGGGGATTGAGATAGAGAAAGAGAAGAATTGGTACCTTCCTCCTGTATAGGAGAGAGTGCGGCTTCCTTGGCTGGTGAAGGAGGAACCTCCGGTTGAGCAACCTCATTTGCTATGTCCAAGGCTGGAACTTCCTCTGGAAGTAGGGTTACAGCTTCCGTCGGCGGCCTGAACTCCCCGAGGATTCGGATGTTTGTGATTTCCTTTGAGGTCTCCTATGAAGGATAAATTGGTTATCCTCGTCTGAGATCCTCATCCGATGGTTGGCTTATATGACTTGAGATGATTACTACCGAGGTCTTCTTCTCGGAGGCTTTGACAAGCCTTCTCCTTGACCTTCTCCTAGGGGACCTTACCGCATTTGTCACTTCGACCACAGTGGATCCTCATTGGTATAACTTCGGTCTCAATCACCGGCTCTCCGGGCCTCACTGTTTGTCTCCGAGCTACCGCATGATTGTTGCTGCTCCCTCGATTTCTAGCCTCAATGAATCATCATCCGAATCCGCAATCCACCTATCCTTTCATTCTTGGTCAACAACCCCTTATGCTTAGAGTATTTTTTCAGCCCTTCTCTCGTCTCAAATCTCTTATTCGGTCCCTCCATTAATACCGTGATCTTATTAAATAGACTCACGGTTGAGTGAACGATCGATTCTCCTCCATCAGGATTGTATAGTAACCTCGGCTTCTCCTCTTTCGGCCTTCGGAAAAGTAAATCAACCCAATCTACTCTAATTCCATCGAATATCGCCCCATACGACACAATCGAGATTGATTTCGTCACGATTGTCATAAGCAACCTGTACTTTCTTCTCGAGAAGATGTTTATTCAGATCTCTCCTCGTCCCTCTGTAAGTCACCCTTGCAAAAATGTCAAATGACTCCTCCCATTCGTCTTCCTTATATACCGGAGGATTCACCCCTTCCATCGAGGTATCAAGAATTCTGGTCACATTCTCCTTCGTGAATTCTAGCGAGTACCTTCTACGGTGGTCTTGAAACCATTCTCTCGTGAATATGTTGTTAGCTCCAATGAAATCCATGATTTTGTTTTACGGAGATTTAAATGAACAAAATCTGTTAATCTCGAAGCCTCCAACAAACTTATAATCTCCTGGATTCTCTCATCCTTTGGTTGTGTCGAAATCAACGAACATTTCGACTTTGAGTTTGTTCTTCACGGTCTCTGAATTCATTTTGAAATCAGATTTTACGAGAGGTTATAAAAGTTGGGGGTTTTGGTGTTTGGGAAGAAGAAGATGCCATTGAGTAACTTTTGAGAGTATGAAAATTTTGCGGTAATTTTTGAACTGGGAATGTAAAAGTGAAACTTTGAAGCTTGATGAAGGTAAGTTTTTAAACCACGAAGAGAGAGAGGGAAAGTTGGGAAGATGATACGTGGCACAATCTCAGAAATTTAATTTTAATCGTTGATTAAAGAAGGCGCGTGTAAAACATCAACGGTTTAGCGAGAAAATCGCTTGAATTCGGGCGCGTGGCATGAACGCGTCTTGAATTGTGTAATAGGATTGCTTTATACAGAGGTAATTAGTATACACGTAAGCTAAAAGATGTCTTTCTTTGCAAAAAGTTTTCTATTTCAAACTTGGTTAATATCGAGACTTGGTCATAAGTGACCTTGTCTTGTATTTTGAAAATTTTCTTTTAGTCGATTTTGAAAAACATAAAATTTTTAAAGCAAAGCTTAACACGGTATTTCCAATTTTGGTCACTTGCATGATTATTTTGAAATAAGCAGACTTATGAAAGTTATTTGGGAACAATAGTTTTTAAGGAAAACAAAGGTGAGGTGTTTTTACGATTGAAGAGATTTAGAAATAGAGTGATACATCTGTTCCGCAAGCAAACTTCTCAAAACTATCGATTCTTGAGGTAGATTAGATAGGGTGCATTTGTCATCTATTTTCTAAAAATCGGTGACTATTGTGCCTAGTCCGATTTACCGAGATGTCGGATAAGAAATCATCAAGTCGGATAAGGTCAATATGACTAATCCTTGATTCTTGATTCCTAAGAAGGAAATCAATGATATCGGCTACTGATTGTCCTTTG
The DNA here is from genome assembly GCA_030762865.1 of Paraleonurus japonicus. NCBI lineage: Eukaryota > Viridiplantae > Streptophyta > Magnoliopsida > Lamiales > Lamiaceae > Paraleonurus > Paraleonurus japonicus. The sequence goes on from CM061052.1 coordinate 32,240,147, forward strand.
ACTCATATCTAGTCGACAATTCTTTCTAGACATTGATTTAAAGAAAAGAAAGAAGCAGATAAGGAATACATTTAACGAGATGCAAGCAATTTGAATTAAAAATCAGCCAATGATGCATCAAGTAATCCTAATTCTAAGCACAATTCTTTAAATCTAGACTCGGCTAATAGTTTTGTAAGAATATTTGCTCTTTGTGATTCAATGGCTATCTTCTCAATCCTAATGTCATTTTTCTCCACATGATCTCTAATGAAATGATGTCTAATGTCTATATGCTTACACCTAGAATGCGAACGAGGATTGTAAGTCATATCTATTGCACTATTACTATCACGGTAAATAGGAACAAATGATGTTTGAATATTACAATCTCCAAAGCGTTGACTAATCCAGGAGGAGTTGAGAGCAACAACTTCCAGTGCCATGTATTCGGCCTCGGTTGTGGAGGTAGCAACAGATGTTTGTTTCTTAGATAACCAAGAAATTAATTTGTTGCCTAAGAATTGAAAAGTTCCTGAAGTGGATTTCCTATCAATCTTACATCCCCCAAAGTCCGAGTCTGAATAACTCGCCACTCAAAGTTGTCATCATTTGGGTACCATAACCCTACTTGCAAAGTTCCTTTGAGATATTTAAGGATTTTCTTAGCGAGACTCCAGGATGAGTTTTCTTGGGATTAGATTGGAATCTTGCACATACCCCAACCGCAAAGGCTATGTGCAGCCTACTTGCGGTGAGATAGAGAAGAGATCCAATCAGTCCACGGTACTCCGTTGCATCCGTGGGTATCCCTTGCTTATCTGAATCCATAGAGAAGTTAGTTGCCATAGGTATTTTAACTTCTCTACTAGTAGTCATCCCAAATTTCTCAATTAGGTCCTTAGCATATTTAGGCGATGTATAAAAATACCCTTACTCATCTGTTTAATATGTAAGCCTAGAAAATATATTAATTCACCCATCATTGACATTTCAAACCTGTTTTTCATGAGAATACTAAAATCTTCACATAATTTGATTAGGTGAACCAAAGATTATGTCATCTACATAAATCAACTAACAAGATGTTACCATCTACTTCCTTTCTAAACAGAGTTCTATCTATCTTACCTTTTGAAAATCCATTTGATATCAAGAAATCGAGATAAGGTATCATACCAAGCTACGGGAGCTTGTTTCAATCCATATAGAGCTTTATAGACCTTATTATTGATCTTAAACCCGGGAGGCTGCTCCACATAGACTTCCTCAAGTAACACACCATTAAGGAAAGCAGACTTAACATCCATTTGAATGACTTTGAAAGATTTATAAGCAACAAATGCCAAGAATAGCCTTATTGCTTCTAATCGGCAACCGGAGCATAGGTTTCATCATAGTCTATCCCCTCGGTGTGAGTAACCTTGAGCTACCATTCTTGCCTTATTACGAACAATAATGTTGTTCACTTACATTATGTTTTTGAACACCCATTTGGTGCCTATAATCTTTCTATGTAAGGTTCTTTCCACTAATTCCCAAACATTTTGCCTTTCAAATTGATGCAGTTCTTCTGCATGGCGCTTATCCATTTGGATCAGATAAAGCTTCCTCAATAGACTTGGGTTCAAGAAGTGACACATACTGAAACAGATTTTGAGTCCGGCATCATTCGTGTGCACACTACTATATGGGCCTTCGATAATGCAGGTCGGATGGATGATAACTTCTCATCCTTTTGCCTATATGAGTAGAAGGATCCTCATCTTGAGACTCGAGGGCAACTCCTCCGACTCTACTCGAGCCGACGTTCCTCCTTCATCACCGACCTGCCGATCGGTGATGTCAAGGGTGTCTCCTCGGATGAAGTCCGATCGAAGTTGTCTTCGATTATCGGATGGGGATTCTTCTTCATCCGAGTGTGAATCAATACTAGGTAGATAGACGGTTCTATGTTCGGTCTTGGTTAGTTCAATCTTATCTAGACTATTAGAAATTTGATTCACTTTATCTCGAGAAGGAATACAACTCATCAAAGACCATGTGAGGAGTTTCTTCCACACAAAGGGTTGTCTTGTTGAAAACTCTAAATGCCTTGGAAGTGTTGGAATATCCCAAGAATATTCCTCAAAGAATTTTAGCATCAAAAGTTCTTAACTTAGATTTCTCATTGTTATGGATGAAACATTTACAAACAAAAGCTCTAAAATATGAGATTCTTGGAATCTTACCCTTCCAAATCTCATATGGAGTCTTACCCTTGTCTTTAACAACCAAGGCTGTATTGATGGCTTCACCCGTAACTGTGAGGGGTTTCATACTCTGGCTAACATGCTCCCGGCCGCTTCCTTCAAGGTTCTATTCCTTCTTTCAACCACTCCATTTTGTAGAGGAGTCCTTGCTGATGATGTCTCATGAATAATTCCACACTCATTGAAAAAGTTAGATAAATAGGAATTTAAAAATTATGTGCCCTTATCACTTCTTATTTTAATAATATTAACACCCTTTTCATTTTGAATGCATGCGAACAGATCGGGGATCTTGTTTATAGTCTCATTTTTATTGAAAAGAAATATAACCCAAGTGTATCTAGAAAAATCATCTACTATAACATAAATATTTCCTTCCACCGAAGGTGAGAGGAGAAAGCGAGTCCAAACAGATCAAGATGAAGTAGTTGTAAAACTCTTTCGGATGAAGAGGTGTTAATACTCTTAAATGAGTGTCTAGGTTGTTTACCTTTTTGACAAGCATCACATTTAAGATCAGTAGATAAAAGTTTCTCAAGTAATCCCTTAACAAGGTTCTTTTGAACCAGCTTACTAAGTGTCTTGATATTCGGATGACTAAGCCTTTTGTGCCTGACCGGTGAGGTCATCTCCACCCTTAGCTATCGAGACAAGTATCTTTAGGGCAACTATTAAAGTTGGCCACATAGACATTACCGTGTCCAAGCCGGTTAAAAGTACCTTATACGAGGAAATATCTAAGATATCACATTTATCCTAAGAAAATTTGACAAGAAAATCTTTATCACAAAGTTGGGAAAGCAGATAGCAGATTTTGTTTTAAACCCTCAACAAAATATACCTCGAGATACAGAATATCCTTGATAATCGAGTACCTACTCCTTTAGTCCTGTCCACAATTATTGTCTCCAAATAATACTCTTGGACCATCAATGTTACGGAAATTTGATAGTAGCCTCTTGTTATAAGTCATGTGTTGTGAACAACCACTATCAATGTACCATATAGAAGCTAAGATCTCTTCCTTGAGTGATGATCCTGTGAATCTGAAAAAGCAGATTAGTTACAAGGTACCCTAGTGATCTTGGGTCTTTGAAGGTCAAGCATCACTTTAGGTAACAGACAAAAATCTCATTTCCAAATAATAAATCGACTTGGTCTCTCTACCAAATCTGTCTACAATTGTATCACTTTTAAATGATAACTTGTTGTATTCAGACTTGGTAATTTTCCTGGACTTAGGACAAGTGGGATAACATCTGCTTCTCCCATCAAAAGGATTGTAATAAGAATTTCTTCTTATTTTGGTTCTTGGAGTTCTCTTAGTACGATAAGGAGTCCTCGGCTAAATTTTTGTTTTCAAGTGGGAGATGCAGTCCTTATTTGACTAATTGGTTTCCAAGGACCAATTCTAATCTCTTTTGGGTTATCGATGCTTTTACAAATTTCCTAGGTTTCGAACATCCGATTTACTATTTCTGTCATAACCAAGACCTGTTTTGTCATGAGGTTTTTGAGATGTATTAAAGATGTGATCTATTCTTGATCGATTATTAAGTTGACTAATTTTGAAGACTAGTTTCTCATTGTCTTTCTTAATTAATTCATTTCATGATTGTTTGAATTTATCTTTTAAAAATTTCAATTCACTTTCTAATCTTTCAGTGGTAGTGATGTACTAGCCTCTGCACTGGGAAAACATTCCCCCTTGAATGTTTCCTCGGTTTCGGGTAGTTCATCACCGCTTTCCTTTAATTAGAATTTGAATTTGATCCTTTAAAGTCAAATTCTCTCGTCTCTAAATTGTTTATAAGGTGCCAAAGATGTCTTTAAATCTCTTAATAATTCATGAATAACGAGTTTGATCATTATCGAACAGATTTACAGGAATCATTATCGGAGGATGAATAATAGACTACCTCTTTAGCCATGAGACAAACTTCATCGTCTAATCCGAAATCGGATGAGGATGATGATGATGAAGATTTTCTTGATTCCTTTTCTTGACGGTAAAGCCCTTTGAGTGCAAATCTCTGTCTCTCTTTTTCCTTTTCTCTTCCTTTTCCTTAGGAGGCAGTGAGGACAATCATAGCTGAAGTGTCTGGCTTATTGCAAGTATAGCAAGTGTCACTCCTATCTCGATTTAGAAATTTGGAAGGATTTCTTTTAACGGGGATGCGAATCTCCTTGTCGGCTCCTATTCTTGTCATCATCTGTTGAGTCATCTTCTTTTCTTCTTGACTTTGATCTAGATCTGTCCTTACTGCAAACCTCAATTTATTACGTTTATACTTCATTCTTAATTTGTCATACCTTTTGGTGAGCGAGTGTTGGGCCGGAATGTTGAGTTGATTAATAACCTTGAGTTGGCTTCCTAGAAAAAAATCTAGAAAGGGGGGTTTGAATAGATTTTGTAGATTTTTCAAATCTTTCAAAATTAATTCAAAATATCGAGATTAAACACGGCGGAATATAATTGATAACTCAACTTTTAACAAGATCAAAAGCAAGGTTGATATTCAGATTTTAGTTAAGATTCTGAACTTTAATCTTGAATTAACAATATTGTAATTTGAACAGAAATTAAAGAAAGCAAGAAATAACACCAGGGATTTATAGTGGTTCGGATTTTAATAATCCTACATCCACTCTCCTTCTTCAATCGAAGAAGGGACTCCGCTTACTACTTACTTTCTTACTTTCAACTTACAGCTTACAACTTGTACAAATCTTCAAATCTTCAATCTCCTAAATCCTTCTCTAAAATCTAACTATTACAGTGAATATCGGATTTTGAAGATTACAAGAAAAGTGTTCTAACTACACTCGAACTTTTTGAGAACTCTCTTGAAATATTTGTGAAAAGATTGTGATTGAAATCTGAGTAGTGAATAGTGTGAAAAATCAAATATGCATCAGTGTATTGAAAAAATAAAATCTAGTCCTATTTATAAGTCTCGAGAAGACAGGTTAGTTTGTTAGTTAGTTCTAACAAACTTGAAACGCTTAACAAACTTAAAGTTGTAAATCGCTCTAGACCTCGGTGATTCTTCATACTCATCTGCGGTGACTTGGTGAAAACTTCGCCTTTCTTATTCTACTCGGCTTATCTTGACCTCGTCTCGAGCTCTTCATATTTGTCTCCTGCAGATGACTAGGTTCAAGCTCGTCTTGAGATGACTAGCATGATATCGGACCTCGGTGACTAGGTTGGTACTTGGCCCCATCCGATCACCTTATCTTATAAACTTATTCTCTGTTGTTCTTTAGGTTGGTGATCGATCATTGCTATTTAACTCATCAAAACCTCTTGATCCAACAATTTCCCCCTTTTTGATGAAGTTAAAACCTATAATAAAGAAACATACTCACGGTGAAGTTAGTACTAGATTTAGTTAAATCAATCAGATAGATAAAGCACATTTTCACACTTCATGTATTCATTCACATTCAAGGCATAAAAAAATTTATGTCTTTTAGACTCTTTTAGAAGTACTTAGAAAATTTTTTTTTAAAAATTTTAACACTCGAGATATAAGATTTCTCAGATGATTTATACTTAGAAAAATTTTACAAAAATTTTAACACTGAGATATAAAATTTCTCGGATGATTTATTTTTTTTTTACAAAATTTAAAAATTTCAAAGAAACTCATACACATAATTCACATAAGTCCGAATATATTCAATCACGAAATTTACTGATTACAAAATAAGAGAACTGATAGAGAATAAAAGATTAGGAAAGAAAAATCTGTTCTATCGATTCCCCATCGGTCGACCTGGAATGTTTAGCCAGTGAAAATCCTCGCTCTAAGCATGTTTGAGATCACTCTCATCTCGTGAGCTCGATTCCCTTTACGCTTTGGCCACAAGCTGCTTCGACCCATTCGGATCAAGAGAACCATCTTCTTTCGGCTTGGGGGTGACTGCTCATAGGCTGGTGCGATCGGATCGCAATTGAACACATTATGTGCCTTATCGAGCAGCTTCCCATAAAGATCTGCGTCCTCCTTCTCCATCCATTCATGCGGTGATGTCTTCATTGGTTGCTCCAGGATGGTGATGCCTTCAAGATGTACCAAGTAATACATCCATTTAGCATCCAGGCTTGCTTTTTATATTCACCGGTGTATTTCCACGATACCATCTTTGGAGGAGTGTAGTGCGATGGACGGGCGGAAGTCCGCTTCATTTGCAGCTTTGGATACCCACTTCCGAGTATCCTCGCCCCACTTCACGAGCCTTTCCCATCTTCTTGACCTCTTCTTCTCTCTCTTTTCAAACATCTCCTTCTCAACACTCGATTCTTCTCGATCTCGCTCACCTGATAAGTTGGAGAAGTCTAGTTCCTTTCTCTTGCGCTCGGCTGATTTGGGGTGATCATCTGCTCGGCTGATGGAGACTTCTCATTTCTGCCGCTTTCCCTTTACCTTTGCCCTTGGGCTCCGGTTCCTCGATTCTTTCATGCGAGCCAGCCTTCTCTGTTTTCTCTTCTTCCTCCTTCTTTCTCTTCTCCTCATCCTCTCGGATAGCCTCTTCAATCTGGGTTACCCTCGGTTGCAAGGTAGCCAACTCGTCTAATTTGATTTTAATTTCCGCCTTGGCTGCCTCCAACTCAGTGTCTGCCTTTGTATCAAGCTTGTCGATTATTGACATGACACCAGTTGTGAGGGTTTCCAATCTGCTCTCGACCTTCCCCCTTTTTAACTTCATCTTTGAGAAGTGAAGGCTGGGCCTCTATCGCTGCACAACGCGTCGTCAAATCGTTCGATCGGATGTAAGTGTTGAGACCACGATTTCGTTGTCGGCCAGTTGTTTTCTCTTTCAGTGCCTTGACCTCCTCTTCAAGCGCACTCGGCTGGAATCCAACAGAAGGCTTTGAGATTGGCTGATAAATTTTTGGTCATGTTGACCTCAAAATCTGCATGTTGGCGAGCATAGTATACTGTGCTCGAATCACCTTTCGTGTTTTCTTCTCCATCATCCTCTGAACTTGGGAAATGATTTTGCTGTGGAGTTGTTCAAAAGCAGAGGAGATGGCAAGAATGTCTGTCCTCTCCCTCTCGATTGCGAGACGAGGAAGAGGTGGTGGGAGAAGTTGGACTAGGGGAGCTTCATGGGAATATCCCCAAAGATATTTGAGGTATCCACATGAGGTTCGGCTGGGGTAGATGAGGTGGGGGTGTCGATGGTGGGGGTGGGATTTACGGTGGGGGTGATGATGGTAAAGGTGGGATTTGTGAAGTGGTAGGTGGAGGAGATGGGAGTGTTTGAGGTAGAGTGAGTTGGGGTTGAGAAGTTGTGGGTAAGGGCCGGGTGGAGATATGGAGATGGGGTTGGGGAGAATACTTGGTCCAGAGAGGAAGGACAGATATGAGATGGGGATGGTGGAGGAGATGAGAGTTGGGTTTGGGGGAGAGAAGATGAGGTTGGACTTTGGACAATTTCGGGAGTAAGGCTGTTTGCAGGCTGCACGAGGTGCCACTGGGACACCTCTTCATTGCGGTTTGGGTTGGAGATGGGGAGGGAGAAATGTACGACCTCGGGCCGGGGGAGGGGTCCCTTCGTGAATCGATTTCTGGACCACCTCCACTGGACCACCTGAGCTGCAATTTGCGGCGTGGATACTTCCTCGGGAAGAAGAGTCGGCTGATCTGCAGATGATCCTCCCAACTTAGAGGTTTTCACCAACCTCCGTCTCCTTGGTGCCTTCTCCTTCAGCCTTCATCGGCTGCTCGGCCTCACCGAGATCACAGATGGCGGCTCTGCCTCCACATCTTCCTCCTTCTCCTCCTCGCCTTCTTCTTGGTGGAGCTTGAGCTCCAACCTCAGCTCCACCCTCATCGAGAATCGGTGGAGTCCCGAGTGGCTCATCTTTGGTCGAATCCCTTACGCCGTGTAAGCTCGGACCCGTCGACCAATTGATCTCGGCTGACAAAGAGTCCTCCATGATCACAGTCACTTTGTTAAAAAGACTGGTGATCGACTTAGCCTGCCATTTCCCATTCACCACCTCCAGACGCTTTCTTTCCGTCTCCAGCTTCTCCAAAGTAATAGACCAGCCCTTGGCCTCGTACTCCATCCAAGATTGTTCTCATCACGCAGAGTCTGGGTCCGGGTTAGCCCATCATGAGAGCTTTGTTCTCTCGGTATCACCTTCGTGACAATGGTCATCGAAGGCGATATCGTCGTCGGAGCATCTTCTTCTTTAACTCCGATCGGCGATCCTTCATAGAATTCCGTGCAATCATCTTAAATGATTCTACCGATTCATCGATTTGTAGGTGAGGGGTTCACTCCCTCACTTTGCTCGTATCAAAAATTCTGGCCACCTCACGGGAAACGGTCAAAACTTCTCCATATACCCCGGTTCGAAAACTCCATGTTCATATGTCCCATTGACATAGAACTCCAAACCTTTCATATCCAATGTCTTATTGGAAGGGGATTTCTTGGAGCAAAAAGTCCTCAATCGGCTGAAGGTGTGCGTACGTGTTTTGCGAGAATGTTGTCACGAATGTTGGCACATTCGAAGAGCAACACGCATAAATAAATAATCGAAATGTACAGCGAAAGTCTTAAACACGTTGCAAGATGGATATCAAAATTTTCGTATAGACTATAAATAAGTCTATACCGCCAAACGGCGTATTATCACTAATAATCGTTAAGTGATACAATCGGTGAAAACATAAGCTACACCGTGAATAGATCTACGTATATAGTGACTAGATAATATTAAATCTAACCTATCACTAATACAAATAATGACCCAATGTTGAGTGAAATGTTGGAACATTCACCAACGGAAGTATCGAGTATGAAACAAATAATAAACTCTATAATCTATGCCAATAGACTATGCTAGATTGTGTTTCCTCAACTTCGAGTTTTAATCTTCATAAGCAGCGTGTATTTATAGAATTACGGACACTCTTAGTGCTTGAAGATAACTTCCACATCTCCCTTGAAAATAGGTAACTTCTATGTAACTTCCCATGATCTTTATAACTTCTCTTGCTTGCCTCTTTCAACCGCATGACTTCGTAGAATCGCCGTAAGTCTTCAATCTGAAAGAACAAGTCAATGAACAAGACAAAACGTGGGTTAAGGGTTAGTGAAAGTGGAATGGGCGACTCGATGTTGTGACCAGAATGTTGGCACATTCTCGAGTAACACTCGTCATAACATCAACAATCTCCCCCAATTCGGCCTTTCTCTTTTGGAACACACACGATGTTGCAACAAAATGCGTAATGTGTACACAATAGAGATAAGTAAATTAATATCAAGTAAATGACATCTTTTTACTTAGCCAAACCGAACATAAAAACAATAAACACTTAACATCACAAGGACTTATACTATGAACAAAACATAGACTTAAACAAAATCAGAGTTAACATAAAACAATATAAAATCGTAGTAATAAAACAAAGACAAAATACTAGACTTAACAAAACTTAAATCAGAGCAACTTAACTAAGAAAACATAAGTCGTAATTATGAAAAGAACATATGACTAAAATATGAACATAAATAATACTTTAGACATAACTAAACGGAGCATAAAACGAAAACATAAACATTCATGCTCAAACCCATACTAAACTAATAAGTTCAAAAACAAAAGCATAGGTATCAACACATAAACCTATACTACTATAAGTTTATAGAAATTAAACACATAAAACGAGAAATTAAAATGAGTCTATTACAAAAATAAGAAAAAGCTTGTAAATGAAGATTAGGAGAGGATTGGGCTGATAATAAATAACAGCTGCATCTTCTAGAGTCTGCACGAACTCCCCTTTCTTCAAGCTTCCTTATTCTTGAATGCTCCCCTTAGTCGATTACCAATGGCCCCAATCATCTAGATCATCATACAACACACCGAGGTCATCATCTTCCTAGTCTACCGCCTCGATCCTCTCGGCATCCACGTCCATGTTTGAACTGGGCTGGGTCCATCAAGAGTAGTGTTGATCGGGTTTGTTGGCACATCATCCGACACATTCTCGTGTTTCTGTTTCCATTCCAAAGATCGAGCCGCACTTGTTCCAGCCTCCAGATATATCAGCATCTGGTCCTCCTCCGGATATACCAACATCGACACTGCATTCCACCAAAGCATCTCCATCACCCGCAGCAGCAGACGGCGGTTCAAGAAGAACATCAGTTTGAGCAGCAACATCAGTCCTACTCCCGTAATAAGAGAAAGCAGCTTCTCCCGCATCCGTTTCGCATTTCAAGATTGCTTAACAAACATTTCAAGTTAGAAATCGAATTATCTCGCCATTGCAATCTGATCTTGAATAAATTGAGGTTGGAGTTGCGGAATGTTGGCAGCGTGTGTGCCAACATTTAGCGGCACATCAGTGTCTGCTCAGCAGGAACATCAAAGCCGTGCATTCGGATCTCCGATTGGAAGGTCAATCACCCTTGGACCAGTTCTCGTAACATGAGAAATTCCCAAACTCAGGTGCAAATGAGCTTATAATTTCATTTCTTTCTCTTTGAAATCCTTGAGCGTAAATTAACATATGAATCAAATCGGGTATGGCAAAGAACCCTTTGCTTGACACTCTCCCCGAATATGTCATCATATTGTCAAGGATTGTTTTCCCAAGATTAAACTCCCTCGGATGTCCAATCTTGTACAACAAAATAGCCTTGCTCACCGGTCAAAGTGGTTGTGTTTGAAGAAGGCAGCCAATTATACACAATTAACTTGTGAAGAACACTATAAAGACTTGTTAAGACCGAGGAATTCATCCTATATCTCCAAATATTAACTCTTCCTCCGGTGATCACCTTTATGACCTCATCCAAATCATCCACTTGAGGATCATCACCATCTCTAGTTTTCAAGACCTCATTAATAACAGTAGGAGTTATCACAATAATATTTCCCTAAATTTTACTTTTCCAAAGTGCTTTGAATTAACTTCGTAAACTCGACTTTTAAATTTGCATAAAACTCATAAATCCAATCCACAATATAAGGAGTAGCAAATTGTAGAGAGTGCATTAAGGATCTATCGGTCCAAATATCCAATTAAATTCATAGACACAAAATCATCCATTTTGATAATCCTTTCCCCAACAATCAATCTAGTCCTCAATGTTCTAAATTTATCACTATCAATGCCATGATAAGAATCATCGAGAATCGGAAGGCGAAGATAAATGCAGAGAGGAGTCGGTATGTACCTCGGCAACATTTTCGACTATGTTCTCGATTCAGGGGATTCGGACTGCGAGGATGATGTGGCCAAGGGTGTGTCAACATCGTCTGCACATCTGCGTTACTTTTTGTTTCTTTTTCCGCTTTTCCAAGCTAGCAGCCATTTGAGCCAATGTTTGATCCATTTCAGAATCCTCAAGTACTCCCCCTAGGGCTAAGCACCGGAACATCGGCCTTCTTTACTAGCCACTTTCTCTGGATTTGCCTCTTCCATTTCATCGCGGAGGATTCGAGTCGAATACGGATAGGTTTTGAAGCAACGCCATCATCATGCTTCGCTTTTTCCCGGTTTCAGTAATCAACTCGGCGACCCATTGTCCTATAAGAGCGTCGTTTCTGACCTTGTCCCCTTGAGCTCGTCGTCTTTTGCCGAGCAGTTGAAAACGGGCAGTAAGCTCTCCGGTGTCCGTGAGAATCAAGCATGTTCTTCTATTGGAGTATCTTGGGCAGTATCGTAGGAGAAAAGACCAGGTGTCTATAATCGTCAAAGTTTACCTCTTGATTACCAACATTGACGGGTAAATTGTCAATTTGGTAAGATTCTTGAAAGCGTGGACGATTTGATCGGTTGTGGCTCCTCGGCAAGATCAACCGACATAGGGTAGGTTTCAATGACGGGTTGTTCTTGAGTGCATCGCTATTTGGATTTTGTGGCGTTTCGCCCAAAATCGGATTCTCGAGAGGATTTGGTAGCAGGGTTTTGGATTTCGTAACGAATATCATAGGCCGAAAGAGGAACATCAACCGAGCCAACCCTAATCGAAGAGGGTGATGTTGGGTTAGAAGGGCGAACATTTCCTAAAATATTTTCAGCGGCCATTGAAGCTAAGAGTCGAAGGTTTTGAGAAGAGGATGATGTTGCGGAGAGGTTGAAGGTTTCGAATGTGAAGGTGAAGAGCCCTTACCATCAGCCATGATAATTAATAATCTGCATACACTATTCAAATTATATTAATAAAATAATCAAATTGAATTACGAGAAAAATAAAATAAAGGCTGATTATTAACTAATACCGGTAAGTGCAACAATTAATACCTTCAAACACTTGTATCAAATTCGAAAACAAAGATCAATGTGTAGAGCACACCGAATATTAAGGACCTTAAATAGGGAAAAGAAAGAACGTAGAAGTTGTGTCCACATCGGTGTTGAGAGATAAGAATTAATCACATCCCTAAGAAATAGGGCATTACCGATAGTGTGGAAGTTATAAAAGAAACATGCAAATAACCGCTTAATAAATTAAAATAATGTGCACAATTATTAGATTAAATAATATTCTTTGGGAACAATTTAGAATAAATATTTCATTTATAGAATAATACTCGAAATTACCAAACTCATAGAGGTAAATATACATACAAGAACCAGAATGTTATTCGCACAATGTCGGGACACACACTTCTCAACACAGCTTTTACATGATATAATATCATTTGTGTTGCACTATCTTTTGTTTTACCCACTTATTCACATTGATCCATTTTTCCGTAAGAGATCATCGTAGTTGTTAGCTCCGTGTCCCATAATTACTCAATGGATTGTGAATATATTGATGCATTCAAGTCATCTTTTGAAAAGAGATCATCGTAGTAGTCAACTCCGTGTCCCATAGTTACTTAGTGACATCGCATCTAATTGTGAGTTAATTACATTGCATTTAAGAGAAGTGTGTCCTGGACAAAATTTATTAATCACAGGTTCTAATACTATTTACACAAGAGAGTTCGAAAACACTAAATATTACAATACTTAGAAAAATTTAAATAAAATGTTCTAGTGTTGCTTCAAAATGTTGGCACATTTGTCACAACACACAGCAATAACAGATCTAATTGCAGATAAACCTAGAGATTTTCTAAGAGAAGAAAACCTCTCATTATCAAGGGCTTTAGTAAAAATGTACGCAATTTGCTTTTCGGTTGAAATGTATTCCAACTTTACAACTTCTTTTTCTACAAGGTCCCTAATAAAGTTGTGTCTAATACTTATATGCTTTGTTAATGAATGTTGCACAGATTCTTAGATATATTAATTGCACTTGTATTATCACAATAAACAGTAAGAGTATTGCTCTCCAAACCGTAGTCATCGAACATCTTCTTGAGCCAAAGAAGTTGAGTACAACAATTCCCGTGGCTATGTATTCGGATTCAGTCGTAGATAGGGAAACACAATTTTGTTTTCGGCTATGCCAAGAAACAAGATTGTTACCCATGTAGAAACATCCACCACTTGTACTCTTCCTATCATCACTATCACCGCCCAATCCGCATCACTATAGCCAATCAAAGAACAATTAGTGTCCTTGTTATACCATATTCCATAATCACATGTGCACGCCACATATCGAATTATTCTCTTAACGAGAATTCATATGAGATTCTTTAGGATCAGCTTGATAACGTGCACATAAACAAACACTAAACATGATGTCCGGCCTACTAGAAGTCGGATACAAAAGACTATCAATCATCGACCTATACAATGTTGGGTCAACATTTGTGCCAACACTGTCTTTACACAACTTTTGTGTCGATCCCATAGGTGTCTTCATGTGTTTAGCATTGTCTAAACCAAACCTTTTCACAAGATTTTTGGCATATTTACTTTGACAAAAGAAAATACCATCTTTGCATTGTTTAATTTGAAGACCTAAAAAGTAATTCAAGTCTCCAACCATTGACATTTCAAAGGTAGTGGTCATTTCATGTACAAATAATTCAAGCATTTTCTCACATGTAGAACCAAATACAATGTCATCAACATATATTTGAGCAATCATAATGTCATATCCAGAATGTTTAATAAACAATGTTCTATCGCCTTCACCTCTATAGAAACCGAATTCAACTAGAAAATCGATTAATCTATCATACCATGCCCTAGGTGCTTGCTTTAAACCATATAAAGCTTTCTTAAGTTTATACACATGATCAGGAAAATCATGATTCTCAAACCCCTTAGGTTGTTCTACATATGCTTCTTCCATAAGAATTCCATTTAGAAATGCGGCTTTAACATCCATTTGATGCGCTTTTATATCAATGTAGCATGCAATAGCAAGTAATAGTCTTATGGACTCAATTCTAGCAACAGGAGCAAAGTCTCATCAAAATCAATTCCTTCTACTTGTGTATAGCCTTGAGCTACTAATCTAGCTTTGTTTCTTACAACATTACAGATTCATCGGTTTTGTTTTGAAAATCCATTTTGTACCAATTACATTTACATCATCGTGCCTAGGCACAAGTATCCAAACATCATTCCTTTCAAATTGATTTAACTCCTCATGCATTGCATTAATCCAATTTTCATCTTTCATAGCTTCATCAACATTTTTTGGTTCATTGAAAGAATGAAAACATTCAAAGTTCACCTTGTTACACACGGATGTCATACAAATCGATCTTACCACATGCCTTGCATCAAAACTTAATTTTCTCCTCATTTGTACACTGATTGTGGCTTACCTATGATCTGTTGTTGTGGATGATTTTGAGAATTCTAGAAGATGGTAATGTAGCGAGGATAAGGCATAGTTCTATTAATTTCTGGATGTTGAGGTGATCTTTGCTTCGAGATGTGGGCACATTTGTAGCAACATTCTCAATTGGTTCGAAATTCCAGAACTTTGCATCTGTTCAATAAGATCAGTTACATCTTCTTCAATAGCATTATCTCGCAAGACTTGCATTATCATCAAAAACAACATTCATAGACTCTTGAAACGATATCAGTCCTAAGATTATAAATCCTAAAAGCTCTCTTGTTTCTAGCATAACCAAGAAAGAAACCCTTATCACTCTTTGAATCA
Source organism: Paraleonurus japonicus (assembly GCA_030762865.1). NCBI lineage: Eukaryota > Viridiplantae > Streptophyta > Magnoliopsida > Lamiales > Lamiaceae > Paraleonurus > Paraleonurus japonicus. The sequence continues at coordinate 32,255,446 of CM061052.1, forward strand.
AATTTATGAAGTTGGTCTCTATCATTCAGAATGTAGCAAACACATCCAAAGACATGAAAGTATTTCAGATTAGGCTTTTTGTCATTCAAAAATTCATAAGGTGTCTTTGTGGAATTAGGTCTAAGATAAACTCTATTTGAAATATGACAGACAGATTCAAAGCTTCAGCCCAAAACCTTTTTGAAAGTTTCTTGAATAAAAGCATTACTCTAGCCATCTCTTGTAGAGTTCTATTTTTCCTTTCGGCTACACCATTTTGTTGAGGTGTTTTAGGAGAAGAAAACTCTTGAATTATGCCTTTGTTTTCACAAAAATTAGTGAATAAGTTGTTCTCAAACTCCCTACCATGATCAGACCTTATTCTCTTAACCTTAGTGTCAAAAACATTTTTAAAACGTTTGTAAAGAATTTTGAAAACTTCAAAAGCATCTGATTTTTCCTTAAGAAATTCGATCCATGTAAACCTTGAATAATCATCTACTATGACAAAAATATCTCTTACCACCAATGCTTTCGGTCTCCATTGGTCCCATTAAATCCATATGCAAAAGTTCAAAGCAATGTTTCGTAGTACATTGTGTCAACATTTCATGTGACATTTTGACTTGCTTACCACTTTGACATGATCCACATACATTCGACATGCGTATTTGTAACTTAGGCGGACCTTTATGACATCAAATTTTAACAATTTGATTATGTTTCTAAAATGAGCATGTCCAAGTTTTTGATGCCAAAGAACACTTTCATCAGGTTTAAGCATTAAAGCATGCTTGATTTGAATCGATTAAATAGTAATTATCAACCGATCTATTACCAACCATAAGACATTTATCATCACTGTTTAGCACATAGCATGAACTTTTGTCAAACTTCACATGCAAGTCATCATCACATAATTGACTAATACTAATCAAATTTGCAAGTAAACCTTTAACATGTAAGACTTTTGTCAAGTTAGGAAAACCAGGAACATTCAATGTACATATACCAATAATTTTACCTTTTGAACCTCCTCCATATGTAACATTTCCACCATCATATGTCTTATAATCGGTGAGATAACTTTCCTCACCGGTCATGTGTCTAGAACACCCACTATCAAAATACCATAGTCTTGGAACACATGCTTTTAAAGATGTATAGACAACATTACATACAAGATTTGACTTTTTCACCCAAGTAGATTTTTGAACGAGGTTTTGAAAAGATTTCTGAATGTTTGTTTCGAATGTTGAGCGAGAATGTGGCAATATTTTCAAAGACATTTTAGAAAACTTTTTATTCGCCTCATTCTAAAACAGTTTGGTCGTTTGTGACCCTCGGTAAAACAATAATGACAAACATCCTTCTTTTCGTAATCATTTTTCAACTTTTCGGTTTCAACAAAAGGTTTTGTAAACACAACAGGTTTGTTATTGTTTAAAAACGAGTGATATTACCATTATAACCTAGACCATGTCTACTTGTACTTCCAATTGTCGGTGCCTCATCAAGTTTAGTGAACTTTACGAATATCTTTTGAAATTCGAGTGTCGTTCCTTTAATTTGTTCTTTGAGGTTGCATAACTCAAGATCTTTCCTTGTTAGTATGACCTCAAGCTTTATCACCAAATCCTTTTGATATGACTCTTCAATAGTCATGTCCCTTAAGGCTTTACGAGTGGATTCCAACTCCTTTTCAAGCTTTAGATAAACTGGACTTACAATCTTTGCAAACAATATTAGAAGTACTTGCTTCATCTACACAAGAACTTGAGAAACAATTAAATTCTGGAACCTCCAATGTTTCTTCAAATGTTGGCACATTTGACTCAACATCATAATCATCCAAGTAAATCATCAAGAGTATCATCATACAAAATTCTTGCGGAAAAAGCAAACTCCTCATTTTTATCGAATCTTCTTCACAATCGGACTCATCACTTAAGGTAGCATTGAAATTTACCCTCTTTCTCAAAAGAGTGTTGGCACATTCATTAGCATAATGACCAAAACCAGAACATGCATCACATTTAACATTTTTCCTATATTACGGATCATATTTGATCTTGTTACCTCTATCAAATTGCCTAGGTTGATTAACATTCCGATTTCTATCGTGCAATTGGCGTGAACTACGATCTGTTCTCTCTCTTGATTCTTAACTTGCAAATTATTTCTAAGTCTATTTGCTCTCTTTTTCAAAAATGCATTGAAGCTGCTTAGTTAAGAAAGCAATGTTTTCGATTGTCGGCACAATCGTCACCAACATCTTCATCGAATCTATTTCAAGAATAACAAGCGGTTGTTTATCAACACATGAAGAAGTCTCTCCTTTGAAAACGAGAAATTTTCCTTTCGGATTTCTCACTATCTTTTTGGGAAAAATTCATTTCATACGTTTTCAAAATACTTACCAACTCATTTTGAGTAATAGCATCGATATCTTTAGCTTCCTCAATAGCACATATCTTAGCATCAAAACGTTTAGAAACAGCTTCTTAAGATTTTATGTACTAACCTTGTATTGGATATAGCTTCACCAAGTGCTTGAGATTCATTGGAAATCTCGGTGATTCGTTCATTGTAGGATGATATGGTCTCATCTTCCTTCATCCTTAGATTTTCGAACTTGGTTCCAAGCATCCTCAACTTCGTCCTTCTTACACTCTCGGATCCTTCACAATGTTCTTGTAATCTCTCCCATGCAACTTTTGCAGATACACAATTAGAAATTATTTTGAACATGGATACATCCGTAGAGGTAAATAAGGCATTGAGTGCCTTCGAATTGAAGCTGGCCGTTGTCACCTCATCATTTGTCCATTCTAACTCCTTTTTGATTTGAGCTTGATTGTCATCAACTGGAACAATCGGTGGAGTCCATCCGATCAATATACTCCTCCATGCACGTTCATCAATGGACTTGATGTACATACGCATCTTAGGCTTCCAAATTGCATAATTTGTACCATCTAGAACGGGTGGCCTAATTGGAGCTATCATAGGATAATCCATTGCAATAAATCACACCAAACACAGATCTAAACTCGGGATAACAAGTTTTATGGCTCTGGTGCCACTTGAAGGTGTGCGTACGTGTTTTGCATAATGTTGTCATGAATGTTGGCACATTCGAAGAGCAACACGAGACAAATAAATAATCGAAATGTACAAATGGAAGTCTTAAACACGTAATGGATATCAAAATTTTCGTATAGACTATAAATAAGTCTATCTTGCCAAACGGCGTATTATCACTAATAATCGTTAAGTGATACAATCGGTGAAAACATAAGCTACACCGTGAATGGATCTACGTATATAGTGACTAGATAATATTCAATCTAACCTATGACTAATACAAATAATGACCCAATGTTGAGTGAAATGTTGGAACATTCACCAACGGAAGTATCGAGTATGAAACGAACAATAAACTCTATAATCTATGCCAATAGACTATGCTAGATTGTGTTTCCCTCAACTTCGAGTTTTAATCTTCATAAGCGCGTGTATTTATAGAATTCTGGACACTCTTAGTGCTTGAAGATAACTTCCACATCTCCCTTGAAAATAGGTAACTTCTATGTAACTTCCCCATGATCTTTATAACTTCTCTTGCTTGCCTCTTTCAACCGCATGACTTCGGTAATCGCCGTAAGTCTTCAATCCTGAAAGAACAAGTCAATGAACAAGACAAAACGTGGGTTAAGGGTTAGTGAAAGTGAAATGGGCGAATTCGATGTTGTGACCAGAATGTTGGCACATTAAGAGTAACACTCGTCATAACATCAACACGGCCCTTTCCAATAAGGACAATATCTCCTTGGATTCTCCGTCGGTGGTGGTGTCGAAGTCGACATACATCTCGGACTTCACCTTCTTAGCATAGGTTTCATTATGCGCATCCACCATGGTTGATGTTACTCCTCTTACAGAAATGCTCATATCTGATTCGGAAGGATTTAGGAAAATATGCAGAGAGTTTTGAGATTTTACGAAAGTGAAAAAAATGATTTTGGAGAAGAAGATGTATTTATAGGGGAATAGATTGGAAAGAGAAACCGCCATTTTTGAAAACTTGAATTAATCTTAGCCATTTATTCAAAAAGTTTTTCTTGAGTATTAATCAACGGTTAAAAACTAAGATAAGCGATTAGGATTCAGCGCGTGGATGTTAATCGCCTTTGGAATGCGTAAATAGTTACTTTATAGACTGTTGATTTGATAGATGTAGGTTACTTTATGCAGAGAAGTAAGTATACCGACGTCGATCTAGGGTTACTTTACTTTGGCTAAGGGTTTGCAAATCGATGAGTTTGAAAAAGCAGACTAGTTTTAAAAACAGATGGGTTTGGAAAGTCATCGATAAAGTAACCTATACGAATTTGAAAATCAACGGCTTAGATGAAACTTTTTAGCAAATTTAAAAGAGTTAAAACAGACTCGAGACTTAATTTTCTAAAACTAGGTTGTTCATTCATTTTTAAAAGAAAAATTTTATTAAGAAACAAAAGTAATAGAATAAAGGAGTTTGAGTAATAAAAGATGAAACAGTATTATACGTGACTGTTCTCGCAAAGACATATACTCAAAAGAAACCATCAGAAGCTTAAGGTAAATTAGATAGGATGTAAATAGTCATCTGTTTTCTTTAGGAGATCGGTGACTATTGTGTCCTTGTTCTGATTTACTCAATGTCGAACAAGTAATTATCAATTCAGATAAGGTCAATATGACTAATCCTTGATTCTTGATTCCTAAAAGGAGATCAATGATATCAGCTACCGATTGTCCTTTGACACATATCTAGTCGATAATTCTTTACGGACATTAATTTAAAGAAAAGAAAAGATAAGAAATAAGGAAAGCAGATGCACACAAATTAGAAACCAGCTAAAGATGCATCAAGTAATCCTAATTCTAAGCACATTTCTTTAAACCTAGATTCAGCTAAAGGTTTTGTAAGAATGTCACTCTTTGTGATTCGGTGGCAATTTTCACAATCCTAATGTCATTCTTCTCAACATGATCCCTAATGAAATGATGCCTAATATCTATATGCTTACATCTAAAATGTAGAACAGAGTTGTAAGTCAATTCTATTGCACTATTACTATCACGGTAAATAGGAGCAGCGGATGTTTGAATATTGTAATCTCTAAGGCATTGACTAATCCGGAGGAGTTGAGAGCAACAACTTCCAGTGCCATGTATTCGGCTTGATTTGTAGAGGTGGCAACGGATGTCTGTTTCTTGGATAACCAAGAAATTAATTTGTTGCCTAAAAATTGACAAGTTCCGGAAGTGGATTTTCTATCAATCTTACATCCTCCAAAGTCTGAATCAATAACTGTCACTCAAAGTTGTCATCACCGGGTACCATAACCCAACTTGCAAGGTTCCTTTGAGATATCTAAGAATTTTCTTAGCCGTCTCCAGATGAGTTTTCTTGGGATTAGGCGGAATCTTGCACATACCCCTACTGCAAAGGATATGTCTGGTCTACTTGCGGTGAGATAAAGAAGAGATCCAATCAGTCCACGATACTCCGTTGCATCGGTGGGTATTCCTGCTCATCTGAATCCATTGAGAAGTTAGTTGCCATAGGTATTTTAACTTCTCTGCTAGTTGTCATTCCAATTTCTCAATCAGATCCTTAGCATACTTAGACTGATGTATAAATATACCCTTACTCATCTGTTTAATCTGTAAGCCTAGAAAGTATGTTAATTCTCCCATCATTGACATTTCAAACCTGTTTTTCATGAGAATGCTAAACTCTTCACATAAATTCAGATTAGGTGAACCAAAGATTATGTCATCTACATAAATTTGAACTAGTAAGATATTGCCATCTACTTCCTTTCTAAACAAAGTTCTATCAATCTTGCCTTTAGAAAAATCATTTTATGTCAAGAAATCAGATAAGGTATCATACCGAGGCTCGGGAGCTTGTTTGAGTCCATATAGAGCTTTGTTGAGTTTATAGACCTTGTTATTGATCTTAAACCCAGGAGGCTGCTCTACATAGACCTCCTCAAGTAACACACCATTAAGAAAAGCTGACTTAACATCCATTTGAAAGACTTTGAAAGATTTATATGCAGCAAATGCCAAGAACAACTTTATTGCCTCTAATTGCAACTGGAGCATAGGTTTCATCATAGTTTATTCCCTCATGTGAGTAACCTTGTGCAACGATCTTGCCTTATTTCGAACAATAATATTGTTCTCATCTGTTTTATTTTTAAACACTCATTTGGTGCCTAAAATCTTTACGTGTAAAGGTCTTTCCACTAGATCCCATACATTTTGTCTTTCAAACTGATGCGATTCTTTACGCATGGTCATTATCGATTTGGAGTGCGATAGGGCTTCCTCAATAGACTTGGGTTCAAGAAGCGACACATAACAACCGAAAAGACTTTCGAGTCTAGCATCATTCGTGTCTGCACACTACTAGATGGGTCTCCTATAATCGATCGGATGGATGATAGCTTCTCATCCTTTTGCCTATATGAGGAGAAGGATCCTCATCTTGAGTTTCATGGCAACTCCTCCGACTCTACTTGGTGACGTTCCCCTTCATCGGTGACCCTGCTAATCGGCTAATGTCAAGGGTGTCTATTCGATGGAGTCTAATCGAAGTTGTCTTGATTATCGGATGGGGATTCTTCTTCATCTGATTCTGAATCAAGACTAGATAGATAGACAATTCTATGTTTAGTCTTGGACAGTTCAATTTTATCTAGACTTTCAGAAATTTGATTCACTTTATGCGAACAGAATACAACTCATCAAAAACAACATGAGGGGTTTCCTCCACACAAAGGGTTGTCTTGTTAAAAACTCTAAATGCCTTTGAAGTATTGGAATATCCCAAGAATATTCCATCACCGCTTTAGCATCAAAAGTTCTTAACTTAGATTTCTCATTGTTATGGATGAAACACTTACAACCAAAAGCTTTGAAATATGAGATCCTTGGAATCTTACCCTTCCAAATCTCATAAGGAGTTTTACCCTTGTCTTTGACAATTGAGCACTGTTACGGGTATAGCAAGCTGTGTTGATGGCTTCACCCGAGAACCTATGAGGGGTATTATACTCACCAACATGCTCTGTTGCTTCCTTCAAAGTTCTATTCCTTCTTTCAACCACTCCATTTTGTTGAGGAGTTCTTGCTGAAGATGTCTCATGAATAATTCCACACTCATTGAAAAAATTAGATAAACAAGAATTCAAAAATTTTGTGCCCTTATCACTCCTTATTTTAATAATATTAACACCCTTTTCATTACGAATCTGTCGAATAGATCGGGAATCTTGTTCATAGTCTCATTTTTCTTGAAAAGAAATATAACCCAAGTGTATCTAGAAAAGTCATCTACTACAACAAGAGTATATTTCCTTCCACTGGCGAGAGGTGAAACAGGTCCAAAGCAGATCCGGATGAAGGAGTTGCAACACTCTTTCGGATGAAGAGGAGTTAATACTCTTAAATGAGTGTCTAGTTTCATTTACCTTTTTGACAAGCATCACATTTAAGATCGGTGGATAAAAGTTTTCGGGTAATCCTTTGACAAGATTTTTCTTAGCCGACTTACTAAGGGTCTTGAAATTCGAGATGACTAAGCCTTTTGTGTCATAGCCAGTGAGATCTTCTCCACCCTTAGCTATCGACAGTATCTTTGGGACAACTATTAAAGTTGGCCACAAACATTACCATGTCGAAGCCGATTAAGATACCTTATACGAGGAATTATCTAAAATATCACATTTATACCTTTATCACAAAGTTGGGAGGCAGACGGCAGATTATGTTTCAAACCTTCAACAAAATATACCTCGATACTGAATATCCTTGATAATCGAGTACCTACACCTTTAGTCGACCACAATTATTATCACCAAATAAAACTCTTGGACCATCAATGCTTTGAAAATTTGATAACTTGACTTCTTGTTATGGGTCATATGTTGTGAACAGCCACTATCAATGTACCATATTGAAGCTATGATCTCATCTTCAGACAACAAATCGGACTCAAGTTTTCTACCAAATCTGTCTACAATTATATCATTTTTGAATGATAACTTGTTGTATTTAGATTGAGTAATTTTCCTAAACTTAGGAAATGTAGGATAGCATTTGCTCCTTCCATCAAAAGAATTATAATAAGAATATCTTCTTATTTTGGTTCTTGGATTCCTTCTAGTGCGATAGGGAGTTTTGGTGAATTCTTGGTTTTGATCGGTAGATGAAGTCCTTATACGACTAGTTGGTTTCCATGGACCAATTTTAATATCCTTTGATTGAACATATGCTTTCACAAATTTTCTAGGTTTTTGGACATCTGATTTATTGTTCCTATCATAACCAAGACTGTCTTGTCATGAGATTTTTGAGAAGTATTAAAAATATGATCTATTACTGATTGTGAATTATTAAGTGACTAATTTTGAAGACAAACTTCTCATTGTCTTTCTTAATCAATTCATTTTCAGCACAGACTACTTCAAATTTGTCTTTTAAAGTTTTCAATTCATTCTCTAACCTTTCGGGTAAGTTTGGTGATGTACTAGCTTGATCTGAAGAAAACATTCCCCTTGAATATTTCCTCGATCTACGAGCGGTTCATCACCTGTTTGCCTTTATTTAGAATTTGAATCTGATCCTTTAAAAACAAATTCTCTGTCTCTAGCTGTTTATAAGCAGCTAAAGATGTCTTTAAATCTCTCAATAACTCATGAATAATAGTTGGGTCATGATCGGATGCGGATCGACAAGAATCATTATCTCGACGATGAATAGTAGATTACCTCATTAGCCATGAGACAGATCTCATCATCGATTCGAAATCGAGATGAGGATGATGAAGATGATGATGATTTCTTTGGCTCTTTTTCATCAGCCAATAAAGCTCTTTGATCTGCAAATCTCCTGTCTCTTTTCTTCCTCTTTTCTTCCCTTTCTTTAGGAGTCGATTGAGGACAGTCATAGCTGAAATGTCCTGGCTTGTTGCATGTATAGCAAATGTCACTCCTGTTTGATCTGGGGGCTGGAAGGATTTCTTCGACAGGTGATACGTATCTTCTTGTCGACTCTTGTTTTTGTCATCATCGAAAATTTATCCACCTTCCTATCCGATTTGGATCTTTGTCTATTTTTACTGCAAATCTCAATTTATTTCTCTTATACTTCATTCTCAATTTATCATACCTTTTTGTAAGTAAAGCCATCTCGCTCTTTCGAGAGATGGATCGGCTCTCTGAGACTCTGTTGACATCTTGTCTTCTTTCTTGACAAAAGCAACAGACTTGGATGAGGTACTTGATTTCATCTCATCTTCCTCATCTTCTATCTGGATATCATACTCTAAAGCTTTAAGATGAGAAAATAAAGTATGGTGAGTAATAGAGGATAAATCTTGAGTTGCTTTAAGGATATTGGATTTTTCCCTCCATCTCTTGGTTAATGATCTTAGAATCTTGTTATTAATCTCTTTCTCTGAATAATTCTTTCCAAGGTCAGCTGCTTAGTTGAGAAGATTGGTCAACCTTACATCAAACTGATCCACGAGACTCATTTTTTTCATTTTGAATGTTTCAAATGTATGCAAGACTCGATCTGTAGTTTGTTTTCCTTGACTTGATCAGATCCTTCACAAACATTGGCTAAAGTTTGCCACATCTCTTTGGCGTTTGCATCTCTTAACCTTTTCTATCCAATCTTTACTAAGAGTCTCGATGATTTGATTCGAGCTACTTGGTCAAGATTGTGGACCTTTCTTTCATCATTCGTCAATTCAGAACTCTTCTTTTCTTGTCTAGTTCTTGATTCAAATTTGACCACTGCTCCAAAGCGGGTGCCTCCATGATAAAACTTTATAGGACCTTCCTCAAGGACCTCTTCCATCCTATCATGAATGGCCTTGAGATGATTTTCCATCCTAAATTTCCAATAATCATAATCTTCAATGGAAAATTCAGGAAGATTCCTAGACTTTTTATTTTCCCGATGACATGATGAAACAAAGAACAAAATACTCCACAAAAACTTATTAGTAGCACTGTTAGTAAAGGAAGAAAATGAAGAAAATCAAGATAATTTAGAATCTTGTTCAAGACCTAAAATCAATATCGTAAACTGACTTAACACCGCTCCGATACCACTTGTTGGTCCCGGAATGTTGAGTTGATTAAAAACCTTGAGTTGGCTTCCTAGAACTCTAGAAAGGTGGGGTTTGAATAGATTTTGTAGATTTTTCAAATCTTTCAAAATTAATTCAAAATATCGATTAAACACAATGGAATATAATTGATAACTCAACTTTTAACAAGATCAAAAGCAAGGTTGATATTGATTTTAGTTAAGATTCTGAACTTTAATCTTGAATTAACAATATTGTAATTTGAACAGAAATTAAAGAAAGCAAGAAATAACACCGGGATTTATAGTGGTTCGGATTTTAATAATCCTACATCCACTCTCCTTCTTCAATCTGAAGAAGGGACTCGCTTACTACTTACTTTCTTACTTTCAACTTACGACTTACAACTTGTACAAATCTTCAAATCTTCAATCTCCTAAATCCTTCTCTAAAATCTAACTATTACAGTGAATATCGGATTTTGAAGATTACAAGAAAAGTGTTCTAACTACACTCAGAACTTTTTGAGAACTCTCTTGAAATATTTGTGAAAAGATTGTGATTGAAATCGAGTAGTGAATAGTGTGAAAAATAAAATATGCATCAGGTGTATTGAAAAAATAAAATCTAGTCCTATTTATAAGTACGAGAAGACAGGTTAGTTTGTTAGTTAGTTCTAACAAACTTGAAATCCGCTTAACAAACTTAAACTTGTAAAGCGCTCTAGACCTCGGTGATTCTTCATACTCATCTGCAGGTGACTTGGTGAAAACTCGCCTTTCTTATTCTACTCGGCTTATCTTGACCTCGTCTCGAGCTCTTCATATTTGTCTCCTGCAGAGATGACTAGGTTCAAGCTCGTCTTGAGATGACTAGCATGATATCGGACCTCGGTGACTAGGTTGGTGCTTGACCCCATCCGATCGACTTATCTTATAAACTTATTCTCTCATTGTTCTTTAGGTTGGCTGATTAGTACGATTGCTATTTAACTCATCAAAACCTCTTGATCCAACACAGAGCCATCTGCTCCTTCGAGAGATAAGTCGGCTCCTACAGATTCATTGCCATCTTGTCTTCTTTGCTTTGACAAAAGCAACGAGACTTGGATGAGGTGCTCGACTCCATCTCATCTTCCTCATCTTCTATCTGAATGTCATACTCTAAAGCTTTAAGATGAGAAAATAAGGTATGATGAGTAATAGATGATAAATTTTGAGTTGCTTTAAGGATATTGGACTTTTCTCTCCGTCTCTCGGTTAAAGATCTTAATATCTTATTATTAATCTCCTTTTCCGTATAGCTCTTTCCCCGGATCAGCTGCTTTGTTGAGAAGATTTGTCAACCTCACATGTAGGCGATTCACTGTTTCATTTTCCTTCATCTTGAAGGTATCAAAGGCATGTAATACAGATCTGCAGCTTATTCTCTTTTACTTGGTCGATCCTTCACAAACATTTGCAAGTGTCTGCTACATCTCCTTAGCTGATTTGCATCTTTTGACCTTTTCAATCCAGTCTTTACTCGTAGTTTCGATGATTTGATTACGGCTACCTGATCTAGGTTGTGGATTTTTCTCTCATCACTTGTCGATTCTGAGCTCTATTTCTCTTGTCGACTCTGGATTGGTGATTCGGTGCCATTGCTAGTGCCTCCATGATAAAATTTAATAGGTCCTTCTTCAAGAACCTCCTCCATCCTATCATGGATAGCCTTGAGATGATTTTCCATCTGAATTTCCAATAGTCATACTCTTCAATTGAAAATTCAAGTAGATTCCTGGATTTCTTGCTCTTGCACGAAGACATGGTGAGATAGGAAAACAAAACACTCCACAATCTTGTTAGTAGCACGCTTAGTAACAATAAAGAAGATGAAGAAAATCAAGAATATTTCAGAATCTTAGTCATGACCTAAAATCAATATCGAACAACTTAACACCGCTCGATACCACTTGTTGGTCCCGATTAGTTGAGCATATCGGATAAAACTTGTATCGACCTTCTAGGAAAAATCTAGAAGGGGGTTGAATAGATTTTTCAGATTTTTACAAATCTTCCAAGATTTATTCAAAGCACCAAAGTGACACAGAAATTCAATTTAATCTCAACTTTATTAAGATCAAAAGCAAACTGATATTTTGGTTTTAACTTTGATTCTGAAATTAATCTTCAATTGATAAACTGGAAATTGAAATAAACAAGTAAGTAAATGAAAGCAATAAAGAACAACAGATTTATAGTGGTTCGATTATAACAATCCTACATCCACTCTCCTTCTTCAAACTTTGAAGAAGGGTCTCTTCTATCAACTTACTTACTCACTTTCAACCTGCATGACCTTACAACATACAAAGATCTTCAAATCTTCAAACTCCTAAATGATTTTTGAAATCTAACTCTAAAATAATGGAAGTGTATTTGAAGATGTATATGGAAGTGTTCTATAAACACTTAGAAAAATCTATGAAGAAATCCTTGAAAACTATTTTGTGCTTTTTGAAAACTTGTGATTTGAGAAAATATATTGCTGAATTGATAACTCATGTGTTCTATATATTTTAATGAAGTGCCTAGACCTATTTATAAATGCGAAAAGACAGTTAGTTTGTTAATTAGTTTTAACAAGCGGAAAGCTGCTCAACAAACTTATTCTTGAAAGCGCTTGCTCCTCGGTGATTTTAACCTACTCATCTGCGGTGACTTGGTGAAGACTTGCCTTTCTTATGCTACTCGGCTTGTCTTGACCTCGTCTGAGCTCTTCATAATTGTCTCCTACAGATGACTAGATTTGAGCTTGTCTCCTGGATGACTTGTAACTCCTAGTCTTGGTGACTTGATCTCGTCCTTGACATAGTTAATCGACTTAGTACTAGAACTCGAGTCTCATTGTTCTTCATAGTCATCTGCTCATCCGAGTTGATCTTTTAACTCTTCAAAACATTCTTGATCTAATACGTATCATTTATGGGCGAGTTCGCCGGGGTGAGTGGGAGCTATGCATTTAGTGGCATTAGAAGCCACCCCGCCGACCATGTATATTTTATACTTGCTTTGAGATGAGATTTTGGGTTAGTTTTTCCTTATACACCGGGGTTTGAGGGGGAGGATCTTAGGTTGAGCCGACGCTTGTTCAACCTCCACCAAAAGTGGCTCGTTCCCAAGTTTCTCCTTGGAGCCCCACATGGGTCCAGATCTGGTTCGCCATTTCATCAATTTTTCTTTACATGACAAATGAGCAAAAATCACGGGGTCTCGGACTAGTTCCTAGTGAGCTAGGGGGAGCAGCCGAGGCGATTGTGAATCGAGACATGGGCGAGGCCCAGCCGATCCATGATTGATGCCTTCCGTCCCCACAGTCGGTTGGGGCGCTGGCGCCGGGGCTCTTTTCTCTGGCCGAAGCTTCGTTGGCACTTTGGTGACCGATTCATAGTCCGACTCAAAGTTTAACCTCGGGAGGATCCCAACCGTTCGAACACGGTCCTGGATCCCTGGTGGGATCTGCTTGTGGCACGCTCAGCGGCCCTTTTTGCCTTTGTGTGCCTTTTTGCGGGCCATCGATGGTCCCGAGTTAGCCACCTTGAGTTCTCGGCCACACGCTTATAGCTGCTTGATGGTCGTTCTTATTTGCTCGGGGTTTTGTACTCTTGGATCGGAATAGGAACGAGACATTACGTAGCTCGACGGGAAATGCTTGTCGCCCGGGCTCGACGGTCCGGGATGGGTGTGGCGTTGTGGGGGTCACCGGCGGCAGGAGTTTCTTCCGCTCTGTTAGTGAACAGTGTTAGTCATGGATTCCATCGGAATGTTTAGGGTTTGGATGTGAGAACGAAGAACGGTGAGTGTCCTTCAATGAAATTAGGGTGTGGGTAATAGATTATCGGCCACGAACCCTCCTTTTAGCGCCAATTGTTTTAACCGGTTCTAAATCTAGGTGATTTGTGTTTTATATGGCTGAGGATTTACCAGATAAACAAGTAAAAGGACAAAGATTTACGGTATTAATGGCCCAAGAGCAATGAATGCATATGATTGGGAATTAATACCTTAATGAATGCATACGTATGGCTCCGTACTCGGGCCATTAATTGCCTATCTCTATCTGTTGGATCAAGAGGTTTTGATGAGTTAAAGAGCGGCTCAGGTGATCGGCCAACCTAAAGAACAGCGAGAGAATAAGTTTATAAGATAAGCCGATCGGATGGGGTCAAGCACCAACCTAGTCACCGAGGTGCGATATCATACTAGTCATTCGAAGACGAGCTTGAACCTAGTCATCTGCGGGAGAGAAACATGAAGAGCTCGAGGACGAGGTCAAGATAAGCCGAGTAGAATAAGAAAGGCGAAGTTTTCACCAAGTCGTGCAGATGAGTATGAAGAATCAGGTGAGGTCTAGAGCGATTTACAAGTTTAAGTTTGTTAAGCGGTTTCAAGTTTGTTAGAACTAACTAACAAACTAAGCTGTCTTTCCGGACTTATAAATAGGACTAGATTTTATTTTTCAAGACACTTATGCATATTTGATTTTTCACACTATTCACTACTCAGATTTCAATCACTATCTTTTCACAAGTATTTCAAGAGAGTTCTCAAAAAGTTCTAAGTGTTGTTAGAACACTTTTCTTGTAATCTTCAAAATCCGATATTCACCGTAATAGTTAGATTTTAGAGAAGGATTTAGGAGATTGAAGATTTGAAGATTTGTACAAGTTGTAAGCTGTAAGTTGAAAGTAAGAAAGTAAGTAGTAAGCGAGTCCCTTCTTCGATTGAAGAAGGAGAGTGGATGTAGGATTATTAAAATCCGAACCACTATAAATCACAGTGTTATTTCTTGCTTTCTTTAATTTCTGTTCAAATTACAATATTGTTAATTCAAGATTAAAGTTCAGAATCTTAACTAAAATCTGAATATCAACCTTGCTTTTGATCTTGTTAAAAGTTGAGTTATCAATTATATTCCATTGTGTTTAATCGATATTTTGAATTAATTTTGAAAGATTTGAAAAATCTACAAAATCTATTCAAACCCCCTTTCTAGATTTTGTTCTAGGAAGCCAACTCAAGGTTATTAATCAACTCAACATTCCGGGACCAACAAGTGGTATTAGAGCGGTGTTAAGTTGTTACGATATTGATTTTAGGTCTTGAACAAGATTACGAAATTATCTTGATTTTCTTCATTTTCTTCCTTTACTAACGAGTGCTAATAATAAGTTTTTGTGGAGTATTTTGTTCTTTGTTTCATCATGTCATCGGGAAAAATAAAAAGTCTAGGAATCTTCCTGAATTTTCTATTGAAGAATATGATTCTTTGGAAATTTAGGATGGAAAATCATCTAAAGGCCATTCATGATAGGATGGAAGAGGTCCTTGAGGAAGGTCCTATAAAGTTTTATCATGGAGGCACCAAAGACTGAGCCGAAGTCAATTTGAATCAAGAACTAGACAAGAAAAGAAAAGTTCTCGAATTGACAAATGATGAAAGAAAGGTCCACAATCTTGACCAAGTAGCTCGAACCGAAATCATCGAGACTCTAAGTAAGGATTGGATAGAAAAAGTTAAAAGATGCAAAACAGCCAAAGAGATGTGGCAAACTCTAGCCAATGTTTGTGAAGGATCTGATCAAGTCAAGGAAAACAAGCTACGATCGAGTCTTGCATACATTTGAAACATTCAAAATGAAAGAAAATGAGTCTGTGGATCGGTTTGATGTAAGGTTGACCAATCTTCTCAACAAAGCGGTGACCTTGGAAAGAATTATTCAGAGAAAGAGATTAATAACAAGATTCTAAGATCATTAACCAAGAGATGGAGGAAAAATCCAATATCCTTAAAGCAACTCAAGATTTATCCTCTATTACTCACCATACTTTATTTTCTCATATTAAAGCTTTAGAGTATGATATCCAGATAGAAGATGAGGAAGATGAGATGGAATCAAGTACCTCATCCAAGTCTGCTGCTTTTGTCGATAAAGAAGACAAGATGTCAACAGTAGTCAGGGAGCCGATCTATCTCCGAAAGAGCGAGATGGCTTTACTTACGAAAAGGTATGATAAATTGAGAATGAAGTATAAGAGAAATAAATTGAGATTTGCAGGTAAGGATAGACAAAGATCCAAATCAGGATAGGAAGGTGGATAAATCTTCAGATGATGACAAAAACAAGAGTCGACAAGAAGATACAGATCACTGTCGGAAGAAATCCTTCGATCCCAGATCGTACAGAGTGACATTTGCTATACATGCAACAAGCGAGGACATTTCACTATGACTGTCCTCAATCGACTCCTAAAGAAATGGAAGAAAAGAGGAAGAAAAGAGACAGGAGATTTGCAGATCAAAGATATTTATTGGCTGAAGAAAAAGAGCCAAAGAAATCATCATCATCCTCATCATCCTCATCTCGATTTCGGATCGATGATGAGATCTGTCTCATGGCTAATGAGGTAATCTACTATTCATCGTCGATAATGATTCTTGTCGATCAGATTCCGATCATGACCAAACCGTTGTTCATGAGTTATTGAGAGATTTAAAGACATCTTTAGCCGCTTATAAACAGCTAGAGACAGAGAATTTTTTTAAAGGATCGATTCAAATTCTAAATAAAGGCAAGCGGGTGATGAACTCGCCAGAGACTGAGGAAACATTCAAGGGGGAATGTTTTCTTCAGATCAAGTTAGTACATCACCAACTTACGAAAGGTTAGAAAATGAATTAAAAATTTTAAAAGACAAATTTGAAGTAGTCTGTCTGAAAATGAATTAATTAAGAAAGACAATGAGAAGCTTGTCTTCAAAATTAGTCGACTTAATAATTCACAATCGAGTAATAGATCATATTTTTAATATTTCTCAAAATCTCATGACAAGACAGGTCTTGGTTATGATAAGAACAATAAATCAGATGTCCAAAAACCTAGAAAATTTGTGAAAGCATCTGTTCAATCAAAGGATATTAAAATTGGTCCATGGAAACTAACTAGTCGATAAGGACTACATCTTCGATCTGAAACCAAGAATTGGTGAAAACTCCCTATCGAGACTAGAAGGAATCCAAGAACCAAAATAAGAAGATATTCTTATTATAATTCTTTTGATGGAAGGAGCAAATGCTATCCTACATTTCCTAGGTTTAGGAAAATTACTCAATCTGAATACAACAAGTTATCATTCAACAATGATATAATTGTAGACAGATTTGCTAGAAAACTTGAGCCTGATTTGTTGTCTGAAGATGAGATGTTTATTTGGATATCTAAAGTGATTCTTGACCCAAAAGGACCCAAGATCACTAGGGTACCTCAAAACTAACTGCTTTTACAGGATTCACAAGGATCATCACTCAAGGAAGAGATCTTAGCTTCAATATGGTACATTGATAGTGGTCGTTCACAACATATGACCCATAACAAGAAGTCGTTATCAAATTTTCAAAGCATTGATGGTCCAAGAGTTTTATTTGGTGATAATAATTGTGGTCGGACTAAAGGTGTAGGTACTACGATTATCAAGGATATTCGTGTATACGAGGTATATTTTGTTGAAGGTTTGAAACATAATCTGCTTTGTCTGTTTCCGACTTTGTGATAAAGGTTTTCTTGTCAAATTCTCAAGGGATAAATGTGATATTTTAGATAATTCCTCGGATAAGGTATCGTTAATCGGCTTCGGACATGGTAATGTCTATGTGGCCAACTTTAATAGTTGTCCCAAAGATACTGTCTGATAGCTAAGGGTGGAGAAGATCTCGGTGGCTATGGCACAAAGGCTTAGTCATCTCGAATTTCAAGACCCTTAGTAAGCTGGCTAAGAAGTATCTTGTCAAAGGATTACCTGAAAAACTTTTATCCACCGATCTTAAATGTGATGCTTGTAAAAAGGTAAACAGCCTAGACACTCATTTAAGAGTATTAACTCCTCTTCATCTCGAAAGAGTGTTGCAACTCCTTCATCCGGATCTGTTTGGACTGTTTCACCTCTCGGTTTCGGTGGAAGGAAATATACTCTTGTTGTAGTAGATGACTTTTCTAGATACACTTGGGTTATATTTCTTTTCAAGAAAAATGAGACTATGAACAAGATTCTGATTTATTGCATGATTCGTAATGAAAAGGGTGTTAATATTATTAAAATAAGGAGTGATAAGGGCACGAATTTTTGAATTCTTGTTTATCTAATTTTTCAATGAGTGTGGAATTATTCATGAGACATCTTCAGCAAGAACTCCTCAACAAAATGGAGTGGTTGAATGAAGGAATAGAACTTTGAAGGAAGCACCAGAGCATGTTGGCCGAGTATAATACCCTCATGGGTTCTCGGTGAAGCCATCAACACTGACTTGCTATACCTGAACAGTGCTCAATTGTCAAAGACAAGGGTAAAACTCCTTATGAGATTTGGAAGGGTAAGATTCCAAGGATCTCATACTTCAAAGCTTTTGGTTGTAAGTGTTTCATCCATAACAATGGGAAATCTAAGTTAAGAACTTTTGATGCTAAAGCGGTGATGGAATATTCTTGGGATATTCCAATACTTCAAAGGCATTTAGAGTTTTTAACAAGACAACCCTTTGTGTGGAGGAAACCCCTCATGTTGTTTTTGATGAGTTGTATTCTGTTCGGATAAAGTGAATCAAATTACCGAAAGTCTAGATAAAATTGAATCGTCGAAGACGAAACATAGAATTGTCTATCTACCTAGTCCGGATTCGTAATCGGATGAAGAAGAATCCCCATCCGATAATCGAAGACAACTTCGATCGACTCCATCGTAGCAGACACCCTTGACATCACCGATCGGCAGGGGTCACTGATGAAGGGGGAACGTCACCGAGGTAGAGTCGGAGGAGTTGCCTACCAAACTCAAGATGAGGATCCTTCTCCTCATATAGGCAAAAGGATGAGAAGCTATCATCCATCTCGATCGATTATAGGAGACCCATCTAGTAGTGTGCGTGACACGAATGATGCTAGACTGCGAAAGTCTTTTAAGTTGTTATGTGTCGCTTGAGCCCAAGTCTTGAGGAAGCCCTATCGGACCCAAATGGATAATGACCATGCGGGAAGAAGCTGCATCGTTTGAAAGACAAAATGTGTGGGATCTAGTGGAAAGACCGTTACGTAAAGATTATAGGCACCAAATGAGTGTTTAAAAATAAAGCAGAGATGAGAACAATATTATTGTTCGAAATAAGGCAAGACTGGTTACACAAGGTTACTCACACCGAGGGAATAGACTATGATGAAACCTATGCTCCGAGTTGCGATTAGAGGCAATAAGGTTGTTCTTGGCATTTCTTGCATATAAATCTTTCAAAGTCTTTCAAATGGATGTTAAGTCTGCTTTTCTTAATGGTGTGTTACTTGAGGAGGTCTATGTAGAGCGGCCTCCCGGGTTTAAGATCAATAACAAGGTCTATAAACTCAACAAAGCTCTATATGGTGAAACAAGCTCCCAGAGCCTCGGTATGATACCTTATCTCGATTTCTTGACATCAAATGGTTTTTCTAAAGGCAAGATTGATAGAACTTTGTTTAGAAAGGAAGTAGATGGCAACATCTTACTAGTTCAAATTTATGTAGATGACATAATTTTTGGTTCACCTAATCTGAAATTATGTGAAGAGTTTAGCATTCTCATGAAAAACAGGTTTGAAATGTCAATGATGGGAGAATTAACATACTTTCTAGGCTTACAGATTAAACAGATGAGTAAGGGTATATTTATACATCGATCCTAAGTATGCTAAGGATCCGATTGAGAAATTTGGAATGACAACTAGCAGAGAGAAGTTAAAATACCTATGGCAACTAACTTCTCAATGGATTCAGATGAGCAGGGGAATACCCACCGATGCAACGGAGTATCGTGGGTGATTAGATCTCTTCTTTATCTCACTTTGCAAGTAGACTAGACATATCCTTTGCGGTAGGGGTATGTGCAAGATTCGAGTCTAATCCCAAGAAAACTCATCCGGAGACGGCTAAGAAAATTCTTAGATATCTCAAAGGAACCTTGCAAGTAGGGTTATGGTACCCGGTGATGACAACTTTGGTGACAGTTATTGATTCAGACTTTGGAGGATGTAAGATTGATAGAAAATCCACTGGAACTTGTCAATTCTTAGGCAACAAATTAATTTCTTGGTTATCTAAGAAGCAGGACATCCATTGCCACCTCCACAACCGAAAGTGAATACATGGCGGTGGAAGTTGTTGCTCTCAACTCCTCTGGATTAGTCAACAACTTAGAGATTATAATATTCAAACATCATTTGTTCCTATTTACTTGTGATAGTAATAGTGCAATAGCAATGACTTACAATCCTCGTTCTACATTCTAGATGTAAGCATATAGATATTAGGCTTCATTTCATTAGGGATCATGTTGAGAAGAATGACATTAGGATTGAGAAAATTGCCCTTGAATCACAAAGAGTGACATTCTTACAAAACCATTAAGTGAATCTAGGTTTAAAGAAATGTGCTTAGTGTTGGGTCCCTTTAGAGCGAGTGTAAACACAAATTCAAGATACCCTCTAGTGATAATCTAGAAGGGGGATGAATAGATTATCAAAAACTTTTGCAAGCTTAGATGATCTATCAATCTTCCAAAATCAAATTTACAGCGGAAACAAATTTTTGTTTATACTCAATTCAATTAGAATCTAAAGCTTTGTCGGATATCGAATTTGCGATCAAGAAACAATTAATGAAAACAAGTAAAGAACTAAAAGTAAACAACACCAGATTTATAGTGGTTCGGATCAAAGCGATCCTACATCCACTCTCCTTCTTCAAACTCGAAGAAGGGACTCTTCTTACTTCCTTCTGCTTGCTTACTTTCTTACTTTCTTCCTTTACAATGTTCTTCTTGACCTTACAATGATGATACTATCTCTAATTGGCTTTTGAAGATGTACAAAGAAAATGGTGTTCTATAAACACCAGAAAATGAATGAACACTTTAAGTGTTCGTGTGTATACAAATGATATTGAAAGAAACTTTGAATTCACAGATTTTTCAAATGCTAAGTTTCGAATTGCGAAATTTCTCTCTTGTATATAAAATTCGAATCTCGATCCTATTTATAGATCTTACGTAGATGACGGTTATAACTTCCTTGTTCTTGTTTGTTGATGGTTGTAAATCGATTAACTATTTCTTGAAACCGCTTCTTGTTTGGTTGTAATCGATACTTGAATTTGACTAACTTTTCTAGCTTGTGCGATTCTTCACCCCGTCGACTCTTCACCTTGTGCGATTTTCTACTCTGTCTCGATTCTTCACCTTGTCTTGAATCTCTATCTCGATCTTCTACCTCGTCTTGGTTCTATCATCGTGTTTTCTGTTCTTGTCTCTATCCGACTTCTTTTGAATTATCCCTATCTTATTTTTCTATACTTAGTCTATATAGAGTTTTTATTACATCACCGACTATACAATGTCTTCACTGGTCATCTTAATTTACACTTTAACTCATCAAAACTAAGTACATTTTATCCCAACACTTAGAATTAGGATTACTTGATGCATCTTTAGCTGGTTTCTAATTTGTGTGCATTTGTTTTCTTATTTCTTTTCTTTTCTTTTCTTTAAATTAATGTCTAGAAAGAATTATCGACTAGATATGTGTCAAAGGACAATCGGTAGGCGATATCATTGATCTCCTTTTAGGAATCAAGAATCAAGGATTAGTCATATTGACCTTATCCAATTGATAATTACTTGTCGACATTGAGTAAATCAGACAAGGACACAATAGTCACCGATCTCCTAAAGAAAACAGATGACTATTTACATCCTATCTCGATTTACCTTAAGTTTCGATGGTTTCTTTTGAGTATATGTCTTTGCGAGGAACAGTCACGTATAATACTGCTTTCATCTTTTATTACTCAAACTCCTTTATTCTATTACTTTTGTTTCTTAATAAAATTTTTCTTTTAAAAATGGATGAACAACCTAGTTTTAGAAAATTAAGTCTCAGTCTGTTTTAACTATTTTTAAATTTGCTAAAAAGTTACATCTAAGTTGTTGATTTTCAAAATCGAGACGAGTTACTTTATCAGAATGACTTTCCAAACCCATCTGCTTTTAAAACTAGTCTGCTTTTTCAAACTCATCCGATTTGCAAACCCTTAGTCGAAGTAAGGTAACCCTAGGTTGACGTCAGGTATACTTACTTCTGCATAAAGTAACCTACATCTCACAAATCAACGATCTATAAAGTAACTATTTACGCATTCCAAAGGCGATTAACATCCACGCGCTGAATCCTAATCGCTTATCTTAGTTTTTAACCGTTGATTAATACTCAAGAAAAACTTTTTGAATAAATGGCTAAGATTAATTCAAGTTTTCAAAAATGGCGGTTTCTCTTTCCAATCTATTCCCTATAAATACATCTTCTTCTCCAAAATCATTATTTTCACTTTGAGAAAATCTCAAAACTCTCTGCAAATCTTCTCAAACTCTTTCAAAATCAGTATATGAGCACTTCGTGAGAGGAATAACATCAACCATGGTGGATGTGCATAATGAAACCTATGCTAAGAAGGTGAAGTCCGAGATGTATGTCGACTTCGACACCACCACCGACGGAGAATCCAGGAGATATTGTCCTTATTGGAAAGGGCTGGATTGAGGACTTTTGCTCCAAGAAATCCCCTTCCAATAAGACATTGGATATGAGAGGTTTGGAGTTCTATGTCAATGGGACATATGAACATGGAGTTTTTCGAACCAGGTATATGGAGAGGTTTTGACCGTTTCCTACGGAGGTGGCCAAAATTTTTGATACGAGCGGTGAGGGAGTGAACCCCTCACCTACAAATCTGATGAATGGGTAGAATCATTTGAGTTGATTGCCCGAAATTCTATGAAGGATCGCCGATCGGAGTTAAAGAAGAAGATGCTCCGACGACGATATCACCTTCGATGACCATTGTCACGAAGGTGATCTCGGGAGAACAAAGCTCTCATGATGGGGTGACCAGGACCCGGACTACTGCGTGATGAGAACAATTTTGGATGGAGTACGGCCAACCGGGCTGGTCTATTACTGGAGAAGCCGGAGACGGAAAGAAAGCGTACGGAGGTGGTGAATGGGAAATGGCGAGGCTAAGTCGATCACCGCCTTTTTAACAAAGTGACTGTGATCATGGAGGACTTCTTTGTCGGCCGAGATCAATTGGTCGACGGGGTCCGAGCTTACACGGCGAAGGGGATTCGACCAAAGATGAGCCACTCGGGGCTCAGTGATTCCGATGAGGGTGGAGCCGAGGTTGGAGCTCAAGCTCCAGTGAAGAAGAAGGCGAGGAGGAGGAGGAGGAAGATGTGGAGGGAGAGCTGCCTCTGTGATCTCGGTGAGGCCGAATGACCCGATGAAGCCGAAGGAGAAGGCACCAAGGAGACGGAGGTTGGTGAAAACCTGCGAGTTGGGAGGATCATCTGCAGATCAGCCGACTCTTCTTCCCGAGGAAGTATCCACGCCGCAAATTGCAGCTCGGGTGGTCCAGTGGAGGAGGTCCAGGAAATCGATTACGAAGGGACCTCCCCACCCGAAGTCAGTACATTTCTCCCCTCCCCATCTCCAACCCAAATCGGCAATGAAGAGGTGTCCCAGCCGGCACCTCGAGCCTGCAAAAGACCTACTCCCGAAATTGTCCAAAGTCCAACCTCATCTTCTCTCCCCCAAACCCAACTCTCTTCTCCTCCACCATCCCCATCTCATATACTGTCCTTCCTCTCTGGACCAAGATTCTCCCCAACCCCCATCTCCATATCTCCACCACCTTACCCACAACTTCTCAACCCCAACTCACTCTACCTCAAACACTCCCATCTCCTCCACCTACCACTTCACAAATCCCACCTTTACCATCATCACCCCCACCAGAAATCCCACCCCCACCTCATCTACCCCAGCCCAACCTCATGTGGATACCTCAAATATCTTTGGGGATATTCCCATGAGCTCCCCTAGTCCAACTTCTCCCACCACCTCTTCCCTCGTCCGAATCGAGGGAGAGGACAGATTAATTCTTGCCATCTCCTCTCGCTTTTGAACAACTCCACGAAAAATCATTTCCCAAGTTCAGAGGATGATGGAGAAGAAAACACGAAAGGTGATTCGAGCGATCCACAGATACTATGCTCGCCAACATGCAGATTGGCCGAGGTCAACATGACCGAGAAATTTATCACCCAATCTCAAAGACCGCCGTTGGATCCAGCCGAGTGCGCTTGAGGAGGAGGTCAAGGCACTGAAAGAGAAAACACCGCCGACAACTAAATCGTGGTCTCAACACTTACATCTCGATCGTAACGATTTCGGCATTTACGTTGTGCGGCAATAGAGGCCCAGCTTCCGCCTCTCAAAGATGAAGTTAAAAGGGGGAAGGTCTTGAGAGCAGATTGGAAACCCTCACACTGGTGTCATATCAATAATCGACAAGCTTGATACAAAGGCGGACACAACCGAGTTGGAGGCAGCCAAGGTGGAAATTAAAATCAAATCGGACGAGTTGGGCCGCCTTGCAACCGAGGGTAACCCAGTTGAAGAGGCCATCCGAGAGGATGAGGAGAAGAGAAAGAAGGAGGAAGAAGAGAAGACAGAGAAGCTGCTAGCTCGCATGAAAGAATCGAGGAACCGGAGCCCAAGGGCAAAGGTAAAGGGAAAGCAAGAAGCAGCAAGAAGCCGAGAAGTCTCCGTCAGCCCGAGATGATCGGCCCAGATCGCCGAGCGCAAGAGAAAGGAACCAGACTTCTCCAACTTATCACCGAAAGCAGATCTAAGAATCGAGTCTTGAGAAGGAGATGTTTGAAAAGAGAGAGAAGAAGAGGTCAAGAAGATGGGGAAGGTGAAAATTTGAAGTGGGACAGGGATACTCGGAAGTGGGTATCCAAAGCCGCAAATGAAGCGGACTTCAACCCTGTCCATCGCACTACAACTCCTCCAAAGATGGTATCGGGAAATACACCGGTGAATATAAAAGCAAGCCACGGATGCTAAATGGATGTATTCTTGGTACATCTTGAAGGCATCCCCATCCGGAGTAGCCAATGAAGACATCACCGTGGCATGAATGGATGGAGAAGGAGGACGCAGATCTTTATGGGAAGCCGCTCGATGAGGCACATAATGTGTTCAATTGCGATCCGATCGCACCAGCCTATGAGCAGTCACCCCCAAGCCGAAAGAAGATGGTTCTCCGATCTAGAATGGGTCGTAACAGATTGTGGCCAAAGCGTAAAGGGAATCCGAGCTCACAGATGAGAATGATTTGAAAGCTTGACTTAGAGCAAGGATTTTCACCGGCTAAACATTCAGAGGTCGACCTATGGGGAATACGATAGAACATGATTTTTCTTTCCTTATCTTTTATTCTCTATCAGTTCTCTTATTTTGTAATCAGTAAATTTACGTGATTGAATATATTCGGACCTATGTGAATTATGTATGAGTTTCTTTGAAATTTTTAAAATTTTGTTTAAAAAATAAATCATCCGAGAAATTTTACATCTCGGTGTTAAAAATTTTTGTAAAATTTTTCTAAGTATAAATCATCTTAGAAATCTTATATCTCGGTGTTAAAATTTTTTTTTCTAAGTACTTCTAAAAGAGTCTAAAAGACTTAAATTTTTTTATGCCTTGAATGTGAATGAATCTGTTGAAGTGTGAAAATGTGCTTTATCTATCCGATTGATTTAACTAAATCTAGTACTAACTTCACTGTGAGTATGTTTCTTTATTATAGGTTTTAACTTCATCAAAAAGGGGGAAATTGTTGGATCAAGAGGTTTTGATGAGTTAAAGAAGCGGCTTCAGATCGATCACCAACCTAAAGAACAAAGAGAGAATAAGTTTATAAGATAAGCCGATCGGATGGGGTCAAGCACCAACCTAGTCACCGAGGTCCGATATCATGCTAGTCATCTAAAGACGAGCTTGAACCTAGTCATCTGCGGGAGACAAACATGAAGAGCTCAAACGAGGTCAAGATAAGTCGAGTAGAATAAGAAAGACGAAGTTTTCACCAAGTCACCAGATGAGTATGAAGAATTAGCCGAGGTCTAGAGCAGCTTTACAAGTTTAAGTTTGTTAAGTAGTTTCAAGTTTGTTAGAACTAACTAACAAACTAATTGTCTTTCAGACTTATAAATAGGACTAGATTTTATTTTTCAAGACACTTATGCATATTTGATTTTTCACACTATTCACTACTCGATTTCAATCACTATCTTTTCACAAGTATTTCAAGAGAGTTCTCAAAAAGTTCTAAGTGTTGTTAGAACACTTTTCTTGTAATCTTCAAAATCCGATATTCACCGTAATAGTTAGATTTTAGAGAAGGATTTAGGAGATTGAAGATTTGAAGATTTGTACAAGTTGTAAGCTGTAAGTTGAAAGTAAGAAAGTAAGTAGTAGCGAGTCCCTTCTTGATTGAAGAAGGAGAGTGGATGTAGGATTATTAAAATCCGAACCACTATAAATCCGGTGTTATTTCTTGCTTTCTTTAATTTACATTCAAATTACAATATTGTTAATTCAAGATTAAAGTTCAGAATCTTAACTAAAATCGAATATCAACCTTGCTTTTGATCTTGTTAAAAGTTGAGTTATCAATTATATTCATTGTGTTAAATCGATATTTTGAATTAATTTTGAAAGATTTGAAAAATCTACAAAATCTATTCAAACCCCCTTTCTAGATTTTGTTCTAGGAAGCCAACTCAAGGTTATTAATCAACTCAACATTCCGGGACCAACACTATCGTACCATTCGTGCAATCGGTCGATCGGAATCTCTCGTTACAAAAAGGATTTATTACTATTACAAGGAATGTACGCATTTAATATTCCCCTTTGTTGGGGGATTTTATTCCTATTGTAGTGCGATTTGTTGTGCATATAGTCGGAGAATTCGTTGTGCTTCCTTGCTCGGTGGTTAATCCCGATCGGCCATTGTTTCGTCCATGCGTAAATGTCGTCGGTCTTTTATTCCATACTCGAGGACCTCTCGCTTCCTTTGGATTCTATCCTTGTAAAGCCTGGTCGGTCCATCGGTCTCGCTCATTGCCCGATCCTGTCGACCTTTGCCTATTTGGGTTCGGCCTAACCGCTGGGCCTCTCTTGGCTTACCGCTAGGCCGGCCACTAAGTAACTTGGACTTGGGCCCGTATAATATATGATACAATATTTCATTCTTAATGACAAATAAAATTTATAATTTTTATAGAATAAAGAAATACAAATTTATCATTAGTAAATGAATTACTCCGCATAAAATCTAGATGAGAATGTATTACATATTGGGAAAATTGCATTTTTATCCCAAGATAATGAACGGTTTACAAAATGATTCTTTTCTCAACATTTTTGGTCCCGTAGTTTTTTTCGATATTTTTGGTTCCAAGAAATCTGTAGTTTTGGTCTCAAGAGAATAATAAAATTGTAATTTAGGTACTATAAAATAATGGTTGGGACTATTTTTATAATATAAAGGACCAAAAAAGAATGTGAGATTAAAATTGTCATTGAAAAATTCTCATGGACCAAATATGCAATTGTCCTGTACATATTGGGAAAATTGTAGTTTTGGTCCCATGAGAATTTTCCAACGACAATATTAATTCCACATTCTTTTTGGTCCATTTGCAAAAATAGTGCGACCATTATTTTTAGGACCAAAACTACAATTTTCTTAGGACTAAAAATGTCGCAAAAACTATGGGACCAAAAGTATCAAAAAATGACCATTTTGGAGATCACTTATTCTCTTGTGACCAAAAATACCTAATAATATTAGTTCTTACAAGTAATAGTATTATTTTTATTATACAAGTAATAATATTAGTAGAATACGGTGCATGCACAAGGTCCTAAAAACTTAACACATTAAAAAAGAATTTTAAATTAGTAAAGATCCTTAAAAACCTAGTACATCTAGAATTAAAAAATTTAGAGTAAAGGTGCACCGTGCATTCAACTCAAGTGCATTCAACACAAATACAATTTTGTTGGTCCCTAGATTGAGTGAATTGAAAGAGATTAAGCAAATTCTCCTAGAGATCTAGAAGGGGAGTTGAATAGATTATCTAATTTTCTTTCGAAAACTCAGAGTTATCAATTCGAACTTAACTTTTTAAATCAAAATCAGAGTACCCAGCGGAAAAAGTTTATACTCAATCTAATTTGGATCTAAAAGCAATATAATTAGAACTAAACAAATCAAAAGATAATCGGCGAGAATTAAATGCGAGAAAGTAAAGAACACATGATTTATAGTGGTTCGGATCAAAAGTTCCTACATCCACTCTCCTTCTTCAACCTTGAAGAAGGGTCTTTTCCTTCTCACTTCTTGACGATTTGATTAAAAATTGAGACGATCTTCGTCTTTGAATCACCTTCTAACTAACAATCTATCTAACAAATCTACGATTACGGTGCAGATTGTGGTTTGAAGGAATTACGAAAGTGTTCTTCAAACACTTAGAAAATATTATCGAAAAACTTTGTAACACTAGTGAGTGCTCTAGATATTGTGAGTTTCGAATAGAGTGCAAAAGTACTTCTAAGGACTGTGCTTAGGTCTATTTATAAAGTCAGAAGACGAGATAGTTTGTTGTAACAAACTCATAACCGCTTAACAAACTTATCTTTAAAACTTTCTTGACTTGATTGATCTTGAGTTAGTCGTCGACTACGATTCGGTGTAAGCCTGCCTTTCTTATTCTACTCGGTGACTTTGACCTTGTCTTGAGCTCTTCATTATCCTCTCAATCGGATGACTTCTACAAGATCGTCTTCAAATGACCTTCAAGCTTCTTGTCTTGGTGACTTAGTCTACTCTACCTAGTCGATCACCTAACTAGAATAATGAACTACTTGGTGATCTATACAAATCCAGTGGTCATCCAACTTTACATGAGTTCATCTATTCTTATACATTTTAACTTAATCAAAACTAATCCTGATCTAACAAATCTCTACCAACATATATTACAAATTTTCAAATTCTAAGTGTTAGCACCAGAATATTCTAATTTTTTATTTGAGCCTATATAATGCTACAAAATTATTCTATTCAATTTTCTTTCCAAGAACTCGGCATTTAAATATTTAAATACTTTTTTTAATTAGTAAAATCATAAATTAATGTCGATTAATTTTGAGAACTGAAAGTATATATATAATAATATGTAATATATTTTTCTTGATAATTTCAAAATGGTCCTTAATTAATATGGGAGAGAGAAAAAATCATGAGTACAACCTTGAAATTTAAGCACAATATCGGGTCAAACACGAAATATTTTTCCAATTAGTATATTTTTGTAAGAATACAAAGGTAAAAAAAAAAATATGCTCTAGTCCGTTGTTTTTCCCCAATTCCATCCTCACTCTCGAATAGTAATTAATAGTGAAAATATATAATAAATGAAATTTTATCAAGGTCTTATGTATTTCACTTAAATGGAGTAATTAATAGTAATTAATAGTGAAAAATTTAGGCAAAGTCTTATGTGTTTCACTTAAAGCGGTAAGGTTATCGCATATCTCTTTTTAATTTCATCTAATTCTTAATACTTTTAGTCAAATGCCTAATTGATATTTTTGTTAAAAATATTTGATAATTTAAATGTTATTATACACTTTATATTTTAAACTTAAGTCACATCTATTTTTCCAATTTTAAAGCTGTAATTATTGTTGTTTCTATCTTTTTATAATTTTCTCTTGTCTTTTTACAACAAAATTTAATCAATCCATTAATACTCAATTAATTATAAACTCCTAAAATAGTATTTCATCTACTCTAGATACTTAAATCGATTAATAAAATTAATAATTTCAAATTCGAGTTGTCCATAAATATTTATATTCATGAAAGCTACCTAGCTACATATGGGATTTTGCAAAGCCTTACAAACATAAAGTATATTAATTATGGTAGTCAAAATATTGCAACAATTTTTATGGTTAGTTAATTCTTCGAACTTCAAATTTGAATTTGCATCCTCAATTTTTAGTTATTTTTTTAATTTTAAATTGTAATTATTGTTGTTTCTATCCTCTTATAATTTTTTGTCTTATTTTTAACCAAATTTAATTAACTCATTAATATCTTGTTAAGTATAAACTCTAAAAATATTACTCCCTCCCTTTAATAAATTTATTCCCCTTTTTTTGGGCACGATATAACGTAGAAATGTGTAGTAGATATGTGGTGTTTATAAAGTAGAGTGAGATAGAGTTATTTCTAAAAATGGAATGAGAATAAATTTTATTAGAATGGACAAAAAAGGAAAGTGTGAATAATTTATTGATGAGATGGAATATTTTTATGGTCTAAACTTAATTGATTAATAAAATTTCTAAATTTTATAATATGATAAGATAATAAGAATATTTAATAAAATATAACTATATATTTTTAAATAATTTATGATAAGATTATTATGAACAATTTTCATATAAAATCGCCAAAATCTATAATATACAACAAGCAAAGCGCTGTTCTATTTTATTGAGGCTTATCTCACTAAATCAATAAATAATTATGAATATCAACGGGCGAGCGCGACGGAAATGGAGGACAATTCCCTTCCTCTTCTTTCCATACTCGTAGCTACGAATATGAACAGAGCAGAGCACGACGGAGAAAGACAAATCCACTTCTTTTCCGTAATGTAAATGGACAAATATTGTCCAAATCCTCCAAAGATTCCCTATTTAAAAAAAAAAATTGATGGCATGAGAGAAGTGTAGACAGAGAGCCGATCGTGACTCTATTTACACGATGGAAGAAGAAATTTTGTTATAGTATTAAATATATATATATTTTATAATTATATATATATATATATATATAATTGCATAATATATAACAATTAAACAAATATAATGATTATAATTTTTTGGATTGTTATAGAATGGTGGAGCATATGATACCCGTCCGCACCTTGTGGAGAAAATAATCAGGGATTTTCCAACCCCGCCATGTCCATCCGTCGGGGACGGAGATCATGTCTCATTACCAAGCGTGTGGATAACTAAGAATTCAAGAAAACGAGGATAGTAAAATAATTGCATGCATTAATTGGCTTGCCCAACTTGAGACCAAGAGTTCTATAAATTGTCAAGGAAACCAATTGAATTAGAGAAAAATAATACAACAAAGAGAATTGGAGTTTGGATTAGCCTCTTGAGCTAAAATTTTTATGTTTTTCTCACAAGACAATTGTAAATGCATAAGTCCAACCTTCAATACGAAATATGAAAAATAAACCTAAAGCTGTGTTCTTGCAGCTTTATTTGTAGTTTTCTTTTTCCTCCTTTGTTTATTTCTTCTTCTATTTTGTTGTTTTACTGCTTTTGTTAAGTCATGCGAGTATAATTTTCATAAATAAATTCTTGAGCATTTCATTATTCTCTCAAGTTAACAAAAATAGAGATGGAAAATAGATTTAGAAATGAATATTTAATAAATCACATATAAAATGCAAGAATTTGAGCATTTTTTTTTGTTTTTCATCCGAGGGTTGGACGATACATTCACAATTGTTTGGTGGGTAAGATCACGCACATGACTACCGAGGGTTCAGGTCAAGAGGTTGAAATTCGGTGTATTACATATTTCTCCCCAATTTTTTATATCTTTCTATTTTGCTTTGCAATTAATTATTT
This sequence comes from Paraleonurus japonicus, assembly GCA_030762865.1. NCBI lineage: Eukaryota > Viridiplantae > Streptophyta > Magnoliopsida > Lamiales > Lamiaceae > Paraleonurus > Paraleonurus japonicus. The sequence goes on from CM061052.1 coordinate 32,287,286, forward strand.
TCTGAATTTTATGTACACAAGTCAAAATGATGCAAGAGTTAGTAGCCTAAAGAAGATGAGGACTCAACAAGAAAATAACATCGAAGCATTCTTCATTCACAACATTAGATCGGGAATCATTGATCTCCCGGCGGTGGGGCTCTCAACAATGATATCTTAATCGGGAGGGATTAACGAACATCTATCCGTATTTTTCTCATTTTTCTTTGTAAATAATTATTGATATGAATAAATGTGTTTTTCTTACTCAATTTTGTAGATATATATCATTGGATATTTGGAATTGCTCTACTAATTTTTCATTAATTTTTAAAGTTTTGCTTTAATTTTTACTTGCATTGTGATTGAACAACTTCTCTCTCAATTTCGAAATTTTAAATCCTTTGAAGAAAGTGAATTAACACCCCGCTATAAATTACTTAATTTTTAACGTATAACATTTATCTAAATTTATTTGAATTTTAGAGATTAAAATAAATATACGACCTTCCAATATTAACACACATTAATATTAAAAAAATACATTATAGCATAATAAGATTTACTATTCCAAATAATTATTAAAAGTTAAAGAAAAATCATGAATTCATTTTTCTATTTTGAGTTTATTTATAAATAGTTTCTCAACCATTTACTTAATTAGAGTTATATTGTATTGTGGTTGTTTCTCATCATAATAAAATTATCGTTTTTTTGCTCGTGGATCGTAGCTAACACATTATTAGTGACCACGTAATTTATGTGTTCTTGTTTCATTTTTCCTCATCTCTTTTTATTTATCATAACAAATAATTTGATCATCTTACATTTATTTTTAAGTAATAGTATAACTAACCGAGAAAAAATAATTAAGGTCAAGATAATGGACGTTCGAGCATTTATTATCATTAATTAGCTTTTGACCATTAAGACATTATAATGTTAATTTGCAGTTCATATAATATGGTTAGCTTGAAATTAATGACACTCTCTCCGAGATTTTTCCTTATAATAGTCCTTAATTTGTCCTTCCAATTCATAATATATGTTGGTTTGTCTTTTAGTTATTTACAATTTAAATGTCGTTTTTCACTTTTCAACGTGATTTAATTATAATTTTTTCCAATTTATCCTTAGTTTTTTTAAAAAATATTACATTGATAATAATAATCTCTAAAGTCATGTGGAAAATTTCAAAGCTATTAACGTCGATTGTTCATTTCTTTTTCTTATTCAGGCTTTTACCATGTCTCCCAAACAATCTCGATTACTAGCTACTCCGCAACCCAATACCGTACTCTCTATATCTGCTAGTCGTGCGATAAAAATATATCCAAAATCTGCTGAATCCTCTAGGGGAAAATAGGTCGGGGTTTGTCTTGAACTTGAATTTGGCATTTTAAAACTCTAATGGCTCTCGGTGGCCTCTTTTTCGTAAACAAGATTATTACATAATACTCCCTCCTATTCATAATATATGTCTTTTGACTTTTCGTATTATTTGCAATTTAAATATGAATTAATTATAGTTTTTCTCAATTTACCCTTATTTTTTTAAAAATTACACTGATAATAATAATCTTTAAGGTCATACGAAAAATTTCAAAGCTATTAATTAAGGGTATATAAGAAAGTAAATAATTTTCTTAAAATGTGTGTATGAGTTTAGGATGACATATATTTTGAATAGGAAGGAGTAAGTAAATTTATATGTAAAAGCATGAACATAGTTGAAAATATATTGTTTGACTTATTTCTTTCCTTTTATGTTCATTGTTGTAAGCTGGTTCTAAATTCGGGTGATTTGTGTTTAATGTGGCTGAGAATTTACCGGATAAACAAGTAAAGAACAAAGATTTCTGGTATTAATGGCCCAAGAGCAATGAATGCATATGATTGGGAATTAATACCTTGATGAATGCAAGGAAAGATAAAGAAGACAATATTTCTTGGGTGTTTTAGGCCCAGTTTTAAGTGTGGATGTTCGAATATGTTTATTGAGCATTAAAGGCCTTATTTATAGGGCGTGAGTGTCACCCTAGAATCCCTAAAATTGGGGTCACGAATTTAATGCATGGATATCCATTTAATGTCGGTTGTACGACTCTGTACTCGGGCCTTTAATTGTTTATCTCCTTCGTACCATTCGGTGGTCGCCAGATTCTCTGTTACAAAAAGGATTTATTACTATTACAAGGAATGTCAACATTTAATATTCCCACTTTGTTGGGGATTTTATTCCCTCTTGTAGGGCGTAATTGTTGTGCTTGTAGTCGGAGGGTCGCTATGCTTCCTTGCTCGGCGGTTAATCACGATCGGCAGTGTTTCGTCCATGTGGTCGGTCTTTTATTCCATACTCGAGGACCTCTCGCTTCAATTGGATTATATCCTTGTAAAGCTTGGTCGGTCCATCGGGCTCTGCTGGGCTGCCCCGATCTGAGTCGACCTCTGCCTATTTAGGTCGGCCTAGCTGCTTTGGGCACTGCAGCTAGCCACTAGGCCGATCCTAAGTAACTTGGACTTGGACCCGTATAATATGTGATACATCATTTCATATTTAATGACAAATAAAATTTATAATTTTTACGAGAATAAAGAAATACAAATTTATCATTAATAAATGAATTACTCCGCATAAAATCTAGATGAGAATGTATTATGTACGTACATATTAGGTAAATTGTATTTTTGACCCCAAGATAATGAGCGGTTTTACAAAATGATTCTTTTTTTTAACATTTTTGTCCCGTAGTTTTTGATATTTTTGGTTCCAAGAAAAGCGTAGTTTTGGTCTCAAGAAAATAATAAAATCCCAATTTAGGTCCTAAAAATAATGGTTGGGACTATTTTTACAAAATAAAAGACCAAAAAGAATGTGGGATTAAAATTTTCATTGAAAAATTCTCATGGACAAAATATGCAATTGTCCACTGTACATATTGGGAAAAATTATAGTTTTGGTCCCATGAGAATTTTCCAACGACAATATTAATTCCACATTCTTTTTGGTCCATTTGCAAAAATAGTCTTGACCATTATTTTTAGGACCAAAAGCGCAATTTTCTTAGGACTAAAAATGTCGCAAAAACTATGGGACCAAAAGTATAAAAAAATGACCATTTTGCAGACCACTTATTCTCTTGTGACCAAAAATATCTAATAATATTAGTTCTTACAAGCAATAGTATTAATTTTTATTATACAAGTAATAATATTAGTAGAATACGGTGCACAAGGTCCTAAAAAGTTAACACATTAAAAGAATTTTAAATTGGTAAAGATCCTTAAAAACCTAGTACATCTAGATTTAAAAATTTAGAGTAAGTTGTTTGTGCATCGGGTGCACACCGTGCATTCAACTCAAGTGCATTTTTAACTTGTTATCACTACATAATATAAGATAAATACTTGCAATTGTTCAATGAAAACAATTAATATTATTTAAAAATTAGTGCTTTTTATATTGCATATTATACGGTGTATACAAGATTTAGGCAAAAATTTAAGGCAAAGTCTCTTGTGAACCCTTGTTCACGGTGAAATTTGATCATTTACTAAAGGGTATCGATTATAATAATTGAATGGTATTACCTATATTATTAAAAGGCTTCGATTGGGATAAGCTGAAGAGTATGTCCTATATTGCTAAAGAGTATCGGTAGTGATAGCGAAGATTATTACCTATATTATTAAAGAGTATCGATCATAATAACAGAGTATTACCTACATTAGTAAAAAGTATTAGTCGGGATAAGCTGAAAAGTAAATTGATTTATTTTTGAAATATGAACTGGTTTCACCGTGAAACTTGGTTCACAAGTAGACACCCTCAAAGCGCAATTGGAAAAAATTTCAAATTCATTCCAAATTAGTTTGTTGCATTAGAAGACTCCTATTATAGAAAATTTATAACGAGGTACGAATAGCTATATAAGCTATAAATTGTTCATATATTAATTTAACTAATAGTATTGGATATTTGTTTTAATTATGGAAACTAGTATAAAGAGTTAATTTGTTGATGATTTAATCTTTTTTTTAATTTCCCACATACGATTATGGGTTGCACTCTTAAATTCGATTCATAATGAGAGAACCAGATTTGGATACTTTTGAAATCTACATACTCCTTTTTCCCTTTCAAATTGACAATTTTAGAATCACATTTAGTTAAACCCGAATTAAATTATTCCAATTTTTGTGACAGATAAATTATTCCAATTTTGACCTTATGAATTTAGTAATATATTAATTGTTTATATATTATTTTCATCTCACATTAAAGGTAAAAACTTAACATGTTTATAATATTTTATTTAGAGATATACACTTGAGATATACACTCATACAAGAAATATGAATTTTGGGCACAATTTAATGTCAAATGTAAATTTTGATTCTTTTAGAATTTGGTAAAAAAACTAAATTTATATTTGAGTGAATTCACATCGACTCATAAATACAAACTCAAATTATATATATATATATATATATATATATATATATATATATATTAAAAGGGAGACATAACTACGCAAATTCGGAAAAATCACCAAAACTAAATTTGTGATGTATCGACTGCTAGAAATAATATTTAATTGTGTTTGTCACGTAGTGACTTACCAACTTCGATTGGAAAGAAATCTCGAGAATTCAAATAAAAATTGAATTTTCTACTCAATTCTCACCTGTTTTTTTTTTTTTTTTTTTATAATTTTGGAACGTAGTAATTGTTGATTCAATTCTCATAATTTTATTTTTGTCCAATTTTTTATCACAACAAAATTTCAAATTCTAAGTGTTAGCACCAGAATATTCTTTTTTTTTTTTTTATTATTCTATTCAATTTTCTTTCCAAGAACTCAGTATTTAAAAATTTAAATACTTTTTTTTTAATTAGTAAAATCATACATTAATGTCAATAAATTTGGAGAACTGGAAGTATACATAATAATATGTAATATATTTTTTTGATAATTTCAAAATGGTTCTTAATTAATATGAGAGAGAGAGAGAAAAAAAAATCATGAGTCCAACTGGAAATTTAAACACAATATTGGGTCAAACCCGAAATATTTTTCCAATTAGTAAATTTTTGTAAGAATACAAAGGTAAAAAAATATGCTCCATCTGTTGTTTTTCCCCAATTCCATCCTCACTCTCGAATAGTAATTAATAGTGAAAAATATATAATAAATGGAATTTTATCAAGGTCTTATGTGTTTCACTTAAATGGAGTAATTAATAGTGAAAAATTTAGGCAAAGTCTCATGTGTTTCACTTAAACAATAAGATTATCGCATATCTCTTTTTAATTTCATCTAATTCTTGATACTTTTGGTCAAATGCTTAATATTTTTTTTTAAAAATATTTGATACTTTAAATGTTATCTTATACACTTCATATTTTAAACTTAAATATTATAATATTTTGAATTCTTTGGAATTCATTTGCATCCTCAAGTCTCATCTATTTTTCCAATTTTTAATCGTAATTATTGTTGTTTCTATCTTTTTATAATTTTCTCTTGTCTTTTTCATCCAAATTTAATCAATCCATTGATACTCAATTAATTATAAACTCCTAAAATAGTATTTCATCTACTCTAGATATTTAAATCGATTAATGAAATTAATAATTTCAAATTCGAGTTGTCCATAAATATTTATATTCAGGAAAGTTACCTATCTATATATGGGATTTTGCAAAGCCTTACAAACATAAAGTATATTAATTGTGGTAGTCAAAATATTGCAAGAATTTTTATGGTTAGTTAATTCTTGAAATTCAAATTTGAATTTGCATCCTCAATTTTCACTAATTTTTTTAATTTTAAATTGTAATTATTGTTGTTTCTATCCTCTTATAATTTTTGTCTTATTTTTAACCAAATTTAATTAACTCATTAATATCTAATTAAGTATAAACTCTAAAAATAATACTCCCTCCCTTTAATAAATTTATTCCCCTTTTTTGGGCACGGTATAACGTAGAAATGTGTAGCAGATATGTGGTGTTTTTAAAGTAGAGTGAGATAGAGTTATTTCTAAAAATGGAATGAGAATAAATTTTATTGGACAGACCAAAAGGAAAGTGTGAATAATTTTATTGGACAGATGGAGTATTTTTATGGTCCTAACTTAATTGATTAACAAAATTTCTAAATTTTATAATATGATAAGATAATAAGAATATTTAATAAAATATAACTATATATATTTTTAATAATTTATGATAAGATTATTATGACCAATTTTTGTATAAAACTGGCCAAAATCTATAATATACAACAAGAAAACGCCGTTCTATTTTATTGAGGCTTCTCTCACTAAATCAATAAATAATTATGAATATCAACGGGCAAAGCGCGATGGAAATGGAGGACAATTCTCTACCTCTTCTTTCCATACTCGTAGTTACGAATATCAACAGAGCAGAGCGCCGATTGGAGTGTATAGGGTAAGAGTTATTAAGACCAATCAACAAAATATCGAACCCAAGGGAAAAAGTATGCACATGAGGTCCTAGAAATACAAGTTATTAGTGACTAGAGTTGCAACAATGGTTTGGTACAAAAACAACAAAACACAAGCAAGAATACAAAACAACAAGGAGCAAGCAATAGATCGAACACTTAGAATGCGAGAACAAAAATAACACTAAATGGTGGGATAGAGGTGCTAGGATTAACATCCATCAATGAATCATCAATCAACAAGCTACAATTGAATCAAATTGCAAATCAACTAAGATAGAAAGCATAAACCATCATGAAATTAATCACTCCATTAAAATCACAATGCCTAATGTGAGTATCCTTAGTCTTTCCCATCTCTCAATGTAGAAATCCCCAATTCATACAATCATGCAAAATTGAAACCCGATCAACACCTAATCACGTTAGCTCAACTCGCCTATTGCTAGGGTGATCAACCATTAATCTAAAGAGACAATTTTACACAAAGCACAATTAAGAATCACAATTAGGAAACAAACTAATGTGAGTATCCTTAGTGCAACTAATCTCTCGATTCGAAGCACCCAATCCACACATTCATACACAATTATCACCCGATTAATCTAGGATCACGTTAGCACAACTCGCGTCTATAACTAGGGTGATCGAACACTAATCTAAAGAGATAATTATGCATGAAGCACAAATGAGAATCACAATTAGTAAGCAATCTACTCAATTAATCTCCAATCATCAACAATTATAGCATCATCAATCAAATCATCATCAATTTCAATTAACCCAAGCACAAGAGAGATTTAGCCCATGGTACCACAAACAATACCAATGGGAAGAAGATAGAATCGAACAAACACAAAGCAATTCACAACAATTAAGAAATTAAAGAGACAAAAGAGGAAAAACATCACCAAATGATCTTCAATCAACAACAATAGGAATGCTTGAGTCTTCAACACCAATCTCCAAATGAATTACAAGCTTGAATTGAAAGGATAACAATGATCAAATGCTAATCTATGACTAATCTACCAACAATCAATGGAAATCTAATCCTAATTCTAACTTCTACTCTAATCTAAGGAGGAAATTGGCTTGGGGCACTGAGAAATCGCCCCAAAACCGCTACTAACTGCTACTATGAACTCTTCCCTTTTATCTCTCGAAATGCTCTGCTTTAAATACGAATTTTGGAAAAACCTTCCCCTCGAGTCGAGGGTCAGGCCTCGACTCGAGGCCCCCGCAAAATCCTCGCCCTCGACTCGAGGGTCATGTCTCGAGTCGAGGCTCATGCCATTTTCCAATTTTGATCCTTTTCTGCATAGCCCTCGACTCGAGGCTCTTGCTCCTCGATCGAGCTCGAGTCCAGTGGCATTTTCTCGCGGGGGCTTCGGCCCCGACTTTATTTTCGTCCCGGATGTCCGTCTCTTCATTCTAAGCCTAATGGTACTCTCGGTTTGGCAAAAATCCACCGAATTACCTGCAAAATGGACGAAAAACATCAAAACCTCACAAATAATACTTTTTAGGCAAAAGAGTGATACTTTTCACATTTAGGCATAAAAACTAACACTTTAGCTCACTTTTTGCACTAAAAATAGCCCTAAAAACATGTATCAATTCACTCCAATCATACCCCCAAACTTGAATTGTTGCTCGTCCTCGAGCAACGTAGAAACTAAGAACAAAGGAGTGAATTGATTGCAATTATGTCACATGGCACTATAGGCGAAATATAAGACAATCGGACTCATCAATGATCATGCGTATCAATGCAACTATCCACTAGCAAACAAGATAGATCATGCTCAAACAAATGTTCAATCAAATACTCAACACATTGCTCCTTCCATGGAGTGTTTCACTATTCACTCAAGTGTATCAAGGTTTAAAGCACTCAATCATCAAATTCACAAATAAGTACACCATATGCTTGCCACAAGACTTAATCTCAATCAAAATCATTTGTGATCAATCAAGAATCAAAGAGGTCTTTCTTCTAGGTTGTAATGTAGGCTCTTTGGAAAGGTGGGATGTTTTTGGATAAGAGTGACTAAGTAGTAGAGACTTGAATGTAAGCTAATCAATACAATGCATATCTCTTCACTTTCATCTAGCAACACTCTTTCTTTTACTTCAATGATCACTCCACCATTCACTTGAGTTTTCTCTTTTAAAGCTCACAAATTGAATTATTTTATTTCATTCACCTTTCTTCACAATTCAATCTTTCACAACCTTTCTTTTCTTTTATGCTTCATTCATCACTTTGCTCATCATCTTCCCACACTTAGCAATCAAATCACCATCATTAGCCAACATTCAAGCTCAACTAATCATAGGACAAGAAAGGCTAATCAAAATAGGCTAAATGGTTTCAATTTCACTTGGCTTGCCAAAGAATAAGGATCATAAGCTCAACATGGCTCACTAAGGAAATCAAATATATTTGGTAGGAAAGTATTTGGCAAAGTGACTCATCATATCAAACATGGCCTCTTATCATTTTAATGAAATCACACAAAGATCAATATCCACAAGTCAAGTGGCAAGTTCTAGTATACAATTCATGAACGATGCACTCACAAAGGAATCAAATTAACCGTATAAGATGTACGATTATGAAGGCACAAAACTCACGGGCTTAACTTGAGCAATGAATCAAGAATTTTCAATCACATTCATCTTCACATAATTAATCAAGCAACTAGCATCAAGCTACACATCTACTAATGATCATATCAAAATCCAACTAGTCTTACAACTCAAGCACAAATGCTCATGTACATAACCTCAAACATACTCACTATATCAAGATGATACTCAAAAATATGTCAATGATTCCACTATTAAGCTCAAAATCAATAAATCTCAAAAGCCTAGGAATAAGGAATCCAAAGAAATCATCAAGGAATAATCATCAATAGACCATCAAACTCAATAAGATCAAGATAATAACCACCATCAATAAAATCATCCAAAAAAAAATCCAAAACCAATCATAACAATCATCACAATCATCAAGTCAAGAGTATAATCATCATCAAAAGTACAAAGGAAAACAAGAATATCAGAATCTAAAGATCAACAAGAAGAGGGAATGAGGAATAGGGGATAGCCACTAATAGTCGACGGTGGCGGTGGAGGAGGGTAGTGTCCTGCTGAAGTTCCATGAGCTCATCTGCTGAAGAAGTGCATACATGTCATCTTTGAGTCTTCGAGAGACTCCTCCTGCATCCTCCTTGTCTCTTCATTGAACCTACGTGACTCCTCCATCATCCGGTACATCTCATCCTGCCGGGTCGACTCTCTATATGCATCCTCCGACTGCGCCCACATCTCCTCGGGCCAAAACCCACGGCCTCCGAGATGAACTCCCGCCTCGTACTCTCTACTCCTCATCTCGTCCTGCCGGTACATGTTAATCTCTGGCTGGTAATCCTCGTCCATCTGTCTTGGCGGCTCCTCTTGCTCCGGCTCCTCATCATCCTCATCCTCGGAATCATAATCTCCGATCTCTACCTCTGCTCCCTCTGCGGCTCCATCACCACTGATCATCATCGTAACCCATTGCTGACCTCCATCGTCATTATCAACCTCTCTCGGCACATCCCCATGCTCTCTAGTGTAAGCGTCGATCGCCTCGGTATGACGTTGTGACCACATACGCAGATTGATAGTCACAAAGGCACGAGATCCGAAAGCGATCGTCAACCTCTTATTAGGAAGAGGGAATCGGCCACCATGATCTTCTTTGTAGGCACCACGTCCTACCGATGCGGTCTAGCGTCCTCATACGCCTCATAGTATCAAGAGTAAGGTCGGGGCCCTCCACCTTGCTGCGAGGTTATGCGTCGGAATCCCAAAATGCTCGGCGATCAATGTAATCATGCCACGAAGTTAATCTTCTTGAACTTCGTGCTAGTGGCTCTCTCAAATAAATAGCAAAGATAGGCGGCAAGATTAAATCGACTCCATGGAGAAAGCACCAAATGACGTACAGCTCCTCGGATACCACGGCTCCTCCCTGCGATCTCGCGAATATGGTACCCGCGAGAATCTTCTCAAGATATCGAATGACCGGGTTAGGATATGTGTGCTCTTAGACTTCCCGGAACAAAATCGGGCTGATTAGGAGCCCAGAATCTGAAATCCTCCTCCAAAGCGCTTAGCATTATACTCCTTCGATGTTCAACGGTGAACGGTCGGGTCTGTAGGTGCTCCAATAATCTCGTTGATCTCGTCAGTCAACGAGTACTCATACCCCATGAGCTCAAATGTAATACTCCTCGGGAATTTGGCCCTCTGGCCTTATCAACTCTCACCGTGCATAGGAACTCGAGAGTGAGTCCGATATACGTCCGAGGCCTCTTCATCAAGAAACTCCCCATCCCAACTTGCTCAAATAGGCGAGGAATATCCTCCTCGATCCCCATCGATATCATGCAATCTTGGTCCACTAGTCTCGTCTTGACCACCCGATTATAGAGCTCGAATATAACTCAATATGAGTCCTCCACCGGTGATCATCCCACTGAATTCCGAGCTCGGCGGGTGTCCTGTGTGCACGTCGGATAGCGGCTTCTTTCTCGCGAATCTCCGCCTCGAGAAGGTTATGTCATCGGCCCCTCTAGACATTGTTCCTGCAAAAAAATTCCCAAAAGCAAAAATCAATACCAACAAATACAATACGAGCTCGAAAAAAATATCAATCATACCATGAACGAGTCAACGATCAATAATCATCTCAAATGAACAAAATCCCTAGTAACTAGCAACTAAGCCTCAACAATGGTCAATGAGTCAACTAGACACATATATCCAATAGAAGTGCTCAAAAATAATCCTAAAACATGTATACTTACTAGAATGGCCCCACAATTAATTCACAAGTAAGCTCACAAATAATCATTCAATTAAGCTCAATAAAATCCCCAAAAAATCATAAGTCAATTAGCAAGTAATTCAACAATTATGCATCAACAAATCATACACTTCTATCAACACCATAATTCAACTTGACCAAATGATCCCAACAATTATACTAGGAATTCCTACAAATGCCATCATTTACAATTCCAATCCCAATTCACAAATAAACGAGCACAATATGAAATTCAATCCTAAACATGCTCCTATTCTCATCAAACAATCCAAATATACTCATACAAGGCTCCAAATCATCCACAATAATCATGCATAGAAGGTGTTTGTCAAAATGTCCACATGAAATTCCAATTTCAAGAATTTTATCTCAAATCATAACACCCATGCAAATATTACAATATAACAATGAAATTGAAACCAAGAAGAGTAGAAATTACGTACCTTTTTGTGAATTTATCCCAAAAACGAACAATAGAGACACCCAATCAAATATACCCAAAAAGCCCCAAATTAACTCAACTCAAACCCTCAAAATCCTATCTTGATGCAATGTAATTGAATATGTGGTGAAATGATGATGATTGTACGGTGGAAACGACGTGAAATCGCCGGAAATGGCTGGGGAACGAAGCGGGAACGGCTTCTCAAAACCCTCGAGTCGGGGTTACGTGTTACTGCTGCTGCGTATTTAAAAATAACACGCGCCTCGAGTCGAGGCCAGGCCTCGACTCGGGGATCCAAAATTCGACTGCCTCGACTCGAGGGTTTCACGCACGACTCGGGGATATGCAAAACCAGCTCCTCGACTCGAGGTGGCACCTCGACTCGAGGGATGTGTCAAATTATGAAATTTTGCCTAAGTATCAATCCCTCGACCGGGGTCCATGCACTCTCGACCACAGGTCGAGTCAGTGGAATTTTGGCGATTCCTGGGCCCGACCCGACCCCGAAACTCCTAAAAATGACCTTTATACCCCTAACAAACCCAAATATGCAAGAAATTACCGTTTTGGTCCCTCGATTTAAGCCCGGTCCCTCATTCGATCGAGAAGACCGGGTTCTCTTCCTTTTGCTCATTTTCACCAACTTTTAAGCTCTCCTTTCCTTCTCGATTCCTCGATTCCTTTGCGAATTCGATCCTTTCCAATCCTCATAGTGAGTATACCTACACACGGGCAAAACAATTCATCAAAATCATCACTAAGAGATGCATTTCTACCCTAAATGACACACACCCCCAAACTTGAATGAAGTCATGCATTCAAGTTTGGCTCCAAATATAGGCAACTCATAATGATATCAACAATAAGCTCAACAATATATGAATCTTAAAGCATAGAGCATCATGTACCAAGAATAAGCAATTAAGTAGCAAGCCAAATCTCCCAAAAATAAAACAAAACACTAAACTACCAAAAAGAACACAAGAAAAGAAATAAAAAGGATGGGTTGCCTCCCATCAAGCGCTATTTTTATTGTCCTTTGCCGGACTTATTCGTTCACATCCAATATCCTTCATCGGAATGGCCAAGGGTAGCGATCCTCCTTCCCACCGTATCTCGATCTTTGTGCTTCAAGGTCTAGGAGGTTCACTGAATAGATAGGACAACCACCTATAGAAATGCAAAGTGTCCATGGTTGTCCCCCTTTTTCTCTTGCCATCTTTCTATTCCATTCTTTTTCTTCGAGGATGCCCAAGCGTTTTTTCAATTCTTCCCTATAATCAAAATTCACAAGAGGCAAAATTAAATCATGAGAAGCATCATTTTCAATTAAATCACAAATTGAAGAGTTAGAAGGTATAGAAATGCTCATTTCGATCTTCAAAGCTTCATTTGATGCTCTTAGATTTTCTTCCTCATTATAGCTCATGTCCATCAATGGACACTCCTCTTCCTCACTTTTGACAAGAGATTTCTTCCTTTCATCCTCATTGCTTGGACCCTCTACTACATTTCTTCTTTCATTTTCTTCCTCCCCTTCTTCTTCTTGATTCTCCATGATGGTCATGTTCTTTACTTGGAGTAGGAAATTTTTGACTTGACACTTTATAAACGTGAAGTGGACTTCGGTGATCTCCATAGTCCCCTCGATCCATGAATTGACCATTGCTTTGGTCTCATAGATTTCCTCATACAAGGGAAGCATTTCATCACACCTAGTGTCATTTTCCTCAATTCTTTCCAACAATACTCCAAGCATCTCTTGCAATATAGTTCTCATATCATAGAGTCCCCATTCTTCAATTTTAGGAGAAGCTTGTGGCATTGGATAGTCATTCTCATAGCTCCTCCTATCATCATAGTAAGCGTCCTCTTCCGATGCCCCTTGACACTCAAATCCAAGACATGGATCAAATGTTTGATCACAAGGTTCATAATATGGAAACATCTCTTGAGGTTGGGGAGAAATTTCTTCACTTATCCAATCTTCATAATTGGATGGAACTTGTTGCCATTGAGAATTATCTTCATAGTTCCTCCAATCATTGTAGCTCAATTCTTCAAAATGTGGAGAATACACCCTACTATCTTGATAATATTCTTGATTCCACAAGTATGAGTTGTATCCTTCCATCTAGACAAGATATCAAAGTATCAAATTCCAACAAAAATAACAAAACAAACACAAACACAAAGGCAACAAATAGTCACTTCAAACAATTCCTAAGTCTCACTTAAGGCGCAAAAACTAATTCCCGGCAACGGCGCCATTTGTTTGGAGTGTATAGGGTAAGAGTTATTAAGACCAATCAACAAAATATCGAACCCAAGGGAAAAAGTATGCACATGAGGTCCTAGAAATACAAGTTATTAGTGACTAGAGTTGCAACAATGGTTTTGGTACAAAAACAACAAAACACAAGCAAGAATACAAAACAACAAGGAGCAAGCAATAGATCGAACACTTAGAATGCGAGAACAAAAACAACACTAAATGGTGGGATAGAGGTGCTAGGATTAACATCCATCAATGAATCATCAATCAACAAGCTACAATTGAATCAAATTGCAAATCAACTAAGATAGAAAGCATAAACCATCATGAAATTAATCACTCCATTAAAATCACAATGCCTAATGTGAGTATCCTTAGTCTTTCCCATCTCTCAATGTAGAAATCCCCAATTCATACAATCATGCAAAATTGAAACCCGATCAACACCTAATCACGTTAGCTCAACTCTCGCCTATTGCTAGGGTGATCAACCATTAATCTAAAGAGACAATTTTACACAAAGCACAATTAAGAATCACAATTAGGAAACAAACTAATGTGAGTATCCTTAGTGCAACTAATCTCTCGATTCCGAAGCACCCAATCCACACATTCATACACAATTATCACCCGATTAATCTAGGATCACGTTAGCACAACTCTCGTCTATAACTAGGGTGATCGAACACTAATCTAAAGAGATAATTATGCATGAAGCACAAATGAGAATCACAATTAGTAAGCAATCTACTCAATTAATCTCCAATCATCAACAATTATAGCATCATCAATCAAATCATCATCAATTTCAATTAACCCAAGCACAAGAGAGATTTAGCCCATGGTACCACAAACAATACCAATGGGAAGAAGATAGAATCGAACAAACACAAAGCAATTCACAACAATTAAGAAATTAAAGAGACAAAAGAGGAAAAACATCACCAAATGATCTTCAATCAACAACAATAGGAATGCTTGAGTCTTCAACACCAATCTCCAAATGAATTACAAGCTTGAATTGAAAGGATAACAATGATCAAATGCTAATCTATGACTAATCTACCAACAATCAATGGAAATCTAATCCTAATTCTAACTTCTACTCTAATCTAAGGAGGAAATTGGCTTGGGGCCTGAGAAATCGCCCCAAAACCGCTACTAACTGCTACTATGAACTCTTCCCTTTTATCTCGAAATGCTCTGCTTTAAATACGAATTTTGGAAAAACCTTCCCCTCGAGTCGAGGGTCAGGCCTCGACTCGAGGCCCTGCAAAAATCCTCGCCTCGACTCGAGGGTCATGTCTCGAGTCGAGGCTCATGCCATTTTCCAATTTTGATCCTTTTCTGCATAGCCCTCGACTCGAGGCTCTTGCTCCTCGATCGAGCTCGAGTCCAGGGGCATTTTCTCGCGCGGGGCTTCGGCCCGACCCTGTTTCGTCCCGGATGTCCGTCTCTTCATTCTAAGCCTAATGGTACTCTCGGTTTGGCAAAAATCCACCGAATTACCTGCAAAATGGACGAAAAACATCAAAACCTCACAAATAATACTTTTTAGGCAAAAGAGTGATACTTTTCACATTTAGGCATAAAAACTAACACTTTAGCTCACTTTTTGCACTAAAAATAGCCCTAAAAACATGTATCAATTCACTCCAATCATACCCCCAAACTTGAATTGTTGCTCGTCCTCGAGCAACGTAGAAACTAAGAACAAAGGAGTGAATTGATTGCAATTATGTCACATGGCACTATAGACGAAATATAAGACAATCGGACTCATCAATGATCATGCGTATCAATGCAACTATCCACTAGCAAACAAGATAGATCATGCTCAAACAAATGCTCAATCAAATACTCAACACATTGCTCCTTCCATGGAGTGTTTCACTATTCACTCAAGTGTATCAAGGTTTAAAGCACTCAATCATCAAATTCACAAATAAGTACACCATATGCTTGCCACAAGACTTAATCTCAATCAAAATCATTTGTGATCAATCAAGAATCAAAGAGGTCTTTCTTCTAGGTTGTAATGTAGGCTCTTTGGAAAGGTGGGATGTTTTTGGATAAGAGTCATGTGGAAAATTTCAAAGCTATTAATTAAGGGTATAGAAGGAAGTAAATAATTCTTTCGATTATGGATGTTTGGGCATTTATTAGGTCTTAATTGGTTACCGTTAATACATTATATTAATATTAATTTGCAGTTTATGTAATATACTTAGTTTGAAATTAATGTTACCCTCTTCCCAATTTAAATATTTATGCCCATGAAATTGAATTTGACATTTTAAAACTCTAATGGCTCTCGGTGACTTCTTTTTCGTAAACAATATTATTACATAATACTCCCTCCTATTCATAATATATGTCGTTTTGACTTTTCGTATTATTTGCAATTTAAATGTGAATTAATTATAGTTTTTCTCAATTTACCCTTATTTTTTTAAAAAAAATTACATTGATAATAATAATCTTTAAGGTCATGCGAAAAATTTCAAAGCTATTAATTAAGGGTATAGAAGAAAGTAAATAATTTTCTTAAAATGTGTGTATGAGTTTAGGATGATATATATTTTAAATAGGAGGGAGTAAGTAAATTATATGTAAAAGCATGAACATAGTTGAAAATATATTGTTTGACTTATTTCTTTCCTTTTATGTTCATTGTTGTAACCGGTTCTAAATCCAGGTGATTTGTGTTTAATGTGGCTGATAATTTACCGGATAAACAACTAAAAGAACAAAGATTTCTGGTATTAATGGCCCAAGAGCAATGAATGCATATGATTGAAAATTAATACCTTGATGAATGCAAGGAACGGTAAAGAAGACAATAATTGTTGGCCCAGTCTTAAGTGTGGATGTTCGAATCTGTTTATTGAGCCTTAAAGGACTTATTTATAGGGCGTGAGTGTTGCCCTCCAATCCCTGAAATTAGGGGTCAAGAATTTAATGCATGGATATCCATTTAATGTCTGCTGTATGGCTCCGTACTCGGGCCATTAATTGCTTATCTTCATCGTACCATTCAGGCGTTGGTCGATGGATTCTCTCGTTATAAAAAGGATTTATTACTATTACAAGAAATGTCGGCATTTAATGTTCCCCCTTTGTTGGGGATTTTATTCCTATTGTAGGATGATTTGTTGTGTTTATAGTCGGAGGGTCTCTCGTGCTTCCTTAGTTCGTCCATGTAGAAATATGCTCGGTTTTTATTCCATACTCGAGGACCTCTCGCTTCCTTTGGATTTTGTCCTTGTAAAGCCTTGTCGGTCCATCGGGCTCTGCTCTGCCCAGTCCTAGTCGACCTCTGCCTATTTGGGTTCGGCCTAACCACTGGGCTGTCTGGGCTTGCCGGCCGGCCCTATGTAACTTGGTCTCGGGCTCATATAATATGTGATACAATAATTGCCCCCAGCTTGACCTGCCGAGTCTCGGGGGTCAAGGTGGAGAAGAGGAAATTTCGTCGACCGGGGATGGTTAATGGGAAGAAAGCCGAGGAGGGTAACCCGGGCGACGCCTTTTGAGGTTTCTCATTTGGAGGAAAAACGTCTTGAAGGCTATCAAAGAGTTTAATCCGGAGTTGATGTGATGTTTTGGGTGGCCTATGCGCGCGTGAGTCTAGGCTATGATGGCGCTTTGGAGGCACGCGCGCTGCACGGGTCAATCAAACGGTTAGGCGCTGTACTTGCTTGACATTTTTGGGTTCTTCCATATCGAGAATGGCCTTGATTTTTCTTTGGGTTTACCTCGGTCCCTCGTGACTTACTATATGGCCAAGGAGCTTGCAGATTCCACCCCAAAGCTACACTTTTTGGGGTTAAATTTCATCTTGTACTCCCGAGGATTGAGAATGCCTCGCCGAGGTCCCTCGAGGTGGTCATCTTTCTTTAGGCGCTTGACCACTATATCGTCTATGTAGACCTCCATTGTTTTGCCAATCATTCGGCAAATATTTTGTTGACTAGTCTGCGGTAGGTTGCCCGACATTCTTTAGGCCGAAAGGCATCCTTAGCCAAGAGTAGACATTTTCCTCTGTAACGAAAGAGGTGTGCTTAATGTCCTCAACCGCCATCGGTATCTGGTGGTAACCCGCAAAGGTGTCCATGAAAGACATCATCTCGTGGCCAGTGTGTTGTCCACCGTGGTCGATGTGAGGTATTAGAAAATGATTCTTGGGGCACTGCGTTAAGGTCCTTGAAGTTGAAACCTCCAGGATCCATTGGACTTCTTTACGAGGATAACATTGGCGACCCATTGAGGCTCGTCCTCTGCTTGCTCTATTAGTTTATTGCCGAGCAATTTCTTGACTTTGTTGGCCGGGGTGCGTACTTCTTGGGCCCAAATTTACTTCATTTACGGGAAAGCTGGTTTCCGCTTAGGTCGACCTTTAGGTGGTGGCATTCATATTTGGGGTCGATGCCAACCATGCCTTGATGTGACCAAGCAAACACGTCGATGTTGCTTTTGAAGAAATCGAAAATATCCCCCATATTTCGGGCGGTATGTGCGAAGAGATTGTTACCTCTAGGTCTGATCGGGTCAGATTTATCGCAATGCGCTCGAGTTCCTCGATTGGATCTGTTCTTTTAAGTCTTTTCCTTCGAATCTCGCATGTTACCCCTTGGATCAATATCCAGGGTTGATTGCTCGAAACTTAGCCGTGGTTGCAAGTCTTGTCCCCACTGAAGTTTGGCCCTGTGTCGACATCCATCGGGCGGGGCCCTTGGTCGATCTTGTTGGAGTTTTGATCTAAGATTGTGTTACAATCATAATCTAAACTAAGTGCGGAAAATTTGGGCCGAGTAGTTCAAACATTTTCTTGCCATTTTCTAGTCCCCCTTACAGTCCTAACTTCCTCCTCGGGAGTGGAGAATTTGATCTTGTAAAAGAAAGACGAGGATCGCCTCAAAGGTTTCTAGGAAAGGGCGACCAAAGAAGCCGTATACATGTTTGATCGGGTCGACGATTACATAATCTACGGCCTAGTAATCCTAACTTTGTCATCCTTGTGGTCGACGAGCTCCACAGCCCGACTTGATCTTCCCGTAGGCATTGACGAACATGTCACCGAATCCGCATTTGCCTGCAAGTCATAAGGCTTGATGAACTTAGTTAAGTTCCCATACATTCGATGCCGACTTGAAGATGATGTTGTAGAAGCTCCCATTATCGACCAAGATTTGGTCGTGGTTATCCCAAGGATAGTGGAGATGATGACCAGCGCGTCATTCTTGGGGCGATGTACCCCTTCTCGGTCGGCATTGGAGAATCAAAGGATGGTTGACTTTAGGATGGTCGGTTCCGGCGGGAAGCTGACCAAGTTGATGTTGTCCACGGCCACGAGCTCAGCCTTCCGTTTCGGTTAGATTGGCTGAAGACTTCTACCCGATCCACCTAGGCTTCCTCCCTCCCTCTTGGATCATGTCGCCCCGGGTCGGACGGGGAAGCTCCACATCCCGAGTCGTTGACGGTCTGGTTGATGGCTCCTACCCTTTGGGGTGATGTCACCCTTTGCCGGCGTGGGGCTCTTTCCTCTCGTGTCGGCTGCGGGGAGGTTTTTCACGAAGGCATCCGATTTGCAAATCCTCGTATAATTTCCAAAGTTGCCGGAGGAGGTCGCGATATTGGCTAGTGTTATGCCCCGAAGATTCATGGTAGGCGTCGAGAATTTGCCGGAGGTCGGCTGGTGGGGTCCAACTTGACCAGCTTGGGCTTAGGGAGAAGGCCGGTGTGTTGGATGGAGTGGATAACATGGGCGGTTAAGTATCCGAGCACGTTAACTATCGAATAGACCTCGGCCTTTGGAGGATTCTTGTTGAATCTTTTAAAGGTTCCAAACTCTCTTTTGTGGCCACCCTTCTTGTGGTGGCCCCGATTTTCTTGGTGCGGGGGCCTTCTCGACTCCTCAACTATCCCCTCGCCTACCTCTTTACCTCACTCGGTCGTTGAGAAATCAACTTCGGCGGGTAATGAGGTCCCCTACTCTGCGGCATTCGGCGTAGGTGGTGGGGGTACTTCTTCGTCATATGTCGGAAAATATGCGTGTCAGGCGGAGGCCATCGATGGCCGCGTGGAGATGTAGCTCATCTCCGACCGGCTCCCCGGTGAGGAGTATTTCATTTAGCCTTGTCGAGGTAGGCTTCATCCATTTCAGCTTGGGTGCAGCGGAACCCTATCAACCTCTGTCGATTTTCTCGCTCGAGGGATTTTGGGGCGAAGTAAGAGGTGAACTTCTCGCTAAGCTCGTCGAAGTTTTTGATCGATCTAGCGGGATGTGAGACGTATCATTTATGGGCGAGTTCGCCCGGGGTGAGTGGGAAGCTATCGCATTTAGTGGCATCGAAGCCCCCTGCCGACCATGTATATTTTATACTTGCTTTGAGATGAGATTGGGTCGGTTTTCCTCATACACCGGGGTTTGAGGGGGAGGATCTTAGGTTGAACCGACGCTTGTTCAACCTCCACCAAAAGTGGCTCGTTCCCAAGTTTCTCCTTGGAGCCCCACAGTGGTCCCGATCTGGTTCGCCATTTCATCAATTTTTCTTTACATGACAAATGAGCAAAGAATCACTGGGTCTCGAGACTAGTTCCTAGTGAGCCGGGGAGCGGCTTCGAGGCGATCGTGGCCCGAGACATGGGCGGGGCCCAGCCGATCCAAGATTGATGCCTTCCGTGCCCCTTGGTCGGTTGGGGCGCTGGGCGCCGGGGCTCTTTTCTCTGGCCAAGCTTCGTTGGCACTTTGGTGACCGATTCATAGTCGGACTCAAGTCTAACCCGCGGGAGGATCCCAACCGTTCGAACACGGTCTTGGATCCCTGGTGGGATATGCTTGTGGCACGCTCGGCGGCCACTTTTCTTGCCTTTGTGGGCCTTTTTGCGGGCCATCGATGGTCCCAAGTTAGCCGCCTCAAGTTCTCGGCCCCACACTTATAGGCTGCTTGATGGTCGTTCTTATACGCTTTGGGGTTTGGTACTCTTGGATTGGAATAGGAACGAGACATTCCGTAGCTCGACGGGAGTAACATCGCCCGGGCACGGCTTGATGCAGGATGGGTGTGGCGTTGTGGGGGTCACCGGCGGCAGGAGTTTCTTCCGCTCTGTTAGTGAACGAAGTGTTAGTCATGGATTCCATCGGAATGTTTAGGGTTTGGATGTGAGAACGAAGAGCGGTGAGTGTCCTTCAATGAAATTAGGGTTTGGGTAATAGATTATCGGCCACGAACCCTCCTTTTAGCGCCAATTGTTGCAACCGGTTCTAAATCTAGGTGATTTGTGTTTAATATGGCTGAGGATTTACAGGATAAACAAGTAAAAGAACAAAGATTTCTGGTATTAATGGCCCACGAGCAATGAATGCATATGATTGGGTATTAATACCTTAATGAATGCATACGTACGGCTCCGTACTCGGGCCATTAATTGCCTATCTCTGCCGTACCATTCGGGCGCTGGTCGACGGAATCTCTGTTAAAAAAGGATTTATTATTATTACAAGGAATGTCTGCATTTTAATATTCCCACTTTGTTGGGGATTTTATTCCTATTTTAGTGCAGATTTGTTGTGCATATAGTCGAGAGGGTCGTTGTGCTTCCTTGCTCGGCGGTTAATCGTGATCGGCCATTGTTTCGTCCATACAAAAATGTCGTCGGTCTTTTATTCCATACTCGAGGACCTCTCGCTTTCTTTAGATTCTATCCTTGTAAAGCCTCGGTCGGTCCATCGGTCTCTGCTCGGCTGCCCCATTCTGGTCAACCTCTCGCGTATTTGGGTTCGGCTAACCGGGCCTATCTTGGCTTACCGCTAGGCCGCCTAAGTAACTTGGACTTGGGCCCGTATAATATGTGATACAATATTTCATACTTAATGACAAATAAAATTTATAATTTTTACAGAATAAAGAAATTCAAATTTATCATTAATAAATGAATTACTCCGCATAAAATCTAGTGAGAATGTATTATGTACGTACATATTGGGTAAATTGCATTTTTATCCCAAGATAATGAACGGTTTAGAAAATGATTCTTTTTTCAACATTTTTGGTCCCGTAGTTTTTCGATATTTTTGGTTCCAAGAAAGCTGTAGTTTTGGTCTCAAGAGAATAATAAAATCGTAATTTAGGTCCTAAAAAATAATGGTTGGGACTACTTTTATAAAATAAAGGACCAAAAAGAATGTGAGATTAAAATTGTCATTGAAAAATTCTCATGGACCAAATATACAATTGTCCCTGTACATATTGGGGAAAATTGTAGTTTTGGTCCCATGAGAATTTTCCAACGACAATATTAATTCCACATTCTTTTTGGTCCATTTGCAAAAATAGTACTTGACCATTATTTTTAGGACCAAAACTACAATTTTCTTAGGACTAAAAATGTCGCAAAACTATGGGACCAAAAGTATCAAAAATGACCATTTTGGAGATCACTTATTCTCTTGTGACAAAAATATCTAATAGTATTAGTTCTTACAAGTAATAGTATTATTTTTTATTATACAAGTAATAATATTAGTAGAATACGAGTGCATGCACAAGGTCCTAAAAACATAATACATTAAAAAAGAATTTTAAATTTGTAAAGATCCTTAAAAACCTAGTACATCTAGAATTAAAAATTTAGAGTAAAGGTGCACCGTGCATTCAAGTGAAGTGCATTCAACACAAATACAATTTTGTTGGTCCCTAGATTGAGTGAATTAAAAGAGATTAAGCGGTCCTCCTAGAGATAATCTAGAAGGAGAGTTGAATAGATTATCTAATTTTCTTTCGAAAACTCAAATTATCAATTCGAACTTAACTTTTTAAATCAAAATCAGTACCCAACGGAAACAAATTTATACTCAATCTAATTTGGATCTAAAAGCAATCGATTAGAACTAAACAAATCAAAAGATAATCGGCAATTAAATGCGAAAGTAAAGAACACATGATTTATAGTGATTCGGATCAAAAGTTCCTACATCCACTCTCCTTCTTCAACCTTGAAGAAGGGTCTTTTCCTTCTCACTTCTTGACTTTCTTCTTGACGATTACTGATTAAAAATTGAGACAAACTTCGTCTTTGAATCACCTTCTAACTAACAATCTATCTAACAAATCTACGATTACAGTACATATTGAAGTTTGAAGGAATTACGAGAAAGTGTGCTTCAAACACTTAGAAAATATTATCGAAAAACTTTGTAACACTAGTGAGTGCTCTAGATATTGTGAGTTTCAGAATAGAGTGCAAAAGTCCTTTGCTTAGGTCTATTTATAAAGGTGTAAGACGGTTAGTTTGTTGTAACAAACTCATAACCGCTTAACAAACTTATCTTTAAAACTTTCTTGACTTGATTGATCTTGAGTTAGTCGTCGACTCGACTCGAGTGTAAGCCTACCTTTCTTATTCTACTCAGGTGACTTTGACCTTGTCTTGAGCTCTTCATTATCCTCTCAATCATTGACTTCTACAAGACCCTCTTGAGATGACCTTCAAGCTTCTTGTCTTGGTGACTTTGTCTACTCTACATAGTCCGATCGGCTAACTAGAAAAATGAACTACTTGGTGATCTATACAAATCCGGTGGTCATCCTACTTTATATGAGTTCATCTATTCTTATACATTTTAACTTAATCAAAACTAATCCCGATCTAACAAATCTATACCAACATATATTACAAATTTTCAAATTCTAAGTGTTAGCACCAGAATATTCTAATTTTTTTATTTGAGCCTATATAATGCTACAAAATTATTCTATTCAATTTTCTTTCCAAGAACTCAATATTTAAATATTTAAATACTTTTTTTAATTAGTAAAATCATACATTAATGTCAGTTAATTTTGAGAAGCTGGAAGTATTTATATAATAATATGTAATATATTTTTCTTGATAATTTCAAAATGGTTCTTAATTAATATGGGAGAGAGAAAAATCAGAGTACAACCTTGAAATTTAAGCACAATATCGGGTCAAACCCGAAATATTTTTCCAATTAGTAAATTTTTGTAAGAATACAAAGGTAAAATAAATATGCTCCAGTCCGTTGTTTTCCCCAATTCCATCCTCACTCTCGAACGATAATTAATAGTGAAAAATATATAATAAATGGAATTTTATCAAGGTCTTATGTATTTCACTTAAATGGAGTAATTAATAGTAATTAATAGTGAAAAATTTAGGCAAAGTCTTATGTGTTTCACTTAAACATTAAGGTTATCGCATCTCTCTTTTTAATTTCATCTAATTCTTAATACTTTTGGTCAAATGCTTAATTGATATTTTTGTTAAAAATATTTGATAATTTAAATGTTATCTTATACACTTTATATTTTAAACTTAAATATTATAATATTTTTGAATTCTTTGGAATTCATATTTTAAATTTGCATCCTCAAGTCTCATCTATTTTTCCAATTTTAAACCGTAATTATTGTTGTTTCTATCTTTTATAATTTTCTCTTATCTTTTTCAACCAAATTAAATCAATCCATTAATACTCAATTAATTATAAACTCCTAAAATAGTATTTCATCTACTCTAGATACTTAAATCAGTTCTTAAAATTAATAATTTCAAATTCGAGTTGTCCATAAATATTTATATTCATGAAAGCTACCTAGCTATATATGGGATTTTGCAAAGCCTTACAAACATAAAATATATTAATTGTGGTAGTCAAAATATTGCAACAATTTTATGGTTAGTTAATTCTTCGAACTTCAAATTTGAATTTGCTTCCTCAATTTTCAGTTATTTTTTTAATTTTAAATTGTAATTATTGTTGTTTCTATCCTCTTATAATTTTTTGACTTTACGTATTATTTGCAATTTAAATATCATTTTTCATTTTTCAATATGAATTAATTATAGTTTTTCAATTTATCCTTAGTTTTTTTAAAAAAATTACATGTATAATAATAATCGTTAAAGTCATGTGAAAAATTTCAAAGCTATTAATCAAGGGTATAGAAGGAAGTAAATAATTATTTCGATTATGGATGTGGGCATTTATTAGCTTTTAATTGGTTACCGTTAATATATTATATTAATATTAATTTGCGGTTTATGTAATATACTTAGTTTGAAATTAATGTTACCCTCTTCCAAATTTAAATATTTATGCCCATGAAATTGAATTTGACATTTTAAAACTCTAATGGCTCTCGGTGACTTCTTTTTCGTAAACAATATTATTACATAATACTCCCTCCTATTCATAATATATGTCGTTTTGACTTTTCGTATTATTTGCAATTTAAATGTGAATTAATTATAGTTTTCTCAATTTACCCTTATTTTTTAAAAAAATTACATTGATAATAATAATCTTTTAGGTCATGCGAAAAATTTCAAAGCTATTAATTAAGGGTATAGAACAAAGTAAATAATTTTCTTAAAATGTGTGTATGAGTTTAGGATGATATATATTTTAAATAGAGGAGTAAGTAAATTTATATGTAAAAGCATGAACATAGTTGAAAATATATTGTTTGACTTATTTCTTTCCTTTTATGTTCATTGTTGTAACCGGTTCTAAATCCAGGTGATTTGTGTTTAATGTGGCTGATAATTTACCGGATAAACAAGTAAAAGAACAAAGATTTCTGGTATTAATGGCCCAAGAGCAATGAATGCATATGATTGAAAATTAATACCTTGATGAATGCAAGGAGCGGTAAAGAAGACAATAATTGTTGGCCCAGTCTTAAGTGTGGATGTTCGAATGCATTTATTGAGCCTTAAAGGACTTATTTATAGGGCGTGAGTGTTGCCCTCAAATCCGTGAAATTAGGGGTCTAGAATTTAATGCATGGTTATCCATTTAATGTTTCTTTGTATGGCTCCGTACTCGGGCCATTAATTGCTTATCTCCTTCGTACCATTCGGGCGCTGGTCGATGGATTCTCTGTTATAAAAAGGATTTATTACTATTACAAGAAATGTCGGCATTTAATGTTCCCACCGTTGGGGGATTTTATTCCTATTGTAGAGGCGATTTGTTATGTTTATAATCGGAGGGTCTATGTGCTTCATTAGTTCGTCCATGTAGAAATATGTTCGATCTTTTATTCCATACTCGAGGACCTCTCGCTTCCTTTGGATTTTGTCCTTGTAAAGCCTTGTCGGTCCATCGGGCTCTGTTCGCTGCCCGGTCCTAGTCGACCTCTGCCTATTTTGGTTCGGCCTAACCACTTTGGGCTTGCCGCTGGGCCTGCCCTATGTAACTTTGTCCCGGGCTCATATAAATAAGTGATATAACAATTGCCCCAGCTTGACCTGCGAGTCTCGGGGTCGAGGTGGAGAAGAGGAAATTTTGTCGACCAGGATGGTTAATGGGAAGGAAGCCGAGGATTGTAACCCAAGCCGACGCCTTTTGAGGTTTCTCATTTGGAGGAAAAACGTCTTGAAGGCTACCAAAGAGTTTAATCCGGAGTTGATGTGACGTTTTGGGTGGCCTATGCGCGCGTGAGTCTAAGCTATGATGGCGCTTTGGAGGCACGCGCGGCGCATGGGTCAATCATACGGTTAGGCGCTGTACTTGCTTGACATTTCGGGTTCTTCCATATTGAGAATGGCCTTGATTTGTCTTTGGGTTTGCCTCGGTCCCTCGGTGACTTACTATATGGCTAAGGAGCTTGCAGATTCGACCCCAAAGCTACACTTTTTGGGGTTAAATTTCATATTGTACTCCCCGAGGATTGAGAATGCCTCGCCGAGGTCCCTCGAGTGATCATCTTTCTTTAGGCGCTTGACCACTATATCGTCTATGTAGACCTCCATTGTTTTGCCAATACATTCGGCAAATATTTTGTTGACTAGTCTACGGTAGGTTGCCCCATCATTCTTTAGGCGAAAGGCATCCTTAGCCAAGAGTAGACATTTTCCTCATGTAACGAAAGAGGTGTGCTTAATGTCCTTAATTGCCATTGGTATCTGGTGGTAACCCGCAAATGTGTCCATGAAAGACATCATCTTGTGGCCGTGTGTTGTCCACCACGTGGTCGATGTGAGGTATTAGAAAATGATTCTTGGGGCACGCTGTGTTAAGGTCCGTGAAGTTGATGCACAACCTCCAGGGATCCATTGGACTTCTTTACGAGGATAACATTGGCGACCCATTGAGGCTCGTCCTCTGCTTGCTCTATTAGTTTATTCTTGAGCAATTTCTTGACTTTGTCGGCCAGTGCGTACTTCTTGGGCCCAAATTTACTTCATTTACTGGGAAGCGGTTTCCGCTTAGGTCGACCTTTCGGTGGTGGCATTCATATTTGGGGTCGATGCCAACCATGCTTTGATGTGACCAAGCAAACACGTCGATGTTGCTTTTGAAGAAATCGAAAATATCCCCCATATTTTGGGCGGTATGTGTGAAGAGATTGTTACCTCTAGGTCTGATCGGGTCGGATCTATCGCAATGCGCTCGAGTTTCTCGATTGGATCTGTTCTTTTAAGTCTTTTTCCTTCGAAATCTCGCATGTTACCCCTTGGATCAATATTCGGGGTTGATTGCTCGAAACCTAGCCGTGGTTCCAAGTCTTATCCTCTGAAGTTTGGCCCAGTCGACATCCATCGGGCGGGGCCCTTGGTCGATCTTGTTGGAGTTTTGATCTAAGATTGAGTTACAATCATAATCTAAACCGAGTGCGGAAAAATTTGGGCCTGAGTAGTTCAAACATTTTCTTGCCATTTTCTGGTCCCCCTTCTGATCCTAACTTTCTCCTCGGGAGTGGAGAATTTGATCTGATAAAAAGAAAGATGAGGTTCTTGCCTCAAAGGTTTCTAGGAAAGGGCGACCAAAGAAGCCATATACATGTTCAGCGGTCGACGATTACAAAATCTACTGGCCTAGTAATCCTAACTTTATCATCCTTGTGGTCGGCGAGCTCCACAACCAGCTTGATCTTCCCGTAGGCATTGACGAACATGTCGCGAATCCGCACACTGCAAGTCATAAGGCTTGATGAACTTAGTTAAGTTCCCCATCATTCAGATGCCGACTTGAAGATGATGTTGTAGAAGCTCCCATTATCGACCAAGATTTGGTCGGCGATTATCCCAAGGATAGTGGAAGTTATGACAGTAGCGTGATTCTTGGGGCGGTGTACCCCTTCTCGGGCGGCATTGGAGAAGCAAAGGATGGTTGACTTTAGGATGGTCGGTTCCGGCGGGAAGCTGACCAAGTTGATGTTGTCCGCGACCACGAGCTCGGTCTTCCATTTTCGGCTAGATTGATGAAGACTTCTACCCGATCCACCTAGGCTTCCTCCCTCTTCTTGGATCATGTCGCCCCCTCCCCGGTCGGATGGGGAAGCTCCACATCTCGGAGTCGTTGACGGTCTGGTTGATGGCTCCTACCCTTTGGGGTGATGTCACCCTTTGCCGGCGTGGGGCTCTTTCCTCCGTGTCGGCTCACGGGGAGGTTTTTTCACGAAGGCATCCGATTGCCTATCGTCGTATAATTTCCAAAGTTGTCGGAGGAGGTCGCGACATTGGCTAGTGTTATGCCCAGAAGATTCATGGTAGGCGTCGAGAATTTGCTAGAGGTCAGCTGGTGGGGTCCAACATGACCGGCTTGGGCTTAGGGAAAAGGCCGGTGTGTTGGATGGAGTGGATAACATGGGCGGCTAAGTATCCAAGCACGTTAACTATCAAATAGACTTCAGCCTTTGGAGGATTCTTGTTGAATCTTTTAAAGGTTCCAAACTCTCTTTTGTGGCCACCCTTCTTGTGGTGGCCCCGATTTTTCTTGATGCAGGGGGCCTTCTCGACTCCTCATTGTCCCTCGCCTACCTCCTTCACCTCACTCAGTCGTTGAGAAATCAACTTCGGCGGTGATGAGGTCCCCTACTCGGTGGCAAAATTCGGCGTAGATGGTGGGGTACTTCTTCGTCATATGTCGGAAAATATGCGTGTCGGGCGGAGGCCACCGATGGTCGCGTGGAGTGTAGCTCATCTCAGCCCGGCTCCCGGTGAGGAATATTTCATTTAGCTTTGTCGAGGTAGGCTTCATCCATTTTAGCTCGGGTCGACGGATCCCCATCAACCTCTGTCGATTTTACGCTGAGGGATTTTGGAGGCGAAATAAGAGGTGAACTTCTCGCTAAGCTCGTCAAAGTTTTTGATCGATCTAGCGGGATGTGAGACGTATAATTTATGGGCGAGTTTGCCCAAGATGAGTGGGATGCTATGCATTTAGTGGCATAAGAAGCCCCCTGCCGACCATGTATATTTTATACTTCTTGAGATGAGATTCAGGTTGATTTTTTCCTCATACACCGGGGTTTGAGGAGGATCTTAGGTTGAGCGACGCTTGTTCAACCTCCACCAAAAGTGGCTCGTTCCCCAAGTTTCTCCTTGGAGCCCCACACTGGTCCCGATCTAGTTCGCCATTTCATCAATTTTTCTTTACATGACAATGAGCAAAGAATCACGGGGTCTCGAGACTAGTTCCTAGTAAGCCGGGAGCAGCCCGAGGCGATCGTGTGAATCGATATATGGGCGAGGGCCCAGCCGATCCATGATTGATGCCTTGTCCCCACGATCGGTTGGGGCGGCGGCGCCGGGGCTCTTTTCTCTGGCCGAGCTTCGTTGGCGGTTTGGTGACCGATTTATAGTCGGACTCAAGTCTAACCGCGGGAGGATCCCAACCGTTCGAACACGGTCCTGGATCCCCGGTGGGATCTGCTTGTGGCACGCTCGGCGGCCCTTTTCTTGCCTTTGTGGGCCTTTTTGCAGGCCATCGATGGTCCCGAGTTAGCCACCTCAAGTTCTCGGCCCCACGCGTATAGGCTTGATGGTCATTCTTATACTGCTTTGGGGTTTGGTACTCTTGGATCGGAGTAGGAACGAGACATTCCGTAGCTCTAATGGGAGTAACATCGCCCGGGCACGACGGTCCGGGATGGGTGTGGCGTTGTGGGGGTCGCCGGCGGCGGGAGAATCTTCCGCTCTGTTAGTGAACAAAGTGTTAGTCATGGATTCCATCGGAATGTTTAGGGTTTGGATGTGAGAACGAAGAGCGGTGAGTGTCCTTCAATGAAATTAGGGTTTGGGTAATAGATTATCAGCCACGAACCCTCCTTTTAGCGCCAATTATTGCAACCGATTCTAAATCTAGGTGATTTGTGTTTAATATGGCTGAGGATTTACGAGATAAACAAGTAAAAGAACAAAGATTTCTGGTATTAATGGCCCAAGAGCAATGAATGCATATGATTGGGAATTAATACCTTAATGAATGCATACGTACGGCTCCGTACTCGGGCCATTAATTGCCTATCTCTGTCGTACCATTCGGGCGCTAGTCGACGGAATCTCTGTTACAAAAAGGATTTATTACTATTACAAGGAATGTCTCGCATTTTAATATTCCCACTTTGTTGGGGGATTTTATTCCTATTGTAGTGCGATTTGTTGTGCATATAGTCGGAGGGTCATTGTGCTTCCTTGCTCGGCGGTTAATCGTGATCGGCCATTGTTTCGTCCATGCGAAATGTCGTTGGTCTTTTATTCCATACTCGAGGACCTCTCGCTTCCTTTGGATTCTATCCTTGTAAAGCACAGTCGGTCCATCGGTCTACCGCCGCCCGGTCCTTGTCGACCTCCGCCTATTTGGGTTCGGCTAACTTGGCTGGGCCTATCTTGGCTTACCGCTAGGCCGGCCCTAAGTAACTTGGACTTGGACCCGTATAATATGTGATACAATATCTCATACTTAATGACAAATAAAATTTATAATTTTTACGAATAAAGAAATACAAATTTATCATTAATAAATGAATTACTCCGCATAAAATCTATATGAGAATGTATTATGTTAGGTAAAGAAAAAGTTGTATTTAGTTTTGATGTGTTAAAAAAAAGTGTAATATAGGATGACCAGTGAGCACTTTGTATAGGCATTTGAAGTATAAAAGTCGACGAGGTCGATATCGAGACAGGACAGGACCTCGAGATGAGGATAGGAAATCGAGATGAGGACCGAGATATCGACAAGGACAACACGTAAGATAGTTGACATGCAATACTATAAACAAATACCAGACAAGGAATGAAGATGAGGACAAGGTGGAGTAAGCATCGACGATGAAGTGTTAGAGAAATTTTACACAAGTTTCAAAAAGCAGTTTCAACTAACCAAGAGGAAGTTACAAGATTGATTATATTGTTATAACTAATCAAAACAGAATTCAAGGAAGTTACAACTACCAAATGAAGATCTCTATAAATAGGGATAGGAATTAGTTTAGAAAAAAACTTTTGATATTTTTTTCACTCTTCGATATACACAATTTGTATTCGCGAGCCACAAATATTGTACACATTCACAAATGTTTTATACGTTTTCAGTTTTAGTGTTTGTAGAACACTTTTCTCACGAGATCTTCAAGCCATATATTTTCAGAAATTAGGAAGAATTCATTGTAAGGTGAAGATTCACGATTGTAAGTAAGTCGCCAAGAAGGAAGAAAGTAAGTAAGTGAAGACCCTTCTTCAAGGTTGAAGAAGGAGAGTGGATGTAGGATTTTATAATCCGAACCACTATAAATCCCGTGTTCTTTATTGTTTTGATTTACTTACTTGTATCCTTACGATTCTTAGTTCATCAATTACAAATTAATTTCAGGATTAAAGTTAAACCTATAATATCGGTTGCTTTTGATCTTGTTGAAGTTGAGATTAATTGTCATTTTCATTTGTGTATACGGTACCTTGAATATATTTTTAAGAGATTTGAAAAATCTACAAAATCTATTCAACCCCCTTCTAGATTTTGTTCTAGAAGATTAATTCAAGTTTAATCAACTCAACCAATCGGGACCAACAAGTGGTATCGGAGCGGTGTTAAGTCAGTTTCGATATTAATTTTAGGTCTTAACTAAGATTCGAATTTTGTTCTTGATAATCTGCAGTTTCTTTGTTTCACTAACAGCTTCTACTAACAAGATCTTGTGAGTATTGTGATTTTTCTCGTATTCACCATGTCTTCTCGTTAAGAGCAAGAAATCCAGTGAGTTTGCCTCGATTTTTCTATAGAAGAATATGATTACTTGGAAGTTTAGAATGGAGAACCATCTTAAAGCAATTCATGATAGAATGGAGGAGGTTCTTGAGGAAGGACCCATTAAGTTTTATCATGGTGGCACAAGTGATGGTACTACAAAGAAATTGAAACAAGAGTGAGGCAAGAAAAGAAAAGCTCGTAACTCACTAGTGATGAAAGGAAGATTCACAACTTGGATCAAGTTGCAAGAACTGAAATTATTGAAACATTGAGCAAGGATTGGATAGAAAAGGTTAAAAGATGCAAGGCTGTCAAGGAAATGTGGGAGACTCTTCTTTGGAATCTGTGAAGGATCTCGAGCGAGGTTAAAGAAAACAAGTTGCGATCGATTCTACACGCCTTTGACACTTTCAAGATGAAAGAAGGAGAGTCTATTGATCAATTGGATGTTAGGTGACCAATTTCTTTGAATAAGGCGGTGATTTGGGAAAAACGTATACATAAAAAAGAAATCAACAATAAAGTGCTTGAGATCATTGAGCAAAAGATGGAGAGAAAAAGCTAACATTCTCAAGGCTACTCAAAATCTATCCTCAATTCCTCACCACACTTTGTTTTCTCATCGAAGGCATTAGAATATGACATTCAAATTGAAGATGAAGAAGATGAAGCGAGAATCTTCAACATCTCGGAAAGATTGTAGCTTTTGTTCATCAAGATGAATGCGAAAAGATCTCTAAAGCATCCGATTTGTCCGTAAAAGAAGAAATGGCTCTTCGTTAAAAAGGTATGAAAGATTGAAGATGAAGTACAAAAGAAACAAGAGAGACAGATTAGGTCGAAGGAACTATAGATCGACAGGGGATGAAAAGAGTTCGAGACAATGATAGAAAGAAGGATCGGTCAAGGAGTCATAAGTCACCTATCGACGAGGAGATAGTAGTCCAAAAGCAGACAGAGGAGATATATGTTATACATGTAACAAGCCTGGTCACTACGATTATGATTGTCCTCAACTCACTCCCAGAGAGAGAGAAGAAAAGAGGAAGAAAAGAGATAGAAGGTATCTTTGACCAGAGAGCTCTCCTAGGCGAGAAAGAAGAAGTTTATGAGACATCTTCATCCTTATCCTCATCTCGATTTTGGATCCGATGATGACATCTCGTCGATGGCAAAAGAGGTAATGCGTTACTATTCATCGTTAGATAATGATTGTGATACCTTATCGGCCCGATCACGATCTTGTTGATAAACTTTTGAAAGACTTGGAAAGCGACTCTATCTCGCTTATAAACAGATAGAGGCTGAAAATTTTAATTTAAAGAATCAAATTACCGATCTAACTAAGGTCAATCAAACTAAGGAAAGTGAGAAACCAGATCAGACGCTCAAGGGGGAATGTCGGTGAGATGATCACTAGCACCTTGTCCGATAAGACAGAAAAGTTAGAACAAGAATTGAATTCTTTAAAAATAAAATTTTCAAATATCTATTCTCGAGAATGAGAATTATAAGAAAACTAACAGAGAATTAAATCTCAAGTTAGGACTTGAATAATTCTCAAACCACAATAGATAAAATTTTCAATTCTTCACAAAAGTCTAGTGATAAAAGCTGGATTAGGCTTTGATAGGAGCAAGAAAAATGATCCAATAAAACCTAGAGTCTTTGTCAAAGCAACTAAACCAAAGATAGAAACTAGATTTAGTCCATGGAAACCCAAGGAATTAATTACCTCATCCGATAATTCGAAAGAAGAAACAAACAAGGAAAGAAACTCCAAAGGTTAAACCTAAGACTAAATCAAAGTCTTATCCTAGGTATAATGGTTTTGACGGAAGAAGCAAGACATATCCATTCTTACCAAGATTCAAGACAATTTCAAAAGATCGAGTTAAATAAGATTGATCTTAAAAGTCTTATCTTAGTAGATAGATATGGACGTAAGCTTCAATCTATGGTTTTAAAGAACATTGATATCTTTGTGCGGATTCCTAAAAATCAACTTAACATGAAAGGACCCAAAGTACAAAGGGTACCTAAGCAATAAACTTGTGATTGCAGGAAGATGAGAAGATAATTGATAGAGGAGATATTCTTGAGGTCATCCGGTACATTGGCAGTGGTCATTCTAAGCACATGACCTATGAAAGACGACTTCTCTCTAACTATCAAACCATTGATGGACCAAGAGTGATGTTTGGAGATAACAACTATGGACTTACTAAAGGTGTAGGAACACTAATGATTGGAGATGTTCAAGTTCATGAAGTTTACTACGTGGAAGGATTGAAGCACAACCTACTATCTGTTTCACAATTTTGTGATAAAGGGTTTTGTGTCAAATTTACTCATAATGCATGCTACGTTCTAGATGGTATCAATGAAAATATTCTATTAGCTGGAGTAAGACAAGGTAATATTTATGTTGCAAATTTCAAAAGTTGTCCTAAAGATACTTGTCTTGTTGCTAAGAGTTCGAGATGATTTAAGTTGGCTATGGCACGACGACTTAGTCACTTAAACTTCAAAACTCTTAACAAAATAGCAAGGAAATCTTTAGTTAAAGGACTTCTGATAAAATATTTTCAAAGAACCATGTGTGTGATGCTTGTCAAAAGGAAAACAAACCAAAGCTTCTTTTAAAACAATAATTAGTTCTTCTTGAGAAAGAATTGGAACTTCTTTACATGGATCTATTTGGTCCAGTAACTCCTCTAGCTTTAGTGGAAGAAAATATACCTTGGTAATTGTTGATGATTTTTCAAGATTTACTTGGGTCATTTTCTTGTACAAAAAGAATGAGACTATGACTAAGATTCCAGAATTTCTTAAAAAGAATCAAAATGAAAAAGGATTAAATGTTGTTAAAATTAGAAGTGATAAAGGTACTGAATTCCTAAATAAATTGATTTCTAACTACTGCATTGAGAATGACATAGCTCAGAAACATCTGCGGCAAGGACTCCATGACAAAATGGAGTGGTTGAAAGGAGAAACAAAACCTTGAAAGAGGCGGCTAGATCTATGTTATCCGAGTATAACACTCCACACGATTTTGGGCGTAAGTTGTTAATACAACATATTATGTTCAAAATAGAAGCTTGGTTGTTAAGGATAAGTGTAAAACTTCCTATGAAATTTGGAAGGGAAGATCTCCCAAAATTTCATATTTCCATATATTTGGTTGTAAATGTTTCATACATAACAATGGAAAATCTCAATTAAAAACCTTTGATGCCAAGATAGCGAGATGGGATATTCTTGGGATACTCATCTATATCAAAGGCATATAGAGTTTTTAATAAGACAACCTTGTGTGTAGAAGAAACACCTCATGTGATATTTGATGAATCTTCTCTTGAGTTTGATAAGACAGGGAACATCACAAAGATATCGCACAATCTGGAATCAACCATAAAATTCTACAATCAAGGATCATATTCGGATGAGGAGGAAGAATTGGACAAAGGAAAAGAACACGAAAATCTTTTCTCACCGGTGATTTGCCTACTAATCGGACAACTAGCACATCGATGTTCAAGGATCGGAAGGTAACACGAGAATCATCTCAAATAAATAGTTCAGACAAGACACCATCCTTGTAAAAGATAAAGGTAAGAGAGTAATGTCATATCACCCAGTGAGCGAGATAATTGGAGATTTAGATTGGTGTCCAGGCGAGAACCCAACTAAATCAAGATTGTATGTTCGATTGCTATGTGTCATTACTTGAACCTAAATCAATTACGAAGCTCTAATCGATTCCAACTGGATTAATGCCATGCAAGAAGAACTAAATCGAGTTTCAAAGACAAGATGTATGGGAGCTTGTTGAAAGGCCACATCATCAAAAAGTCATTGGAACTAAATGAGTCTTTTAAAACAAAAGGGATGAAAACAATATTGTGGTTAGAAATAAGGCGGACTAGTAGCTCAAGGTTATTCACAATCGAGGGAATTGATTATGATGAAACCTTTGCACGATGCTTCGTCTGGAAGCCATAAGATTGTTTTTAGCCTATCTTGCTTTTAAAAGATTCATAGTTTTCAAATGGATGTTAAGTCAGCATTCTTAAATGGAATCCTAGCCGAGGAAGTTTATGTAGAGCAACCTCCTGGTTTTGTCAAAGGAAACAAGGTTTATAAACTAAGGAAAACTCTATATGGACTTAAACAAGCACCAAGAGCTTGGTATGACACCTTGTCACGAATATTTAATTCAAAATGGTTTTGTTAAAGGTAAAATTGATAGAACTCTTTTTAGAAAAGAGTTTGGTTGTGATCTTTTGTTAGTTCAAATTTATGTTGATGATATAATATTTGGATCAACTAACATATCTTTGTGTGAAGAATTTAGTTCTCTTATGAAAAACATATTTGAAATGTCCATGATGGGTAAGATGACTTATTTTCTTGGACTTCAAGTCAAACAGACAAAGAAGGGAATATTCATCAATCAAGCCAAATATACAAAAGATCTTATGGATAAATTTTGAATAGGCACCGGTGAGAAGCTAAGATACCTATGATGACGAATTTTTCAATGGATCCGGATGAGAAGGGAGAAGACATCTGATCAAACCGAGTATAGAGGTCTTATTGGTTCTTTATTATATTTAATCGCTAGTAGACTGATATTTTTTGCAGTTGGAGTATGTGCTCGTTTTCAAGCTAATCCTAAGAAAAGCCATCTTGAAGCAAAGAAAGAAAATTCTCAAGTATCCGAAAGGAACTATAAATGATGAACTATGGTATCCAAATTGATGATAACTTTGAGTTGTGCTGGATACTCGATTGATTTTGGTGGGTGTAAGATAGATAGAAAATCTACATCCGGTACTTGCCAATTTCTTGGTAGTAAGTGATTTCATGGTTGTCTAAGAAACAAACCTCTGTAGCTACTTCCACAATGAAGTGAGTATATGGCAAGTGGAAGTTGTTTTTCTCACCGATCTGGATGAGTCAACAGCTAAGGGACTATAACATTATCACCAAAGAAGTACATATCTTTTTGTGATAGTAATAGTGTCATAGCTATTACCCGAATCCGAGTCCTACATACAAGATGCAAGTATTTAGATATAAGACACCACTTCATCCGAGACCATGTCGAAAAAGGAGATATCATACTAGAGAAGATTCTTACCGATTTTCAAAGAAGCGAGACATCTTGACAAAGCCACTTGCAGAAACAAGGTTTAAAGAACTATCGGTAGAATTAGGATTACTAGATGCTTCTTTAGTTAATCTATAATCTAATTTCTAGTTTTATTACTAGTCTCTCTCAATTGGTTTATTATGTCTAGAGAGAATTATCGACTAGATATGAGTTAAAGGACAATCGTAGTAGTGATATCATTGATCTCCTATTTTGGAATCAAGAATCAAGGATTAGTCATATTGACCATATCCGACTTGATAGTTACTTGTCGACATAGGTAAATCGAGATAAGGATACAATAGTCAACTCGACTTCTACGAGAATCGAGATGACTATCACACCTTATCGACTTACTCTTGATACTAACGATTTGTCTAAGTGTCTGTGATTTCAAAAGAATTAAGTTTAGTACACATCTCTAAATACAAGACAAGGTCTAAATATCCAAGTGTTCAGAAACAAACATTGATGCTATCAATCCAGACGAGGTGAAAGTCCAGAAGTTTCTCTTAAATACTCTTAATTATGAATATTAGGTTCATATAATTAATATATGAATTTGATATCATAATTTTCTTTAAACATTTTTTTCAAAGATGAAGTTACTCGGTGTAATAAAATATTTTGTTTTACAAAATAAAAGGATAAGGGTTCAAATTTGTTTTCTAAAAACTATAATATTCTATTTTATCTCTCCAATTAAGCTGAAAAGTAATTTCTTAAATAAGGAACTATGTCGAGAGAAGTTACTATGGACCCGAAATTTTATCAAATTAACTTTTGAAAACGCCGAGTATGTTTCATGCGCGAGAAATGGAGGTGGTTTTACGAAATATGAACCGTCTCAATCTCACGCATGACATATTAAATAATATTCTCTGCACTTTTCAAAATAAATGTCATAATTGCATTAATGGCGATTCGAAAGCCTACATTTACACTTTTGCAGGCAATTATTAATCTTATAATTATTTATTATTATATTTGCCTTATAAATAGACATTCGTGTGCATAATTTCATTTACGCACACATAAAACTCTTCATATTTTCTCAAAACCTCTCTTTTCCCTCCTAAAACCTTCTACATTCATCAATGGCGGATTCCAAAAAGAAAATCAAGTTTGAATATAATCGACTTCCATTCGTGATAAAACAAAGTCGAGGAGATGTACGTTGATTGGGATGTTGCGGCCCGATTCAAACCAGAGAAATCGAATCTATTGGAATCAAGAGGTTCAAGCGATATTGCACGATGAAACCTTGAAGAATTTAACGGTGGATGATACGTGTGTTTGAGTTTTTGACCGGGCAAAAGCAACAGATACATGATTAGAATCACAAATTAGAGCGAAAGAAAAGAAGAGAATGATAGTTTTATCAATTTACGAGATTGGTGCGATTTTTAGTTTAAGCACCACCGGCGAGAACCCGTTCACCTATAAATCATCGGAATATTTGGAGAGTTTAAGTGATGGCGAGGAGAACATATCAAAATACGACAATTTGAAAAGGCCGATGTTGAAAAGAAAGTCTGATTGTTGATGCTAATTCTAACCAAGTGCATCCTGGGGAGCAACAAAGCCATGATGGGCTAACCAAGCCGAGGATATCTTTGTCGAGGGCTATCCTAGATGGGGCTGAAATCAAGCTGGGCGAGGCTGGTCTACTCAAGGATAATGGAGGAAAAAAAAATTCACAAAAACCCCCATATCAGACGAGTGATGAGATGGTCTCTAACCAAAATTACGAGTATGATGGCAAGGATCACCATCATACTTGAGCACAAAGTGGGGACAAACAACCTCGGCCCGGAGTGTTGGAGTCAAGAAGTATACAAGACAGAAAGGGCTCTTGATTAAAGATGAGAAGATATATGGGCCGATCGACTCGAAGGAGATGGAGATGCTCGGCTCCACCTCCAGCTCCAAAGAAAAGGGCCTCGAAAGCCAAGACGAAGGAGACAAAGACAGTGTTGGTGGATGAATCCTCGTCTACCGAGACCGAGGAAGCAGAGGAAGAAGAGGAGAGGACAGCTTCCCAAGGGGAAGTGTCGCGAGCGAGGCGAGGTGTATCGGGGCGAGACGGAGACGGTGGAGGTCTTGTGCGAGGATGAATCGAAGGAGAGGATGCCGAGATCACCATCATCATCTTCATCCTCATCCGAGGATGGAGTACCAAAACCCTCCACTTCCCAACTTTGGCGATGAGGGGCGAGATGAGACCGCTGCCTCACGAGCCTCTAAAACGGTCTACTCCCAAAAATCCAATGCAAACCCAACCTTCATTTGATCCATTTTCCTTCCTACCCTCAACCTCATCCGAGCCACGACCTATTTCTAAATTTACCCAACCCATCCGGGGAGATGGGTCCAATCGAAACCTCACTGCGGATTCTTGGGAAGAAGTTCATCCTAAGACAAGAATCCACTCTTAAGGACGAGCCTGAGTTATTGAAAGAGCTGATAGATGTTTATTTGTTGAGAAGACTCAGTCGGGTTCGTTTGAAGAGACAATTATTTTTATAGCGAAGCGAGGGGGCAATAACCTAGCCATGCCGGGAGAAAGAAGTCCTCAAGAAGGCAAAACTCAAATCATTCCAGGATATCCTAACCGAAAACACCTTTGTTGATTATATATTGCAAAGGATATACCTTGGAGATGAGACCCCGAAGAGGTTGAAAAAGCGGTTGAGAAGGGGAAGAACGCAGAAGAAGAATGAGGAGGTTGTTGTTGAGGAGGAAAGGATGGAGGAAGAGGTAATTGGTGGAGGCTGCAGATTCCCCTTGATTGGAGTGTATAGGGTAATAGTTATTAAGACCAATCAACAAAAATATCGAACCCAAGGGAGAAAGTATGCAAACGAAATTCAAGGATAAGAGTTCTAAATGGCTAAAGTTGTAACAAGTTTTTGGACTAAATCACTACAAAATGCAAGAAATTAAATGGCAAGATTATGCAAACAATCTATCAAACACCTAGAATGCAAAATCAAATATACTAAAATCAATGGGGAATTGGGTGCAAGGGATAATCTCTATCAAGGAATCCATGATTAACAAGCTATGATTGTATCCAAATGCAAATCAATCAAATTAGAAAGCATAAACCATCATGAAATTAATCACTCCATTAATATCACAATGCCTAATGTGAGTATCCTTAGTTCTTCCCATCTCTCAATGTAGAAGTCCCCAATCCATACAATCATGCAAAATTGAAACCCGATTAACACCTAATCACGTTGGCTCAACTCTCGCCTATTGCTAGGGTGATCAACCATTAATCAAAAGAGACAATTTTTCATGAAGCACAATTAAGAATCACAATTAGGAAGCAATCTAATTCAATTTATCACAATGATCAACAATCATAGCATGAGGCAATCACTTCATCCCAAATTTCAATTATCCCAAGCACAAAGCTATTAGCCCATGATGCTACAAGCAAAAGCCATGGGTAGAAAATCTAAGAAAGCAATTAACAATCTAATCACTACAAGCAATGAATTAAAAGAACAAAGAGTAAGAACATCACCAATTAAGCTTCAATAGGCAAAAATAAGAATGATTAATCTTCTACAATGCTTAAATCCAACTTCAATTCTTCCCAATTCACAGCTGCAAACTTCAATTACAATCAATCAATCTACTAATCTAGGGGACTAAATGTAGAATCTATCCTATTTCTAACAATCTATGGCAATTACAAGTGAATTCAAGCTACAAAATGTAAAATTCGCCCAAAGAAACTCCTAGAAAGCTGCTCTAAACTGCTAGAATGAATCTCTCCCCTGTTTTGGCTTCCAATGGCTTAAAAACTGAATTTTTCGGTTTTGGGCACTCCTCGAGTCGAGCTTCAGGCCCTCGAGTCGAGGCCTAAGAGTCGCTAACACGTTTCTTCAAAATATCGCCCGCCTCGAGTCGAGGCTCGGCCCTCGAGTCGAGGATCCTACAAATTTCTCATCCCTCGACTCGAGGCTCCTCCCTCGAGTCGAGCTCGCTGACTTTTTGAAATTGTTTCCCTCCAACATGAACCTCGAGTCGAGGTCTCGTGCACCCTCGACTTCAGCCCGAGACCAGGGAATTTTTATTGAGAAGGGCTTTGGGACCGACCCGTTTTCGTCCCGTATGTTCGTCTTTTTATTCTAAGAATACCGGTACTCTCGGTTTGGCAAAATTCCACCGATTTACCTGCAAAAGCGGGTGAAAAACATCAAAAACTCACAAAGTAATACTTTTTAGGCACAAGAGTGATACTTTTCACATTTAGGCACAAAAATCACACTTTAGCTCACTTTTTGCACTAAAATTGGCCCTAAAAACATGTATCAATTCACTCCAATCACCCCTCCAGCTACCGTGCAAACCGAAGCTGAAATCGAGGAAATAGATCTAACACTATATCCTCCCTCTGAAGAGCAGAGCCTCGCCCACCAAATCTGCGTCTGTATCCGATGTGGAAGCATTGAAAGTTGAAGTAGAAAATCTAAAGAAAGCCTGTGGAATGCCTTCCCGGATGGTCCCAAATGTCATAACCTCTGCAATAAAGGAGAATATAGAAGCGGCTATTAATGAAAAGACCAAGATTGATCTATATTTCTCCGGAATCGGACATGAAGAGAATATGGCCAAATTGAAGCGAGAAGGTGGCTGAGGAAATGAACAACCAAGATGCAGGTCAAACAATATGTTCGTGATGCATATTGCCAAATCGATGATAGTGTTGAAGACCAGGTGAAAGAATCTTGGAAAGCGAAGGAGGCTTCATTCTCTCGAAGTGCTAAAAATGCAGCTGGCTATGGAGAAGGACAGACAGACAAACATCACAAAGCAGTTCATGGAAGATGAGTTGAGACGAATGAAAGCTGACCCATAAGAAGCGCCTTGAAGCGGCTTGATCGAAAGCAGGATTTGTAAGAGAAGAACTCATAGGGCGAGATAAATCAAGTAGCCACTATCTGCAACACCCGTTTCTTGATGCTAAAAAGGTGGAAGATAGTGAGCTCAAGAAAAGGGTTGAGTTACAAGATGATCACTTATGGCACCGAATCTAAGGATAGATGAGCTGTCGGAGGAAATGTTGAAAGTCAAGAGGAAAAGAAGAAGGCGGCTGAAGAGAAGTCTCGAGAGAGCATTGAGGAGGCGAAAAGGAGAACAAGCTGCTGAGTCAATCGAGTCGATCCGGAACCCGAACTTCCACCCACCGCTGATCCCGCTCCAGCCCCGACAATCAAATCCCCTCATCCTCATCAAAAGCATTTGGAAAAGCTAAGGCTTCAAGCTAAGTTCGAAGACCCGATGCGAGGCAGAGGAGGAGGCAAGAGTGCTTAAGAGGAGGAGGGAAGAAAAAGAGAAGTATAAAAGGAGAGAAGCCAAGAGGAGGAGGGAGCAAGAAAAAGCAGCCGGGAAAACTTATGATAGAAAGACAAGGAAGTGGGTTGAAGTCGAAGAATAAAGAAGGAGAAGAGATCTTTCGACCATTCCATAGATCGGAGACTGTGCCCAAGGAAATCCTTCCCATGGACCAACGAGGCCAAATGGAGAGCGTATGAAGGGGAATGAATCTTCCTATTCCATGTCCTGCAAGAAAATTTCTTGGGGCACGAGACGAGAACATTGCGTTTCATGAATGGCTGGAGGCAAAAGATCCAAACTTCTATCAGGTACTTGATCGATCTTGGGGACTCGAGTTCAATGTAGACATAGTCGCACCACCTTATGCAACCATGTCTGCTCCACTTACGCAAGATGGCCATGTAGACATAGTCGCACCACCTTGTTGCTCGTCCTCGAGCAATGTAGAAACTAAGAACAAAGGAGTGAATTGATTACAATTATATCACATGGCACCATAGGCGAAAAATAAGACAATCGAACTCATCAATGAACACTTGTATCCATGCAACTATCCACTAGCCATCAAGATGAATCATGCTCAAATAAATGCTCAATCAAATACTCACACATTGCTCCTTCCATGGAGTGTTTCACTCTTCAATCAAGTGTATAAAGGTATAAAGCACTCAATCATCAAATTCATGAATAAGTACACCATATGCTTGCCAAAAGACTTAATCTCAATCAAAATCATTTGTGATCAATCAAGAATCAAAGAGGTCTTCCTTCTAGGTTGTAATGTAGGCTCTTTGGAAAGGTGGGATATATATGGATAAGAGTGACTAAGTAGTAGAGACTTGAATGTAACTAATCAATACAAATGCACAATCTCTTCTCTTTTCATCAAGCACACTCTTTCTTT
This sequence comes from Paraleonurus japonicus, assembly GCA_030762865.1. Classification (NCBI taxonomy): domain Eukaryota; kingdom Viridiplantae; phylum Streptophyta; class Magnoliopsida; order Lamiales; family Lamiaceae; genus Paraleonurus; species Paraleonurus japonicus. The sequence continues at coordinate 32,330,779 of CM061052.1, forward strand.
TACTTCAATGATCAATCCACCATTCACTTGAGCTTTCTCTTTTAAGCTCACACATTGAATTTTTCTTTCCTTCAATTCACACATTTTTTCACAATTCAATTTTTCTTCTTTTCACAACCTTTCTTTTCTTTCATTATTCATTTATCACTTAGCTCATCATCTTCCCACTCTTAGCAATCAAATCACCATCATTAGCCAACATTCAAGCTCAACTAAATATAGGACAAGAAAGTCTCATAAAAATAGGCTAAATGGTTTCAATTTCACTTGGTTTGCCAAAGAATATGGATCATAAGGCTCAACATGGTTCACTAAGGAAATCAAATGTATTTGGTAGGAAAATATTTGGCAAAGTGACTAAACATATCAAACATGTCCTCTTATCACTTTCAAGACATCACACAAAGATCAATATCAACAAGTCTAGTGGCAAGTTCTAGCATACAATTCATGAATGATGCACTCACAAAGAAATATGTACGATTATTAAGGCACAAAAACTCACGGGCTTCAATTGAGCAATGAATTAAGCATCATCAATCACATTCATCCTTACATCATAAATCAAGAATCCTAGCTTCAATGCTACAAATCTACTCATGATCATATCAAAATCCAACTAGTCTTGCCAATCAAACACAAGTGCTCATGTACATAATCTCAAACATACTCACTACTACATGAATGATACTAAAAATAAGTCAATAAATCCACAATTAAGCTCAAGATAAAGAATATGGAATCCTAGAATAAAGAAATACAAAAGATCATCAAATCACAATCATCAATAGACAATAAGCTCAAAAATATATCAAAGGAAATCATAGCATCAATAAAATCATCAACAATCCAAAACATTAAATCATCAAGTCATCACATCATCAACAAGTCAATCACAACAAACACCTCCCCCAAACTTAGACAAGTCTAAGTTTGAAAGGAAGTGTTTTACCCATAAGCCTTCAATCTTCTTCTTCCTTTAAGCCTCCTCGAGCTCCTCGATTCCTAGCAATTCATCACACCTACAAAGATCACAAAAAAACACATTAAACAAAGCACACACAAAACAACAAAAACACAAAGAATAAAAAATGGGTTGCCTCCCATCTAGCGCTAGGTTTAACGTCCTTTGCCGGATGGAACTCTCATAGTTCACACTTCCCTTTCACTACCTAAGTAGGGAACATCCTTGAGATCAAGAGCATCCAAAACCTCTTTTTGTGAGTGAACATGATAAAGCTTCAACCCATACCCATTCACTATAAACCTTTCATCCTTGTCATTCATAACCTCAAAGTATCCATTCGGAAAAACCTTCACAACACGAAAAGGTCCACTCCATCTTGATTTGAGTTTACCGGGAAAAGCTTCAACCTTGAGTTGAATAGTAGTACTTGATCCCTTTCTTTGAACTCCTTCCTTCTAAGCCTTGCATCATGCCACTTCTTGGTCTTTTCTTTAAAAATCTTTGAACTCTCATAAGCTTTCATCCTAAACTCATCCAACTCATGTAATTGTAGAGCTCTCTTCTCTCCCACAAGCTCTTCATCAAAATTTAATTTTTTAGAGCCCAAAATGCTTTATACTCCAACTCCACCGGAAGATGACAAGTCTTTCCATACACTAATTGATAGGGAGACATGTCAAGAGGTGCCTTAAAAGCGGTTCGATATGCCCATGATGCGTCATCAAGCTTTGTTGCCCAATCCTTTCTACTTGTCCTCACCGTCTTCTCGAAGATACCTTTAATCAATCGGTTAGACACCTCGGCTAAGCCATTCGTTTGCGGGTGGTAAGGAGTAGCAACCTTGTGTTTAACATCATACCTTAACAAAAGCTTCTCCATGGCCTTGTTAACAAAATGGCTACCACCATCACTTATCAAAATCCTTGGAACCCCAAACCGTGTAAAGATCCTCTTCAAGAAGGCTATCACCACTTTGGAATCATTGCTTTTGGTTAGAATGGCTTCTATCCATTTAGAAACATAGTCAACCCCTACGAGGATATATTGATACCCCTCCGACGGTGGAAATGGCCCCATGAAGTCAACTCCCCATACATAAAAATTTCCACTTCTAAGATGTTGCTCAATGGCATCTCATCCCTCTTGTTAAGGTTCCCTATCCGTTGGCACTTGTCACATTCCTTGATAAATCTCTCGCAATCCTTGAAGATGGTTGCCAATAGAATCCCGCCAATAAAATCTTCCTCACGGTCTTGGAAGTGCTATAATGGCCTCCACACGGTAAAGAGTGGCAATGTTTCATGATTTCCTCCCCTTCCTTTCTTGTCACACACCTACGAAGTACTCCATCCACCCCCACCTTGAAGAGGTATGGATCGTCCCATACGAAATGTTTGACCCGGTTGTAAAAAAACTTCCTTTCAAAGGGATTCATCTCCGGTGGCAATTCTCCACTTGCTAAGAAATTCGCATAATCGGCAAACCATGGAACATCCCCTTCCTTTACCACACTCATGACTTCTTCAATACTTAGCAATCCCTCATCGGGAAAGGTCTCTTCAACTTTCTTAACATCCCTTTCCATCTCTTCTCCTCCTTCAAGTCTAGAAAGGTGATCCGCTATGACATTTTCACTACCTTTCTTATCCACTATCTCCATGTCAAATTCTTGCAACAATAATATCCAACGAATCAACCTAGGCTTAGCATCCTTTTTCGACATGAGATACCTAATTGCGGCATGGTCGGTGTACACAATAGTTTTTGACCCTACAAGATAAGGTCAAAACTTATCAAGCGTACACCACCGCAAGCATTTCTTTCTCGGTAGTGGTGTAATTGACTTGGGCCGGATTGAAAGACTTTGAGGCATAATAGATAGCATGAAACCTCTTCTCTCTCTCAATTGTCCTAAGACGACCCCCATAGCGAAATCACTTGCATCACACATGATGATGAAGGGCTTTGTCCAATCCGGAGTAATTAGAATGGGTACACTCGTCAAGGCTTCCTTCAAAGACCTAAAAGCAATCAAACAATGATCATTAAACTCAAATGGCACATCTTTTTCTAAGAGATGAGATAAGGGTTTAGAAATTTGAGAGAAATTCTTAATGAATCGCCGATAGAACCCGGCATGTCCAAGGAACGATCGAGTTCCTTTCTCATCCTTAGGTGGAAGCAACTTCTCAATAGCCACAATTTTTGCCTTATCCACTTGCAATCCCTTCGATGATACATGATGTCCCAACACAATGCCTTCCTTAACCATGAAATGACATTTCTCCCAATTTAGCACCAAGTTTGTATCTTCACACCTTTGCAAAACAATGTCAAGATTAGTAAGGCAATTATCAAAGGACTCACCAAATACGGAAAAATCATCCATAAATACCTCCATGATTTTCTCAATTAAGCCATGAAAAATTGACATCATGCATCTTTGGAAAGTGGCGGGAGCATTGCAAAGACCAAATGGCATTCTTTTCCAAGCAAACGGCCCATACGTGCAAGTAAAAGTAGTCTTTTCTTGGTCTTCGGTGCAATCATAATTTGATTGTATCCGGAATAACCATCTAAGAAACAATAATACTCAAATCCACTTAACCTATCAAGCATTTGATCTAGAAAAGGTAAGGGAAAGTGGTCCTTGCACGTGGCCTTATTAAGTTCTCTATAGTCAACACACACTCGCCACCCCGTAGCTACCCTTGTCGCAATTGATTCATCATTTTCACCCTTTATTACCGTAATCCCCCTTTCTTGGCTACAACATGCAATGGAGAGACCCACGGACTATCGGAAATAGGAAAAATCATATTAGCATCTAACAATTTCACAACTTCTTTCCTAATTACCTCTTGAATATTAGGGTTCACTCTCCTTTGGGGTTGAACTACGGGTTTATGGTCCTTTTCAAGCCTAATCCTATCCATACAAATTGAAGGATTTATACCTCTTAAGTCATCAATGGACCAACCTATGGCGGATTTGTGCTTACGAAGAACATCAAGTAATTTAGTTACCTCATCGGATGTAAGATATGACGATACAATTATCGGGAAACCTTCATTTTTGTTAGGTAAAGAAAAATTGTATTTAGTTTTGATGTGTTAAAAGTGTAAAATAGGATGACCAGTGAGCATCTTGTATAGATAGTGAAGTATACCTTTGTAAATAAAACTAAGTATAAATAGTCGACTAGGTCAAGACATCGACAAGGACAAATCTCGATAAGGAGAGGAAATCGACGAGGTCAAAATATCGAGACAAGGATAATACATAGAAGACTCTTGACATGCAATACTATAAATAATCATCAAGACAAGGAATGAAGAGAGACAAGAAGGAGCAAGTATCGAGACGATGAAGTGTTAAAGAAATATTACACAAAGATTCAAGAAGCAGTTTCAACTAATCAAGAGGAAGTTACAGGATTCGATTATATTGTTATAACCGATCAAAACCGAATTCAAGGAAGTTACAACTACCAAGTGAAGATCTCTATAAATAGGGATAGAAATTAGTTTAGAATCAACTTTTGATACTTTGCACTCATCAATATACATTTTGTATTCACAAGCCACAAATATTGTACACATTCACAAACGTTTTGTATGCGTTTTCGGTTTTAGTGTTTGTAGAACACTTTTCTCAATAGATCTTCAAGCCATAGATATTCAGAAATTAGGAAGAATTCATTGTAAGGCTGAAGATTCATTATTGTAAGTAAGTCGGCGAGAAGGAAGAAAGTAAGTAAGTGAAGGCCCTTCTTCAAGATTGAAGAAGAAGAGTGGATGTAGGATTGTTATAATCCGAACCACTATAAATCCTGTGTTCTTTATCGCTTTGATTTACTTATTTGTTTCTTTTCAATTCCTAGTTTATCATTTACAGATTAATCTCAGGATTAAAGTTAAACCTATCTTGTCAAATTGCTTTTGATCTTGTTAAAAGTTGAGTTTAAAATTGTTTTCCATTGTGTTAATCTTGTACTTTGAATTGATTTGGAAAGATTTGAAAAGTCTACAAAATCTATTCAAACCCCCTTTCTAGATTTTGTTCTAGAAGGCTAACTCAAGGTTTTAATCAACTCAACAATCCGGGACCAACAAGTGGTATCGAGCGGTGTTAAGGTACATTACGATATTAATTTTAGGTCTTAACTAAGATCTGAATTTTTGTCCTTGATAATCTGCAGTTTCACTAACAGTTCTACTAATTAGATCTTGTGAGTCTTGTGGTTTTTGTTTCAACATGTCTTCGTGAAAAGTAAGAAATCCAGGAGTTTGCCTGATTTTTCTATAGAAGAATATGATTACTTGGAAGTTTAGAATGGAGAACCATCTTAAAGCAATTCATGACAGAATGGAGGAGGTTCTTGAGGAAGGATCCATCAAGTTTTATCATGGTGGCACAAGTGATGGTACTACATCAATTGAAACAAGAGTTAGGCAGGAAAAGAAGAGTTCAGAACTCACTAATGATGAAAGGAAGATTCACAATTTAGATCAAGTTGCAAGAACTGAAATTATTGAAACATTGAGCAAGGATTGGATTGAAAAGGTTAAAAGATGCAAGGCTGCCAAGGAAATGTGGGAGACTCTTGCTGGAATTTGTGAAGGATACGAGCAGGTCAAAGAAAATAAGCTACGATCTGTTCTACATGCATTTGACACGTTCAAAATGAAGGATGGTGAAAGCTGTGGATCAATTGGACGTAAGACTGACTAATCTTGTGAACAAAGCGGCAGATTTGGGTAAGACTTACACCGAGAAAGAAATTAACAACAAGGTACTCGGATCTTTGAAATGAAGATGGAGAGAGAAAGCTAATATTCTCAAGGCAACACAGAATTTGTCTTCAATACCACATCACACACTTTTCTCTCATCTAAAAGCAACTGGAATATGACATTCACATCGAAGATGAAGAAGATGTGGCAGAGTCATCTACATCTGGAAAAATAGTAGCTTTTGTTCATAAAGACGAATGAAAAGATCTCTAAAGCATCGATTTGTCAGTAAAGAAGAAATGGCTCTTTTGTTGAAAAGGTATGAAAGGCGAAGATGAAGTACAAAAGAAACAAAAGAGACAGATTAGGTAGTAGGAACTATAGATCGAGACAGGGATGTAAAGAGCTCGAGATAATGATAAAAGAAGGATCGGTCAAGAAGTCATAAGTCATCTATCGGACGAGGAGATAGTAGTCCAAAAGCAGACAGAGGAGATATATGCTATACATGCAGCAAACCTGGTCACTACGGCTATGATTGTCCTCAACTCATTCCCAGAGAGAGAAGAAAAGAGGAAGAAAAGAGATAGAAGGTATGCTGACGAGAGCTCTCCTAGTGAGAAAGAAGAAGCTCGTGAGACATCATCATCCTCATCCTCTTGATTTTGGGTCGATGATGACATATGTCTAATGGCTAAAGAGGTACATTACTATTCATCATCGAGATAATGACTGTGATACCTTATCTCGAAAGCGATCCCGATCTTATTGATAAACTTTTGAAAGATTTGGAGACTGCTCTGCCGCTTATAAACAGATAGAGACTGAAAATCTTAATTTAAAAGATCAAATTTCTGATCTAACTAAGGTCAACCAGAGACTAAGGAAAGTGAGAAACTATTTGTACATTCAAGGGGAATGTCGGTCGAGATGATCACAGTACCTTGTGCGATAAGGCGAATAAGTTAGAACAGGAATTGAAGTTCTTTAAAAGTAAAATTTTCAAATATCTATTCCGAGAATGAGAATTATAAAAGGACTAACAGAGAATTAAATCTCAAGTTAGGACTTATGAATAATTCTCAAACCACAATAGATAAAATTTTCAATTCTTCACAAAAGTCTAGTGATAAAAGCTGGATTATGCTTTGATAGGAGTAAGAAGAATGATCCAATAAAACCTAGAGTTTTTGTTAAAGAAACTAAACCTAAGGTCGAAACTTTATTCGGTCCTGAAACCAAAGGAATTAATTACCTCATCCGATACTTGAAAAGAAAACCAGAGACGAGGAAAGTAACTCCTAAGGCTAAACCTAAGACTAAATCAAAGATCTATCCAGGTATAATAGCTTTAATGGAAGAAGCAAATCATACCCATTCTTACCTAGATTTAAGACAATTTCAAAAGATCAATTAAATTAGATTGATCTTGAAAGTCTTGTCTTAGTAGATAGATATGGATGCAAGCTTGATTGTAAGGAACATTGATATTTTTATCTGGATTCCTAAAAATCAGCTTAACATGAAAGGACCCAAAGTACAAAGGGTACCTAAGCAATAAATTTGTGATTGCAGGAAGACAAGAAGATTGTTGATAGAGGAGACATTCTTGAGGTCATCCGGTACATTGACAGTGGTTGTTCTAAGCACATGACCTATGAAAGAAGACTTCTCTCTAACTATCAAACCATTGATGGACCAAGAGTGATGTTTGGAGATAACAACTATGGACTTACTAAAGGTGTAGGAACACTAATGATTGGAGATGTTCAAGTTCATGAAGATTACTATGTGGAAGGATTGAGGCACAATCTACTATCTGTTTCACAATTTTTGTGATAAAGGGTTTTGTGTCAAATTTACTCATAATGCATGCTATGTTTTAGATGGTATCAATGAAAATATTTTATTGGCTGGAGTAAGACAAGATAACATTTATGTTGCTAACTTCAAAAGCTGTCCTAAAGATACTTATCTTGTTGCTAAGAGTTCGAGATGACTTAAGTTGGGTGTAGCGCAGACGACTTGGTCACTTAAACTTCAAAACTCTTAACAAAATAGCAAGGAAATCTTTAGTTAAAGGACTTCCTGATAAAATATTTTCAAAGAACCATGTATGTGTTTCTTGTCAAAAAGGAAAAGCAGACCAAAGCTTCTTTTAAAATAATAAGTAGTCCTTCTTGAGAAAGGATTCGGAACTTCTTCATATGGATCTATTTGGTCCAGTAACTCCTCTTAGCTTTAGTGGAAGAAAATACACCTTAGTAATTGTTGATGACTTTTCAAGATTTACTTGGGTTATTTTCTTGTACAAAAAGAATGAGACTATGACTAAGATTCCAGAATTCCTTAAAAGATTCAAAATGAAAAGGGATTAAATATTGTTAAAATTAGAAGTGATAAAGGTACTGAATTTCTAAATAAATTGATTTCTAACTCTCGCATTGAGAATGACATAGCTCGGGAAACATCTGCTTTGCAAGGACTCCACAATTAAATGGAGTTGTTGAGAGAAGAAACGAGGACCTTGAAAGAGGCGGCTAGAACAATGTTATCTGAATTCAACACTCCTCATAGGTTTTGGGCGAAGCGGTGAATACACTGCTATGTTCAAAATAGAAGTCTGATTGTCAAGGATAAGTGTAAAACTCCCTATGAAATTTGGAAGGGAAGATCTCCCAAAATTTCATATTTTCATATATTTGGTGTAAATATTTCATACACAATAATGGGAAATCTCAATTAAAAACCTTTGATGCTAAGATAGCGAGATGGGATATTCTTGGGATACTCATCTATATCAAAGGCATATAGAGTTTTTAATAAGACAACCTTGTGTGTAGAAGAAACACCCCATGTGGTATTTGATGAATCTTCTTTTGAGTTTGATAAGACAGGAGACATCACAAAGATATCGGATGATCTGGATCAGATGGCTATCAAAGGATCAACCATAAAATTCTACAATCAAGAATCGATTCGGATGAAGAGGAAGAATCGAGACAAAGGAAAGGAAAGCGAAAGAACTTCCTCAACGGTGATCTACCAACCGATCGACGACAAAGCGACACATCGGTGATCGGTAGAGTTATCGGAAGGTAACATAGAATCATCCGAAATAAATAGTTAAGGCAAGACACCATCCATTGTAAAAGATAAAGGTAAGAGAGTAATGTCATATCATCCAAATTTGAACAAATAATTGGAGATTTAGATTCGGTGTCCAGACAAGGACTCAACTAAATCAAGATTGTATGTTCGGTTGCTATGTGTCATTACTTGAACCCAAATCAATTACGAAGCTCTAATCGATTCCAACTTGATTAATGTCATACAAGAAGAACTAAATCGAGTTTCAAAGACAAGATGTGTGGGAGCTTGTTGAAAGACCTCATCATCAAAAAGTCATTGGAACTAAATGGGTCTTTAAAAGCAAGAGGGACGAAAACAATATTGTGGTTAGAAATAAGGCCGGACTAGTTGCTCAAGGTTATTCACAATCGGAGGGTATTGATTATGATGAAACCTTTGCACGGTGGCTCGTCTGGAAGCCATAAGATTGTTTTTAGCCTATGCAACTTTTAAAAGATTCATAGTTTTTCAAATGGATGTTAAGTCAGCGTTCTTAAATGGAATCCTAGGAGGAAGTTTATGTATAGCAACCCCTGGCTTTGTCAAAGGAGACAACATTTATAAACTAAGGAAAGCTCTATATGGACTTAAACAAGCACCAAGAGCTTGGTATGACACCTTGTCGATTATTTAATTCAAAATAGTTTTGTTAAAGGTAGAATTGATAGAACTCTCTTTAGAAAAGTGTTTGGTTGTGATCTTTTGTTAGTTCAAATTTATGTTGATGATATAATTTTTGGATCAACTAACATATCTTTATGTGAAGATTTTAGTTCTCTTATGAAAAGCAGATTTGAAATGTCCATGATGGGTGAGATGACTTATTTTCTTGGACTTCAAGTCAAACAGACAAAGAAGGGAATATTCATAAACCAAGCCAAATATACAAAGATCTTATTGATAAATTTGGAATAGGTACCAGCCGAGAAGCTAAGATACCTATGATGACAAATTTCTCAATGGATCCAGAATGAGAAGGAGAAGACAGCGATCAAGCAGTATCGAGGTCTTATTGGTTCTTTATTATATTTAACTGCTAGTAGACCTGATATTTCTTTTGCGGTTGGAGTATGTGCTCGATTTCAAGCTAACCCTAAGAAAAACCATCTTGAAGCGGCAAAGAAAATTCTCAAGTATTTGAAAGGAACAATAAATGTTGGATTGTGGTATCGGTGATGACAACTTTGAGTTGTGCGGATACTCAGATTCGGATTTTGGTGGGTGTAAGATAGATAGAAAATCTTCATCAGTACTTGCCAATTTATTGGAAGTAAGCTGATTTCATGGTTGTCTAAGAAACAAACTTACGTAGCTATTTCCACAACCGAAGTGAGTATATGGCAAATTTGGAAGTTGTTGTTCTCAGTGATCTGGATAAGTCAACAGCTAAGGGACTATAATATTATCACCAAAGATGTACCTATCTTTTGTGATAGTAATAGTGCCATAGCTATTACTCAAAACCAGTCCTTCATACAAGATGCAAGCATGTAGATATCGACACCACTTCATCCGAGACCATGTAGAAAAAGGAGATATCGGTGGAGAAGATTCTTCGATTTTCAAAGAGCGAGACATCTTGACAAAGCCACTTGCAGAGACAAGGTTTAAAGAACTATCAGTAGAATTAGGATTATTAGATGCTTCTTTAGTTAATCTATAATCAAATTTCTTGGGTTTACCTTGTCTTTCTCAATTGGTCTATTATGTCTAGAAAGAATTATCGAGACTAGATATGAGTCAAAGGACAATCAGGTGGTGATATCATTGATCTCCTATATTGGAATCAAGAATCAAGGATTAGTCATATTGACCATATCGACTTGATAATTACTTGTGCGACATAGGCAAATCGAGATAAGGATGTAATAGTCAACCGACTTCTACGAGAATCGGATGACTATTGAACCTTATCGACTTACTCTTGTTACTAACAATTTGTCTAAGTGTCTGTGGTTTTGTGAGAATAAATTTTAGTACACATCTCTAAATACAAGACAAGGATTATTTGTCTAAGTATTCGAGAGCAGTGATGCTATCAATCAGGACAAGGTGAAAGTCCAGGAGTTTCTCCTAAATATTCTTAATTATGAATATTGAGTTCATATAATTAATATATGAATTTAATTTCATAATTCCTTTTATCTTTTTATTTCAAAAATGAAGTTACTCGGTATAATAAAATATTTTGTTTTACAAAATAAAAGGATAAGGGTTCGAATTTGTTTTCTAAAAACTATAATATTTTATTTTATCTCTCCAATTAACTAAAAGTAATTTCTTAAATAAGTAATTGTGTCGAGAGAAGTTACTACGGACCGAAATTTTATCAAATTAACCTTTGAAAAATGTTGAGTATACTTCACGCGCTAGAAATGGAGGCGGTTTACGAAAAATGAACCGTCTCAATCTCACTGTAGCGACATATTAAATAATATTCTATGCACTTTTCAAAATAAATGTCATAATTGCATTAATGGCGATTTGAAAGCCTACATTTACACTTTTGCAGGCAATTATTATTCCAATAATTGTTTATTATTATATTTTCCATATAAATAGACATTCGTGTGCATAATTCTCATTTACGCACACATAAAACTCTTCATATTTTCTCAAAACCTCTCTTTTCCCTCCTAAAACCTTCTGCATCCATCAATGGCGGACTCCAAAAGAAAATAAAGTTCGAATATGATCGACTTCTATTCGAGATAAAACAAAGTTAGAAATGTACGTTGATTGGGATACCGCCACTGATCTTTGAAACGAGAGAAATATTAAATCTACTGGAATCAAGGGGATTAAAGCAAGATCTTGTACAATGAAACCTACAAAGAATTTGACGGTGGATGATGCATGCGCGAGTTCTGACTGCAGCAAAAGCAACAGATACAGGTCTAGAATCGCAAATCGAGCGAAAGAGAAGAAGAAAAGAATTATTTTATCAATTTCGAGATTGGTGCAATTTTTAATTTGAGCACCACCGGCAACAACCCATTCACCTATAAATCATCGGAATATCTGGAGAGTTTCCGATTGATGGCGAAGAGAACGTATCGAGAATACAACGCCAATTTAAAAAGGCCAATCTTTGAAGAGGAAGTATAGGCTGTTGATGCTAATCGACCAAGTGCATCTTGGGGAGCAACAAAGTCATGATTGGCTAACCAAGCCAAGGATATCTTGTCGAGGGCTATCCTAGGCAGGGCGAGAGATTAGCCCAGGCAAGGCTAGTCTACTCGAGGATAATGGAGGAGAAGAAAAAGTTCACAAAAACTCCTATATCGAGGCAGGTGATGAGATGGTCTTTGACCAAAATTGCGAGTATGATGGCCAGATCACCATCATACTTGAGCACAAAGTAGGTACAGACAACCTTGGTGGAGTATTGGAGTCAAGAAATATACAAGACAGAAAGGGCTCTTGATTAAAGATGAGAAGATATATGGGCCGACCGACTCGGAAGGAGATAGAGATGCTCCAACTCCACCTCCAGCTCCAAAGAAAAAGGCTTCAAAGGCCAAGTTGAAGGAGACGAAGATGGTTTTGGTGGATGCATCCTCGTCTGTTTGAGACGGAGGAAGATGAGGAAGCGAGAGGAGAGGACAGCTTCCCAAGGGGGAAGTGTCGCGGCTCAAGCGGAGAAAGGATGCGGGCGACGGAGACAGTAGAGGTCTCGTGCGAGGATACATCGAAGGAGATGATGCCAAATCACCCTCATCATCTTCATCCTCATCGAGGATGGAGTACCTAAACCCACCACTTCCCAACTTTGGCGATGAAGGGGCGAGATGAGACAGCCGCCTCACGAGCCTCTAAAACGGTCCACTCCCATAAGTCCAACACAAACCCAACCATCATTTGATCCATTTTCTTTCCTACCCTCAACCTCATCTGAACTGACCTATTTCTAAATTTACCCAACCCATCTGGGGAGATGGGACCAACTGAAACCTCACTACAGATTCTTGGGAAGAAATTCATCCTGAGACAAGAATCCACTCTTAAGGGACGAGCCTGAGCTATTGAAGGAGCTGATTGATGTCTATTTGTTAAGAAGACTCAGCCGGGTTCCTTTGAAGAGACAACTATTCGATAGTTGAAGCGGGAGGCAACAACCTAGCCATCCGGGAGAAAGAGGTCCTCAAAAAGGCAAAGCTGAAGTCATTCCAAGATATCCTAACCGAAAATACGTTTGTTGATTATATTCTTCAAAGGGTATATCTTGGAGATGAGACCCTAGAGGAGGTGGAAAAAGCGGTTGAGAAGGAGGAGCAGAAAAAGAAGAAGTTGAGGAGGAAATGATAGTAGAAGAACAAAGCTGGTGGAGAGTGCGATGAGCCAGTGAGATAGATACGGTGAGGAGGCACAAACGGAGCAGATTGTGGAGCAAGAAACAGTGAAGTGGAAACTGAAGCTGAAATTGAGGAATTAGATTTAACTCTATTTCCTCCCTCGAGGAGCAGAGCTTGCCCACCACATTTGCGTACGTATCCGATGTGGAAGAATTTAAGACCGAAGTACAAAATCTGAAGAATGCCTCGTCTGAATGCCTTCCAGTGGTTCCAAACTCCATAACCTCTGCAATAAAAGAGAATATAGAAGCATTTGTTCATGAAAAGACCAAAAGCTGATCTATATTTCTCCGGAATCGAGACATGAAGAAAATATGGCCAAGTTGAAGCGAGAAGGTGGCTGAGGAAATGAACAACCAAGATGCATGGGTCAAACAATATGTTCGAGATGCATATCGCCAAATCGGTGATAGTGTTGAAGACCAGGTGAAAGAGTCTTGGAAAGCTAAGGAGGCTTCATTCTCTCAAGTGCTAAAAATGTAGATAGCTATGGAGAAGGACAGATAGACAAACATCTTGAAAAATTTCATGGAGGAAGAGTTGAGACGAACCTGAAACGACTCACAAGAAATGCAGAACAGCTTGATCGAGAAAATTGGATTTGTACGAGAAGAGCTCATTGGCCAAATAAATCAAGTAGCCACTATCTATAATACCCGTTTCTTGATGCTAAAAAGGGGAAGATAGTGAGCTCGAAAAAAGAGTTGAGTTGCGGGATGATCAGGCGATGGCACCGAACTTGAGAATAGATGAGTTATCGGAGGAGTGTTGAAAGCCGAGGAAGAGAAGAAGAAGCGCGTTGAGGGGATGTCTCGAGAGGGCTTTGAGGAGACTAAAAGGAGAACAGAATGAGTCCACCGAGTCCGAGCTCGAACTCGAAATGCCACCCATGCTGATCCTGCTCCCATCTTATCCAAAACTCCCTCATCCTCATCCAAAGCAATTTGGGAAAGCCAAGGCTTCAAGCCAAGTTCAAAAGACCATATACGAGACAAGAAGAGGCAAGAGTACTTAAGAGGAGGAGGGAAGAGAAAGAGAAGTATAAAAGAAGGGAAGCCAAGAGGAGGAGGGAGCAAGAAAAAGCGGTGGGAAGACTTATGATAGGAAGACGAGGAAGTGGGTTCAAAGGTCGAAAAACAAAGAAGGTGAAAAGGTCTTTCGCTCATTCCACCGAGCAGAGGCTGTGCCCAAGGAAATCCTTCCCATGGATCAACAAAGGCTAAATGGAGAGCTTATGAAGGGGAATGGATTTTCCTGTTTCATGTCTGCAAGAAAATTTCTTGGGGCATGACGATAACATTGCATTTCACGAATGGTTGGAGGCGAAAGATCCAAACTTCTATCAGTATTTGATCGACCTTGGAGACTCGAATTCAATGTTGACATAGTCGCACCACCTTATGCAACCATGTCTGCTCCACCGACGCAAGATGGTCATCTGGATAGAGAAAAGGTGAAGCGAGATCTTGATCCAAGCCGAGGCTGTGGCGAGATCTAGGCGAAGGCGGGGAGACATTGAGCTTGAAGAATCGTGTCTTATTTGGATGACAATTCGAGAAGAAGACAGGTGGTACGATTAAGTCTCTCTTTTACTCCTTTAGAATGTTTGCTTGTGAAAGATGAAAATATGAAAAATGTGCAAGTCTTGTGAATATTTGTGAAATACATCTTTTGAACTACTTTCACAAAATTTGAGTGTTTAACTAACTTGTTTTCATAATTTTTCATTAACTAACTTTTGGTTTAAGTAAGCGTCGTATAAATTTATAACACTAAATCATCCGAAATCTTCAAATCTTAGTCTGTATCTTGTCTTGAAGTATTTAACCTTAACTTTATTCAACTACATTGCTCCGATCATCTGTTTATTAAGTACATTGCTCTGATCATTTGATTATTAGACTATTGCTCGATTATCCGACCGTGTTGTATACTTTGTATCATTCTTATTTTTAAAGAGTACTAATGCTTTTCTTTTCTTGGTGTGTTTTAACATCATCAAAAGGGAAATTGTTAGGTAAAGAAAAATTGTATTTAGTTTTGATGTGTTAAAAGTGTAAAATAGGATGACGGTGAGCATCTTGTATAAACAGTGAAGTATACCTTTGTAAATAAAACTAAGTATAAATAGTCGAGACTAGGTCAAGACATCGAGACAAGGACAAATCTCGAGATAAGGAGAGGAAATCGACGAGGTCAAAATATCGAGACAAGGATAATACATAGAAGACTCTTGACATGCAATACTATAAATAATCATCAAGACAAGGAATGAAGATAGAGACAAGAAGGAGCAAGTATCGAGACGATGAAGTGTTAAAGAAATATTACACAAAGATTCAAGAAGCAGTTTCAACTAATCAAGAGGAAGTTACGAGGATTCAGCTTATATTGTTATAACCGATCAAAACCGAATTCAAGGAAGTTACAACTACCAAGTGAAGATCTCTATAAATAGGGATAGAAATTAGTTTAGAATCAACTTTTGATACTTTGCACTCATCAATATACATTTTGTATTCACAAGCCACAAATATTGTACACATTCACAAACGTTTTGTATGTTTTTAGTTTTAGTGTTTGTAGAACACTTTTCTCAATAGATCTTCAAGCCATAGATATTCAGAATTTAGGAAGAATTCATTGTAAGATCAAGATTCATTATTGTAAGTAAGTCGGCGAGAAGGAAGAAAGTAAGTAAGTGAAGGCCCTTCTTCAAGATTGAAGAAGGAGAGTGGATGTAGGATTGTTATAATCCGAACCACTATAAATCCTGTGTTCTTTATCGCTTTGATTTACTTATTTGTTTCTTTTCAATTCCTAGTTTATCATTTACTGATTAATCTCGGGATTAATGTTAAACCTATCTTGTCGATTGCTTTTGATCTTGTTAAAAGTTGAGTTTAAAATTGTTTTCCGCTGTGTTAATCTTGTACTTTGAATTGATTTTGGAAAGATTTGAAAAGTCTACAAAATCTATTCAAACCCCCATTCGCATTTTGTTCTAGAAGGCTAACTCAAGGTTTTAATCAACTCAATAATCCGGGACCAACAATTTTCCTCCAAATAAGCATACTTCAAATGCTCGGGTAGTGGCTTAAGGGCTCCTTTCACTTTCTCTTCAATTGCCTTCCCATCTTCATTATTCTCCCAAGGTTGATTGGGAAAGCCTTCAAACTTTATCTCTTTCACCTCCTCTACTTCCAATGCATCCCTATCACAATCATAAGAAACACAAGATTCATTAAGCACATGATTATTTGAAGGCATGAATCAATCACATCCACAACATGGCATTCCTCCTTCTCCATGGGGTGCTTCATCACCTCCTTCATTGAAAAATGAAGCTCTTCATCATCAAGCTTCAAAGTAAGCCTTCCTTCATTCACATGAAACACCGCTCTTGCGGTAGCTAGAAACGGCCTCCCTAGTATCAATGGTACATCTTTATCTTCCTCCATTTCAAGTACTATGAAGTCCGCCGGAAATACAAAGTCTTCTACCTTGACCAAAACATCCTCCACAATACCTTTTGGAATAGTAGTTGACCCATCGGCAAGTTGAAGAGTTACGGTAGTGGCTCCTAACTTTCCTTGGTTGAGCCTCTTAAACATGGAAAATGGCATCAAGTTAATACTTGCCCCCAAGTCACACAAGGCATGCTTCTCCAACCCATTACCAAGATCACATAAAAGAGTAAAGCTACCCGGATCCTTCAACTTTGGTGGAAGCTCTTGTTGAAGCACGGCACTACACTCCTTAGTCAATTTCACTAACTCGGCTCTTCAATCCTCCTCCTTTTTGCTAACAAATCCTTAAGAAACTTCGCATAGTGGGGCATTTGCTCAAGGGCCTCCGAAAAGGGAATGTTGATATACAAGGTTTTGAAAATCTCAAGGAAACGAGCAAACTTCTCATCTAATGCTTTCTTCATGTACCGTTGAGGATAAGGCACAGGAACTACCGTCTTTGGAACCCCTTTTTCACCCTCTCAATAACCTTTTGCTTTGCTCTCTCTTCTCTTGCCATCAACCACTTTGGCTTCTTCTTTTCTTCCTCCTCCATCACCTCTTGCTTTTCTTCATCACAACTTTCATAATGCTTCTCCTCTCCATCACTCCTTGAAGGCAATTTTGGTCCTTCATACCGTGCACCACTCCTAAGCTCGATAGCATGACAATATTCCTTTGATTCTTTCTTTTGCAAGTCATCCACCGTAGACGAGAACTTACCAACCATAGTAGCAAGTTGCCCTACTTGATGCTCGATCGCCTTGAAACGAGTGTCCATTTGCTTCCCTATATCATCAAGCCTTGAGTCATTAGCTTCCAACTTCTTCACAATCAACCCCAAAATCTCCTCCGTGGTAGCCTTTCCTTCATTGTTTGGAGCCTTTGCACCCGGAGGAAATTGAACGGCAGCTCTCGGATTGGCATATGAAAAATTCTCGTGTCTCCTCCATGTATTCCCATTAAATGTAGCTTGCGCTTGAGGTTGATAGCTTCCTTGTGGCCTATTTTGGTAAGGCATTTGTTAAGGCCTTCCTCCTTGATAATTCCCTTGATAGTTTCCTCCTTGATAGCCTCCTTGGAATGGAGGCCTACCCATATAACTCACTTCTTCAACCGGCAATGAACTTGGCCCAACATCAACATGAGGAACGGATGGACTCACACTTGCTTGGTTTTGTGAAGTAGTAAGAGCTCCCAATCGGTCCATCATAGTCATCATCATACTCTTCATACTCTCGATTTCATCAACTTGTGACACCCTATGGTGTGCTCCTCTATTAACCGACACTTGGAATGAGTCTTAAGCTATGTTCTCCATTATTTCGTTCATTTACCCCACGGTTTTAGACCAAATAGATCCATTAGCACAAGCATTCAAAAACGACCTATCCCCATCCGTCAAACCATTGCAAAAGTACATAATGGTTTGCTCCTCCGAAAACCGTGTTGAGGACAATTGATAAGTAACATGCCATACCTCTCCCACGCCTCCGGTATCGTTTCCCCATTCTTTTGTCGAAAGTGAGAAATAGCCTTCTTAGCTTGCACGGTCTTTGACGGTGGGTAGAACTTCATCAAAAATTTCTTCAACAACTCCTCCCATCTAAGTACGGTCCCGGGCGGTAATGAATTAAGCCATGCTTTTGCTCTTCCTTTCAATGTAAAGGCAAAGAGCCTCAACTTCTTCGCATTTTCGGGTACCCCATGGTATTTCGTAGTATCGGCAATCTCAAGAAATTGTGCCATATGTTGATGTGGGCACTCATTTTCATCTCTTCCTTCAAATTGCTTCTCCCTAAGCATTCTCACCAAAGCGGGAAAGTTATTAGCATCTATCCTCGGCCTTGCTATCCCATCATAATGCTCTCTAAGTTGTGGTTCAAATAACTCTCTCAAAGGCCTTCCTTGAGGTGGTGGCTCATTTATAGGTTGTGGTTGGGCATTTGGTATGTGAGGTGGCTCATGATATCGTGGCTCTTGATTATACGGCATATGGGGATAGTATGGTGGAAATTGTTGTGGATGAGGTGGATAGTAGGGATATTAATGAGCTTGAGGTGGATAAGGATATGGATTTTGGTAGGGGTAATTTTGTGGTAGCATCCCTTGAGGGAAAGGGCCAACTTGAGTATGGAAATGGTTCCCATTACCTCCATTCTCTACTCCTCCTTCTCCTTGTCCATGTACCTCCTCTACTTGAGGATCACCCACTAGTCTCTCCTCATGCCTTTGATCTTCTCCTTCCATAGCTTCCCTTCTTCTTCTTACACGATTTCTTCTCAACGTAGCCTCAATTTCCGGATTTAGTGGCAAGGGTGGAACACCACTTGATCTTGTTAGCATACACCTACAATGCCACAAATCCAAGTATCAAATTCAAACCAACAAAATAAACAAAAACAAAAATAAAAACAACAAATAGCCACTTCAAACAATCCTCAAATCTCACTTAGGCGCAAAAACTAACTCCCCGGCAACGGCGCCATTTGATTGGAGTGTATAGGGTAAGAGTTATTAAGACCAATCAACAAAAATATCGAACCCAAGGGAGAAAGTATGCAAACGAAATTCAAGGATAAGAGTTCTAAATGGCTAAAGTTGCAACAAGTTTTTGGACTAAATCACTACAAAATGCAAGAAATTAAATGACAAGATTATGCAAACAATCTATCAAACACCTAGAATGCAAGATCAAATATACTAAAATCAATGGGGGAATTGGGTGCAAGGGATAATCTCCATCAAGGAATCCATGATTAACAAGCTATAATTGTATCCAAATGCAAATCAATCAAATTAGAAAGCATAAACCATCATGAAATTAATCACTCCATTAATATCACAATGCCTAATGTGAGTATCCTTAGTTCTTCCCATCTCTCAATGTAGAAGTCCCCAATTCATACAATCATGCAAAATTGAAACCCGATTAACACCTAATCACGTTAGCTCAACTCTCGCCTATTGCTAGGGTGATCAACCATTAATCAAAAGAGACAATTTTTCATGAAGCACAATTAAGAATCACAATTAGGAAGCAATCTAATTCAATTGATCACAATTATCAACAATCATAGCATGAGACAATCACTTCATCCCTAATTTCAATTATCCCAAACACAAAGCTATTAGCCCATGATGCTACAAGCAAAAGCCATGGGTAGAAAATCTAAGAAAGCAATTAACAATCTAATCACTACAAGCAATGAATTAAAGAGAACAAAGAGTAAGAACATCACCAATTAAGCTTCAATAGGCAAAAATAAGAATGATTAATCTTCTACAATGCTTCAATCCAACTTCAATTCTTCCCAATTCACAGCTGCAAACTTCAATTACAATCAATCAATCTACTAATCTAGGGGACTAAATGTAGAATCTATCCTATTTCTAACAATCTATGGCAATTACAAGTGAATTCAAGCTACAAAATGTAAAATTCGCCCAAAGAAACTCCTAGAAACTGCTCTAAACTGCTAGAATGAATCTCTCCCTGTTTTGGCTTCCAATGGCTTAAAAACTGAATTTTTCGGTTTTGGGCACTCCTCGAGTCGAGCTTCAGCCCCTCGAGTCGAGGCCTAAGAGTCGCTAACACATTTCTTCAAAATATCGCCTGCCTCGAGTCGAGGCTCAGGCCTCTCGAGTCGAGGATCCTACAAATTTCTCATCCCTCGACTCGAGGCTCCTCCCTCGAGTCGAGCTCGCTGACTTTTTGAAATTGTTTCCCTCCAAAGATGAACCTCGAGTCGAGGTTTGTGCACCCTCGACTTCAGCTCGAGACCAGGGAATTTTTATCGAGAAGGGCTTCAGCGCGACCCCGTTTTCGTCCCGTATGTTCGCTCTTTTCATTCTAAGAATACCGATACTCTCGGTTTGGCCAAATTCCACCGATTTACCCGCAAAACGGGCGAAAAACATCAAAACTCACAAAGTAATACTTTTAGGCACAAGAGTGATACTTTTCACATTTAGGCACAAAAATCACACTTTAGCTCACTTTTTGCACTAGAATTGGCCCTAAAAACATGTATCAATTCACTCCAATCACCCTCCGGCTCTTGTGCAAACCGAAAGTGAAATCGAGGAAATAGATCTAACACTATTTCCTCCTCGAAGAGCAGAGCTTGCCCACCACATCTGCGTCTCGTATCCGATATGGAAGCATTGAAAGTTGAAGTAGAAAATCAAGAATGCCTCGTCGAATGCCTTCCAGATGGTCCAAATGTCATAACCTCTCGCAATAAAGGAGAATATAGAAGACTATTCATGAAAAGACCAAGATTGATCTATATTTCTCCTAATCGACATGAAGAGAATATGGCCAAATTGAAGCAGAAGGTGGCTGAGGAAATGAACAACCAAGATGCCCGGGTCAAACAATATGTTCGTGATGCATATCGCCAAATCGGTGATAGTGTTGAAGACCAGGTGAAAGAATCTTGGAAGCGAAGGAGGCTTCATTCTCTCAAGTGCTAAAAATGCAATGGCTATGGAGAAGGACAGACAGACAAACATCACAAGCTTGATTCATGGAAGATGAGTTCGCATTTAACCGAAATGACCCATAAGAAGCGCCTTGAATGCTTGATCGTAAAATAGGATTTGTAAGAGAAGAACTCATAGGGCAGATAAATCAAGTAGCCACTATCTACAACACCCGTTTCTTGATGCTAAAAAGGGGAAGATAGTGAGCTCAAGAAAAGGGTTGAGTTACAAGATGATCAGCTTATGGCAGCGAATCTAAGGATAGATGAGGTGTCGGAGGAATTGTTGAAAGTCAAGAGGAAAAGAAGAAGGCGGCTGAAGAGAAGTCTCGAGAGAGCATTGAGGAGACTGAAAAGGAGAACATTTCTTGAGTCAACCGAGTCCGATCCGAACCCGAACTTCCACCCACCGCTGATCTGCTCCCGATCTGACAATCAAATCCCCCTCATCCTCATCAAAAGCACTGGAAAAGCTAAGGCTTCAAGCCAAGTTCAAGACCCGATCGAGGCAGAGGAGGAGGCAAGAGTGCTTAAGAGGAGGAGGGAAGAAAAGAGAAGTATAAAAGGAGAGAAGCCAAGAGGAGGAGGGAGCAAGAAAAAGCAGCCGGAAAGACTTATGATAGAAAGACAAGGAAGTGGGTTCAGAAGTCGAAGAATAAAGAAGGAGAAGAGATCTTTCGACCATTCCATAGATCGGAGGTTGTGCCCAAGGAAATCCTTCCCATGGACCAACAGGCCAAATGGAGAGCGTATGAAGGGGAATGGATCTTCCTATTCCATGTCTGCAAGAAAATTTCTTGGGGCAAGGCGAGAACATTGCGTTTCATGAATGGCTGGAGGCAAAAGATCCAAACTTCTATCAGTACTTGATCGATCTTGGGGACTCAAGAGTTCAATGTAGACATAGTCGCACCACCTTATGCAACCATGTCCGCTCCACTTACGCAAGATGGCAACTGGATAGAGAAAAGGTGAAGCAGAATGCCGATCCAAGCTAAGACGGTGGTAGATCTAGCTAAAGGCGGGAGACATTGAGCTTGAAAAATCGTGTCTTCGATGGATGGCTATTCCGGAAGAAGACAGGTGGTACGATTAAGTCTCTCTTTTACTCTTACGATCGTTTGTTATGAAAGATAAAAAATGTGGAAAATGTGCAAGTTATGTGAATATCTCATGAAATATATCTTTTGAACTACTTTCACAAAATTTGGTTAACTAACTTGTTTTCGTTATCTTATTAACTAATTCTTGGTATAAGTAACTGTCTTATAAATTTATAACACCGAATCTTACGAAACCTTATAATTTTTTAAGTGTGCTTCTAATTTTCTAATCTCAATCTTGATTAAAGTATTACTCGATCATCTGGTTGTAAAGTCTCTTGCTCGATTATCGACCATATGATTGTATATCTTGTATTACGTTTATATTCAAAATATACTAACATTTTTCTTTTCTTGAAATGTGTTTTAACATCATCAAAAAGGGAAATTGTTAGGTAAAGAAAAAGTTGTATTTAGTTTTGATGTGTTAAAAAAAAGTGTAATATAGGATGACTAGTGAGCACTTTGTATAGGCAATTTGAAGTAAGTGTTTGAAAATAAAACTAAGTATAAAAGTCGACGAGGTCGGGGATATCGACAAGGACAAACCTCGAGATGAGGATAGGAAATCAAATGAGGACCAGATATCAGACAAGGACAACACGAGAAGATAGTTGACATGCAATACTATAAACAAATTCCCAGACAAGGAATGAAGATGAGGACAAGGTGGAGTAAGCATCGGACGATGAAGTGTTAGAGAAATTTTACACAAGTTTCAAGAAGCAATTTCAACTAACCAAGAGGAAGTTACAAGATTCAGTTATATTGTTATAACTAATCAAAACAGAATTCAAGGAAGTTACAACTACAAAATGAAGATCTCTAAAAATAGGGATAGAAATTAGTTTAGAAAAAAACTTCGATATTTTTTTCACTCTTCGATATACACAATTTGTATTCGCGAGCCACAAATATTGTACACATTCACAAACATTTTATACGTTTTCCAGTTTTAGTGTTTGTAGAATACTTTTTTCACGAGATCTTCAAGCCATAGATTTTCGAAATTAGGAAGAATTCATTGTAAGGCTGAAGATTCACGATTGTAAGTAAGTCGGCAAGAAGGAAGAAAGTAAGTGAAGACCCTTCTTCAAGGTTGAAGAAGGAGAGTGGATGTAGGATTTTATAATCCGAACCACTATAAATCCAGTGGTATTTATTGTTTTGATTTACTTACTTGTATCCTTACGATTCTTAGTTCATCAATTACAAATTAATTTCAGGATTAAAGTTAAATCTATAATATCGATTGCTTTTGATCTTGTTGAAGTTGAGATTAATTGTCATTTTCCATTGTGTATCCGGTACCTTGAATATATTTTTAAGAGATTTGAAAAATCTACAAAATCTATTCAACCCCCCTTCTAGATTTTTTTCTAGAAGATTAATTCAAGTTTAATCAATGTTAGGAATAGAAAAATGTATTTAGTTTTGATGTGTTAAAAGTGTAAAATAGGATGACCATTTGAGCATTTTGTATAGACAGTGAAGTATTTCTTTATAAATAAAACTAAGTATAGAATATCGAGACAAGGTCAATATATCGAGACAAGGACGATTTCCGAGATAATGAGAGAATATCGAGACAAGGTCAAGATATCGGACAAGGACAGCCAGAAGATTGTTGAAGTACAAGACTAAAACACCTAGACGAGAAAAGAAGATGAGGACGAGGTGAAGTAAACATCAGACGATGAGGTGTTAGAGAAATATCATACAAATATTCAAGAAGCGGTTTCAACAACTCAAGAAGAAGTTACAGGATTGATTATATTGTTATAACCGATCAAAACCGAATTCAAGGAAGTTACAACTGTCAAGAGGAGATCTCTATAAATAGGAGTAGAAATCAATTTAGAATTAACTTTTGACACTTTGCATTCATCGGTATACTTTGTATTCACGAGCAACGTAAATTATACACTTTCATAAACGTTTTATACGTTTCCCGGTTCTTAGTGTTTATAGAACACTTTTTCATTAGGTCTTCAAGCCATAGATATTCAGAAATTAGGAAGATTCATTGTAAGGTGAAGATTCATCATTGTAAGTAAGAAAGTAAGCAAGAAGGAAGGAAGTAAGAAGAGTCCCTTCTTCGAGTTTGAAGAAGGAGAGTGGACGTAGGATCGTTTGATCCGAACCACTATAAATCTGGTGTTATTTCTTTTTATTGCTTATTACTCGTTTTCATTGATTGTTTCTTGATCGCAAATTCGATATGCCGACAAAGCTTTAGATCCTATTTGAATTGAGTATAAATAAGAATTGTTTCATTTGTAAAGCGAGTTTGGAGTTGATAGATCATCTAAGCTTGCAAAAGTTTTTGATAATCTATTCATCCCCCCTTCTAGATTATCACTAGAGGGTATCTTGATTTTGTGTTTAAACTCGTTCTAAAGGGACCCAACAAGTGGTATCGGAGCTGTGTTAAGGCATTACGATAGAGATTTGTGGTCTTGAAATATCCGAGTTTTCATTGAAATCTGATTTCTTTTCATTGAGTCACTAACATTTCGATAAGTTGTGTTTTAGCATCTTGAATTACAATGTCTTGTTAAAAGTAAGAAATCCAGGAGTTTACCGATTTTTCTATCGAAGAATATGATTATTGGAAGTTCAGAATGGAAAATCATTTAAAGGCCATTCATGACCGCATGGAAGAGGTTCTTGAGGAAGGTCCAATAAAATTCTACCATGGAGTTGTTAGCACTTGAGCTGAATCTTCTACTACAAGAAGTCAACAAGAAAAGAAAAGTGTTGATTTGACAAACGACGAAAGGAAGATTCAAAATTTGGATCAGGTAGCAAGGACATAAATTATAGAGACGTTGAGCAAAGACTGGATAGAAAAGGTAAAGAGATGTAAAGCGCTAAGGATATGTGGAAGACTCTTGCAAATGTTTGTGAAGGGTCGAAACGAGTTAAAGAAAACAAGTTGCAATCAGTTTTACATGCATTTGATACATTCAAGATGAAAGATGGAGAAAGCGTGGACCAATTGGATGTGAGATTGACTAATTTGGTGAATAAAGTCACTGATTTGGGTAAAACCTATTCCGAGAAAGAAATTAATAATAAGGTACTCGAGATCATTAAGCAAAAGATGGAGGGAAAAAGCAAATATTCTCAAAGCTACGTAACTTGTCATCTATTTCACATCATACTCTATTTTCTCATCTCAAAGCCTTGGAATATGATATACAAATTGAAGATGAAGAAGATGAGGCAGAGTCATCTACTGGAAAGACCGTGGCATTTCTTCATCAAGAAGATTACAAGATTTCTAAGGCATCGATTTGTCAAGAAAGGAGGAAATGACTTTATTGATCGAGACGATATGAGAGACTCAAGATGAAGTATAAAAGGAATAAGAGAGATAGGTTTAATCGTCGAATTATAAATCGAGACAAGGAAGAGAAGTATTCAGACAATGACAAAAAGAAGGATCCGGTGAAAAGATTTAAATCACCAATCGAGACGAGGTGAGAATAGTCCAAAATCAGATAGAGGAGATATCATTATACCCGCAATAAACCTGGCCATTTTAGCTATGATTGTCCTCAACTCACTCCTAGAGAGAGAGAAGAAAAGAGGAAGAAACGGGATAGGAGATATGCAGATCAACGAGCTCTTTTAGCGAAAAGGAGGAAACACATGAGACATCATCATCCTCATCCTCATCTAGTTTCGGTCGAGACAATGACATTTGCCTAATGGCTAAGGAGGTAAACTATTACTCATCCTCGAGACAATGATAATGATAACTTGTCCGAATCGATTCATGTCTTATTAACAAACTTCTAAAAGATACGAAGACAGCTTTATCTCGCTTATAAACAGATAGAGACGAAAATTTAAGTTTAAAGGATCAAATTCTTACTCTAACAAAGGGACATCGAGACAGGGACAAGGAAGAATCTAGATTGTACATTCAAGGGGGAATGTCAATCAAAGACTTCTACTAGTTCCTCGTCTCGAGAAATCCAATAAGTTGGAAAAAGAATTGAGTACTTTAAAAATTAAATTTTCAAATATCAATAAGGAGAATGAGAATTTTAAAAGACTAACAGAGATTTAAATCTCAAGTTAGGACATCTTAATAATTCTCGGTCTACAATTGATAACATCTTGATACTTCTCGGAAGCCTAGTGATAAGATCGATTGGGTTTTGATAGGAACACGAAAAATGATCCTATCAAACCTAGAGTTTTTGTCAAAGCCACTAAGACTATGGAAAAGACAGAAATTAGTTCAAAGAAATCAAAGGAGCAAATCACCCCATCCGATATATCAAAAGAGAAAATACGGATGAGGAGAAATGTTTCCAAAAGAAATCTAAAGACTAAATCAAAGTCATTTCCAAAGTATAATGGTTTTGATGGAAGAAGCAAGTCGTATCCATTCTTTCCAAGATATAAGACAATCACTAGAGATCAATTAAATAAAATTGATCTAGATAGTCTAATATTAGTGGATAGATATGGTTGCAAAATTCAATCATTGGTTACTGAAAAACTTGGATGTTTTTATCTGGATACCTAAGTATCAACTTGACGTGAAAGGACCCAATACACAAAGGGTACCTAAGAATTAATTTGTGATTGCAGAAGAATAAGGAGATAGTTGAACGAGAAGATGTTCTTGAAGTCATACCGGTATATAGACAGTGGATGTTCTAAGCATATGACTTATGAGAAAAGACTTCTTTCTAACTATCAGACGATAGATGGACCTCGAGTAATGTTCGGAGACAACAATTTTGGTCTAACCAGAGGAGTTGGAACTCTAATGATTTGAGATATCCAGGTTAATGAAGTATATTTTGTGGAAGGTTTGAAACATAACTTACCTGTCGTATCTCAATTTTGTGACAAAGGATATTGTGTAAAATTCACTCATGATGCATGTTATATTTTGGATGGTTTAAACGAAAATATTTTACTTACTGGAGTAAGACAAGGTAATATCTATATTGCAAATTTCCAGAGTTGCTCTAAGGATACTTGTCTTATTGCTAAGAGTTCGAAGATTTAAGTTGGCTATGGCATAAACGTCTTAGTCATTTAAATTTCAAAACTCTTAACAAAATAGCAAGAAAATCTTTAGTCAAAGGACTTCGAGATAAAATATTTTCGAAAAATCATATTTGTGATGCATGTCAAAAGGGAAAACAGACCAAAACTTCTTTCAAAACAATAAATGGTCCTGTTTACGAAAGGATTTTGGAACTTTTGCACATGGATCTTTTTGGTCGATTACACCTCTAAGTTTTAGTGGAAGAAAGTATACTTTAGTGATTGTAGATGATTTTTCTAGATTCACTTGGGTTATTTTCTTGTACAAAAAGAATGAGACTGTAACAAAAATTCGAGAATTCCTTAAAAGAATTCAAAATGAAAAAGGACTAAATATTGTCAAGATTAGAAGTGATAAAGGTCTTGAGTTTCTAAACTCGTTTGTTACTAACTATTGTGCGAGAATGGTATAGCACATGAAACATCATCTGCAAGAACACCCCAGCAAAATGGAGTGGTAGAAAGGAGAAACAGAACCACGAAAGAAGCGGCAAGGGCTATGTTATCTCGAGTATAACACTCCACACGTTTTGGGCGAAGCCATTAATACTGCATGTTTTGTTCAAAATAGGTGTTTAATTGTGAAAGATAAATGCAAAACTCCTTATGAAATTTGGAAGGGTAGAATACCAAAGATTTCATATTTTCATATATTTGGTTGTAAGTGTTTCATCCATAATAATGGAAAATCTAAATTAAGAACTTTTGATGCTAAGATTGCGAAGGGATATTCTTAGGATATTCATCTCGTATCCGAAGCATATAGAGTTTTTAATAAGATTACATTATGTGTGGAAGAAACACCACATGTTGTTTTTGACGAAATTTCTAAGTCTCGAAAGCACAGATGATGTCACCAAGATAGTCAAGATCTTATGATTAAATATCAAGAAATCAATCAAGTTCTACTTACTGTAGTCGAATCGGATGAGGAAGACACATCGAGGCAGAATAAAGATAAGGAAGCCGAGAGTTCTTCCATATCATCCGATCAGACGACTACAATACCGGATGGACTAGAAGATACTCTGAAGGTAATACGTAATCAATTGATGAAAATATCCCAGTATAAGACTTCATATCCAAGAAAAGATAAAGGTAAACGAGTATTGACTTATCATCCAAATGAACAGATAATCGGAAGTTTAGATTCTGGAGTCCAGACAAGGACACAGATAAACCAAGACTGTCTGTTTAGTTGTTATGTATCATTACTCGAACCTAAAACTATTATCAAGCTCTAACCGACTCCAATTGGATAAATGCAATGCAAGATGAATTAAATCAATTTCAAAGACAAGATGTATGGGAGCTTGTTGAAAGACCTCATCATCAAAAAGTTATTGGAACAAAATGGGTTTTCAAAAATAAGAAAGATGAGAACAACATTGTGGTAAGAAATAAGGCTAGATTGGTTGCACAAGGTTATTCACAATGAGGGAATTGATTATGATGAAACCTTTGCACCAGCTTGCTCGCCTTGAAGCCATAAGATTGTTCTTAGCTTATGCCGCTTATAAAAGATTTCCGTGTTCCAAATGGATGTGAAATCTGCATTTCTAAACGGAGTCATAGCCGAAGAAGTCTATGTAGAACAACCTCCAGGCTTTGTCAAAGGAGACAAGGTCTATAGGCTAAGGAAAGCTCTATATGGACTTAAACATGCCCCTAGAGCATGGTATGATACATTATCTCGAGTATTTAATTCAAAATGGTTTTGTAAAAGGTAAGATAGATAGAACTTTATTTAGGAAAGAATCTGATAAAGGTCTTTTGTTAGTTCAAATATATGTTGATGATATTATTTTTGGATCAACTAATCTAATCTTGTGTGAAGAATTTAGTCATCTTATGAAGAACAGATTCGAAATGTCCATGATGGGAGAGATGACATACTTTCTTGGACTACAAATTAAGCGGAGACAAAAGAAAGGAATTTTCATAAGTCAAGCAAAATACACCAAAGATCTTATTGAGAAATTTGGAATAGGTACCACCGAGAAGCCAAAATACCTATGATGACAAATTTTTCAATGGATCTAGATGAGAAAGGAGAAGACACCGATCGACGCAGTATAGAGGTTTAATTGGTTCTCTTTTATACTTAATCGCTAGTAGACCTGACATTTCTTTTGCGGTGGGTGTATGTGCACGTTTTCAAGCTAAACCTAAAAAGAGTCATCTTGAAGCCGCAAAGAAGATTCTAAAATATTTGAAAGGTACAATCTATGTAGGACTGTGGTATCCAAATTGACGATAACTTTGAGTTGTCGTGGATACTCAGATTCAGATTTTGGTGGGTGTAAGATAGATAGGAAATCTACATCTGGAACTTGCCAATTTACGGGAAGTAAGCCGATTTCATGGTTGTCTAAGAAACAAACCTCTGTAGCTACTTCTACCATCAAGATGAGTATATGGCGGTGGAGTTGTTGTTCACACTTATTTGGATCGTCAACAGCCTAAGGGACTATAACATTATCACCAAAGATGTACCAATCTTTTGTGATAGTAATAGTGCCATAGCTATTACCCAACCCGCCTTACATACTGTGTGCAAACATGTTGACATTCGTCATCATATCATTCGAGATCATGTGGAAAAAGGCAATATCAGACTTGAGAAAATCGTGATTTTCAAAAAGCGTACATATTAACAAAGCCTCTTGCAGAGACAAGGTTTAAAGAACTTTCAAGAGAATTAGGATTATTAGATGCTTCTCTAGTCGTCTTTTGATCAAAATTCTTGAATTTACCTTGTTTTTCTCATTTTGGTATATTATGTTTAGAAAGAATTATCGCACAAGATATGAGTCAAAGGACAATCAGGTTGCTGATATCATTGATCTCCTTTTATTGGAATCAAGAATCAAGGATTAGTCATATTGACCATATCTAACTTGATAATTACTTATTCGACATAAGTAAATCGATAAGGATGAAATAGTCAATGTTCTTTTAGAGAATCAGATGACTATTGAACCTTATCCGACTTACTCTTGTTACTAACAATTTGTGTAAGTGTCTGTGATTTCAGCAAAAACAAAGTTTACATGACTCGAAATGCAATACAAGATCAATTTGTCCAAGGGTTTCAAGTAATGCATGCTGATGCTATCAATCCGCATAAGGAGAAAAATCAGGAAGTTTTCTTAAATACTTTCAATTATGAATATGGGGTTCATATAATCAATATATGAATTTAATATCATAATTCACTCTATCATTCATTAATTTATTAAAGTTACTCGGTGAAATAAAATAGTTTGTTTTACAAAATAAAAGGATAAGGGTTCAAATTTGTTTTTCTAAAAACAATAATATTTTATTTTATCTCTCCAATTAATGAAAAGTAATTTCTCAAATAAGTAATCGTGTCGGGGAGAAGTTACTATGGACCCGAAATTTTATCAAATTCAATTTTGAAACACACTAAGTATACTTCACGCGCTTGAGAAGTGGAGGCGGTTTCGAAATATGAACCGCCTCAACCTCACGCGCGACATATTAAATATTATTCCGTGCACTTTTCAAAATAAATGCCATAATTGCATTAATGGCGATTCGAAAGGCTATATTTACACTTTTACAGTGCAATTATTATTCTAATAATTGTTTATTATTATATTTTTCCATATAAATAGACATTCGTGTGCATTATTTTCATTTACGCACACATAAATTCCTTCATCTCTTAAAATTTCTCTTTTCCCTCCTAAAAACCTTCAACATTCATCAATGGCGGAATCCAAAAAGAATATCAAGTTCGAATACGATTTGACTTCCATCGAGAGATAAAACAAAGTCCGAAATGTATGTTGATTGGGATACTACTACCGATGTTTGAAACCAGAGAAATTTTAAACCTACTGGAATCAAGAGGATTAAAGAGGTATCGCACGATGAAACCGACGAAGAACTTGACGGTGGATGATCTCTCGTGGCCGAGTTCCCCGACTAGAGCAAAAGCAACAGTAAACCGTGTTAGAATCTCGAATCAGGACATTGGGGAAGAAACGACGGATAGTGTTATCTATTTTCTGAGATTGGTGCAATTTTCAATTTAAGCACCACCGCGACAATCCATTTATGTATAAATCATCGGAATATTTGGAGAGTTTCGGTTGATGGCCAGGAGGACATACCAAAATACAACGGCGAATTTGAAAAGGCCAATGTCAAGAGGAAGTACCAACTTTTGATGCCGATCCTCGACCAAGTGTATCTTGGGGAACAACAAAGTCATGATGGACTAACCAAGCCGAGGATATGCCGTTCGAGGGCTATCCTAGACGGGGCGTAAAATCAACCGGGGCTGATCGGTGTATTCAAGGATAATGGAGGAGAAAAGAAGTTCACCAAGACTCCCACATGCATTTAATCGATGAGATGGTCTCGACCAAGATTGCAAGTATGATGGCAAGGATCACCATCATACTTGAACACAAAGTGGCATGCATAACCTTGACTGAGTGTTGGAGTTAAAAATACACCGCATGAAGGGGTTGTTGATAAAAGATGAGAAGCTCTATGGACCAACCGACTCGAAGGAGATGGAGACATTCCAGCTCCACCTACGCCTTCTAAGAAAAAGGCTTCAAAGCCAAGAAAAAGGAGACAAAGACTGTTTTGGTAGATGAGTCCTCGTCTGCCGAGACGGAGGAAGACGACGACGAAGAGAGGAGAGGACATCTTCCCAAGGGGAAGTGTCCCACCGAGGAGGTTGGTATATCGTGCCAGACGGAGACGGAGACGGAGACAAGAGAAGTCTCGTCTGGAGATGACTTAAAAAGAAAGAAGAAATTAAATCACCCTCATCATCTTCATCCTCATCCGAGGATGGAGTACCTAAATCCATCTCTTCCCAACTCGGCGATGAAGAGGCAGACAAGCCCGCCGCCTCCGAGCCTCTAAAACGGTCTACTCCCATAAGTCCAACACAAACACAATCCTCATACGACTCCATTCTCTTTTCTACCTTCAACCTCATCCGAACCTCGATCTCTACCTAATCTTACCCAATCCATCGGGGAAATGGGACCTACCGAGACCTCTCTTCGAATTCTTGGGAAGAAGTTCCTTCGAGACAAGAATCTACTCTCAAAGACGAGCCCGAGCTTTTAAAGGAGCTTATTGATGTCTATCTCGCTAAGAAGACTCAGGCTAGGATCTTTTGAAGAGACAGCTATTCGATAGGCGAGGCAGAGGCAACAATCTTGCCATCCGGGAAAAGGAGGTTCTTAAGAAGGCAAAGCTGCAGTCATTTCAAGATATACTCACCGAAAACACATTTGTTGATTATATTCTACAAAGAGTATATCTTGGAGATGAGACCCCAGGAGGAGGTGGAGAAAGCGATCGAGAAGGAAGAAGAAGCGAGAAGAAAGATGAAGGCTGTTATGGAGGAGGAAAGGGTGGAGGAAGTAATTGGTGGAGTGCCGATGAGCCAGTGGGATGGATACTGAGGAGGCACAAACAGAAAGGCATCGTTGAGGTGCAAACTGAAGCTGAAATCGAAGAAATAGATCTTTCTCGGTGAACAGACCTTGCCCTCCACATCTGCGTCGTATCCGAAGTGGAAGCCTTGAAAGTGAAGTTCAAAATCTAAAAGATCGCTTGTCGAATGCTTTCCAATCGGTTCCTAATGTCATCTCATCATCAATCAAGGAGAATGTAGAAGCTGCAATTCTAGAGAAAACCAAGATTGATCTATACTTCTCCGGACTAAGACATGAGGAACAGGATGACGGAAGTCAAGAAGAAAGTTGCCTCGAAATGAACTCTCAAGATGAGTGGGTTAAGCAATATGTTCGCTCGGCTTATCTTTGAAATAAGAGACTCTGTTGAGGATCAAGTAAAAGAAGCCTGGAAAGCAAAAGAAGCCTCATTTCATCAAGTGTCGAAGATGGCTTGCTTTTGAAAAAGATAGACAGACAACTATCTTGAAAAAATTCATAGATGATGAATTCGCATTTAGCCGAGGTCGGGCAAAAGATGAGATATGACCAGCTTGATCAAGACAGGGCTTGTCGAGAGAAGAGCTCATTGGCCAAATAAATCAAGTAGCCACTATCCGCAATACCCGATTCGATGTCAAAAAGGGGAAGATAGTGAGCTCAAGAAAAGGGTTGAGCTGCAGGATGATCGGTGATGGCACGAATATAAGAATAGATGAGTTGTCGAGAAGAGTTGTTAAAGACTGAAGAAGATAAGAAAAAGGCGGTGAAGAGAAGTCCCGAGAGAGCTTTAAGGAGATTAAAAAGGAGAACAATCGAGTCAACCGAGTCTGATCTCGAGCCTCGATCTTCCACCTACCGCTGATCCCGAGCCTCGATCTTCCACCTATCGCTGATCCCGCTCCCATCTTATCAATCAAATCACCTTCATCCTCATCCAAAGCGATGGGAAAGCTAAGGCTTCGAGTCAAATTCAGAAAACCCGATCTGAAACCGAAGAAGAAGCAAGGGTGCTTAAGAGGAAAAGGGAGGAGAAGGAGAAGTATAAGAGAAGGGATGCTAAGTAAAGAAGAGAACAGGAGAAAGCGGCAGGGAAGTTTTATGACAGATCATTAAGAAGATGGGTTGAAAGATCAAGATGAACAAGGCAAGGACATCTTGAGACTAGTACATAGAGGTGAAGTGGTTCCCAAAGAAATCCTACCGATGGCAGATCAGGTGAAATGGAGACCATTTGAAGTAGATTGGGTTTTCCAGTTTCACGTATGCAAGAATATTAAATGGGGTTTGGATGAGAACGCCGCATTTCATAATCGGTTGGAAGAAAGAGATCCTCGGATGTACCGGTATGTAATCGACCTAGCTCATGTGGAATTCAATTCAGACGTCGTTGCACCTTCCTACTCTCAGATGGAACCTCCACTAACTAATGATGGCCGACTAGATCGTGAAAAGATCAAGCAAGCTGTTAATCAAGGCTGAATCCATAGCTGATCTTGTTGAAGGTGGAGAGACCATATCCTTAAAAAATAGGGTCTTTGATCGGGCTGAAGATTCCCGAGGAGGATAGGTGGTATGACTAGTCTATATATATTTTTCTCTGCTCCTTATCTCGATTCTACATGAAATTTGGTCTACTCTGTGAATATACCCGATTACCAAAATTGACTTTTCTCATAAACTTTGGTACTTTAACCGACTTAATTTGGTTTAGTAACTTGTTAATATTTTCATAATACTAAATCTTCCGAACTCGTCAAAACCTAGTTTAATGTTGTTCTCAAAATATTTGACCTTAATTTTGATTATCTGTTTATCAACTACATTACTCGATCATCCGATCGTTGAACTATAACTCGCTACGATTATCCGACTATGTGGCTTAGTTGTATATTTTGTTTCATTCTTATTTTTAGTACTAACAGTTTTCTTTTCTTGAGCTGAGTTTTAACATCATCAAAAAGGGGGAAATTGTTAGGAATAGAAAAATGTATTTAGTTTTGATGTGTTAAAAGTGTAAAATAGGATGACCAAATGAGCATTTTGTATAGGCAATCAAGTATTTCTTTATAAATAAAACTAAGTATAGAATATCGAGACAAGATCAATATATCGAGACAAGGACGATTTCCAGATAATGAGAGAATATCGAGACAAGGTCAAGATATCGACATAAGGACAGCCTGAGAAGATTGTTGAAGTACAAGACTAAAACACCTAGACGAAAAGAAGATGAGGACGAGGTGAAGTAAACATCGACGATGAGGTGTTAGAGAAATATCATACAAAGATTCAAGAAGCAGTTTCCACAACTCAAGAAGAAGTTACAGGATTGATTATATTGTTATAACCGATCAAAACCGAATTCAAGGAAGTTACAATGCCAAGAGGAGATCTCTATAAATAGGAGTAGAAATCAATTTAGAATTAACTTTTGACACTTTGCATTCATCAGTATACTTTGTATTCACGAGCAACAGAAATTATACACTTTCATAAACGTTTTATACGTTTCCCGATTCTTAGTGTTTATAGAACACTTTTTCATTAGGTCTTCAAGTCATAGATATTCGTAAATTAGGAAGATTCATTGTAAGGTGAAGATTCATCATTGTAAGTAAGAAAGTAAGCAAGAAGGAAGGAAGTAAGAAGAGTCCCTTCTTCGAGTTTGAAGAAGGAGAGTGGACGTAGGATCGTTTGATCCGAACCACTATAAATCTGGTGTTATTTCTTTTTATTGCTTATTACTCGCTTTCATTGATTGTTTCTTGATCGCAAATTCGATATCCGACAAAGCTTTAGATCCTATTTGAATTGAGTATAAATAAGAATTGTTTCCATTGTAAATCGAGTTTGGAGTTGATAGATCATCTAAGCTTGCAAAAGTTTTTGATAATCTATTCATCCCCCTTCTAGATTATCACTAGAGGGTATATTGATTTTGTGTTTAAACTCGTTCTAAAGGGACCCAACAAGTGGTATCGGAGCGGTGTTAAGGCATTGTTCGATAGAGATTTGTGGTCTTGAAATATCCGAGTTTTCATTGAAATCTGATTTCTTTTCATTGAGTCACTAATATCCGAGTGATAAGTTGTGTTTTAGCAAGATCAACCGACATAGGGTAGGTTTCAATGACGGGTTGTTCTTGAGCCGCATCGCTATTTGGATTTTGTGGCGTTTCGCCCAAAATCGGATTCTCGAGATGATTTAATAGCAGGGTTTTGGATTTCGTAACGAATATCATAGGCTGAAAGAGGAACATCAACCGAGCCAACCCTAAACATTTTCAGCGGCCATTGAAACTAAGAGTCGAAGGTTTTGAGAAGAGGATGATGTTGCAGAGAGGTTGAGTGTTTCGAATGTGAAGGTAAAGAGCCCTTTCCATCAGCCATGATAATTAATAATCTGCACACACTATTCAAATTATATTAATAAAATAATCAATTTGAATTACAAAAATAAAGGCTGATTATTAACTAATGCCGGTAAGTGCAACAATTAATACCTTCAAACACTTGTATCAAATTCGAAAACAAAGATCAATGTGTAGAGCACACTCGAATATTAAGGACCTTAAATAGGGAAAAGAAAGAACGTAGAAGTTGTGTCCACATCGGTGTTGAGAGATAAGAATTAATCACATCCCTAAGAAATATGGCATTACCGATAGTGTGGAAGTTATAAAAGAAACATGCAAATAACCGCTTAATAAATTAAAATAATGTGCACAATTATTAGATTAAATAATATTCTGGGAACAATTTAGAATAAATATTTCATTTATAGAATAATACTCGAAATTACCAAACTCATAGAGGTAAATATACATACAAGAACCAAAATGTTATTCGCACAATGTCGGCACACACACTTCTCAACACGGTTTTTACATGATATAATATCATTTGTGTTGCACTATCTTTTGTTTTACCCACTTATTCACATTGATCCATTTTTCCAGAAGAGATCATCGTAGTTGTCGACTCCGTGTCCCATAATTACTCAAAGGATTGTGAATATATTGATGCATTCAAGTCATCTTTTGAAAAGAGATCATCGTAGTAGTCAACTCCGTGTCCCATAGTTACTTAGTTACATCGCATCTAATTGTGAGTTAATTACATTGCATTTAAGAGAAGTGTGTCCTGGACAAAATTTATTAATCACAGGTTCTAATACTATTTACACAAGAGAGTTCGAAAACACTAAATATTACAATACTTAGAAAAATTTAAATAAAATGTTCTAGTGTTGCTTCAAAATGTTGGCACATTTGTCACAACACACAAAGCAATAACAGATCTAATTCGTGCATAAACCTAGAGATTTTCTAAGAGAAGAAAACCTCTCATTATCAAGGGCTTTAGTAAAAATCCGCAATTTGCTTTTCGGTTGAAATGTATTCCAACTTTACAACTTCTTTTTCTACAAGGTCCCTAATAAAGTTGTGTCTAATACTTATATGCTTTGTTAATGAATGTTGCACAGGATTCTTAGATATATTAATTGCACTTGTATTATCACAATAAACAGTAAGAGTATTGCTCTCCAAACCGTAGTCATCGAACATCTTCTTGAGCCAAAGAAGTTGAGTACAACAATTCCCGTGGCTATGTATTCGGATTCGGTCGTAGATAGGGAAACAAAATTTTGTTTTCGGCTATGCCAAGAAACAAGATTGTTACCCATGTAGAAACATCCACCACTTGTACTCTTCCTATCATCACTATCACCTGCCCAATCTGCATCACTATAGCCAATCAAAGAACAATTAGTGTCCTTGCTATACCATATTCCATAATCACATGTGCCTCGCCACATATCGAATTATTCTCTTAATGTAATTCATATGAGATTCTTTAGGATCACTTGATAACGTGCACATAAACAAACACTAAACATGATGTCCGGCCTACTAGAAGTCGATACAAAAGACTACCAATCATCGACCTATACAATGTTGGGTCAACATTTGTGCCAACACTGCCTTTACACAACTTTTGTGTCGATCCCATAGGTGTCTTCATGTGTTTAGCATTGTCTAAACCAAACCTTTTCACAAGATTTTTGGCATATTTACTTTGACAAAAGAAAATACCATCTTTGCATTGTTTAATTTGAAGACCTAAAAAGTAATTCAAGTCTCCAACCATTGACATTTCAAAGGTAGTGGTCATTTCATGTACAAATAATTCAAGCATTTTCTCACATGTAGAACCAAATACAATGTCATCAACATATATTTGAGCAATCATAATGTCATATCCAGAATGTTTAATAAACAATGTTCTATCAGCCTTCACCTCTATAGAAACCGAATTCAACTAGAAAATCAGCTTAATCTATCATACCATGCCCTAGGTGCTTGCTTTAAACCATATAAAGCTTTCTTAAGTTTATACACATGATCAGGAAAATCATGATTCTCAAACCCCTTAGGTTGTTCTACATATGCTTCTTCCATAAGAATTCCATTTAGAAATGCAGCTTTAACATCCATTTGATGCGCTTTTATATCAATGTAGCATGCAATAGCAAGTAATAGTCTTATGGACTCAATTCTAGCAACAGGAGCAAAGTTTCATCAAAATCAATTCCTTCTACTTGTGTATAGCCTTGAGCTACTAATCTAGCTTTGTTTCTTACAACATTACCGTATTCATCAGCTTTGTTTTTGAAAATCCATTTTGTACCAATTACATTTACATCATCGTGCCTAGGCACAAGTATCCAAACATCATTCCTTTCAAATTGATTTAACTCCTCATGCATTGCATTAATCCAATTTTCATCTTTCATAGCTTCATCAACATTTTTGGTTCATTGAAAGAATGAAAACATTCAAAGTTCACCTTGTTACACACAGATGTCATACAAATCGATCTTACCACATGCCTTGCATCAAAACTTAATTTTCTCCTCATTTGTACACTGATTGTGGCTTACCTATGATCTCGTTGTTGTGGATGATTTTTGAGAATTCTAGAAGATGGTACTGTAGCAGATAAGGCATAGTTCTATTAATTTCTGGATGTTGAGGTGATGTTGCTTGAGATGTGGGCACATTTGTAGCAACATTCTCAATTGGTTCGTAAATTCCGTAACTTTGCATCTGCTCAATAAGATCGATTACATCTTCTTCAATAGCATTATCTGCAAGACTTGCATTATCATCAAAAACAACATTCATAGACTCTTGAACAAGATTACCCTAAGATTATAAATCCTAAAAGCTCTACTGCTTTCTAGCATAACCAAGAAAGAAACCCTTATCACTCTTTGAATCAAATTTATGAAGTTGGTCTCTATCATTCGTAATGTAGCAAACACATCCAAAGACATGAAAGTATTTGATTAGGCTTTTGTCATTCAAAAATTCATAAGGTGTCTTTGTGGAATTAGGTCTAAGATAAACTCTATTTGAAATATGACAGCAAGATTCAAAGC
Source organism: Paraleonurus japonicus (assembly GCA_030762865.1). NCBI lineage: Eukaryota > Viridiplantae > Streptophyta > Magnoliopsida > Lamiales > Lamiaceae > Paraleonurus > Paraleonurus japonicus. The sequence continues at coordinate 32,370,050 of CM061052.1, forward strand.
TTCAGCCCAAAACCTTTTGAAAGTTTCTTGAATAAAAGCATTACTCTAGCCATCTCTTGTAGAGTTCTATTTTTCCTTTCGGCTACACCATTTTGTTGAGGTGTTTTAGGAGAAGAAAACTCTTGAATTATGCCTTTGTTTTCACAAAAATTAGTGAATAAGTTGTTCTCAAACGCCCTACCATGATCAGACCTTATTCTCTTAACCTTAGTGTCAAAAACATTTTTAAAACGCTTGTAAAGAATTTTGAAAACTTCAAAAGCATCTGATTTTTCCTTAAGAAATTCGATCCATGTAAACCTTGAATAATCATCTACTATGACAAAAATATCTTTTACCACCAATGCTTTCAGTCTCCATTGGTCCCATTAAATCCATATGCAAAAGTTCAAAGCAATGTTTCGTAGTACATTGTGTCAACATTTCATGTGACATTTTGACTTGCTTACCACTTTGACATGATCCACATACATTCGACATGCGTATTTGTAACTTAGGCAGACCTTTAACAAAGCATCAAATTTTAACAATTTGATTATGTTTCTAAAATGAGCATGTCCAAGTTTTTGATGCCAAAGAACACTTTCATCGCTTTAAGCATTAAAGCATGCTTGATTTGAATCGATTAAATAGCAATTATCAACCGATCTATTACCAACCATAAGACATTTATCATCACCGTTTAGCACATAGCATGAACTTTTGTCAAACTTCACATGCAAGTCATCATCACATAATTGACTAATACTAATCAAATTTGCAAGTAAACCTTTAACATGTAAGACTTTTGTCAAGTTAGGAAAACCAGGAACATTCAATGTACATATACCAATAATTTTACCTTTTGAACCTCCTCCATATGTAACATTTCCACCATCATATGCCTTATAATCAGTGAGATAACTTTCCTCACCGGTCATGTGTCTAGAACACCCACTATCAAAATACCATAGTCTTGGAACACATGCTTTTAAAGATGTATAGACAACATTACATACAAAGATTTGACTTTTTCACCCAAGTAGATTTTTGAACAGGTTTTTGAAAAGATTTAACTGTTTGTTTCGAATGTTGAGCAGAATGTGGCAATATTTTCAAAGACATTTTAGAAAAAACTTTTTATCCCGCCTCATTCTAAAACAGCTTTGGTCGTTTGTGACCCTCAAGAAAACAATAATGACAAACATCCTTCTTTTCGTAATCATTTTTCAACTTTTCGGTTTCATGAGAAGGTTTTGTAAACACAACAGTTTGTTATTGTTTAAAAGCGAGTGATATTACCATTATAACCTAGACCATGTCTACTTGTACTTCCAATTGTCGCTGCCTCATCAAGTTTAGTGAACTTTCCGAATATCTTTTGAAATTCAAAGGTCGCTCCTTTGAGCCGTTCTTTGAGGTTGCATAACTCCAGATCTTTCCTTGTTAGTATGACCTCAAGCTTTATCACCAAATCCTTTTGATATGACTCTTCAATAGTCATGTCCTTTAAGGCTTTCTCGAGTGGATTCCAACTCCTTTTCAAGCTTTAGATAACTGGACTTACAATCTTTGCAAACAATATTAGAAGTACTCGCTTCATCTACACAAGAACTTGAGAAACAATTAAATTACTGAACCTCCAATGTTTCTTCAAATGTTGGCACATTTGACTCAACATCATAATCATCCAAGAAATCATCAAGAGTATCATCATACAAAATTCTTGCAGAAAAAGCAAACTCCTCATTTTTATCGTAATCTTCTTCACAATCGACTCATCACTTAAGGCGGCATTGAAATTTACCCTCTTTCTCAAAAGAGTGTTGGCACATTCATTAGCATAATGACCAAAACCAGAACATGCATCACATTTAACATTTTTCCTATATTGGATCATATTTGATCTTGTTACCTCTATCAAATTGCCTAGGTTGATTAACATTCCGATTTCTATCGTGCAATTGGCGTGAACTACCAGTCTGTTCTCTCTCTTGATTCTTAACTTGCAAATTATTTCTAAGTCTATTTGCTCTCTTTTTCAAAAATGCATTGAATCGCTTAGTTAAGAAAGCAATGTTTTCAAGATTGTCGGCACAATCGTCACCAACATCTTCATCAATCTATTTCAAGAATAAACGGTTGTTTATCAACACATGAAGAAGTCTCTCCTTTGAAAATGTAAATTTTCCTTTCGGATTTCTCACTATCTTTTTGGGAAAAATTCATTTCATACGTTTTCAAAATACTTACCAACTCATTTTGAGTAATAGCATCGATATCTTTAGCTTCCTCAATAGCACATATCTTAGCATTAAAACGTTTAGGAACAGCTTCTTAAGATTTTATGTACTAACCTTGTATTGGATATAGCTTCACCAAGTGCTTGAGATTCATTGGAAATCTCAGTGATTCGCTCATTGTAGGATGATATGGTCTCATCTTCCTTCATCCTTAGATTTTCGAACTTGGTTCCAAGCATCCTCAACTTCGTCCCTTCTTACACTCTCGTATCCTTCACAATGTTCTTGTAATCTCTCCCATGCATCTTTGCAGATACACAATTAGAAATTATTTTGAACATGGATACATCCGTAGAGGTAAATAAGGCATTGAGTGCCTTCGAATTGAAGCTGGCCGTTGTCACCTCATCATTTGTCCATTCTAACTCCTTTTGATTTGAGCTTGATTGTCATCACTTTGGAACAATCGGTGGAGTCCATCCGCATAATATACTCCTCCATGCACGTTCATCAATGGACTTGATGTACATACGCATCTTAGGCTTCCAAATTGCATAATTTGTACCATCTAGAATGGGTGGCCTAATTGGAGCCGTCATAGGATAATCCATTGCAATAAATCACACCAAACACAGGATCTAAACTTAGGATAACAAGTTTTATGGCTCACAGTGCCACTTGAAGGTGTGCGTACATGTTTTGCATAATGTTGTCATGAATGTTGGCACATTCGAAGAGCAACACATAAAATAAATAATCGAAATGTACAAATGCGGAAGTCTTAAACACGTAATGGATATCAAAATTTTCGTATAGACTATAAATAAGTCTATACCGCCAAACGGCGTATTATCACTAATAATCGTTAAGTGATACAATCGGTGAAAACATAAGCTATACCGTGAATGGATCTACGTATATAGTGACTAGATAATATTCAATCTAACCTATGACTAATACAAATAATGACCCAATGTTGAGTGAAATGTTGGAACATTCACCAACGGAAGTATCGAGTATGAAACGAACAATAAACTCTATAATCTATGCCAATAGACTATGCTAGATTGTGTTTCCCTCAACTTCGAAGTTTTAATCTTCATAAGCAGCGTGTATTTATAGAATTCTCGACACTCTTAGTGCTTGAAGATAACTTCCACATCTCCCTTGAAAATAGGTAACTTCTATGTAACTTCCCCATGATCTTTATAACTTCTCTTGCTTGCCTCTTTCAACCGCATGACTTCGGTAATCGCCGTAAGTCTTCAATCTTGAAAGAACAAGTCAATGAACAAGACAAAACATGGGTTAAGGGTTAGTGAAAAAGGAATGGGCGAATTCGATGTTGTGACCAGAATGTTGGCACATTCGAGTAACACTCGTCATAACATCAACACGCCCTTTCCAATAAGGACAATATCTCCCTGGATTCTCCGTCGGTGGTGGTGTCAAGTCGACATACATCTCAGACTTCACCTTCTTAGCATAGGTTTCATTATGCACATCCACCATGGTTGATGTTACTCCTCTTGCTGTAATTGCTCATATACGTATTCGAAGGATTTAGGAAAATATGCAGAGAGTTTTGAGATTTTCTGAAAGTGAAAAAAATGATTTTGGAGAAGAAGATGTATTTATAGGGAATAGATTGGAAAGAGAAACCGCCATTTTTGAAAACTTGAATTAATCTTAGCCATTTATTCAAAAAGTTTTTATGAGTATTAATCAACGGTTAAAAACTAAGATAAGCGATTAGGATTCAGCGCGTGGATGTTAATCGCCTTTGGAATGCGTAAATAGTTACTTTATAGATCTGTTGATTTGATAGATGTAGGTTACTTTATGCAGAGAAGTAAGTATACCCGACGTCACCTAGGGTTACTTTACTTCGCCTAAGGGTTTGCAAATCGGATGAGTTTGAAAACAGACTAGTTTTAAAAACATGTGGGTTTGGAAAGTCATTCGATAAAGTAACTCGTCTCAATTTGAAAATCAACACTTAGATGAAACTTTTTAGCAAATTTAAAAGAGTTAAAACAGACTAGGACTTAATTTAAATTAGATAGGATGTAAATAGTCATCTGCTTTCTTTAGGAGATCGGTGACTATTGTGTCCTTGTGCGATTTACTCAATGTCGACAAGTAATTATCAATTCGTATAAGGTCAATATGACTAATCCTTGATTCTTGATTCCTAAAAGGAGATCAATGATATCAGCTACTGATTGTCCTTTGACACATATCTAGTCGATAATTCTTTACTGGACATTAATTTAAAGAAAAGAAAAGATAAGAAATAAGGAAACAGATGCACACAAATTAGAAACCAGCTAAAGATGCATCAAGTAATCCTAATTCTAAGCACATTTCTTTAAACCTAGATTCAGCTAATGGTTTTGTAAGAATGTCACTCTTTGTGATTCAGTGGCAATTTTCTCAATCCTAATGTCATTCTTCTCAACATGATCCCTAATGAAATGATGCCTAATATCTATATGCTTACATCTAAAATGTAGAACAGATTGTAAGTCATTGCTATTGCACTATTACTATCACAAGAAATAGGAACAAATGGATGTTTGAATATTGTAATCTCTAAGCTATTGACTAATCCAGAGAAGTTGAGAGCAACAACTTCCACCGCCATGTATTCACTTTCTTGTAGAGGTGGCAACAGATGTCCTGCTTCTTGGATAACCAAGAAATTAATTTGTTGCCTAAAAATTGACAAGTTCCAGTGGATTTTCTATCAATCTTACATCCTCCAAAGTCCAATCAATAACCTGTCACCAAAGTTGTCATCACCGGGTACCATAACCCTACTTGCAAGGTTCCTTTGAGATATCTAAGAATTTTCTTAGCCGTCTCCAGATGAGTTTTCTTGGGATTAGACTGGAATCTTGCACATACCCCTACCGCAAAGGATATGTCCGGTCTACTTGCGGTGAGATAAAGAAGAGATCCAATCAGTCCACGATACTCCGTTGCATCGGTGGGTATTCCTGCTCATCCGAATCCATTGAGAAGTTAGTTGCCATAGGTATTTTAACTTTTCTCGCTAGTTGTCATTCCAAATTTCTCAATCAGATCCTTAGCATACTTAGACTGATGTATAAATATACCCTTACTCATCCGTTTAATCTGTAAGCCTAGAAAGTATGTTAATTCTCCCATCATTGACATTTCAAACCTGTTTTTCATGAGAATGCTAAACTCTTCACATAAATTGTATTAGGTGAACCAAAGATTATGTCATCTACATAAATTTGAACTAGTAAGATATTGCCATCTACTTCCTTTCTAAACAAAGTTCTATCAATCTTGCCTTTAGAAAAACCATTTGATGTCAAGAAATCGAGATAAGGTATCATACCGAGCTGCGGGAGCTTGTTTGAGTCCATATAGAGCTTTGTTGAGTTTATAGACCTTGTTATTGATCTTAAACCCGTGAGGCTGCTCTACATAGACCTCCTCAAGTAACACACCATTAAGAAAGCAGACTTAACATCCATTTGAAAGACTTTGAAAGATTTATATGCAGCAAATGCCAAGAACAACCTTATTGCCTCTAATCTGCAACTGGAGCATAGGTTTCATCATAGTTTATTCCCTCGCATCGTGAGTAACCTTGTGCAACCAGTCTTGCCTTATTTCGAACAATAATATTGTTCTCATCTGCTTTTATTTTTAAACACTCATTTGGTGCCTATAATCTTTACTGTGTAAAGGTCTTTCCACTAGATCCCATACATTTTGTCTTTCAAACTCGATGCGCTTCTTTCGCATGGTCATTATCGATTTGGGTCTTATAGGGCTTCCTCAATAGACTTGGGTTCAAGAAGCGACACATAACAACCGAAAAGACTTTGCAGTCTAGCATCATTCGTGTCTCCGCACACTACTAGATGGGTCTCCTATAATCGATCGGATGGATGATAGCTTCTCATCCTTTTGCCTATATGAGGAGAAGGATCCTCATCTTGAGTTTCAAAGAGGCAACTCCTCCGACTCTACTTTTGACGTTCCCTTCATGGTGACCCGCTAATCGGCTAATGTCAAGGGTGTCTATTCTCGATGGAGTCGATCGAAGTTGTCTTCGATTATCGATGGGGATTCTTCTTCATCCGATTCTCGAATCAAGACTAGGTAGATAGACAATTCTATGTTTAGTCTTGGACTTCAATTTTATCTAGACTTTCGTAAATTTGATTCACTTTATCCGAACAGAATACAACTCATCAAAAACAACATGAGGGGTTTCCTCCACACAAAGGGTTGTCTTGTTAAAAACTCTAAATGCCTTTGAAGTATTGGAATATCCCAAGAATATTCCATCACCGCTTTAGCATCAAAAGTTCTTAACTTAGATTTCTCATTGTTATGGATGAAACACTTACAACCAAAAGCTTTGAAGTATGAGATCCTTGGAATCTTACCCTTCCAAATCTCATAAGGAGTTTTACCCTTGTCTTTGACAATTGACAATCTTTTCACAAGTATTTCAAGAGAGTTCTCAAAAAGTTCTAAGTGTTGTTAGAACACTTTTCTTGTAATCTTCAAAATCCGATATATTCACCGTAATAGTTAGATTTTAGAGAAGGATTTAGGAGATTGAAGATTTGAAGATGTGTACAAGTTGTAAGTCTGTAAGTTGAAAGTAAGAAAGTAAGTAGTAGCAGAGTCCCTTCTTGAGATTGAAGAAGGAGAGTGGATGTAGGATTATTAAAATCCGAACCACTATAAATCCTGTGTTATTTCTTGCTTTCTTTAATTTCATTCAAATTACAATATTGTTAATTCAAGATTAAAGTTCAGAATCTTAACTAAAATCTGAATATCAACCTTGCTTTTGATCTTGTTAAAAGTTGAGTTATCAATTATATTCCATTGTGTTTAATCGATATTTTGAATTAATTTTGAAAGATTTGAAAAATCTACAAAATCTATTCAAACCCCCTTTCTAGATTTTGTTCTAGGAAGCCAACTCAAGGTTATTAATCAACTCAACATTCCGGGACCAACAAGTGGTATTAGAGCGGTGTTAAGTCAGTTTCGATATTGATTTTAGGTCTTGAACAAGATTGAAATTATCTTGATTTTCTTCATTTTCTTCCTTTACTAACAGTGCTAATAATAAGTTTTTGTGGAGTATTTTGTTCTTTGTTTCATCATGTCATCGGGAAAAATAAAAAGTCTAGGAATCTTCCTGAATTTTCTATTGAAGAATATGATTACTGGAAATTTAGGATGGAAAATCATCTAAAGGCCATTCATGATAGGATGGAAGAGGTCCTTGAGGAAGGTCCTATAAAGTTTTATCATGGAGGCACCAAAGACCGGAGCTGAGTCAATTTGAATCAAGAACTAGACAAGAAAAGAAAAGTTCTGAATTGACAAATGATAAAAGAAAGGTCCACAATCTTGACCAAGTAGCTCGAACTGAAATCATCGAGACTCTAAGTAAGGATTGGATAGAAAAAGTTAAAAGATGCAAAACAGCCAAAGAGATGTGGCAAACTCTAGCCAATGTTTGTGAAGGATCTGATCAAGTCAAGGAAAACAAGCTACGATCGAGTCTTGCATACATTTGAAACATTCAAAATGAAAGAAAATGAGTCCGTGGATCAGTTTGATGTAAGGTTGACCAATCTTCTCAACAAAACAAATGACCTTGGAAAGAATTATTCAGAGAAAGAGATTAATAACAAGATTCTAAGATCATTAACCAAGAGATGGAGGGAAAAATCCAATATCCTTAAAGCAACTCAAGATTTATCCTCTATTACTCACCATACTTTATTTTCTCATATTAAAGCTTTAGAGTATGATATCCAGATAGAAGATGAGGAAGATGAGATGGAATCAAGTACCTCATCCAAGTCTGTTGCTTTTGTCAAGTAAAGAAGACAAGATGTCAACAGTCTAGAGGAGAGCGATCTATCTGCGAAAGAGCAGATGGCTTTACTTACAAAAAGGTATGATAAATTGAGAATGAAGTATAAGAGAAATAAATTGAGATTTGCAGTAAGGATAGACAAAGATCCAAATCGAGATAGGAAGGTGGATAAATCTTCGAGATGATGACAAAAACAAGAGTCGAGACAAGAAGATACGAGAATACCTGCCGGAAGAAATCCTTCCAGGTCCCCGAGATCGAGACGGGAGTGACATTTGCTATACATGCAACAAGCCAGGACATTTCATTATGACTGTCCTCAATCGACTCCTAAAGAAAGGGAAGAAAAGAGGAAGAAAAGAGACAGGAGATTTGCAGATCAAAGAGCTTTATTGGCTGAAGAAAAAGAGCCAAAGAAATCATCATCATCCTCATCATCCTCATCTGATTTCGGATCGATGATGAGATCTGTCTCATGGCTAATGAGGTAATCTATTATTCATCATCGAGATAATGATTCTTGTCGATCTGCATCGATCATGACCAAACTGTTATTCATGAGTTATTGAGAGATTTAAAGACATCTTTAGCTGCTTATAAACAACTAGAGACAGAGATTTTTTTTTAAAGGATCGATTCAAATTCTAAATAAAGGCAAGCGAGTGATGAATCGCTCAGAGACTCGAGGAAACATTCAAGGGAATGTTTTCTTAGCATCAAGCTAGTACATCACCACTTACTGAAAGGTTAGAAAATGAATTAAAAATTTTAAAAGACAAATTTGAAGTAGTCTCTTTGAAAATGAATTAATTAAGAAAGACAATGAGAAGCTTGTCTTCAAAATTAGTCAGCTTAATAATTCACAATCAGTAATAGATCATATTTTTAATATTTCTCAAAATCTCATGACAAGACAGGTCTTGGTTATGATAAGAATAATAAATCGGATGTCCAAAACCTAGAAAATTTGTGAAAGCATCTCTGTTCAATCAAAGGATATTAAAATTGGTCCATGGAAACTAACTAGTCGGATAAGGACTACATCTTCCATCTGAAACCAAGAATTCAATTTGAAAACTCCCTATCGGACTAGAAAGAATCCAAGAACCAAAATAAGAAGATATTCTTATTATAATTCTTTTGATGGAAGGAGCAAATGCTATCCTACATTTCCTAGGTTTAGGAAAATTACTCAATCTGAATACAACAAGTTATCATTCAAAATGATATAATTGTAGATGATTTGGTAGAAAACTTGAGTCCGATTTGTTGTTCAAGATGAGATGTTTATTTGGATATCTAAAGTGATTCTTGACCCAAAAGGACCCAAGATCACTAGGGTACCTCAAAACTAACTGCTTTACAGGATTCACAGGATCATCACTCAAGGAAGAGATCTTAGCTTCAATATGGTACATTGATAGTGGGTGTTCACAACATATGACCCATAACAAGAAGTGTTATCAAATTTTCAAAGCATTGATGGTCCAAGAGTTTTATTTTGTGATAATAATTGTGGTCGGACTAAAGGTGTAGGTACTGATTATCAAGGATATTCGGGTATCGAGGTATATTTTGTTGAAGGTTTGAAACATAATCATTGTCTATTTCCCAGCTTTGTGATAAAGGTTTTCTTGTCAAATTCTCAAGGGATAAATGTGATATTTTAGATAATTCCTCGAGATAAGGCATTAAGCGGCTTGAGACATGGTAATGTCTATGTGGCCAACTTTAATAGTTGTCCCAAAGATACTGTCTCGATAGCTAAGGGTGGAGAAGATCTCACTGGCTATGGCACAAAAGGCTTAGTCATCCGAATTTCAAGACCCTTAGTAAGCTCGCTAAGAAGAATCTTGTCAAAGGATTACCTGAAAAACTTTTATCCACTGATCTTAAATGTGATGCTTGTAAAAAGGTAAATAGCCTAGACACTCATTTAAGAGTATTAACTCCTCTTCATCCGAAAGAGTGTTGCAACTCCTTCATCCGGATCTGTTTGGACCGCTTTCACCTCTCGATTTCGGTGGAAGGAAATATACTCTTGTTGTAGTAGATGACTTTTCTAGATACACTTGGGTTATATTTCTTTTCAAGAAAAATGAGACTATGAACAAGATTCCCGATTTATTGAGATTCGTAATGAAAAGGGTGTTAATATTATTAAAATAAGGAGTGATAAGGGCACGAATTTTTGAATTCTTGTTTATCTAATTTTTCAATGAGTGTGGAATTATTCATGAGACATCTTCAGCAAGAACTCCTCAACAAAATGGAGTGGTTGAATGAAGGAATAGAACTTTGAAGGAAGCGGCCGGGAGCATGTTGGTGAGTATAATACCCCTCATAGGTTCTGGGTGAAGCCATCAACACACTTGCTATACCCAACAAGTGCTCAATTGTCAAAGACAAGGGTAAAACTCCTTATGAGATTTGGAAGGGTAAGATTCCAAGGATCTCATACTTCAAAGCTTTTGGTTGTAAGTGTTTCATCCATAACAATGGGAAATCTAAGTTAAGAACTTTTGATGCTAAAGCGGTGATGGAATATTCTTGGGATATTCCAATACTTCAAAGGCATTTAGAGTTTTTAACAAGACAACCCTTTGTGTGGAGGAAACCCCTCATGTTGTTTTTGATGAGTTGTATTCTGTTCGGATAAAGTGAATCAAATTTACGAAAGTCTAGATAAAATTGAACTGTCCAAGACGAAACATAGAATTGTCTATCTACCTAGTCTTGATTCGAATCGGATGAAGAAGAATCCCCATCCGATAATCGGAAGACAACTTCGATCGGACTCCATCAGTAATGCAGACACCCTTGACATCGGTGATCGGCAGGGGTCGGTGATGAAGGAACGTCGGTGAAGGTAGAGTCGGAGGAGTTGCCATCAAACTCAAGATGAGGATCCTTCTCCTCATATAGGCAAAAGGATGAGAAGCTATCATCCATCCGATCAGATTATAGGAGACCCATCTAGTAGTGTGCGGACACGAATGATGCTAGACTACGAAAGTCTTTTCGGTTGTTATGTGTCGCTTCTTGAGCCCAAGTCTATTGAGGAAGCCCTATCGAGATCCAAATTAGATACTTGACCATGCAGGAAGAAGCGCATCGAGTTTGAAAGACAAAATGTATGGGATCTAGTGGAAAAACCGTTACACGAGAAGATTATAGGCACCAAATGGGTGTTTAAAAATAAAAGCAGATGAGAACAATATTATTGTTCGAAATAAGGCAAGACTTGTTGCACAAGGTTACTCACGGTACCGAGGGAATAGACTATGATGAAACCTATGCTCCGATTGCTGATTAGAGGCAATAAGGTTGTTCTTGGCATTTGCTGCATATAAATCTTTCAAAGTCTTTCAAATGGATGTTAAGTCTGCTTTTCTTAATGGTGTGTTACTTGAGGAGGTCTATGTAGAGCAGCCTCCGGGTTTAAGATCAATAACAAGGTCTATAAACTCAACAAAGCTCTATATGGATGAAACAAGCTCCCGCAGCACAGTATGATACCTTATCGATTTCTTGCCATCAAATGGTTTTTCTAAAGGCAAGATTGATAGAACTTTGTTTAGAAAGGAAGTAGATGGCAACATTTTACTAGTTCAAATTTATGTAGATGACATAATTTTTGGTTCACCTAATACGAAATTATGTGAAGAGTTTAGCATTCTCATGAAAAACAGGTTTGAAATGTCAATGATGGGAGAATTAACATACTTTCTAGGCTTACAGATTAAACAGGATGAGTAAGGGTGTATTTATACATCGATCTAAGTATGCTAAGGATCTTATTGAGAAATTTGGAATGACAACTAGCAGAGAAGTTAAAATACCTATGGCAACTAACTTCTCAATGGATTCAGATGAGCGGGGAATACCCACCGATGCAACGGAGTATCGTGGGCTGATTGGATCTCTTCTTTATCTCACTGCAAGTAGACTAGACATATCCTTTGCGGTAGGGGTATGTGCAAGATTCCAGTCTAATCCCAAGAAAACTCATCTGGAGACGGCTAAGAAAATTCTTAGATATCTCAAAGGAACCTTGCAAGTAGGGTTATGGTACCCGGTGATGACAACTTTGAGTGACAGGTTATTGATTCAGGACTTTGGAGGATGTAAGATTGATAGAAAATCCACTTGGAACTTGTCAATTCTTAGGCAACAAATTAATTTCTTGGTTATCTAAGAAACAGGACATCTGTTGCCACCTCCACGAAAGTGAATACATGGCGGTGGAAGTTGTTGCTCTCAACTCCTCTGGATTAGTCAACAGCTTAGAGATTATAATATTCAAACATCAATTGTTCCTATTTAATGTGATAGTAATAGTGCAATAGCAATGACTTACAATCCTGTTCTACATTCTAGATGTAAGCATATAGATATTAGGCTTCATTTCATTAGGGATCATGTTGAGAAGAATGACATTAGGATTGAGAAAATTGCCACCGAATCACAAAGAGCCGACATTCTTACAAAACCATTAGTGAATCTAGGTTTAAAGAAATGTGCTTAGTGTTGGGTCCCTTTAGAACGAGTGTAAACACAAATTCAAGATACCCTCTAGTGATAATCTAGAAGGGGGATGAATAGATTATCAAAAACTTTTGCAAGCTTAGATGATCTATCAATCTTCCAAAATCAAATTTACAATGAAACAAATTTTTGTTTATACTCAATTCAATTAGAATCTAAAGCTTTGTCGGATATCGAATTTGCGATCAAGAAACAATTAATGAAAACAAGTAAAGAACTAAAAGTAAACAACACTGATTTATAGTGGTTCGGATCAAACGATCCTGCATCCACTCTCCTTCTTCAAACTCGAAGAAGGGACTCTTCTTACTTCCTTCCCGCTTGCTTACTTTCTTACTTTCTTCCTTTACAATGTTCTTCTTGACCTTACAATGATGATACTATCTCTAATTGGCTTTTTGAAGATGTACAAAGAAAATGGTGTTCTATAAACACTAGAAAATGAATGAACACTTTAAGTGTTCGTGTGTATACAAATGATATTGAAAGAAACTTTGAATTCACATGATTTTTCAAATGCTAAGTTTCGAATTGCGAAATTTCTCTCTTGTATATAAAATTCTGAATCTCCGATCCTATTTATAGATCTTCTATAGATGACGGTTATAACTTCCTTGTTCTTGTTTGTTGATGGTTGTAATCGATTAACTATTTCTTGAAAGCTGCTTCTTGTTTGGTTGTAAGCGATACTTGAATTTGACTAACTTTTCTAGCTTGTCCGATTCTTCACCACTGTCGACTCTTCACCTTGTCGATTTTCTACTCTGTCGATTCTTCACCTTGTCTTGAATCTCTATACCGATCTTCTACCTCGTCTGGTTCTATCATCAAATGCATTTCTCGTTCTTGTCTCTATCTCGACTTTTTTTGAATCATCCCTATCTTATTTTTCTATACTTAGTCTATATAGAGTTTTTATTACATCGGTGACTATACAATGTCTTGGTGGTCATCTTAATTTACACTTTAACTCAACAAAACTAAGTACATTTTATCCCAACAATTTCCCCTTTTTGATGATGTTAAAACATGGCTCAAGAAAAGAAAAATGTTAGTAATCTCAAAAATACGGAAATACACTTAAGACACTTAGCGATTTATTAAAGCACATAGTTTTATTAACAGATGATGATAAGATTATGAAGTAGATAATCAGTGGTAATACTTATGAATCATATACTCAGAGTACTTTATTTATAAAACCAATTGATCAGCTTATTCAAAGAGCTTTGTTCAATCAGCTTATGAGTAATAAATCAGATGATTAAAAAAATTTTAGTTTATTTTATTTAGTTAGATTAATTATGAAAGAGTCTTAGTCAAATTATGTTATAAGAAATGATTAGTTACTCGGATAGGTTTCAAGAAAATTTAAAGACACACCAACATTATGAGAGTAGATCAAAAGATTTATTCACGAGAATTTCATCTTCTCACTTCTTGCAAATTCGGATAAGATCTAGATAAGATAAGGAAAGAAAAGATTTAGTCATACCATCTATTCTCTTACGGAACCTTGAGCGATCAAAACTAGCTTCTTTAAAGAGATTGTTTCACCTCCCTCTGCAAGATCGGTGTGGCTTCGGCTTTGATGATAAGCCGCTTGATTTTTTCTAGATCCGGATGACCATCGGTGTTAGAGGGGGTTCCATCTGAGAGTAAGCTAGTGCGACTACATCGAGTTGAATTACTGTGTGAGCAATGTTGATTAGGTATTGATACATCCGAGGGTCCTTTTCTTCCAGCCCGATTGTGAAACGCTTCATTCTCATCGAGTCCCCATTTGATGGCTTTGCAAACATGGAACCGAAAGATCCAGTCTACTTCATATGGCCTCCACTTTGCCTCGATCCGCCATTAGTAAAACTTCCTTGGGGACGACCTCACTTCGATGAAATGGCCTTAGAACTTCTTCCCCTTGCTCATCTGTTATCTTCGAACCCATCTTCTCGGTGAGCGGTCATAGTATTTTCCTGCAGCCTTCTCTGCTCTCTCCTCTTCTTTGCATCCCTTCGCTTATATTTCTCTTTCTCCTCTCTCTTCCTTTTCTTGATCTTCTCTTCTTCATCTATCTCGGCTTGAGTTTTCTTAGGAATTTGAGCTGTTTGAGCTATTCTAGATGATCCGGAAGGAGAGGTGATTTGAGCAGGATCTTGCACGGGGATTTTCTCGTACTAGGTTCAACTCTTGTCTTCTTCAAGACTTTCCCTGTCTTGTCCTCATCTTCTTTCCTCCTTTCCTCTTCTCGCTTTCAGCAGCCTCTTCGTATAACTCTTCCAACTTCATGTTTAGGGCAATGATCTTGTCATCTTGCTCGTCTATTCTTTTCTTGAGCACACTATCTTCCTTTTTAGCATCAGCAAATCGGGTATTGCAGATAGTGGCTACTTGTTCAATTTGACCTACGAGTTCTTCTCGCATATGCCCTATCTTTTGATCAAGCTGGTCATATCTCTTCTTTTGTCCGACCTCGGCTCGTTTGAACTCATCGTCCATGAATTTCTTAATGCTCGTAAATCCGCCTATCCTTCTCCATCGCCAATTGCATTTTAGGACTTGATGAAATGATGCCTCCTTAGCTTTCCAGGCTTCTCTTACTTGCTCCTCAACTGAATCTTTGATTTCGATATAGGCGTAACGAACGTCTTGTTTGACCCATTCATCTCGAGAGTTCATCTCCTTAGCAATCGCTGCCTTAATCGCAGCCATCTCTGTTCTCATGTCTCGATCGTAGAAAAATATAGATCAATCTTGGTTTTTCTTGAATTGCAGCTTCTATATTTTCCTTGATTGAAGACGTTATCATCTACGGAACACGCCGTAGAGCATTCAGACTAGCTCTTTTGATGTTCAACACCTCCTCCTTCACAGATGTTGAAATCGGATACATACACGAAGCCGAGGATCCAGCCACATCTTGAGATGGAGAAAGTTGAGTTAGATCCACCATTTGTACCTCGGATAACCGCTCTGTTTGTGCCTCCCAGTGTATCCAACTCACTGGCTCATCGGCAGCTCCATCGGGTGTCATCTCGGGCTCATTTTCGGTGCCGTCTCGCCAAAACTTGCTCGGTTTCCATTCCTTCTCCAGCCAACTCCGGCTCAACTTGCCTTTCTTCTTCTCGCCTTTTTCTCGGGCTTCCTCGGTAGTTGGCATGTCTACGAAATATACCCCGTGAAGGATATAATCGAAGAACATGCTCTCGGTTAGAATATTCGTAAAGGATTTGAGCTTGGCTCTTTTCGGCACTTCTTTCTCCCATATCGACAAAGTTATTCCCACCAACCTCGGCTATGAGGATAACTGTCTCCTCAAATTCTCCTCGTCCTTAACCTCCATAGAAGCCATACATCCACTAGCTCTTCCAAAAGCTTGGGTTCATTTTGAAGGTTATGTTCTTTGTGGAGTATGAACTTCTTCCCTATAACTCTCAAGGACTCTTCTCGTTGGTCCCATGACTCAGGATGGGTTTGGAAGTAAGGAGTAGAGATGAGGTTCTGTTTGGGATGAGGAAAGAAAAGAAAATGGGTCGAGATGAGGGTTGGGATTGGGTTGGACTTTTGGAAGTAGACCGATTTAGAGGCTCGAGGCGGCGGCCTTGTCTGCCCCTTCATCGCCGGGGTGAGATGATGTGGGTTGGGTGTCATCTACCTCGGATGAGGAAGACGATGATGTGGTGGATTGGGATTGCTCGGCTTCTTCAGCCTCGTCTCCGATGAGACTTCAACCGTCTCCTCCGCCCGACTTCCCAGCCGCGACACTTCCCCCTTGGGAAGGCTGTCATCTCCTCCTCTTCTTCCTCCTCAACCTCGGCCTCGGTTTCTTCCTCCTCGGTTGAGGGTTCATCAGCTAATCTTGTCTCCATTTTTCTTTCCCTTGGCCTTAGAAGCCTTCTTTTTAGGTGATGGAGGTGGGGTGTCTCCTTCTCGAGTCTGTATTTCCAAAGGGTTTCTCATCCTTGATGAGCGGACCATACGCTTTGTGAACTTTTTCACCCCTGTCGCGATCTAGCTTGTCTGTCCCAATCTTGTGTTCAAGTATGATGGTGATTCTTGCCATCATACTTGTTATCTTGGTCGGCGACCACCTTATCACTCCTTCGACACCTCTTTCTTTACAAACTTCTTCCTTTCCTCCATCATTCGAGAGCACACTGTCTGAGCCCAATTAATATCAGCTCCGTCTATGATGGCTCTCGACGACATATCCTTGGCTTAGTCAATCCGTCGTGACTCGCTGCTCTCCCAGTATATACTTCGCCAAAATGAGCATCAAGTCGATATTTTCTTCTCAACATCCCCTTTTTCAAATTCGCGGTTTTATTTTTCTGGGATCTCCTTGCCATCATTCTAAAACTTTCTAAATACTCCTCTGCTTTATATACAAATGGATTTCCACCGGTGATACTTAGACCAAAAATTTCTCCGATATCAAGAATGGACACATGAATTTTCTTGCTTCTTTCCCAAAGTTCGAATCTTGGTTTCTAAACCGATTAATACGTAACTTTGGCTGCAGTCAAGAATTCCGCAGCAAGATCATCAAGGGTTTTGGATTTTGAAGGTTTCAGAGAACAAGACGCCTTAAGCCTCTCGATTCTAGTAACTCCAAAATTTCTCTTGTTTCGTGGTCCGTAGAAATTTCCCATTCTACATACATCTCTCGATTTTGTTCGATCCTCGATAGAAGCAAGATCATACTTATACTTGATTCTAGTTTTTGAGGAATCCGCCATTGAAAGCTTGATTTTGAAGGTTTTTAGAGGGAAAATGATTTTTGAGTGAAAACTGAATAGGTAATTATGTGCGTAAGTTATTATGCACACGATCTCCTATTTATATGGAAAGATTTAATAATAAACTAATCGAAACTAATAATGACTGCAAAAGTGTAGATTTTGGCTTTCGTGCCAGCATTTAATGCAATTATGTGAATTTATTTTGAAAAGTGCACGAATAATATTAAATATGTCGCGCGTGAATTGTTAACGATTCATATTTCGTAAAACCGCCTCCAATTTATGCGCGTAAATATCACTCGGCGTATTTCAAAACTTTATTTGATAAAATTTCGGTCCGATAGTAACTTCTCGACAAGAAGTAACTTGATTTGTAAAATCTTTTGCTTAATTGGAGAGATAAACTGAAATATTATCTCTTTGTATTTTTTTAAAAAAATATACCTTTTTAAAAATGAACCCCCTTATTTAAAAAAATTTTTAACACAAATATTAAGAAGAACTTACGAGTGAATTAAATTTTTGAATAAATAACTAATTATGAAATTAAATTCACATATTAATTATGTGATTTAATAAACATAATTTTTAATAAAATATTAAAGAAACTCCTGTTAAATTGACCGTGATCGATTTGAACATTGTCTGCTTTCTTCTTGTAAATTTCAGATTACCAAATTGACTTGAATTTCGAAACCAAATACTTGAGAGAACTTATTAGTATCTTCTAAAGTAATTCAGACAAGGTACTCATACTCATCCTGTCTTGTGATCGATCACCGACTATGATGTATTTGTGCTGATTACTCCATGTTTAGACAAATAAATATCAACTTTGTTTAAATCAATAGATGAATCCTTGATTCTTGATCTCTTAGAAGAAATCAATGATATCAGCTCTATGATTATCCATATGATTTTTAACACGTCGATATTATTTTCCAAACATTATAACATAAGCGAGAGAGACAAAAATAGAATATATGAGATAGGGTTATATATCACTGGATTATATATCACCGAGGTAGCATCTAATAATCCTAATTCTAAAGAAAGATCTTTGAACCTTGTCTCTGCGGAGGTTTTGTTAATAAGTACGCCCTTTGATAATCAGTCGGGATTTTCTCAAGTCCGATATTGCCTTTTTCCACATGATCTCGAATGAAATGATGATTTAATGTCAACATGTTTGCATCTGTATGTAAGGCGGGTTACGAGTAATAGCTATGGCACTATTACTATCACAAAAGATTGGTACATCTTTGGTGATAATGTTATAGTCCCTTAGCTGTTGATCGATCCAGATAAGCTGTGAACAACAACTCCCTTGCCATATACTCGGCTTGGTAGTAGATGTAGCTACAGAGGTTTGTTTCTTAGACAACCATGAAATCAGCTTACTTCCCAGAAATTGGCAAGTTCCAGATGTAGATTTCCTATCTATCTTACACCCACCAAAATCTAAATCGAGTATCTGACAATTCAAAGTTATCGTCACTGATACCACAAATTCCTACATAGATTGTACCTTTCAAATATTTTAGAATCTTCTTTGCAGCTTCAAGATGACTCTTTTTAGGTTTAGCTTGAAAACGTGCACATACACCTTGCAAAAGAAATGTCGAGTCTACTAGCGATTAAGTATAAAAGAGAGCCAATTAAACCTCTATACTGCGTCGATCGGTGTCTTCTCCTTTCTCATCTAGATCCATTGAAAAATTTGTCATCATAGGTATTTTGGCTTCTCGGCTGGTACCTATTCCAAATTTCTCAATAAGATCTTTGGTATATTTTGCTTGACTTATGAAAATTCCTTTCTTTGTCTCGCTTAATTTGAAGTCCAAGAAAGTATGTCATCTCTCCCATCATGGACATTTCGAATCTGTTCTTCATAAGATGACTAAATTCTTCACACAAGATTAGATTAGTTGATCCAAAAATAATATCATCAACATATATTTGAACTAACAGAAGACCTTTATCGATTCTTTCCTAAATAAAGTTCTATCTATTTTACCTTTTACAAAACCATTTTGAATTAAATACTCGAGATAATGTATCATACCATGCTCTAGGGCCTGTTTAAGTCCATATAGAGCTTTCCTTAGCTCTATAGACCTTGTCTCCTTTGACAAAGCACGGAGGTTCTTCTACATAGACTTCTTCGGCTATGACTCCGTTTAGAAATGCAGATTTCACATCCATTTGGAACACAGTAAATCTTTTGTAAGCGGCATAAGCTAAGAACAATCTTATGGCTTCAAGACGAGCAACCGGTGCAAAGGTTTCATCATAATCAATTCCCTCATTGTGAATAACCTTGTGCAACCAATCTAGCCTTATTTCTTACCACAATGTTGTTCTCATCTTTCTTATTTTTGAAAACCCATTTAGTTCCAATAACTTTTTGATGATGAGGTCTTTTAACAAGCTCCCATACATCTTGTCTTTGAAATTGATTTAATTTATCTTGCATTGCATTTATCCAATTGGAGTCGATTAGAGCTTGAGTAATAGTTTTAGGTTCAAGTAAAGATACATAACAACTAAGCAGATGCAGTCTTGGTTTATACGTGTCCTTATGCGGACTCCAGAATCTAAACTTCCGATTATCTGCTCAGCTTTGGATGATAAGTCAATACTCGTTTACCTTTATCTTTTACTTGGATATGAAGTCTTATACGAGACATTTTCATCAATTGATTATGTATTACCTTCGGGAGTATCTTCTAGTCCATCCGGTATTGTAGTTGTTCCGATCGGATGATATGGAAGAACTCTCGGCTTCCTTATCTTTATTCTTGTCCGATGTGTCTTCCTCATCCGATTCGACTCAGTAAGTAGAACTTGACTCGATTTCTTGATGTTTAACTGTTAAAATCTTCAGCTATCTTGGTGACATTATCTGGACTTTCGAGACTTAGAAATTTTGTCAAAAACAACATGTGGTGTTTCTTCCACACATAATGTAATCTTATTAAAAACTCTATATGCTTTGGATACAGATGAGTATCCTAAGAATATCCTCTCGCAATCTTAGCATCAAAAGTTCTTAATTTAGATTTTCCATTATTATGGATAAAACACTTGCAACCAAATATATGAAAATATGAAATTTTTGGTATTCTTCCCTTCCATATTTCATAAGGAGTTTTGCATTTATCTTTCACAATTAAACACCTATTTTGAACAAAACATGCAGATTAATGGCTTCGCCCAAAACCCGTGTGGAGTGTCATACTCGGATAACATAGTCCTTGCAGCCTTCTTTCGTGGTTCTCGTTTCTCCTTTCTACCACTCCATTTCTTTGGGGTGTTCTTGTAGATGATATTTCATGTGCTATACCATTCTCGGACAATAGTTAGTAACAAACGAGTTTAGAAACTCAGTACCTTTATCACTTCTAATCTTGACAATATTTAGTCCTTTTTTATTTTGAATTCTTTTGAGGAATTCTGGAATTTTTATTACTGAGTCTCATTCTTTTTATACAAGAAAATAACCCAAGTGAATCTAGAAAAATCATCTACAATCACTAAAGTATACTTTCTTCCACTAAAACTTAGAGGTGTAAGCTGGACCAAAGAGATCCATGTGTAGAAGTTCCGAGAATCCTTTCGTAAAAGCAGGACCATTTATTGTTTTGAAAGAAGTTTTGGTCTGCTTTTCCTTTTTGACAAGCATCACAAACATGATTTTTCAAAATATTTTATCTGGAAGTCCTTTGACTAAAGATTTTCTTGCTATTTTGTTAAGAGTTTTGAAATTTAAATGACTAAGACGTTTATGCCATAGCCAACTTAAATCTTCCGAACTCTTAGCAATAAGACAAGTATCCTTAGAGCAACTCTTGAAATTTGCAATATAGATATTACCTTGTTTGACTCATTAAGTAAAATATTTTCGTTTAAACCATCCAAAATAAAACATGCATCGTGAGTGAATTTTATACAATATCCTTTATCACAAAATTGAGATACGCATAAAGAAGTTATGTTTCAAACCTTCCACAAAATATACTTTATTAACCTCGGATATCTCCAATCATTAGAGTTCCAACTCCTTTGGTTAGACCAAAATTGTTGTCTCCGAACATTACTCGAGGTCCATCTATCGTCTGATAGTTAGAAAGAAGTCTTTTCTCATGAGTCATATGCTTAGAACATCCATCAAGCCTATATACGGATGACTTCAAGAACCTCTTCTCGTTCATCTATCTCCTTATTCTTCTCGCAATCACAAATTAATTCTTAGGTACCCTTTGTGTATTAGGTCCTTTTCGTCAAGTTGATACTTAGGTATCCAGATAAAAACATCCAAGTTTTTCAGAACCAATGATTGAATTTTGCAACCATATCTATCCCCTAATATTAGACTATCTAGATCAATTTTATTTAATTGATCTCTAGTGATTGTCTTATATCTTGGAAAGAATGGATTCGACTTGCTTCTTCCATCAAAACCATTATACTTTGGAAATAACTTTGATTTAGTCTTTAGATTTCTTTTGCAAACATTTCTCCTCATCTGTATTTTTCTTTTAATATATCGGATGGGGTGATTTGCTCCTTTGATTTCTTTGGACTAAGTTCTGTCTTTTCCATAGTCTTAGTGGCTTTGACAAAAACTCTAGGTTTGATAGGATCATTTTTCGTATTCCTATCAAAACCCAATCCGATCTTATCACTAGGTTTCGAGAAGTATCGAAGATGTTATCAATTGTAGACTCGAGAATTATTAAGATGTCCTAACTTGAGATTTAAATCTCTGTTAGTCTTTTTAAAATTCTCATTCTCCATATTGATATTTGAAAATCTAATTTTTAAAGTACTCAATTCTTTTTCCAACTCATTGGTTTCTCAGACGAGGAACTAGTAGAAATCTTTGATTGACATTCCCCCTTGAATGTACAATCTAGATTCTTCCTTGTCCTGCCTCGATGTTCCTTTGTTAGACTAAGAATTTGATCCTTTAAACTTAAATTTTCGCCTCTATCTGTTTATAAGCGTATAAAGCCGTCTTCGATCTTTTAGAAGTTTGTTAATAAGACATGGATCGGATTGCACAAGTTATCATTATCATTGTCCGAGGATGAGTAATAGTTTACCTCCTTAGCCATTAGGCAAACATCATTGTCTCGACCGAAACTAGATGAGGATGAGGATGATGATGTCTCATGTGTTTCCTCCTTTTTCGCTAAAAGAGCTCGTTGATCTCGCATATCTCCTATCCCGCTTTCTTCCTCTTTTCTTCTCTCTCTCTAGGAGTGAGTTGAGGACAATCATAGCTAAAATGGCCAGGTTTATTGCAGGTATAATGTATATCTCCTCTATCCGATCTCACCTCGTCTCGATTGGTGATTTAAACCTTTTCACCGGATCCTTCTTTTTGTCATTGTCTCGAATACTTCTCTTCCTTGTCTCGATTTATAATTCGACGATTAAACCTATTTCTTTTATTCCTTTTATACTTCATCTTGAGTCTCTCATAACGTCCGATTAATAATACCATTTCCTCCTTTACAGACAAATCCGACGCCTTAGAAATCTTATCACAATCCTCTTGATGAAGAAATGCCACGCTCTTTCTAAGTAGATGATTCTACCTCATCTTCTTCATCTTCAATTTGTATATCATATTCCAATGCTTTGATGAGAAAATAGAGTATGATGTGATATAGATGACAGTGTCTGTGTTGCTTTGAGAATATTTGCTTTTTCCCTCCATCTTTTGCTTAATGATCTCGAGTACCTTATTATTAATCTCTTTCTCAAGATAGGTTTTACCCAAATCAGCACTTTGTTCACTGATTTGTCAATCTCACATCCAATTGATCCACGCTTTCTCCATCTTTCATCTTGAATGTATCAAATGCATGTAAAATCGATTGCAACTTGTTTTTCTTTAACTCCGCTTCCGACCCTTCACAAACATTTGCAAGAGTCTTCCACATATCCTTGGCGCTTTTACATCTCTTTACCTTTTCTATCCAGTCTTTGCTCAATGTCTCTATAATTTTTGTCCTTGCTACCCGATCCAAATTGTGAATCTTCCTTTCGTCATTTGTCAAATCAAGACTTTTCTTTTCTTGTTGACTTCTTGTAGTAGAAGATTCACTCCAAAGACTAACAACTCCATGGTAGAATTTTATTGGACCTTCCTCAAGAACCTCTTCCATACGGTCATGAATGGCCTTTAAATGATTCTCCATTCTGAACTTCCAATAATCATATTCTTCGATAGAAAAATCGGTAAACTCCTGGATTTCTTACTTTTAACAAGACATTGTAATTCAAGATGCTTAAACACAACTTATCAAAAATGTTAGTGACTCAATGATAAGAAATCAGATTTCAATGAAAACTCGGATATTTCAAGACCACAAATCTCTATCGTAATGCCTTAACACTCGCTTCCGATACCACTTATTGGGTCTCTTTAGAACGAGTGTAAACACAAAATCAAGATACCCTCTAGTGATAATCTAGAAGGGGGATGAATAGATTATCAAAAACTTTTGCAAGCTTAGATGATCTATCAATCTTCCAAAATCAAATTTACAATGAAACAAATTTTTGTTTATACTCAATTCAATTAGAATCTAAAGCTTTGTCGGATATCGAATTTGCGATCAAGAAACAATTAATGAAAACAAGTAAAGAACTAAAAGTAAACAACACCAGATTTATAGTGGTTCGGATCAAACGATCCTACATCCACTCTCCTTCTTCAAACTCGAAGAAGGGACTCTTCTTACTTCCTTCCCGCTTGCTTACTTTCTTACTTTCTTCCTTTACAATGTTCTTCTTCACCTTACAATGATGATACTATCTCTAATTGGCTTTTTGAAGATGTACAAAGAAAATGGTGTTCTATAAACACCAGAAAATGAATGAACACTTTAAGTGTTCGTGTGTATACAAATGATATTGAAAGAAACTTTGAATTCATGATTTTTCAAATGCTAAGTTTCGAATTGCGAAATTTCTCTCTTGTATATAAAATTTTGAATCTCCGATCCTATTTATAGATCTTACGAGATGACGGTTATAACTTCCTTGTTCTTGTTTGTTGATGGTTGTAAATCGATTAACTATTTCTTGAAATCGCTTCTTGTTTGGTTGTAATCGATACTTGAATTTGACTAACTTTTCTAGCTTGTCTCGATTCTTCACCCCGTCTCGACTCTTCACCTTGTCTCGATTTTCTACTACTGTCCGATTCTTCACCTTGTCTTGAATCTCTATCCGATCTTCTACATCGCCTCTGCTTTCTCGTTCTTGTCTCTATCCGACTTCTTTTGAATCATCCCTATCTTATTTTTCTATACTTAGTCTATATAGAGTTTTTATTACATCACCGACTATACAATGTCTTCACTGGTCATCTTAATTTACACTTTAACTCATCAAAACTAAGTACATTTTATCCCAACACTTAGAATTAGGATTACTTGATGCACTTTTAGCTGGTTTCTAATTTGTGTGCATCTGCTTTCTTATTTCTTTTCTTTTCTTTTCTTTAAATTAATGTCTAGAAAGAATTATCGACTAGATATGTGTCAAAGGACAATCGTAGCTGATATCATTGATCTCCTTTTAGGAATCAAGAATCAAGGATTAGTCATATTGACCTTATCTGAATTGATAATTACTTGTTCGACATTGAGTAAATCAGACAAGGACACAATAGTCACCGATCTCCTAAAGAAAACAGATGACTATTTACATCCTATCCGATTTACCTTAAGCTTCGATGGTTTCTTTTGAGTATATGTCTTTGCGAGGAACAGTCACGATAATACTGTTTCATCTTTTATTACTCAAACTCCTTTATTCTATTACTTTTGTTTCTTAATAAAATTTTTCTTTTAAAAATGGATGAACAACCTAGTTTTAGAAAATTAAGTCTGAGTCTGCTTTTAACTATTTTTAAATTTGCTAAAAAGTTACATCTAAGTCGTTGATTTTCAAAATCGACGGGTTACTTTATCAGATGACTTTCCAAACCCATCTGCTTTTTAAAACTAGTCTGCTTTTTCAAACTCATCTCGATTTGCAAACCCTTAGCCGAAGTAAGGTAACCCTAGGTTGACGTCGGGTATACTTACTTCTACGCATAAAGTAACCTACATCTCACAAATCAACAGCCTATAAAGTAACTATTTACGCATTCCAAAGGCGATTAACATCCACGCGAATCCTAATCGCTTATCTTAGTTTTTAACCGTTGATTAATACTCGGTAAAAACTTTTTGAATAAATGGCTAAGATTAATTCAAGTTTTCAAAAATGGCGGTTTCTCTTTCCAATCTATTCCCCTATAAATACATCTTCTTCTCCAAAATCATTCTTTTCACTTTCGTAAAATCTCAAAACTCTCTCGCAAATCTTCTCAAACTCTTTCAAAATCAGTATATGAGCACTTCGTGAGAGGAATAACATCAACCATGGTGGATGTGTATAATGAAACCTATGCTAAGAAGGTGAAGTCTCGAGATGTATGTCGACTTCGACACCACCACCGACGGAGAATCCAGGAGATATTGTCCTTATTGGAAAGGGCTGGATTGAGGACTTTTGCTCCAAGAAATCCCCTTCCAATAAGACATTGGATATGAGAGGTTTGGAGTTCTATGTCAATGGGACATATGAACATGGAGTTTTTCGAACCAAGTGTATATGGAGAGGTTTTGACCGTTTCCCGAGCGGAGGTGGCGAGAATTTTTGATACGAGCAGCGAGGGAGTGAACCCTCACCTACAAATCTGATGAATGGGTAGAATCATTTGAGTTGATTGCCCGAAATTCTATGAAGGATCGCCGATCGGAGTTAAAGAAGAAGATGCTCCGACGACGATATCACCTTCTCGATGACCATTGTCACGAAGGTGATCTCGGGAGAACAAAGCTCTCATGATGGGCTGACTGCACTGCATCTGCGTGATGAGAACAATTTTGGATGGAGTACAGGCCAACCGGGCTGGTCTATTATCGGAGAAGCCGGAGACGGAAAGAAAGCGCCCGGAGGTGGTGAATGGGAAATGGCAGTTAAGTCGATCACCAGCCTTTTTAACAAAGTGACTGTGATCATGGAGGACTTGCTGTCAGCCGAGATCAATTGGTCGACGGGGTCCGAGCTTACACGGCGTAAGGGATTCGACCAAAGATGAGCCACTCGGGGCTCCACTGATTCCCGATGAGGGTGGAGCTGAGGTTGGAGCTCAAGCTCCACCAAGAAGAAGCCGAGGAGGAGGAGGAGGAAGATGTGGAGGCAGAGCCGCCACTGTGATCTCGATTGAGGCTGAACAGCCGATGAAGTCAAGGAGAAGGCACCAAGGAGACGGAGGTTGGTGAAAACCTCTCGAGTTGGGAGGATCATCTCGCAGATCACCCGACTCTTCTTCCCGAGGAAGTATCCACGCCGCAAATTGCAGCTCGGGTGGTCCAAATGGAGGAGGTCCAGAAATCGATTAAGGGACCCTCCCCACCCGAAGTCAGTACATTTCTCCCCCTCCCCATCTCCAACCCAAATCGGCAATGAAGAGGTGTCCCAGATCGGCACCTCGAGCCTTTAAACAGCCTACTCCCGAAATTGTCCAAAGTCCAACCTCATCTTCTCTCCCCAAACCCAACTCTCTTCTCCTCCACCATCCCCATCTCATATCCGTCCTTCCTCTCTCGACCAAGATTCTCCCCAACCCCCATCTCCATATCTCCACCAGCCTTACCCACAACTTCTCAACCCCAACTCACTCTACCTCAAACACTCCCATCTCCTCCACCTACCACTTCACAAATCCCACCTTTACCATCATCACCCCCACCGTAAATCCCACCCCCACCATCGACACCCCCACCTCATCTACCCCAGCCGAACCTCATGTGGATACCTCAAATATCTTTGGGGATATTCCCATGAGCTCCCTAGTCCAACTTCTCCCACCACCTCTTCCTCGTCTCGAATCGAGGGAGAGGACAGACAATTCTTGCCATCTCCTCTCGCTTTTGAACAACTCCACAAAGCAAAATCATTTCCCAAGTTCAAGAGGATGATGGAGAAGAAAACACGAAAGGTGATTCGAAAGCAACCACAGATACTATGCTCGCCAACATGCAGATTGGCCGAGGTCAACATGACTGTAAATTTATCAGCCAATCTCAGACCGGCCGTTGGATCTGTGCCGAGTGCGCTTGAGGAGGAGGTCAAGGCACCGAAAGAGAAAATAGCCGCCGACAACGAAATCGTGGTCTCAACACTTACATCCGATCGTAACGATTTCTGCATTTACGCCAGTGCAGCAATAGAGGCCCAACTTCAGCCTCTCAAAGATGAAGTTAAAAGGGGAAGGTGCTGAGAGCAGATTGGAAACCCTCACACTGGTGTCATGTCAATAACTCGACAAGCTTGATACAAAGGCATACACAACCGAGTTGGAGGCAGCCAAGGTGGAAATTAAAATCAAATCAGACGAGTTGGTTGCCTTGCAACCGAGGGTAACCCAGATTGAAGAGGCCATCCGAGAGGATGAGGAGAAGAGAAAGAAGGAGGAAGAAGAGAAGACAGAGAAGCCCCGCTCGCATGAAAGAATCGAGGAACCGGAGCCCAAGGGCAAAGGTAAAGGGAAAGCAAGAAGAAGCAGCAGCTGAGAAGTCTCCGTCACCGAGCGAGATGATCGCCCATCGCCGAGCGCAAGAGAAAGGAACCAGACTTCTCCAACTTATCACCGAGCAGATCGAAGAATCAAGGTCTTGAGAAGGAGATGTTTGAAAAGAGAGAGAAGAAGAGGTCAAGAAGATGGGGAAGGCTGAGCTGAAGTGGGACAGGATACTCGGAAGTGGGTATCCAAAGCCGCAAATGAAGCGGACTTCAGCCTGTCCATCGCACTACAGCCTCCTCCAAAGATGGTATCAGGGAAATACACCGGTGAATATAAAAAGCAAGCCTGGATGCTAAATGGATGTATTATCGGGTACATCTTGAAGGCATCACCATCCGGAGCAGCCAATGAAGACATCACCGGGCATGAATGGATGGAGAAGGAGGACGCAGATCTTTAAGGGAAGTCGCTCGATGAGGCACATAATGTGTTCAATCGCGATCTCGATCGCACCAGCCTATGAGCAGTCACCCCCAAGCTGAAAGAAGATGGTTCTCCCGATCTAGAATGGGTCGTAAGCAGTTGTGGCCAAAGCGAAAGGGAATCCGAGCTCACAGATGAGAATGATTTGAAACAGACTTAGAGCAAGGATTTTCAAAGCAAGCTAAACATTCCGTAGGTCGACCTATGGGAATCTGATAGAACAGATTTTTCTTTCCTTATCTTTTTATTCTCTATCGCTTCTCTTATTTTGTAATCTGTAAATTTACGTGATTGAATATATTCGGACCTATGTGAATTATGTATGAGTTTCTTTGAAATTTTTAAAATTTTGTTTAAAAATAAATCATCTCGAGAAATTTTATATCTCGTTGTTAAAAATTTTTTGTAAAATTTTTCTAAGTATAAATCATCTTAGAAATCTTATATCTCGGTGTTAAAATTTTTTTCTAAGTACTTCTAAAAGAGTCTAAAAGACTTAAATTTTTTTATGCCTTGAATGTGAATGAATCTGTTGAAGTGTGAAAATGTGCTTTATCTATCTCGATTGATTTAACTAAATCTAGTACTAACTTCACTGTGAGTATGTTTCTTTATTATAGGTTTTAACTTCATCAAAAAGGGGGAAATTGTTGGATCAAGAGGTTTTGATGAGTTAAAGAGCAGCTTCAGTGATCACCCAACCTAAAGAACAAAGCAGAGAATAAGTTTAAAAGATAAGCCGATCGGATGGGGTCAAGCACCAACCTAGTCACCGAGGTGCCGATATCATGCTAGTCATCTAAAGACGAGCTTGAACCTAGTCATCTGCAGGAGACAAACATGAAGAGCTCGACGAGGTCAAGATAAGTCGAGTAGAATAAGAAAGGCGAAGTTTTCACCAAGTCACCGCAGATGAGTATGAAGAATCACCTGAGGTCTAGAGCAGCTTTACAAGTTTAAGTTTGTTAAGTAGCTTTCAAGTTTGTTAGAACTAACTAACAAACTAACCTGTCTTTCCACTTATAAATAGGACTAGATTTTATTTTTCAAGACACTTATGCATATTTGATTTTTCACACTATTCACTACTCGATTTCAATCACTATCTTTTCACAAGTATTTCAAGAGAGTTCTCAAAAAGTTCTAAGTGTTGTTAGAACACTTTTCTTGTAATCTTCAAAATCCGATATTCACCGTAATAGTTAGATTTTAGAGAAGGATTTAGGAGATTGAAGATTTGAAGATTTGTACAAGTTGTAAGCTGTAAGTTGAAAGTAAGAAAGTAAGTAGTAGCAGAGTCCCTTCTTCGATTGAAGAAGGAGAGTGGATGTAGGATTATTAAAATCCGAACCACTATAAATCCCGTGTTATTTCTTGCTTTCTTTAATTTCTCGCTCAAATTACAATATTGTTAATTCAAGATTAAAGTTCAGAATCTTAACTAAAATCTGAATATCAACCTTGCTTTTGATCTTGTTAAAAGTTGAGTTATCAATTATATTCCATTGTGTTAAATCTGATATTTTGAATTAATTTTGAAAGATTTGAAAAATCTACAAAATCTATTCAAACCCCCTTTCTAGATTTTGTTCTAGGAAGCCAACTCAAGGTTATTAATCAACTCAACATTCCGGGACCAACACTATCGTACTATCTGCAATCGGTCGATCGGAATCTCTCGTTACAAAAAGGATTTATTACTATTACAAGGAATGTCCGCATTTAATATTCCCACCGTTGGGGGATTTTATTCCTATTGTAGTGCAGATTTGTTGTGCATATAGTCGAGGGTCGTTGTGCTTCCTTGCTCGGTGGTTAATCCCGATCGGCCATTGTTTCGGCCCATGCGTAAATGTCGCCGCCTTTTTTATTCCATACTCGAGGACCTCTCGCTTCCTTTGGATTCTATCCTTGTAAAGCCTGGTCGGTCCATCGGTCTCGCTTTCGCCCCGATCCTGGTCGACCTTTGCCTATTTGGGTTCGGCCTAACCGGGCCTCTCTTGGCTTACCGCTAGGCCGGCCCTAAGTAACTTGGACTTGGGCCCGTACAATATATGATACAATATTTCATACTTAATGACAAATAAAATTTATAATTTTTATAGAATAAAGAAATACAAATTTATCATTAGTAAAATGAATTACTCCGCATAAAATCTAGATGAGAATGTATTACATATTGGGAAAATTGCATTTTTATCCCAAGATAATGAACGGTTTACAAAATGATTCTTTTCTCAACATTTTTGGTCCCGTAGTTTTTTCGATATTTTTGGTTCCAAGAAAACCGTAGTTTTGGTCTCAAGAGAATAATAAAATCGTAATTTAGGTACTATAAAATAATGGTTGGGACTATTTTTATAATATAAAGGACCAAAAAGAATGTGAGATTAAAATTGTCATTGAAAAATTCTCATGGACCAAATATGCAATTGTCCCCTGTACATATTGGGGAAAATTGTAGTTTTGGTCCCATGAGAATTTTCCAACGACAATATTAATTCCACATTCTTTTTGGTCCATTTGCAAAAAGTACCGACCATTATTTTTAGGACCAAAACTACAATTTTCTTAGGACTAAAAATGTCGCAAAAACTATGGGACCAAAAGTATCAAAAAATGACCATTTTGGAGATCACTTATTCTCTTATGACCAAAAATACCTAATAATATTAGTTCTTACATGTAATAGTATTATTTTTTATTATACAAGTAATAATATTAGTAGAATACGGTGCATGCACAAGGTCCTAAAAACTTAACACATTAAAAAGAATTTTAAATTAGTAAAGATCCTTAAAAACCTAGTACATCTAGAATTAAAAATTTAGAGTAAAGGTGCACCGTGCATTCAACTCAAGTGCATTCAACACAAATACAATTTTGTTGGTCCCTAGATTGAGTGAATTGAAAGAGATTAAGCAAATCCTCCTAGAGATCTAGAAGGGGAGTTGAATAGATTATCTAATTTTCTTTCGAAAACTCGATTATCAATTCGAACTTAACTTTTTAAATCAAAATCAGAGTACCCAGCGGAAAAAGTTTATACTCAATCTAATTTGGATCTAAAAGCAATCTAATTAGAACTAAACAAATCAAAAGATAATCGGTAATTAAATGCGTAAAGTAAAGAACACATGATTTATAGTGGTTCGGATCAAAAGTTCCTACATCCACTCTCCTTCTTCAACCTTGAAGAAGGGTCTTTTCCTTCTCACTTACTCGACTTTCTTAATGACGATTTCAGATTAAAAATTGAGACGATCTTCGTCTTCAATCACCTTCTAACTAACAATCTATCTAACAAATCTACGATTACAAAGTGCAGATTGTGGTTTGAAGGAATTACAGAAAGTGTTCTTCAAACACTTAGAAAATATTATCGAAAAACTTTGTAACACTAGTGAGTGCTCTAGATATTGTGAGTTTGAGAATAGAGTGCAAAAGTACTTCTAAGGATTGCTTAGGTCTATTTATAAAGTCAGAAGAGATAGTTTGTTGTAACAAACTCATAACCGCTTAACAAACTTATCTTTAAAACTTTCTTGACTTGATTGATCTTGTCTCGACTCGATTCGGGTGTAAGCCTCGCCTTTCTTATTCTACTCACCGACTTTGACCTTGTCTTGAGCTCTTCATTATCCTCTCAATCAGGATGACTTCTACAAGATCGTCTTCAAATGACCTTCAAGCTTCTTGTCTTCACCGACTTAGTCTACTCTACCTAGTCTCGATCACCTAACTAGAATAATGAACTACTTCAACCGATCTATACAAATCCAAATTGGTCATCCAACTTTACATGAGTTCATCTATTCTTATACATTTTAACTTAATCAAAACTAATCCCGATCTAACAAATCTCTACCAACATATATTACAAATTTTCAAATTCTAAGTGTTAGCGAGAATATTCTAATTTTTTTTTATTTGAGCCTATATAATGCTACAAAATTATTCTATTCAATTTTCTTTCCAAGAACTCAAAGCATTTAAATATTTAAATACTTTTTTAATTAGTAAAATCATAAATTAATGTCGATTAATTTTGAGAACTGAAGTATATATATAATAATATGTAATATATTTTTCTTGATAATTTCAAAATGGTCCTTAATTAATATGGGAGAGAGAAAAAATCATGAGTACAACCTGAAATTTAAGCACAATATCGGGTCAAACACGAAATATTTTTCCAATTAGTATATTTTTGTAAGAATACAAAGGTAAAAAAATATGCTCTAGTCCGTTGTTTTTCCCCAATTCCATCCTCACTCTCGAATAGTAATTAATAGTGAAAAATATATAATAAATGAAATTTTATCAAGGTCTTATGTATTTCACTTAAATGGAGTAATTAATAGTAATTAATAGTGAAAAATTTAGGCAAAGTCTTATGTGTTTCACTTAAACAAGAAGGTTATCGCATATCTCTTTTTAATTTCATCTAATTCTTAATACTTTTAGTCAAATGCCTAATTGATATTTTTTGTTAAAAATATTTGATAATTTAAATGTTATCTTATACACTTTATATTTTAAACTTAAGTCACATCTATTTTTCCAATTTTAAACTGTAATTATTGTTGTTTCTATCTTTTATAATTTTCTCTTGTCTTTTTACAACAAAATTTAATCAATCCATTAATACTCAATTAATTATAAACTCCTAAAATAGTATTTCATCTACTCTAGATACTTAAATCGATTAATAAAATTAATAATTTCAAATTCGAGTTGTCCATAAATATTTATATTCATGAAAGCTACCTAGCTACATATGGGATTTTGCAAAGCCTTACAAACATAAAGTATATTAATTATGGTAGTCAAAATATTGCAACAATTTTTATGGTTAGTTAATTCTTCGAACTTCAAATTTGAATTTGCATCCTCAATTTTTAGTTATTTTTTTAATTTTAAATTGTAATTATTGTTGTTTCTATCCTCTTATAATTTTTTGTCTTATTTTTAACCAAATTTAATTAACTCATTAATATCTTGTTAAGTATAAACTCTAAAAATATTACTCCCTCCCTTTAATAAATTTATTCCCCTTTTTTGGGCACGATATAACGTAGAAATGTGTAGTAGATATGTGGTGTTTATAAAGTAGAGTGAGATAGAGTTATTTCTAAAAATGGAATGAGAATAAATTTTATTGGACCAGGACAAAAAGGAAAGTGTGAATAATTTATTGGACAGATGGAATATTTTTTATGGTCTAAACTTAATTCAGCTTAATAAAATTTCTAAATTTTATAATATGATAAGATAATAAGAATATTTAATAAAATATAACTATATATTTTTTAAATAATTTATGATAAGATTATTATGAACAATTTTCATATAAAACTGGCCAAAATCTATAATATACAACAAGCAAACGTCGTTCTATTTTATTGAGGCTTATCTCACTAAATCAATAAATAATTATGAATATCAACGGGGCAGAGCGACGGAAATGGAGGACAATTCCCTTCCTCTTCTTTCCATACTCGTAGCTACGAATATGAACAGAGCAGAGCACGACCGGAGAAAGACAAATCCACTTCTTTTTCCGTAATGTAAATGGACAAATATTGTCCAAATCCTCCAAAGATTCCCTATTTAAAAAAAATTGATGGCATGAGAGAAGTGTAGACAGAGAGCCGATCGTGACTCTATTTACACGATGGAAGAAGAAATTTTGTTATAGTATTAAATATATATATATTTTATAATTATATATATATATAATTGCATAATATATAACAATTAAACAAATATAATGATTATAATTTTTGGATTGTTATAGAATGGTGGAGCATATGATACCCGTCCGCACCTTGTGGAGAAAATAATCGAGGATTTTCCATCCCCGCCGCGTCCATCCCGTCGGGGACGGAGATCATGTCTCATTACCAAGCGTGTG
This sequence comes from Paraleonurus japonicus, assembly GCA_030762865.1. NCBI lineage: Eukaryota > Viridiplantae > Streptophyta > Magnoliopsida > Lamiales > Lamiaceae > Paraleonurus > Paraleonurus japonicus. The sequence goes on from CM061052.1 coordinate 32,404,455, forward strand.
GATAACTAAGAATTCAAGAAAACAGGATAGTAAAATAATTGCATGCATTAATTGGCTTGCCCAACTTGAGACCAAGAGTTCTATAAATTGTCAAGGAAACCAATTGAATTAGAGAAAAATAATACAACAAAGAGAATTGGAGTTTGGATTAGCCTCTTGAGCTAAAATTTTATGTTTTTTTCTTTTCACAAGACAATTGTAAATGCATAAGTCCAACCTTCAATACGAAATATGAAAAATAAACCTAAACTGTGTTCTTGCAGGTTTATTTGTAGTTTTCTTTTTCCTCCTTTGTTTATTTCTTCTTCTATTTTGTTGTTTCTGCTTTTGTTAAGTCATGCGAGTATAATTTTCATAAATAAATTCTTGAGCATTTCATTATTCTCTCAAGTTAACAAAAATAGAGATGGAAAATAGATTTAGAAATGAATATTTAATGAATCACATATAAAATGCAAGGATTTGAGCATTTTTTTTTGTTTTTCATCCGAGGGTTGGACGATACATTCACAATTGTTTGGTGGGTAAGATCACGCACATGACTACCGAGGGTTCAGGTCAAGAGGTTGAAATTCGGTGTATTACATATTTCTCCCAGCTTTTTTATATCTTTCTATTTTGCTTTGCAATTAATTATTTTCTGAATTTTATGTACACAAGTCAAAATGATGCAAGAGTTAGTAGCCTAAAGAAGATGAGGACTCAACAAGAAAATAACATTAGAAGCATTCTTCATTCACAACATTAGATCAGGAATCATTGATCTCCCCAGCGGTGGGGCTCTCAACAACGAGTATCTTAATCGGGAGGGGGATTAACGAACATCTATCTCGTATTTTTCTCATTTTTCTTTGTAAATAATTATTGATATGAATAAATGTGTTTTTCTTACTCAATTTTGTAGATATATATCATTGGATATTTGGAATTGCTCTACTAATTTTTCATTAATTTTTAAAGTTTTGCTTTAATTTTTTACTTGCATTGTGATTGAACAACTTCTCTCTCAATTTCGAAATTTTAAATCCTTTGAAGAAAGTGAATTAACACCCCGCTATAAATTACTTAATTTTTAACGTATAACATTTATCTAAATTTATTTGAATTTTAGAGATTAAAATAAATATACGACCTTCCAATATTAACACACATTAATATTAAAAAAATACATTATAGCATAATAAGATTTACTATTCCAAATAATTATTAAAAGTTAAAGAAAAATCATGAATTCATTTTTCTATTTTGAGTTTATTTATAAATAGTTTCTCAACCATTTACTTAATTAGAGTTATATTGTATTGTGGTTGTTTCTCATCATAATAAAATTATCGCTTTTTTGCTCGTGGATCGTAGCTAACACATTATTAGTGACCACGTAATTTATGTGTTCTTGTTTCATTTTTCCTCATCTCTTTTTATTTATCATAACAAATAATTTGATCATCTTACATTTATTTTTAAGTAATAGTATAACTAACCAGAAAAAATAATAAAGGTCAAGATAATGGACGTTCGAGCATTTATTATCATTAATTAGCTTTTGACCATTAAGACATTATAATGTTAATTGCAGTTCATATAATATGGTTAGCTTGAAATTAATGACACTCTCTCCGAGATTTTTCCTTATAATAGTCCTTAATTTGTACTCCTTCCAATTCATAATATATGTTGTTTTGTCTTTTCGTATTATTTACAATTTAAATGTCGTTTTTCACTTTTCAACGTGATTTAATTATAATTTTTCCAATTTATCCTTAGTTTTTTTAAAAATATTACATTGATAATAATAATCTCTAAAGTCATGTGGAAAATTTCAAAGCTATTAACGTCGATTGTTCATTTCTTTTTCTTATTCAGGCTTTGACCATGTCTCCCAAACAATCTCAAGACTAGCTACTCCGCAACCGAATACCGTACTCTCTATATCTCGCTAGTCGTGCGAAAAAATATATCCAAAATCTGCTGAATCCTCTAGGGAAAATAGGTCGTGGTTTGTCTTGAACTTGAATTTGGCATTTTAAAACTCTAATGGCTCTCGGTGGCCTCTTTTTCGTAAACAAGATTATTACATAATACTCCCTCCTATTCATAATATATGTCTTTTGACTTTTCGTATTATTTGCAATTTAAATATGAATTAATTATAGTTTTTCTCAATTTACCCTTATTTTTTTAAAAAAATTACAGCCGATAATAATAATCTTTAAGGTCATACGAAAAATTTCAAAGCTATTAATTAAGGGTATATAAGAAAGTAAATAATTTTCTTAAAATGTGTGTATGAGTTTAGGATGACATATATTTTGAATAGGAAGGAGTAAGTAAATTTATATGTAAAAGCATGAACATAGTTGAAAATATATTTGTTTGACTTATTTCTTTCCTTTTATGTTCATTGTTGTAATCTTGGTTCTAAATTCAGGTGATTTGTGTTTAATGTGGCTGAGAATTTACCGGATAAACAAGTAAAGAACAAAGATTTCTGGTATTAATGGCCCAAGAGCAATGAATGCATATGATTGGGAATTAATACCTTGATGAATGCAAGGAAAGATAAAGAAGACAATATTTACTTGGGTGTTTTAGGCCCAGCTTTTAAGTGTGGATGTTCGAATATGTTTATTGAGCATTAAAGGCCTTATTTATAGGGCGTGAGTGTCACCCTAGAATCCCTAAAATTGGGGTCACGAATTTAATGCATGGATATCCATTTAATGCTCGGTTGTACGACTTTGTACTCGGGCCTTTAATTGTTTATCTCCTTCGTACCATTGGTGCGTGGTCGACGGATTCTCTGTTACAAAAAGGATTTATTACTATTACAAGGAATGTCAACATTTAATATTCCCACCTTTGTTGGGGGTTTTATTCCTCTTGTAGGGCGTAATTATTGTGCTTGTAGTCGGAGAGGGTCGCTATGCTTCCTTGCTCGGCGGTTAATCCCGATCGGCCGCTGTTTCGTCCATGTGGTCGGTCTTTTATTCCCATACTCGAGGACCTCTCGCTTCAATTGGATTATATCCTTGTAAAGCTTGGTCGGTCCATCGGGCTCGCTCGGCTGCCCGATCTGGTCGACCTCGCCTATTTAGGTCCGGCCTAATCTGTTGGGCCTCGTCTCGGGCTACTAGGCCGATCCTAAGTAACTTGGACTTGGACCCGTATAATATGTGATACATCATTTCATATTTAATGACAAATAAAATTTATAATTTTTGAGAATAAAGAAATACAAATTTATCATTAATAAATGAATTACTCCGCATAAAATCTAGATGAGAATGTATTATGTACGTACATATTGGGTAAATTGTATTTTTGACCCCAAGATAATGAACGGTGTTGGGTCCCTTTAGAATGAGTTTAAACACAAAAACAAGATACCCTCTAGTGATAATCTAGAAGGGGGATGAATAGATTATCAAAAACTTTTGCAAGCTTAGATGATCTATTAACTCCTAACTTCAGATTTACAAATGCGGAAACAAATTTTGTTTAAACTCAATTCAATTAGGATCTAAAGCCTTTTCAGATATCAAATTTGTTGTCAAGAAATAATCAATGAAAACACGTAATAAGCAATGAGAAGAAATAACACCAGATTTATAGTGGTTGGATCAAACGATCCTACGTCCACTCTCCTTCTTCGAATCTTGAAGAAGGGCCTTCACTTACTTACTTCCTTCTTTCTTGCTATCTTACTTACAATGATAAATCTTCAGCCTTACAATGAATCTTCCTAACTTCGAATATCTATAGCTTGAAGATCTAATGAAAAAGTGTTCTATAAACACTAAGAACCGTAGAAACGTATAAAACGTTCTTGAATATGTATAATTCTTTGTTGCTTGTGTATATAAAATATGATGAAGAGTGCTAAGTGTCAAAAGTTAATTCTAAATAGATTTCTATTCCTATTTATAGAGAACTCCTCTTGGCGCTTGTAACTTCCTTGAATTCAGTTTGTTGATAGTTGTAATCGATTAACTAATTCTTGAAACCGCTTCTTATTTGGTCGTGAATCGATTCTTGAATTTAACTAACTCTTCTAGCTTGTCTCGATTCTTCACCCCGTCTTGAATCTCCACCTTGTCTCGATTTTCTACTCTGTCTTGAATCTCCACCTCGATGAATTTCTACTCTGTCTCGATTCTCTATCTCGATCTTCTACCTCGCCTCCGATTCCATCATCGTCTGCCTTCTCTGTTCTTGTCTCTATCTCGACTTCTTTCAAAACAACCCTATCTTATTTCTATACTTAGTCTATAAAGTTTTTATTACATCACCGACTATACATTGTCTTCACTGGTCATCTTACTTTACACTTTTAACACATCAAAACTAAATACAAATTTCTTTTCCTAACAATTTCCCTTTTTGATGATGTTAAAACTCAGCTCAAGAAAAGAAATGTTAGTAATCTTAAAAATGTAAAATAAGCAATTAAATCACATAGTCGATAACTAGAACAATTATTGTTATTAATGATGATCGAGAAAATCATGAATCGATAATCAACAATTAGTGTTATTAATGATGATCGTAAAATCATGAATCGATAATCGTAACAATTAGTGTTATTAATGCATGATCGAAAATCATGAATCAGGATATTTAAGAGTTAGAAAATGAAACAATATATTTCGTAAATCAAGAGGTTAATCGATTAGTTTTTAGAAAAACAACAAAGATTGAGAGTAGATCAAAAGTTTATTCACGTCCATATCGCTTATCATGCAAATCACACAAAAACAGATAAGATGAGAGAAGTAGAAAACTAGTCATACCATCTATTCTCCTCTGGAACCTTAAGCTACCAAAAACCCGCTTCTTTAGTGAAATAGTTTCACCTCCTCTCGCCGGATCACCGTGGCTTCGCTTTGATTATCACCGCTTAATTTTCTCAAGGTCCGGATGACCATCACCGTTAGAGGGGGTTCCATCTCGAGAATAAGCCGGTGCAATGACATCTCGCGTTGAATTCATCATTTGCCAAGTTGATAAGATATTGATACATCCGGGGGTCCTTCTCTTCCAGCCAATTATGGAAAGCTTCGCCTTCATCGAGTCCCCACTTAATTACTTTGCAGATATGAAACTGGAAAATCCAGTCCACTTCGAATGGCCTCCACCTTGCCTCGATCTCGCCATTAATAACACTTCTTTGGGAACTACCTCGCTTCGATGATATGGCCTAAGGACTTCTTCCCCTTGCTCATCTCGTTATCTTCTCGAACCCATCGTCTAAGAGATCGATCATAGTATTTTCCCCGATGCCTTCTCCTCGCTCTCTTCTCCTCTTAGCCTCCCTTCTCTTATACTTCTCCTTCTCATCTCTTTTTCTTTTTCGATCTTTTCTTCTCGCATCTATCTCAGCTTGTGATTTCTTTGGAACTTGAGCTGCTCTAGATGATCCGTATGAGATGTAATTTGAGCAGGTGTTCTTGCACAGTGGACTTCTTTTGTAGGTTCAGATCTTGTCTTCCTTACAACTTTCTCTCTGTCTTCTCCTCGCATTTCTTCTCCTCTCGCTTTTAGCAATTCTTCAGACAACTCTTCAATTTTCATGCTCAAAGCCATGATCTTATCTTCTTGCTCGCCTACTCTTTTCTTGAGCACACTATCTTCCCCTTTTTAGCATCAAAGAAATCTAGTATTGCAGATAGTGGCTACTTGCTCAATTTGGCTTACAAGCTCTTCTCGTACATGCCCCGCCTTATGATCAAGCTGGTCATATCTCTTCTTCTCGTCCGACCTCGCCTTTTCTAAACTCATCATCCATGAATTGCTTAATGCTCGTTGTCCGCCTATCCTTCTCTAGAGCGAGCCGCATCTTTAGGACTTGATGAAATGATGCCTCCTTGGCTTTCCATGCTTCTTTTACTTGCTCCTCAACCGAATCTTTGATCTCAACAAAAGCAGTAACGAACATACTGCTTTTACCCATTCATCCCGAGAGTTCATCTCCTTAGCAATCGCTGCCTTAATCGCAGCCATTTGTTCCTCATGTCTTATTCCGAGAAGTATAGATCAATCTTGGTTTTCTCGTGAATTGCAGCTTCTACATTCTCCTTGATTGATGATGAGATGACATTTGGAACTAGTTGAAAAGCATTGAGACGGGCGGTCTTGATTTTGAACTTCACTTTTAATGCATCCATTTCGGATACGCATACGAGATGTGGAGGGCATGGTCTGCTCACCGTAAATATTTATTTCTTCAAATTCAGTTCGGGTTGCACCTCAACACCGCTCTGCTTTGTGCCTCCTCACCGTATCCATCCCACTGGCTCATCGGCGACTCCACCTATCACTTCCTCTTCCCTTTCCTCCTCTACATCCACTTCCTCTCCCCTTACCTCCTCTACATCCACTTCCTCTCCCTTCTCGTTCTTCTCCCTTCTCACTGCTTTCATCTCCTCTCGAGTCTCATCTCCAAGATATACTCGTTGTAGAATGTAATCAACAAAGGCATTTTCATGAGTATATCTTGGAATGATTTCACTTTGCTTTCTTGAGAACCTCCTTCTCCCAGATGGCTAAATTGTTTCCTCCGCCTCGCCTATCAGAATAGCTGTCTCCTCAAAAGATCCAAGCCCGAGTCTTCTTAATGTATAGACATCAATAAGCTCTTTCAACAGCTCAGGCTCATCTTTGAGAGTGGACTCTTGTCCGAGAAGGAACTTTTCCCAAGGATTCGGAGTGAGGTCTCAGTCGGTCCCACCTCCGGATGGATTTGGTAGGTTTAGGAAAAGATTTGGTTCAGATGAGGTTGTGGGTAGGAAAGAGAATGGATCATATGAGGTTTGAGTGGGTGTTGGACTTATGGGAGTGGGCCGCTTTTAGAGGCTCGAAGGCGGCCTTGTCTCGCTTCTTCATTGCTGTGTTGGGAAGAAATGAATTTAGGAACTTCATCCTCGGATGAGGATGAAGATGATGAGGGTGACTTAATTTCTTCTTCTTCTCGAGACGTCTGCATGAGACTTCCACCGTCTCCGTCTCGATCCTTTCGCAACACTTCCCCTTGGGAAGCTGTCTTTTCTTCCTCTTCCTCCTCACTGCAATATCCTCCTCCTCGGACGAGGATTCATCGGCTAACCACAGTCTCCACTTTCTTCTTTCCTTTGGCCTTAGAAGCCTTCTTTGTCTGTGACCGGTGGTGGGGTGTCTCCTTCGAGTCTGTTGGACCGAAAGGTTTCTCATCCTTGACAAGCAAACCCTTCTGTTTTGTGAACTTTTTCACCCCCGTCTGCCGACCAAGCTTGTCCGTCCCAATCTTGTGTTCAAGTATGATGGTGATTCTTGCCATCATACTTGTTATCTTGGTCGGGCCGACCATCTTATCGGCTCGGTGATACCTCTGTCTTGACGAACTTCTTTCTTTCCTCCATCGAGACGGAGTACAGCATGCAGAGCCCAATTAATATCGGCTCCATCTATGATGGCCCTCGACAAACATATCCGTGGCTTAGTCAATCCATCATGACTCTGCTGTTCTCCTAGTATACACTTCGTCAAAATAAGCATCAAGCCTATACTTTCTCCGTAACATTCCCTTCTTCGATTTGCAGAGTTATGCTTCGGGTTTTCCTTGCCATCATTTTGTAACTCTCCAAATATTCTCCACCTTGTACAAAAATGGGTTGCCTCCGGTGGTGTTTAAGCCAAAAATCTCGCCGATATCAGAAATTGAAACATGAATTTTTCTAGACTTTTCAAGAGTCCGAATTCTAGTTTCTAGTCTGATATCTCGTTGATTTTGCTCTGGTTAGGAATTCGGCGGCAAGATCATCAAGAGTTTTAGGTTTTGACGGTTTCAACGAGCAAGTATTTCTTTAAACCTCTATCTTGTAGAAGTTGAAGGATTTCTCTCGGTTTCGGATCGGTTGAAATGTCCCATTCTACGTACATTTCGGATTTTGTACGTTCTCGATGGATGCGAGATCATATTCATATTTGATTCTCGCTCTTTCCTGTGTCCGCCATTGATGAGTGTTTGAAGGTTTTTAGGAGGGAAAAGAAGTTTTAAGAGAAGAAGAAATATATGTGTGCGTAAATGCAAATAATGCACACGAATGTCTATTTATATGGAAAATATAATAATAAACAATTATTAGAATAATAATTGCCCGTAAAAGTGTAAATATAGCCTTTCGAATCGCCATTAATGCAATTATGGCATTTATTTTGAAAAGTGTACGAATAATATTTAATATGTCGCGCGTGAGGTTGAGACGGTTCATATTTCAGAAACCGCCTCCACTTCGGCGCGTGAAGTATACTCGGTGTGTTTCAAAATTTGATTTGATAAAATTTCGGGTCCATAGTAACTTCTTCCGACACGATTACTAATTTGAGAAATTACTTTTCGCTTAATTGGAGAGATAAAATAAAATATTATTATTTTTAGAAAACAAAATTTGAACCCTTATTCTTTAATTTTGTAAAACAAAATATTTTATTTTACTTGAGTAACTTCATTTTTAATGAATGATAGAGTGAATTATGATATTAAATTCATATATTAATTATATGAACCCAATATTCACAATTAAAAGTATGTAAGGAAACTTCCTAATTTTTCTCCTTGTCTGTTTTGATAGCATCACTTTATCATTTCCTTGTATCCTTTGAACAAATTGACATTGACTTGTATTTCGAATCTTGTTACCTTTGTTCTTGCCGAAATCATAGACACTTAGAAAAATTGTTAGTAACAAGAGTAAGTCGAGATAAGGTTCAAATCATCCGATTACGTAGGAAAAAAAAATTGACTATTACATCCTTATCTCGATTTACTTATGTCGACAAGTAATTATCAAGTCGATATGGTCAATATGACTAATCCTTGATTCTTGATTCCAATGAGAGGAGATCAATGATATCGCCTACCGATTGTCCTTTGACACAATCTTGTCGATAACTCTTTCTAGACATACTATACTAAGATTAGGAAAACAAGGTTAATTCATGAAGATTTGATCAAGAGATGATTAAAGAACCATCTAATAATCCTAATCCATTTGAAAGTTCCTTAAACCTTGTTTCGCAAGAGGCTTTGTCAATATGTCTTTTTGAAAATCGGTAAGAATTTTTTCTAGTCCGATATTGCCTTTCTCCACATGATCTCGAATAAAATGATGACGAATGTCAACATGTTTGCATACAGTATGTAAGTGGGTTCGGGTAATAGCTATGGCACTATTACTATCACAAAAGATTGGTACATCTTTGGTGATAATGTTATAGTCCCTTAGGCATTGATCGATCCAGATAAGTTTGTGAACAACAACTTCCACCGCCATGTACTCGGCTTGATGGTAGAAGTAGCTACAGAGGTTTGTTTCTTAGACAACCATGAAATCAGCTTACTTCCCAGAAATTGGCAAGTTCCAGATGTAGATTTCCTATCTATCTTACACCCACCAAAATCTGAATCGAGTATCCAGGACAACTCAAAGTTATCGTCAATGGATACCACAATCCTACATAGATTGTACCTTTCAAGTATTTTAGAATCTTCTTTGCAGCCTTCAAGATGACTCTTCTTAGGCTTAGCTTGAAAACGTGCACATACTCCCACCGCAAAAGAAATGTCGAGGTCTACTAGCGATTAAGTATAAAAGAGATCCAATTAAACCTCTATACTGCGCCTGATCGGTGTCTTCTCCTTTCTCATCTGATCCATTGAAAAATTTGTCATCATAGGTATTTTGGCTTCTCGGCAGTACCTATTCCAAATTTCTCAATAAGATCTTTGGTATATTTTGCTTGATTTATGAAAATTCCTTTCTTTGTCTCGCTTAATTTGAAGTCCAAGAAAGTATGTCATCTCTCCCATCATGGACATTTCAAACCTCGTTCTTCATAATATCATCAACATAAATTTGAACTAATAAGAGACCTTTATCGATTCTTTCCTAAATAAAGTTCTATCTATTTTACCTTTACAAAACCATTTTGAATTAAATACTCAGATAATGTATCATACCATGCTCTAGGAGCCTCGTTTAAGTCCATATAGAGCTTTCCTTAGCCTATAGACCTTGTCTCCTTTGACGAAACTCCGGAGGTTGTTCTACATAGACTTCTTCGGCTATGACTCCATTTAGAAATGCAGATTTCACATCCATTTGGAACACAAGAAATCTTTTATAAGCAAGCATAAGCTAAGAACAATCTTATGGCTTCAAGACGAGCAACCGGTGCAAAGGTTTCATCATAATCAATTCCCTCGCATTGTGAATAACCTTGTGCAACCAATCTAGCCTTATTTCTTACCACAATATTGTTCTCATCTTTCTTATTTTTGAAAACCCATTTTGTTCCAATAACTTTTGATGATGAGGTCTTTCAACAAGCTCCCATACATCTTGTCTTTGGAATTGATTTAATTCATCTTGCATTGCATTTATCCAATTAGAGTCGGTTAGAGCTTGAATAGTTTTAGGTTCAAGTAACGATACATAACAACTAAATGCATAATCTTGGTTTATCTCGTGTCCTTGTCTGACTCTTAATCTAAACTTCCAATTATCTGCTCGGTTGGATGATAAGTCGATACTGCTTACCTTTATCTTTTACTGGATATGAAGCCTTATCTCGAGATATTTTCATCAATTAGTTCTCAGATTACCTTCAGGAATATCTCCTAGTCCATCCGGTAGTGTAGTCGTGCGATCGGATGACGTGGAAGAACTCTCGCCTTCCTTATCTTTATCCTTGTCCGGTGTGTCTTCCTCATCCGATTCTCGACTGCAAATAGAACTTGACTGATTTCTTGATGTTTAACTGTTAAGATCTTCACTATCTTGGTGACATCATCCGTACTTTCAGACTTGGAAATTTCATCAAAAACAACATGTGGTGTTTCTTCCACACACAATGTAATCTTGTTAAAAACTCTATATGCTTTAGATACAGGATGAGTATCCTAAGAATATCCCTTCGCAATCTTAGCATCAAAAGTTCTTAACTTTGATTTTCCATTATTATGAATAAAACACTTACAACCAAATATATGAAAATATGAAATTTTTGGTATTCTCGCCTTTCCATATTTCATAAGGAGTTTTGCATTTATCTTTCACAATTAAACACCTATTTTGAACAAAACATGCAGATTAATGGCTTCGCCTAAAACCCGTGTGGCGTGTCATATTCAGATAACATAGTCCTTGCAGCCTTCTTTCAAGGTTCTCGTTTCTCCTTTCTACCACTCCATTTTTTGGGAGTTCTTGCAGATGATGTTTCATGTGCTATACCATTCTCAAGTACAATAGTTAGTAACAAACGAGTTTAGGAACTCAAGTACCTTTATCACTTCTAATCTTGACAATATTTAGTCCTTTTTCATTTTGAATTCTTTTGAGGAATTCTCGAATTTTTGTTACGCCTCATTCTTTTTGTACAAGAAAATAACCCAAGTAAATCTAGAAAAATCATCTATAATCACTAAAGTATACTTTCTTCCACTAAAACTTAGAGGTGTAATCGGACCAAAAAGATCCATGTGTAAAAGTTCCGTAATCCTTTCGTAAACAGGACCATTTATTGTTTTGAAAGAAGTTTTGGTCTGCTTTTCCTTTTGACAAGCATCACAAACATGATTTTTAGAAAATATTTTATCTGGAAGTCCTTTGACTAAAGATTTTCTTGCTATTTTATTAAGAGTTTTGAAATTTAAATGACTAAGACGTTTATGCCATAGCCAATTTAAATCTTCTCTCGAACTCTTAGCAATAAGACAAGTATCCTTAGAGCAATTCTTGAAATTTGCAATATATACATTACCTTGTCTGACTCAAAGTAAGTAAAATATTTTCATTTAAACCATCCAAAATAAAACATGCATCATGAGTGAATTTTACACAATATCCTTTGTCACAAAATTGAGATACGCATAAAGAAATTATGTTTCAAACCTTCCACAAAATATACTTCATTAACTCCGAATATCTCCAATCATCAAAGTTCCAACTCCTTTGGTTAGACCAAAATTGTTGTCACCGAACATTACTCGAGGTCCATCTATTGTCGATAGTTAGAAAGAAGTCTTTTCTCATAAGTCATATGCTTAGAACATCCACCGTCTATATACCGATGACTTCAAGAACTTCTTGCTCAACTATCTCCTTATCCTTCGCAATCACAAATTAATTCTTAGGTACCCTTTGTGTATTGGGTCCTTTTTCGTCAAGTTGATACTTAGGTATCCAAATAAAAACATCCAAATTTTTCAGAACCAATGATTGGATTTTGCAACCATATCTATCCACTAATATTAGACTATCTAGATCAATTTTGTTTAATTGATCTCTAGTGATTGTCTTATATCTTGGAAAGAATGGATAACACTTGCTTCTTCCATCAAAACCATTATACTTTGGAAACAACTTTGATTTAGTCTTTAGATTTCTCTTGGATACATTTCTCCTCATCTCGTATTTTCTCCTTTGATATATCGATGGGGTGATTTGCTCCTTTGATTTCTTTGGACTAATTTCTGTCTTTTCCATAGTCTTAGTGGCTTTGACAAAAACTCTAGGTTTGATAGGATCATTTTTCGTGTTCCTATCAAAACCCAACTCTGTCTTATCACTAGGCTTCGAGAAGTATCAAGATATTATCAATTGTAGACCGAGAGTTATTAAGATGTCCTAACTTGAGATTTAAATCTCTGTTAGTCCTTTTAAAATTCTCATTCTCCATATTGATATTTGAAAATTTAGCTTTTAAAGAACTCAATTCTTTTTCCAACTCATTGATTTTCTCAGATGAGGAACTAGTAGAAGTCTTTGATTGACATTCCCCTTGAATGTACAATCTATATTCTTCCTTGTCCCCGTCTCGATATTCCTTTGTTAGACTAAGAATTTGATCCTTTAAACTTAAATTTTCAGTCTCTATCTGCTTATAAGCAGATAAAGCCGTCTTCGATCTTTTAGAAGTTTGTTAATAAGACATGAATCGATTCTGAGACAAGTTATCATTATCATTGTCTCGAGGATGAGTAGTAGTTTACCTCCTTAGCCATTAGGCAAATGTCATTGTCTCGATCCGAAACTGGATGAGGATGAGGATGATGATGTCTCATGTGTTTCCTCCTTTTCACCAAAAGAGCTCGTTGATCTCGCATACCTCCTATCCCGCTTTCTTCCTCTTTTCTTCTCTTTCTCTAGGAGTGAGTTGAGGACAATCATAGCTAAAATGACCAGGTGTTTATTGCAGTATAATGAGATATCTCCTCTTTCGACTTTGGACTACTCTCACCTCGTCCGATTGGTGATTTGAATCTTTTCACCGGATCCTTCTTTTTGTCATTGTCGAATACTTCTCTTCCTTGTCTCGATTTATAATTTTGACGATTAAACCTATCTCTCTTATTCCTTTTATACTTCATCTTGAGTCTCTCATATCGTCCGATCAATAAGGCCATTTCCTCTTTTACCGATAAATCGATGCTTTAGAAATCTTGTCGAGAATCTTCTTGATGAAGAAATGCCACGCCTTTCTAAGTAGATGACTCGCCTCGTCTTCTTCATCTTCAATTTGTATATCATATTCCAAGGCTTTCGGATGAGAAAATAGAGTATGATGTGAAATAGATGACAGATTCGTGTAGCTTTGAGGATATTTGCTTTTTCTCTCCATCTTCGCTTAATGACTCGAGCACCTTATTATTAATTTCTTTCTCGAATAGATTTTTCCCAAATCGCCAGCCTTTGTTCACCAAATTGGTCAATCTTACATCCAACCGATCCACGCTTCTCCATCTTTCATCTTAAATGTATCAAATGCATGTAAAACTGATTGTAACTTGTTCTCCTTAACTCGCTTCCGACCCTTCACAAACATTTGCAAGAGTCTTCCACATATCCTTAGCAGCTTTTACATCTCTTTACCTTTTCTATCCAGTCTTTGCTCAATGTCTCTATAATTTCTGTCCTTGCTACTCCGATCCAAATTGTGAATCTTCCTTTCATCATTTGTCAAATCAAGACTTTTCTTTTCTTCCGACTTCTTGTAGTAGAAGATTCAGCTCAAAGACTAACAACTCCATGGTAGAATTTTATTGGACCTTCCTCAAGAACCTCTTCCATACGGTCATGAATGGCCTTTAAATGATTCTCCATTACGAACTTCCAAGTAATCATATTCCTCTATAGAAAAATCTGGTAAACTCCCGGATTTCTTACTTTTAACGAGAAGACATCGTAATTCAAGATGCTAAAAGACAACTTATCGAAATGTTAGTGACACAAAGAATAAGGAATCAGATTTTAATGAAAACTCAGATATTCCAAAAACTCGATATTTCAAGACCACAAATCTTTATCGTAATGACTTAACACCGCTCCGATACCACTTGTCAGGTCCCTTTAGAATGAGTTTAAACACAAAAACAAGATACCCTCTAGTGATAATCTAGAAGGGGGGATGAATAGATTATCAAAAACTTTTGCAAGCTTAGATGATCTATTAACTCCTAACTCGTATTTACAATGGAAACAAATTTTGTTTAAACTCAATTCAATTAGGATCTAAAGCCTTTTCGATATCAAATTTGTTGTCAAGAAATAATCAATGAAAACACGTAATAAGCAATGAGAAGAAATAACACCAGATTTATAGTGGTTCGGATCAAACGATCCTACGTCCACTCTCCTTCTTCGAATCTTGAAGAAGGGCCTTCACTTACTTACTTCCTTCTTTCTTGCTATCTTACTTACAATGATAAATCTTCACCTTACAATGAATCTTCCTAACTTCGAATATCTATAGCTTGAAGATCTAATGAAAAAGTGTTCTATAAACACTAAGAATCAAAAACGTATAAAACGCGTTCTTGAATATGAATAATTCTTTGTTGCTTGTGTATATAAAATATGATGAAGAGTGCTAAGTGTCAAAAGTTAATTCTAAATAGATTTCTATTCCTATTTATAGAGAACTCCTCTCGCGCTTGTAACTTCCTTGAATTCGGTTTGTTGATAGTTGTAATCGATTAACTAATTCTTGAAATTGCTTCTTATTTGGTCGTGAATCGATTCTTGAATTTAACTAACTCTTCTAGCTTGTCTCGATTCTTCACCCCGTCTTGAATCTCCACCTTGTCCGATTTTCTACTCTGTCTTGAATCTCCACCTCGATCGAATTTCTACTCTGTCGATTCTCTATCTCGATCTTCTACCTCGTCGATCTCCATCATCGCCTGCCTTCTCGTTCTTGTCTCTATCCGACTTCTTTCAAAACAACCCTATCTTATTTCTATACTTAGTCTATAAAGTTTTTATTACATCACCGACTATACATTGTCTTGGTGGTCATCTTACTTTACACTTTTAACACATCAAAACTAAATACAAATTTCTTTTCCTAACAAACGGTTTACAAAATGATTCTTTTTTAACATTTTTTGTCCCGTAGTTTTTGATATTTTTGGTTCCAAGAAAATCTGTAGTTTTGGTCTCAAGAAAATAATAAAATCCCAATTTAGGTCCTAAAAATAATGGTTGGGACTATTTTTACAAAATAAAAGACCAAAAAGAATGTGGGATTAAAATTTTCATTGAAAAATTCTCATGGACAAAATATGCAATTGTCCCTGTACATATTGGGAAAAATTATAGTTTTGGTCCCATGAGAATTTTCCAACGACAATATTAATTCCACATTCTTTTTGGTCCATTTGCAAAAATAAGATCGACCATTATTTTTTTAGGACCAAAACCGCAATTTTCATAGGACTAAAAATGTCGCAAAAACTATGGGACCAAAAGTATAAAAAAATGACCATTTTGAGGACCACTTATTCTCTTGTGACCAAAAATATCTAATAATATTAGTTCTTACAAGCAATAGTATTAATTTTTATTATACAAGTAATAATATTAGTAGAATACGGTGCACAAGGTCCTAAAAAGTTAACACATTAAAAAGAATTTTAAATTGGTAAAGATCCTTAAAAACCTAGTACATCTAGATTTAAAAATTTAGAGTAAGTTGTTTGTGCATCAGGTGCACACCGTGCATTCAACTCAAGTGCATTTTTAACTTGTTATCACTAAATAATATAAGATAAATACTTGCAATTGTTCAATGAAAACAATTAATATTATTTAAAAATTAGTGCTTTTTATATTGCATATTATACGGTGTATACAAGATTTAGGCAAAAATTTAAGGCAAAGTCTACCGTGAACCCTTGTTCACGGTGAAATTTGATCATTTACTAAAGGGTATCGCTTATAATAATTGAATGGTATTACCTATATTATTAAAAGGCTTCGATTGGGATAATCAAGAGTATGTCCTATATTGCTAAAGAGTATCGAGTAGTGATAATCAAGATTATTACCTATATTATTAAAGAGTATCGATCATAATAATGTAAGAGTACCTACATTAGTAAAAAGTATTAGTCGGGATAATCTGAAAAGTAAATTGATTTATTTTTGAAATATGAACTGGTTTCACCGTGAAACTTGGTTCACGTGAGACACCCTCAAAATTTAAATGCAATTGGAAAAATTTCAAATTCATTCCAAATTAGTTTGTTGCATTCTCAAGACTCCTATTATAGAAAATTTATAACGAGGTACGAATAGCTATATAAGCTATAAATTGTTCATATATTAATTTAACTAATAGTATTGGATATTTGTTTTAATTATGGAAACTAGTATAAAGAGTTAATTTGTTGATGATTTAATCTTTTTTTAATTTCCCACATACGATTATGGGTTGCACTCTTAAATTCAGTTCATAATGAGAGAACCAGATTTGGATACTTTTGAAATCTACATACTCCTTTTTTCCCTTTCAAATTGACAATTTTAGAATCACATTTAGTTAAACCCGAATTAAATTATTCCAATTTTTGTGACAGATAAATTATTCCAATTTTGACCTTATGAATTTAGTAATATATTAATTGTTTATATATTATTTTCATCTCACATTAAAGGTAAAAACTTAACATGTTTATAATATTTTATTTAGAGATATACACTTGAGATATACACTCATACAAGAAATATGAATTTTGGGCACAATTTAATGTCAAATGTAAATTTTGATTCTTTTCAGAATTTGGTAAAAAAAAAAAAAAAAAAGATTTATATTTGAGTGAATTCACATCGACTCATAAATACAAACTCAAATTATATATATATATATATATATATATATATATATATATATATATATATATATATATATATTTTAAAAGGGAGACATAACTACGCAAATTCATGAAAAATCACCAAAACTAAATTTGTGATGTATCGACCTGCTAGAAATAATATTTAATTGTGTTTGTCACGTAGTGACTTACCAACTCAGTTGGAAAGAAATCTCGAGAATTCAAATAAAAATTGAATTTTCTACTCAATTCTCACTGTTTTTTTTTTTTTTTTTATAATTTTGGAAGGTAGTAATTGTTGATTCAATTCTCATAATTTTATTTTTGTCCAATTGTTTATCACAACAAAATTTCAAATTCTAAGTGTTAGCACCAGAATATTCTTTTTTTTTTTTTTTTATTATTCTATTCAATTTTCTTTCCAAGAACTCGTATTTAAAAATTTAAATACTTTTTTTTTTTTTAATTAGTAAAATCATACATTAATGTCAATAAATTTGGAGAACTGGAAGTATACATAATAATATGTAATATATTTTTTTGATAATTTCAAAATGGTTCTTAATTAATATGAGAGAGAGAGAGAAAAAAATCATGAGTCCAACTGGAAATTTAAACACAATATTGGGTCAAACCCAAATATTTTTCCAATTAGTAAATTTTTGTAAGAATACAAAGGTAAAAAAATATGCTCCAGTCATTGTTTTTCCCCAATTCCATCCTCACTCTCGAATAGTAATTAATAGTGAAAATATATAATAAATGGAATTTTATCAAGGTCTTATGTGTTTCACTTAAATGGAGTAATTAATAGTGAAAAATTTAGGCAAAGTCTCATGTGTTTCACTTAAACAGTAAGGTTATCGCATATCTCTTTTTAATTTCATCTAATTCTTGATACTTTTGGTCAAATGCTTAATATTTTTTAAAAAATATTTGATACTTTAAATGTTATCTTATACACTTCATATTTTAAACTTAAATATTATAATATTTTCGAATTCTTTGGAATTCATTTGCATCCTCAAGTCTCATCTATTTTTCCAATTTTAACTGTAATTATTGTTGTTTCTATCTTTTATAATTTTCTCTTGTCTTTTTCATCCAAATTTAATCAATCCATTGATACTCAATTAATTATAAACTCCTAAAATAGTATTTCATCTACTCTAGATATTTAAATCAGCTTAATGAAATTAATAATTTCAAATTCGAGTTGTCCATAAATATTTATATTCAGAAAGTTACCTATCTATATATGATATTTTGCAAAGCCTTACAAACATAAAGTATATTAATTGTGGTAGTCAAAATATTGCAAGAATTTTTATGGTTAGTTAATTCTTGAAATTCAAATTTGAATTTGCATCCTCAATTTTCACTAATTTTTTTTTAATTTTAAATTGTAATTATTGTTGTTTCTATCCTCTTATAATTTTTTGTCTTATTTTTAACCAAATTTAATTAACTCATTAATATCTAATTAAGTATAAACTCTAAAAATAATACTCCCTCCCTTTAATAAATTTATTCCCTTTTTTGGGCACGGTATAACGTAGAAATGTGTAGCAGATATGTGGTGTTTTTAAAGTAGAGTGAGATAGAGTTATTTCTCAAAATGGAATGAGAATAAATTTTATTGGACAGACCAAAAAGAAAGTGTGAATAATTTTATTGGATGATGGAGTATTTTTTATGGTCCTAACTTAATTCAGCTTAATAAAATTTCTAAATTTTATAATATGATAAGATAATAAGAATATTTAATAAAATATAACTATATATTTTTTAATAATTTATGATAAGATTATTATGAACAATTTTTGTATAAAACTGGCCAAAATCTATAATATACAACAAGAAAATGCCGTTCTATTTTATTGAGGCTTCTCTCACTAAATCAATAAATAATTATGAATATCAACGGGCAAAGCGCGATGGAAATGGAGGACAATTCTCTACCTCTTCTTTCCATACTCGTAGTTACGAATATCAACAGAGCAGAGTGCGACGGGGAAAGATAGTAAATGGACAAAAATTGTCCAAATCCTCCAAAGATTTAAAAAGAAAAAAAAAAATTGATGGCATGAGAGAAGTGTAGACAGAGAGCCGATCGTGATCGTATTTACACGATGGAAGAAGAAATTTTGTTATAGTATTAAATAATTATGTTATATAATTATATATATATATATATATATATATATATAATTGTATAATACATAACAATTACACAAATATAATAATTATAATTTATTGGATTGTTACGAGAATGGTGGAGAATATGATACTGTCCGCACCTTGTGGAGAAAATAATCGTGGATTTTCCATCCCCGCCGCACCCATCCCGACGGGGACGGGGAACTGTCTCATTACCAAGCGTGTGGATAACTAAGAATTCAAGAAAACAGGAGAGTAAAATAATTGCATGCATTAATTGGCTTGCCCAACTTGAGACCAAGAGTTCTATAAATTGTCAAGGAAACCAAATGAATTAGAGAAAAATAATACAACAAAGAGAATTGGAGTTTGGATTAGCCTCTTGAGCTAAAATTTTATGTTTTTCTCACAAGACAATTGTGAATGTATAAGTCCAACCTTCAATACGAAAAATAAAAAACAAACCTAAACCGTGTTCTTGCTTTTATTTTTAGTTTTTTTCCCTCTCGTTTATTTCTTCTTCTATTTTGTTGTTTTTGTTTTGGTTAAGTCATGGGAGTATAATTTTCATAAATAAATTCTTAAGCATTTCATTATTCTCTCAAGTTAACCAAAATAGAGATGGAAAATAGGTTTAGTAATGAATATTAAATAAATCACATATAAAATGCAAGAATTTGAGCGTTTTTTATTTCGTTTTTCATCCGAGGGTTGGACAAAGACATTCACAATTGTTTGATGGGTAAGATCACACACATGACTACCGAGGGTTCAGGTCAAGAGGTTGATATTCGATGTATTACATATTTCTCCTTAGTTTTTTTATATCTTTCTATTTTGCTTTGCAATTAATTATCTTCTTGAATTCTATGTACTTGAAGTCAAAATGATGGAAGAGTTCATAGCGAAGAAGATGAGGACTCAACAAGAAAAAAACTTGAGAGGCCTTCTTCAATCACAACATTAGATTAGGAATCATTGATCTCCCCTGCAGTGGGGCCCTCAACAATGAGTATCTTAATCGGGAGGATTAATGGACATCTATCTCGTATTTTTCTCATTTTTCTTTGTAAACAATTATTGATATGAATAAATGTGTTTTCCTTACTCTATTTTGTAGACATAAATAATTGGATATTTGGAATTGCTCTACTAATTTTTTTATTAATTTTTAAAGTTTTGTTTTAATTTTTACTTGCGTTGTGATTGAACAACTTCTCTCTCAATTTCAAAATTTTAAATCCTTTGAAGAAAGTGAGTTAACACCCCGCTATAAATTACTTAATTTTTAACGTATAACATTTATCTAAATTTATTTGACTTTTTAGAGATTAAAATAAATGTACGACCTTCCAATATTAACACACATTAATATTAAAAATACATTATAGCCTAATAAGATTTACTATTTCGAATAATTATTAAAATTTAAAGAAAAATCTTGAATTCGTTTTTCTATTTTGAGTTTATTTATAAATAGTTTCTCAACCGTTTACTTAATTAGAGTTGTATTGTATTGTGGTTGTTTCTCATCATAATAAAATTATCATTTTTTTGCTCGGAGTAGCTAACACATTATTAGTGACCATGTAATTTATGTGTTCTTGTTTCGCTTTTTCTTCATCTCTTTCTATTTATCATAACAAATAATTTGATCATCTTACATTTGTTTTTAAATAATATGGAATCTTAGATGAAAGGGAGAGAGTATAACTTACCATAAAAAAGGGTCAAGATAATGGACGTTCGAGCATTTATTATCATTAATTAGCTTTTGGTGACCATTAAGACATTATAATGTTAATTTGCAGTTCATATAATATGGTTAGCTTGAAATTAATGTCACTCTCTCCGAGATTTTTCCTTATAATAGTCCTTAATTTATACTCCTTCCTATTCATAATATATGTTGTTTTGACTTTACGTATTATTTGCAATTTAAATATCATTTTTCATTTTTCAATATGAATTAATTATAGTTTTTTTCAATTTATCCTTAGTTTTTTTTTAAAAAAATTACATGTATAATAATAATCTTTAAAGTCATGTGGAAAATTTCAAAGCTATTAATTAAGGGTATAGAAGGAAGTAAATAATTCTTTCGATTATGGATGTTTGGGCATTTATTAGGTCTTAATTGGTTACCGTTAATACATTATATTAATATTAATTTGCAGTTTATGTAATATACTTAGTTTGAAATTAATGTTACCCTCTTCCCAATTTAAATATTTATGCCCATGAAATTGAATTTGACATTTTAAAACTCTAATGGCTCTCGGTGACTTCTTTTTCGTAAACAATATTATTACATAATACTCCCTCCTATTCATAATATATGTCGCTTTTGACTTTTCGTATTATTTGCAATTTAAATGTGAATTAATTATAGTTTTTCTCAATTTACCCTTATTTTTTTAAAAAAATTACATTGATAATAATAATCTTTAAGGTCATGCGAAAAATTTCAAAGCTATTAATTAAGGGTATAGAAGAAAGTAAATAATTTTCCTAAAATGTGTGTATGAGTTTAGGATGATATATATTTTAAATAGGAGGGAGTAAGTAAATTATATGTAAAAGCATGAACATAGTTGAAAATATATTGTTTGACTTATTTCTTTCCTTTTATGTTCATTGTTGTAACCGGTTCTAAATCCAGGTGATTTGTGTTTAATGTGGTGATAATTTACGGATAAACAAGTAAAAGAACAAAGATTTGGTATTAATGGCCCAAGAGCAATGAATGCATATGATTGAAAATTAATACCTTGATGAATGCAAGGAACGGTAAAGAAGACAATAATTGTTGGCCCAGTCTTAAGTGTGGATGTTCGAATCTGTTTATTGAGCCTTAAAGGACTTATTTATAGGGCGTGAGTGTTGCCCTCCAATCCTCGAAATTAGGGGTCAAGAATTTAATGCATGGATATCCATTTAATGTCTGTATGGCTCCGTACTCGGGCCATTAATTGCTTATCTTCATCGTACCATTCGGGCGTTGGTCGATGGATTCTCTCGTTATAAAAAGGATTTATTACTATTACAAGAAATGTAGGCATTTAATGTTCCCACCGTTGGGGGATTTTATTCCTATTGTAGGACCAGATTTGTTGTGTTTATAGTCGAGGGTCTCGTGCTTCCTTAGTTCGTCCATGTAGAAATATGGTCGGTTTTTTATTCCATACTCGAGGACCTCTCGCTTCCTTTGGATTTTGTCCTTGTAAAGCCTTGTCGGTCCATCGGGCTCTACTCGGCTGCCTCAGTCCTAGTCGACCTCTGCCTATTTGGGTTTAGCCTAACCACCGGGCCTGCGGGCTTGCTACCGGGCCGGCCCTATGTAACTTGGTCTCGGGCTCATATAATATGTGATACAATAATTGCCCCAGCCTTGACCTCTCGAGTCTCAGGGGTCAAGGTGGAGAAGAGGAAATTTCGTCGACTGGGGATGGTTAATGGGAAGAAAGCCGAGGAGGGTAACCTGTGCCGACGCCTTTGAGGTTTCTCATTTGGAGGAAAACGTCTTGAAGGCTATCAAAGATTTTAACTGGAGTTGATGTGATGTTTTGGGTGGCCTATGCGCGCGTGAGTCTAGGCTATGATGGCGCTTTGGAGGCACGCGCGATCGCACGGGTCAATCAAACGGTTAGGCGCTGTACTTGCTTGACATTTTGGGTTCTTCCATATCGAGAATGGCCTTGATTTTTGCCGGGTTTACCTCGGTCCCTCGCCGACTTACTATATGGCCAAGGAGCTTGCAGATTCCACCCCAAAGCTACACTTTTTGGGGTTAAATTTCATCTTGTACTCCCGAGGATTGAGAATGCCTCGCCGAGGTCCCTCGTGTGGTCATCTTTCTTTAGGCGCTTGACCACTATATCGCCTATGTAGACCTCCATTGTTTTGCCAACTGCTCGGCAAATATTTTGTTGACTAGTCTCTCGGTAGGTTGCCCCAAAGATTCTTTAGGCCGAAAGGCATCCTTAGCCAAGAGTAGACATTTTCCTCTCGTAACGAAAGAGGTGTGCTTAATGTCCTCAATCGCCATCGGTATCTGGTGGTAACCCGCAAAGGTGTCCATGAAAGACATCATCTCGTGGCCAGTGTGTTGTCCACTGTGGTCGATGTGAGGTATTAGAAAATGATTCTTGGGGCACGCTGCGTTAAGGTCCGTGAAGTTGAAACCTCCGTGATCCATTGGACTTCTTTACGAGGACAACATTGGCGACCCATTGAGGCTCGTCCTCTCGGTTGCTCTATTAGTTTATTGCCGAGCAATTTCTTGACTTTGTCGGCCAGGCTGCGTACTTCTTGGGCCCAAATTTACTTCATTTGGGAAACTGGTTTCCGCTTAGGTCGACCTTTAGGTGGTGGCATTCATATTTGGGGTTGATGCCAACCATGCCTTGATGTGACCAAGCAAACAC
The DNA here is from genome assembly GCA_030762865.1 of Paraleonurus japonicus. Taxonomy (NCBI): domain Eukaryota; kingdom Viridiplantae; phylum Streptophyta; class Magnoliopsida; order Lamiales; family Lamiaceae; genus Paraleonurus; species Paraleonurus japonicus. The sequence continues at coordinate 32,428,191 of CM061052.1, forward strand.
GTCGATGTTGCTTTTGAAGAAATCGAAAATATCCCCATATTTCGGGCGGTATGTGCGAAGAGATTGTTACCTCTAGGTCCGATCGGGTCGATCTATCGCAATGCGCTCGAGTTCCTCGATTGGATCTGTTCTTTTAAGTCTTTTTCCTTCGTAATCTCGCATGTTACCCCTTGGATCAATATCCGGGGTTGATTGCTCGAAACTTAGCCGTGGTTGCAAGTCTTGTCCCCTGAAGTTTGGCCAGTGTCGACATCCATCGGGCGGGGCCCTTGGTCGCCTTGTTGGAGTTTTGATCTAAGATTGTGTTACAATCATAATCTAAACTAAGTGCGGAAAATTTGGGCCTGAGTAGTTCAAACATTTTCTTGCCGCTTTTCTAGTCCCCCTTACGCCCTAACTTCCTCCTCGGGAGTGGAGAATTTGACATCAGTAAAAGAAAGACGAGGATACCGCCTCAAAGGTTTCTAGGAAAGGGCGACCAAAGAAGCCGTATACATGTTTGACTGGTCGACGATTACATAATCTACTGGCCTAGTAATCCTAACTTTGTCATCCTTGTGGTCGGCCAGGCTCCACGGCCACTTGATCTTCCCGTAGGCATTGACGAACATGTCATCAATCCGCACACCTGCAAGTCATAAGGCTTGATGAACTTAGTTAAGTTCCCCATCTGCTCCAAAGGCCGACTTGAAGATGATGTTGTAGAAGCTCCCATTATCGACCAAGATTTGGTCGACGATTATCCCAAGGATAGTGGAGATGATGACCAGCCGCGTCATTCTTGGGGCGATGTACCCATTCTCGGTCGGCATTGGAGAATCAAAGGATGGTTGACTTTAGGATGGTCGGTTCCGGCGGGAAGCTGACCAAGTTGATGTTGTCCACGGCCCCGAGCTCAGCCTTCCGTTTCGGTTAGATTGGTGAAGACTTCTACCAGTCCACCTAGGCTTCCTCCCTCCTCTTGGATCATGTCGCCCGGGTCGGACGGGGAAGCTCCACATCCCGGAGTCGTTGACGGTCTGGTTGATGGCTCCTACCCTTTGGGGTGATGTCACCCTTTGCCGACGTGGGGCTCTTTCGTCGTGTCGGCTCTGGGGAGGTTTTTTCACGAAGGCATCCAGATTGCCTATCCTCGTATAATTTCCAAAGTTGCCGGAGGAGGTCGCGATATTGGCTAGTGTTATGCCCCGAAGATTCATGGTAGGTGTCGAGAATTTGCCAGGAGGTCGGCTCGGTGGGGTCCAACTTGACCGGCTTGGGCTTAGGGAGAAGGCCGGTGTGTTGGATGGAGTGGATAACATGGGCAGCTAAGTATCCGAGCACGTTAACTATCGAATAGACCTCGGCCTTTGGAGGATTCTTGTTGAATCTTTTAAAGGTTCCAAACCCTCTTTTGTGGCCACCCTTCTTGTGGTGGCCTGATTTTTCTTGGTCCTGGGGCCTTCTCGACTCCTCAACTATCCCTCGCCTACCTCCTTTACCTCACTCGGTCGTTGAGAAATCAACTTCGACGGGTAATGAGGTCCCCTACTCTGCGGCAATTCGGCGTAGGTGGTGGGGTACTTCTTCGTCATATGTCGGAAAATATGCGTGTCAGGCGGAGGCCACCGATGGCCGCGTGGAGATGTAGCTCATCTCCGACCGGCTCCCGGTGAGGAGTATTTCATTTAGCCTGTCGAGGTAGGCTTCATCCATTTCAGCTCGGGTGCAGCGGAACCCCATCAACCTCTGTCGATTTTTACGCTCGAGGGATTTTGGGGCGAAGTAAGAGGTGAACTTCTCGCTAAGCTCGCCGAAGTTTTTGATCGATCTAGCGGGATGTGAGACGTATCATTTATGGGCGAGTTCGCCCGGGGTGAGTGGGAACTGTCGCATTTAGTGGCATCGAAGCCCCCTGCCGACCATGTATATTTTATACTTGCTTGAGATGAGATTCAGGTCGGTTTTCCTCATACACCGGGGTTTGAGGGGGAGGATCTTAGGTTGAGCGACGCTTGTTCAACCTCCACCAAAAGTGGCTCGTTCCCCAAGTTTCTCCTTGGAGCCCCACAGTGGTCCCGATCTGGTTTGCCATTTCATCAATTTTTCTTTACATGACAATGAGCAAAGAATCACGGGGTCTCGAGACTAGTTCCTAGTGAGCCGGGAGCAGCTGAGGCGATCGTGACTTAGACATGGGCAGGGCCCAGCCGATCCAAGATTGATGCTTTCCGTGCCCCTTGGTCGGTTGGGGCGCTGGGCGCCGGGCTCTTTTCTCTGGCCAAGCTTCGTTGGCACTTTGGTGACCGATTCATAGTCGGACTCGAAGTCTAACCCGCGGGAGGATCCCAACCGTTCGAACAACTGTCTTGGATCCCTGGTGGGATATGCTTGTGGCACGCTCGGCCGCCCTTTTCTTGCCTTTGTGGGCCTTTTTGCGGGCCATCGATGGTCCCAAGTTAGCCGCCTCAAGTTCTCGGCCCCACGCTTATAGCTGCTTGATGGTCGTTCTTATCTCGCTTTGGGGTTTGGTACTCTTGGATTGGAATAGGAACGAGACATTCCGTAGCTCGACGGGAGTAACATTGCCCGGGCCCGACGGATGCAGGATGGGTGTGGCGTTGTGGGGGTCGCCGGCGGCAGGAGTTTCTTCCGCTCTGTTAGTGAACGAAGTGTTAGTCATGGATTCCATCGGAATGTTTAGGGTTTGGATGTGAGAACGAAGAACAGTGAGTGTCCTTCAATGAAATTAGGGTTTGGGTAATAGATTATCAAGACGAACCCTCCTTTTAGCGCCAATTGTTGCAACCGGTTCTAAATCTAGGTGATTTGTGTTTAATATGGCTGAGGATTTACCGGATAAACAAGTAAAAGAACAAAGATTTCTGGTATTAATGGCCCACGAGCAATGAATGCATATGATTGGATATTAATACCTTAATGAATGCATACGTACGGCTCCGTGCTCGGGCCATTAATTGCCTATCTCTGCCGTACCATTCAGCGCCGGTCGACGGAATCTCGATTAAAAAAGGATTTATTATTATTACAAGGAATGTCTGCATTTTAATATTCCCAATGTTGGGGGATTTTATTCCTATTTTAGTGCATTTGTTGTGCATATAGTCGAGAGGGTTGTTGTGCTTCCTTGCTCGACGGTTAATCGTGATCGGCCATTGTTTCGTCCATACAAAAATGTCGTCGGTCTTTTATTCCATACTCGAGGACCTCTCGCTTTCTTTAGATTCTATCCTTGTAAAGCCTGGTTGGTCCATCGGTCTCTGCTCATTGCCCCATTCTGGTCAACCTCTGCGTATTTGGGTTTAGCCTAACATTTGGGCCTATCTTGGCTTATCGCTAGGCCGGCCCTAAGTAACTTGGACTTGGGCCCGTATAATATGTGATACAATATTTCATACTTAATGACAAATAAAATTTATAATTTTTACAGAATAAAGAAATACAAATTTATCATTAATAAATGAATTACTCCGCATAAAATCTAGTGAGAATGTATTATGTACGTACATATTGGGTAAATTGCATTTTTATCCCAAGATAATGAACGGTTTAGAAAATGATTCTTTTTCAACATTTTTGGTCCCGTAGTTTTTTTCGATATTTTTGGTTCCAAGAAAGCGTAGTTTTGGTCTCAAGAGAATAATAAAATCGTAATTTAGGTCCTAAAAAATAATGGTTGGGACTACTTTTATAAAATAAAGGACCAAAAAAGAATGTGAGATTAAAATTGTCATTGAAAAATTCTCATGGACCAAATATACAATTGTCCCTGTACATATTGGGGAAAATTGTAGTTTTGGTCCAATGAGAATTTTCCAACGACAATATTAATTCCACATTCTTTTTGGTCCATTTGCAAAAATAGTAATCGACCATTATTTTTAGGACCAAAACTACAATTTTCTTAGGACTAAAAATGTCGCAAAAACTATGGGACCAAAAGTATCAAAAATGACCATTTTGGAGATCACTTATTCTCTTGTGACAAAAATATCTAATAATATTAATTCTTACAAGTAATAGTATTATTTTTATTATACAAGTAATAATATTAGTAGAATACAAAGCATGCACAAGGTCCTAAAAACATAACACATTAAAAAAAGAATTTTAAATTTGTAAAGATCCTTAAAAACCTAGTACATCTAGAATTAAAAATTTAGAGTAAAGGTGCACCGTGCATTCAATGAAGTGCATTCAACACAAATACAATTTTGTTGGTCCCTAGATTGAGTGAATTAAAAGAGATTAAGCAGTCCTCCTAGAGATAATCTAGAAGGAGAGTTGAATAGATTATCTAATTTTCTTTCGAAAACTCAAATTATCAATTCGAACTTAACTTTTTAAATCAAAATCAGTACCCAATGAGAAACAAATTTATACTCAATCTAATTTGGATCTAAAAGCAATCGATTAGAACTAAACAAATCAAAAGATAATCGGCAAAATTAAATGCAGAAAGTAAAGAACACATGATTTATAGTGATTCGGATCAAAAGTTCCTACATGCACTCTCCTTCTTCAACCTTGAAGAAGGGTCTTTTCCTTCTCACTTACCGACTATCTTCTTGGACGATTCTGATTAAAAATTGAGACAAACTTCGTCTTTGAATCACCTTCTAACTAACAATCTATCTAACAAATCTACGATTACTATACATATTGAAGTTTGAAGGAATTACGAAAGTGTGCTTCAAACACTTAGAAAATATTATCGAAAAACTTTGTAACACTAGTGAGTGCTCTAGATATTGTGAGTTTCGAATAGAGTGCAAAAGTCCTTTGCTTAGGTCTATTTATAAAGCTGTAAGACGGTTAGTTTGTTGTAACAAACTCATAACCGCTTAACAAACTTATCTTTAAAACTTTCTTGACTTGATTGATCTTGAGTTAGTCGTCCGACTCGACTCGAGTGTAAGCCTACCTTTCTTATTCTACTCGGTGACTTTGACCTTGTCTTGAGCTCTTCATTATCCTCTCAATCGATGACTTCTACAAGACCCTCTTGAGATGACCTTCAAGCTTCTTGTCTTCAAATGACTTTGTCTACTCTACCTAGTCCGATCACCTAACTAGAAAAATGAACTACTTGGTGATCTATACAAATCCAATTTGGTCATCCTACTTTACATGAGTTCATCTATTCTTATACATTTTAACTTAATCAAAACTAATCTGATCTAACAAATCTATACCAACATATATTACAAATTTTCAAATTCTAAGTGTTAGCAGAATATTCTAATTTTTTTTTATTTGAGCCTATATAATGCTACAAAATTATTCTATTCAATTTTCTTTCCAAGAACTCAATATTTAAATATTTAAATACTTTTTTTAATTAGTAAAATCATACATTAATGTCAGTTAATTTTGAGAACTGGAAGTATTTATATAATAATATGTAATATATTTTTCTTGATAATTTCAAAATGGTTCTTAATTAATATGGGAGAGAGAAAAAATCAGAGTACAACCTGAAATTTAAGCACAATATCGGGTCAAACCCGAAATATTTTTCCAATTAGTAAATTTTTGTAAGAATACAAAGGTAAAATAAATATGCTCCAGTCCGTTGTTTTCCCCAATTCCATCCTCACTCTCGAACAATAATTAATAGTGAAAAATATATAATAAATGGAATTTTATCAAGGTCTTATGTATTTCACTTAAATGGAGTAATTAATAGTAATTAATAGTGAAAAATTTAGGCAAAGTCTTATGTGTTTCACTTAAACAGTAAGGTTATCGCATCTCTCTTTTTAATTTCATCTAATTCTTAATACTTTTGGTCAAATGCTTAATTGATATTTTTTGTTAAAAATATTTGATAATTTAAATGTTATCTTATACACTTTATATTTTAAACTTAAATATTATAATATTTTTGAATTCTTTGGAATTCATATTTTAAATTTGCATCCTCAAGTCTCATCTATTTTTCCAATTTTAAAGCGTAATTATTGTTGTTTCTATCTTTTTATAATTTTCTCTTATCTTTTTCAACCAAATTAAATCAATCCATTAATACTCAATTAATTATAAACTCCTAAAATAGTATTTCATCTACTCTAGATACTTAAATCAGTTCTTAAAATTAATAATTTCAAATTCGAGTTGTCCATAAATATTTATATTCATGTAAGCTACCTAGCTATATATGGGATTTTGCAAAGCCTTACAAACATAAAGTATATTAATTGTGGTAGTCAAAATATTGCAACAATTTTATGGTTAGTTAATTCTTCGAACTTCAAATTTGAATTTGCTTCCTCAATTTTCAGTTATTTTTTAATTTTAAATTGTAATTATTGTTGTTTCTATCCTCTTATAATTTTTTGACTTTACGTATTATTTGCAATTTAAATATCATTTTTCATTTTTCAATATGAATTAATTATAGTTTTTTTCAATTTATCCTTAGTTTTTTTAAAAAAATTACATGTATAATAATAATCGTTAAAGTCATGTGAAAAATTTCAAAGCTATTAATCAAGGGTATAGAAGGAAGTAAATAATTATTTCGATTATGGATGTCAGGGCATTTATTAGCTTTTAATTGGTTACCGTTAATACATTATATTAATATTAATTTGCAGTTTATGTAATATACTTAGTTTGAAATTAATGTTACCCTCTTCCAAATTTAAATATTTATGCCCATGAAATTGAATTTGACATTTTAAAACTCTAATGGCTCTCGGTGACTTCTTTTTCGTAAACAATATTATTACATAATACTCCCTCCTATTCATAATATATGTCGTTTTGACTTTTCGTATTATTTGCAATTTAAATGTGAATTAATTATAGTTTTCTCAATTTACCCTTATTTTTTAAAAAAATTACATTGATAATAATAATCTTTTAGGTCATGCGAAAAATTTCAAAGCTATTAATTAAGGGTATAGAACAAAGTAAATAATTTTCTTAAAATGTGTGTATGAGTTTAGGATGATATATATTTTAAATAGAGGGAGTAAGTAAATTTATATGTAAAAGCATGAACATAGTTGAAAATATATTGTTTGACTTATTTCTTTCCTTTTATGTTCATTGTTGTAACCGGTTCTAAATCCAGGTGATTTGTGTTTAATGTGGCTGATAATTTACCGGATAAACAAGTAAAAGAACAAAGATTTACGGTATTAATGGCCCAAGAGCAATGAATGCATATGATTGAAAATTAATACCTTGATGAATGCAAGGAACGGTAAAGAAGACAATAATTGTTGGCCTAGTCTTAAGTGTGGATGTTCGAATCTGTTTATTGAGCCTTAAAGGACTTATTTATAGGGCGTGAGTGTTGCCCTCAAATCCGTGAAATTAGGGGTCTAGAATTTAATGCATGGTTATCCATTTAATGTTTGTTGTATGGCTCCGTACTCGGGCCATTAATTGCTTATCTCCTTCGTACCATTCAGGCGCTGGTCGATGGATTCTCCGTTATAAAAAGGATTTATTACTATTACAAGAAATGTCGGCATTTAATGTTCCCCTTTGTTGGGGGATTTTATTCCTATTGTAGGGCAGATTTGTTATGTTTATAATCGAGAGGGTCTATGTGCTTCATTAGTTCGTCCATGTAGAAATATGGTCGGTCTTTTATTCCATACTCGAGGACCTCTCGCTTCCTTTGGATTTTGTCCTTGTAAAGCCTTGTCGGTCCATCGGGCTCTGTTCGGCTGCCCGGTCCTAGTCGACCTCTGCCTATTTGGGTTCAGCCTAACCACCGGGCTTGCCGCTGGGCCGGCCCTATGTAACTTTGTCCCCGGCTCATATAAATAAGTGATATAACAATTGCCCCCAGCTTGACCTCGAGTCTCGGGGTCAAGGTGGAGAAGAGGAAATTTCGTCGACCGAGGATGGTTAATGGGAAGGAAGGCTGTGGATTGTAACCCAGGCGACGCCTTTTGAGGTTTCTCGTTTGGAGGAAAACGTCTTGAAGGCTACCAAAGAGTTTAATCCGGAGTTGATGTGACGTTTTGGGTGGCCTATGCGCGCGTGAGTCTAAGCTATGATGGCGCTTTGGAGGCACGCGGCCCAGCATGGGTCAATCATACGGTTAGGCGCTGTACTTGCTTGACATTTACGGGTTCTTCCATATTGAGAATGGCCTTGATTTGTCTTGGGTTTGCCTCGGTCCCTCGGCCGACTTACTATATGGCCAAGGAGCTTGCAGATTCGACCCCAAAGCTACACTTTTTGGGGTTAAATTTCATATTGTACTCCCGAGGATTGAGAATGCCCCGCCGAGGTCCCTCGGTGATCATCTTTCTTTAGGCGCTTGACCACTATATCGTCTATGTAGACCTCCATTGTTTTGCCAACTGCTCGGCAAATATTTTGTTGACTAGTCTACGGTATGTTGCCCGACATTCTTTAGGCCGAAAGGCATCCTTAGCCAAGAGTAGACATTTTCCTCCTGTAACGAAAGAGGTGTGCTTAATGTCCTTAATTGCCATTGGTATCTGGTGGTAACCCGCAAAGGTGTCCATGAAAGACATCATCTTGTGGCCAGTGTGTTGTCCACCACGTGGTCGATGTGAGGTATTAGAAAATGATTCTTGGGGCACGTTGTGTTAAGGTCCGTGAAGTTGATGCACAACCTCCAGGATCCATTGGACTTCTTTACGAGGATAACATTGGCGACCCATTGAGGCTCGTCCTCTGCTTGCTCTATTAGTTTATTGCCGAGCAATTTCTTGACTTTGTCGGCGAGCTGCGTACTTCTTGGGCCCAAATTTACTTCATTTACGGGAAGCTGGTTTCCGCTTAGGTCGACCTTTCGGTGGTGGCATTCATATTTGGGGTCGATGCCAACCATGCTTTGATGTGACCAAGCAAACACGTCGATGTTGCTTTCGAAGAAATCGAAAATATCCCCATATTTTGGGCGGTATGTGTGAAGAGATTGTTACCTCTAGGTCCGATCGGGTCGGATCTATCGCAATGCGCTCGAGTTTGTCGATTGGATCTCGTTCTTTTAAGTCTTTTTCCTTCGGAATCTCGCATGTTACCCCTTGGATCAATATCCGGGGTTGATTGCTCGAAACCTAGCCGTGGTTCCAAGTCTTGTCCCCCGAAGTTTGGCCTGTGTCGACATCCATCGGGCGGGGCCCTTGGTCGATCTTGTTGGAGTTTTGATCTAAGATTGAGTTACAATCATAATCTAAACTGAGTGCGGAAAATTTGGGCCGAGTAGTTCAAACATTTTCTTGCCGTTTTCTGGTCCCCCTTTACTGATCCTAACTTTCTCCTCGGGAGTGGAGAATTTGATACTGATAAAGAAAGATGAGGTTCTTGCCTCAAAGGTTTCTAGGAAAGGGCGACCAAAGAAGCCATATACATGTTCAACTCGGTCGACGATTACAAAATCTACCGGCCTAGTAATCCTAACTTTATCATCCTTGTGGTCGACGAGCTCCACGGCAGACTTGATCTTCCCGTAGGCATTGACGAACATGTCGCCGAATCCGCATACTGCAAGTCATAAGGCTTGATGAACTTAGTTAAGTTCCCCATCCTGCTCCAAAGGCCGACTTGAAGATGATGTTGTAGAAGCTCCCATTATCGACCAAGATTTGGTCGACAGTTATCCCAAGGATAGTGGAAGTTATGACCAGGCGCGTCATTCTTGGGGCGATGTACCCCTTCTCGGGCGGCATTGGAGAAGCAAAGGATGGTTGACTTTAGGATGGTCGGTTCGGCGGGAAGCTGACCAAGTTGATGTTGTCCGCGACCCGAGCTCGGTCTTCCATTTTCGGCTAGATTGAATGAAGACTTTTACCCGATCCACCTAGGCTTCCTCCCTCCTCTTGGATCATGTCGCCCCACTCCCCCGGTCGGATGGGGGAAGCTCCACATCCCTGGAGTCGTTGACGGTCTGGTTGATGGCTCCTACCCTTTGGAGTGATGTCACCCTTTGCCGACGTAGGGCTCTTTCCTCTGTGTCGGCTCGGGGAGGTTTTTCACGAAGGCATCCATTTGCCTATCGTCGTATAATTTCCAAAGTTGTCGGAGGAGGTCGCGACATTGGCTAGTGTTATGCCCCGAAGATTCATGGTAGGCGTCGGAATTTGCTAGAGGTCAGCTGGTGGGGTCCAACATGACCGGCTTGGGCTTAGGGAAAAGGCCGGTGTGTTGGATGGAGTGGATAACATGGGCGGCTAAGTATCCAAGCACGTTAACTATCAAATAGACCTCGGCCTTTGGAGGATTCTTGTTGAATCTTTTAAACGCTCCAAACTCTCTTTTGTGGCCACCCTTCTTGTGGTGGCCCCGATTTTTCTTGGTCCTGGGGGCCTTCTCGACTCCTCAACCTGTCCCTCGCCTACCTCCTTCACCTCACTCGGCCGTTGAGAAATCAACTGACCGGGTGATGAGGTCCCCTACTCGGTAGCAAAATTCGGCGTAGGTGATGGGGTACTTCTTCGTCATATGTCGGAAAATATGCGTGTCCGGGCGGAGGCCACCGATGGTCGCGTGGAGCTGTAGCTCATCTCCACCCGGCTCCCGGTGAGGAATATTTCATTTAGCCTATCGAGGTAGGCTTCATCCATTTTAGCTCGGGTCCGACGGATCCCCATCAACCTCTGTCGATTTTCTCGCTTGAGGGATTTTGGAGGCGAAATAAGAGGTGAACTTCTCGCTAAGCTCGTCAAAGTTTTTGATCGATCTAGCGGGATGTGAGACGTATAATTTATGGGCGAGTTCGCCCGGGATGAGTGGGAACCGTCTGCATTTAGTGACATAAGAAGCCCCCGCCGACCATGTATATTTTATACTTGCCGAGATGAGATTCAGGTTGATTTTTTCCTCATACACCGGGGTTTGAGGGGAGGATCTTAGGTTGAATCGACGCTTGTTCAACCTCCACCAAAAGTGGCTCGTTCCCAAGTTTCTCCTTGGAGCCCCACAGCTGGTCCCGATCAGTTCGCCATTTCATCAATTTTTCTTTACATGACAAATGAGCAAAGAATCACGGGGTCTCGACTAGTTCCTAGTAAGCCGTGGGGAGCAGCCCGAGGCGATCGTGAGTGATATATGGGTAGGGCCCAGCCGATCCATGATTGATGCCTTCGTCCCCCTGGTCGGTTAGTGGCGCTGGCGCCGGGGCTCTTTCTCGGCCGAGCTTCGTTGGCGGTTTGGTGACCGATTTATTGTCGGACTCGAAGTCTAACCCGCGGGAGGATCCCAACCGTTCGAACACGGTCTGGATCCTGGTGGGATCTGCTTGTGGCACGCTCAGCGGCCCTTTTCTTGCCTTTGTGGGCCTTTTTGCAGGCCATCGATGGTCTGAGTTAGCCACCTCAAGTTCTCGGCCCCACGCGTATAAGCGCTTGATGGTCATTCTTATCTCGCTTTGGGGTTTGGTACTCTTGGATCGGGGAGTAGGAATGAGACATTCCGTAGCTCTAATGGGAGTAACATCGCCCGGGCCCGACGGTCCGGGATGGGTGTGGCGTTGTGGGGGTCGCGGTGGCGGGAGAATCTTCCGCTCTGTTAGTGAACAAAGTGTTAGTCATGGATTCCATCGGAATGTTTAGGGTTTGGATGTGAGAACGAAGAACGGTGAGTGTCCTTCAATGAAATTAGGGTTTGGGTAATAGATTATCAGCACGAACCCTCCTTTTAGCGCCAATTGTTGCAACCGATTCTAAATCTAGGTGATTTGTGTTTAATATGGTGAGGATTTACCAGATAAACAAGTAAAAGAACAAAGATTTACGTATTAATGGCCCAAGAGCAATGAATGCATATGATTGGGAATTAATACCTTAATGAATGCATACGTACGGCTCCGTGCTCGGGCCATTAATTGCCTATCTCTGTCGTACCATTCGGGCGCTAGTCGACGGAATCTACATTACAAAAGGATTTATTACTATTACAAGGAATGTCTGCATTTTAATATTCCCACTTTGTTGGGGGATTTTATTCCTATTGTAGTGCAGATTTGTTGTGCATATAGTCGGAGGGTCATTGTGCTTCCTTGCTCGTGTTAATCGTGATCGGCCATTGTTTCGTCCATGCGAAATGTCGTTGGTCTTTTATTCCATACTCGAGGACCTCTCGCTTCCTTTGGATTCTATCCTTGTAAAGTCTGGTCGGTCCATCGGTCTCTGCTCATTGCCCCAGTCCTTGTCGACCTCCGCCTATTTGGGTTCGGCCTAACATGGGCCTATCTTGGCTTACCGCTAGGCCGGCCCTAAGTAACTTGGACTTGGGCCCGTATAATATGTGATACAATATCTCATCTTGAATGACAAATAAAATTTATAATTTTTACGAATAAAGAAATACAAATTTATCATTAATAAATGAATTACTCCGCATAAAATCTAGATGAGAATGTATTATGTTAGGTAAAGAAAAAGTTGTATTTAGTTTTGATGTGTTAAAAAAGTGTAATATAGGATGACCGGCTGAGCACTTTGTATAGGCAGTGAAGTATAAAAGTCGACGAGGTCGGGATATCGAGACAAGGACAGACCTCGAGATGAGGATAGGAAATCGAGATGAGGACCAGATATCGAGACAAGGACAACACGAGAAGATAGTTGACATGCAATACTATAAACAAATACCCAGACAAGGAATGAAGATGAGGACAAGGTGGAGTAAGCATCGGACGATGAAGTGTTAGAGAAATTTTACACAAGTTTCAAAAAGCGATTTCAACTAACCAAGAGGAAGTTACAAGATTGATTATATTGTTATAACTAATCAAAACAGAATTCAAGGAAGTTACAACTACCAAATGAAGATCTCTATAAATAGGGATAGGAATTAGTTTAGAAAAAACTTTTGATATTTTTTTCACTCTTCGATATACACAATTTGTATTCGCGAGCCACAAATATTGTACACATTCACAAATGTTTTATACGTTTTCCAGTTTTAATGTTTGTAGAACACTTTTCTCATGAGATCTTCAAGCCATATATTTTCGAAATTAGGAAGAATTCATTGTAAGGCTGAAGATTCACGATTGTAAGTAAGTCGGCAAGAAGGAAGAAAGTAAGTAAGTGAAGACCCTTCTTCAAGGTTGAAGAAGGAGAGTGGATGTAGGATTTTATAATCCGAACCACTATAAATCCTGTGGTTCTTTATTGTTTTGATTTACTTACTTGTATCCTTACGATTCTTAGTTCATCAATTACAAATTAATTTGGGGATTAAAGTTAAACCTATAATATCGATTGCTTTTGATCTTGTTGAAGTTGAGATTAATTGTCATTTTCCATTGTGTATCTGGTACCTTGAATATATTTTTAAGAGATTTGAAAAATCTACAAAATCTATTCAACCCCCTTCTAGATTTTGTTCTAGAAGATTAATTCAAGTTTAATCAACTCAACCAATCGGGACCAACAAGTGGTATCGGAGCGGTGTTAAGTCATTACGATATTAATTTTAGGTCTTAACTAAGATCCCGAATTTTGTTCTTGATAATGTAGTTTCTTTGTTTCACTAACGATTCTACTAACAAGATCTTGTGAGTATTGTGATTTTTCTGTATTCACCATGTCTTCTCGTTAAGAGCAAGAAATCCAGGAGTTTGCACGATTTTTCTATAGAAGAATATGATTCTGGAAGTTTAGAATGGAGAACCATCTTAAAGCAATTCATGATAGAATGGAGGAGGTTCTTGAGGAAGGACCCATCAAGTTTTATCATGGTGGCACAAGTGATGGTACTACAAAGAAATTAAACAAGAGTGAGGCAAGAAAAGAAAAGCTCGAGAACTCACTAGTGATGAAAGGAAGATTCACAACTTGGATCAAGTTGCAAGAACTGAAATTATTGAAACATTTAGCAAGGATTGGATAGAAAGGTTAAAAGATGCAAGGCTGTCAAGGAAATGTGGGAGACTCTTTGCTGGAATCTGTGAAGGATGCGAACAGGTTAAAGAAAACAAGTTGCGATCGATTCTACACGCCTTTGACACTTTCAAGATGAAAGAAGGAGAGTCTATTGGTCAATTGGATGTTAGGTGACCAATTTCTTGAATAAGGCGGTGATTTGGGAAAAACGTATACGAGAAAAGAAATCAACAATAAAGTGCCGAGATCATTGAGCAAAAGATGGAGAGAAAAAGCTAACATTCTGAAGGCTACTCAAAATCTATCCTCAATTCCTCACCAAACTTTGTTTTCTCATCTGAAGGCATTAGAATATGACATTCAAATTGAAGATGAAGAAGATGAAGCAGAATCTTCAACATCCGGAAAGATTGTAGCTTTTGTTCATCAAGATGAATACGAAAAGATCTCTAAAGCATCGATTTGTCCGTAAAAGAAGAAATGACTCTTCGTTAAAAAGGTATGAAAGATTGAAGATGAAGTACAAAAGAAACAAGAGAGACAGATTAGGTCGAAGGAACTATAGATCGACAGGGATGAAAAGAGTTCAGACAATGATAGAAAGAAGGATCACCAAGGAGTCATAAGTCACCTATCGACGAGGAGATAGTAGTCCAAAAGCAGACAGAGGAGATATATGTTATACATGTAACAAGCCTGGTCACTACGGTTATGATTGTCCTCAACTCACTCCCGAGAGAGAGAGAGAAGAAAGAGGAAGAAAAGAGATAGAAGGTATGCCGACTCGTGAGAGCTCTCCTAGCCGAGAAAGAAGAAGTTTATGAGACATCTTCATCCTTATCCTCATCTGATTTTGGATCCGATGATGACATCTGTCTGATGGCAAAAGAGGTACGCATTATTCATCGCCGATAATGATTGTGATACCTTATCGGCCCGATCACAGTCTTGTTGATAAACTTTTGAAAGACTTGGAAACAGCTCTATCTCGCTTATAAACAGATAGAGGCTGAAAATTTTAATTTAAAGAATCAAATTACCGATCTAACTAAGGTCAATCAAACTAAGGAAAGTGAGAAACGGTATGCGTTCAAGGGGAATGTCGGTGAGATGATCACTAGCACCTTGTCGATAAGACAGAAAAGTTAGAACAAGAATTGAATTCTTTAAAAATAAAATTTTCAAATATCTATTCGAGAATGAGAATTATAAGAAAACTAACAGAGAATTAAATCTCAAGTTAGGACTTGAATAATTCTCAAACCACAATAGATAAAATTTTCAATTCTTCACAAAAGTCTAGTGATAAAAGCTCGGATTAGGCTTTGATAGGAGCAAGAAAAATGATCCAATAAAACCTAGAGTCTTTGTCAAAGCAACTAAACCAAAGATAGAAACTAGATTTAGTCCATGGAAACCCAAGGAATTAATTACCTCATCGATAATTACGAAAAGAAGAAACAAACAAGGAAAGAAACTCCAAAGGTTAAACCTAAGACTAAATCAAAGTCTTATCCTAGGTATAATGGTTTTGACGGAAGAAGCAAGACATATCCATTCTTACCAAGATTCAAGACAATTTCAAAAGATCAGCTTAAATAAGATTGATCTTAAAAGTCTTATCTTAGTAGATAGATATGGACGTAAGCTTCAATCTATGGTTTTAAAGAACATTGATATCTTTGTCCTGGATTCCTAAAAATCAACTTAACATGAAAGGACCCAAAGTACAAAGGGTACCTAAGCAATAAACTTGTGATTGCAGGAAGATGAGAAGATAGTTGATAGAGGAGATATTCTTGAGGTCATCCGGTATATTGCGGTGCATTTCTAAGCACATGACCTATGAAAGACGACTTCTCTCTAACTATCAAACCATTGATGGACCAAGAGTGATGTTTGGAGATAACAACTATGGACTTACTAAAGGTGTAGGAACACTAATGATTGGAGATGTTCAAGTTCATGAAGTTTACTACGTGGAAGGATTGAAGCACAACCTACTATCTGTTTCACAATTTTGTGATAAAGGGTTTTGTGTCAAATTTACTCATAATGCATGCTACGTTCTAGATGGTATCAATGAAAATATTCTATTAGCTGGAGTAAGACAAGGTAATATTTATGTTGCAAATTTCAAAAGTTGTCCTAAAGATACTTGTCTTGTTGCTAAGAGTTCGATGATTTAAGTTGGCTATGGCATGACGACTTAGTCACTTAAACTTCAAAACTCTTAATAAAATAGCAAGGAAATCTTTAGTTAAAGGACTTCTGATAAAATATTTTCAAAGAACCATGTGTGTGATGCTTGTCAAAAAGGAAAAAAACCAAAGCTTCTTTTAAAACAATAATTAGTTCTTCTTCAGAAAGAATTCGGAACTTCTTTACATGGATCTATTTGGTCCAAGAACTCCTCTAGCTTTAGTGGAAGAAAATATACCTTGGTAATTGTTGATGATTTTTCAAGATTTACTTGGGTCATTTTCTTGTACAAAAAGAATGAGACTATGACTAAGATTCCAGAATTTCTTAAAAAGATTCAAAATGAAAAAGGATTAAATGTTGTTAAAATTAGAAGTGATAAAGGTACTGAATTCCTAAATAAATTGATTTCTAACTACTGCATTGAGAATGACATAGCTCAGAAACATCTGCGGCAAGGACTCCACAAAGAAAATGGAGTGGTTGAAAGGAGAAACAAAACCTTGAAAGAGGCGGCTAGATCTATGTTATCCGAGTATAACACTCCACACGTATTTTGGGCGAAGGTGTTAATACAAAGCATATTATGTTCAAAATAGAAGCTTGGTTGTTAAGGATAAGTGTAAAACTTCCTATGAAATTTGGAAGGGAAGATCTCCCAAAATTTCATATTTCCATATATTTGGTTGTAAATGTTTCATACATAACAATGGAAAATCTCAATTAAAACCTTTGATGCCAAGATAGCAGATGGGATATTCTTGGGATACTCATCTATATCAAAGGCATATAGAGTTTTTAATAAGACAACCTTGTGTGTAGAAGAAACACCTCATGTGATATTTGATGAATCTTCTCTTGAGTTTGATAAGACAGGAACATCACAAAGATATCGCATAATCTGGAATCAACCATAAAATTCTACAATCAAGGATCATATTCGGATGAGGAGGAAGAATTGGACAAAGGAAAAGAACACGAAAATCTTTTCTCACCAAATGATTTGCCTACTAATCGGACAACTAGCACATCCGATGTTCAAGGATCGAAGGTAAATACGAGAATCATCTCGAAATAAATAGTTCGCATAAGACACCATCCACCGTAAAAGATAAAGGTAAGAGAGTAATGTCATATCACCCAAATTGAAAGCAGTGTAATTGGAGATTTAGATTCTCGTGTCCAGACGAGAACCCAACTAAATCAAGGAAGTTACAACTACCAAATGAAGATCTCTAAAAATAGGGATAGAAATTAGTTTAGAAAAAAAAACTTGATATTTTTTTCACTCTTCGATATACACAATTTGTATTCGCGAGCCACAAATATTGTACACATTCACAAACGTTTTATACGTTTTCCAGTTTTAGTGTTTGTAGAATACTTTTTTCACGAGATCTTCAAGCCATAGATTTTGAAATTAGGAAGAATTCATTGTAAGGTGAAGATTCACGATTGTAAGTAAGTCGAAGAAGGAAGAAAGTAAGTGAAGACCCTTCTTCAAGGTTGAAGAAGGAGAGTGGATGTAGGATTTTATAATCCGAACCACTATAAATCGATGTTATTTATTGTTTTGATTTACTTACTTGTATCCTTACGATTCTTAGTTCATCAATTACAAATTAATTTCAGGATTAAAGTTAAATCTATAATATCGATTGCTTTTGATCTTGTTGAAGTTGAGATTAATTGTCATTTTCTGCTGTGTATCTGGTACCTTGAATATATTTTTAAGAGATTTGAAAAATCTACAAAATCTATTCAACCCCCCTTCTAGATTTTGTTCTAGAAGATTAATTCAAGTTTAATCAATGTTAGGAATAGAAAAATGTATTTAGTTTTGATGTGTTAAAAGTGTAAAATAGGATGACCAATGAGCATTTTGTATAGGCAATTTGAAGTATTTCTTTATAAATAAAACTAAGTATAGAATATCGACAAGGTCAATATATCGACAAGGACGATTTCAGATAATGAGAGAATATCGAGACAAAGGTCAAGATATCGAACAAGGACAAAGAGAAGATTGTTGAAGTACAAGACTAAAACACCTAGACGAGAAAAGAAGATGAGGACGAGGTGAAGTAAACATCAGACGATGAGGTGTTAGAGAAATATCATACAAAGATTCAAGAAGCAGATTTCAACAACTCAAGAAGAAGTTACAGGATTGAGTTATATTGTTATAAGCGATCAAAACCAATTCAATGAAGTTACAATCATCAAGAGGAGATCTCTATAAATAGGAGTAGAAATCAATTTAGAATTAACTTTTAACACTTTGCATTCATCAAGATACTTTGTATTCACGAGCACGAAATTATACACTTTCATAAACGTTTTATACGTTTCCCAGTTCTTAGTGTTTATAGAACACTTTTTCATTAGGTCTTCAAGCCATAGATATTCAGAAATTAGGAAGATTCATTGTAAGATGAAGATTCATCATTGTAAGTAAGAAAGTAAGCAAGAAGGAAGGAAGTAAGAAGAGTCCCTTCTTCGAGTTTGAAGAAGGAGAGTGGACGTAGGATCGTTTGATCCGAACCACTATAAATCTGGTGTTATTTCTTTTTATTGCTTATTACTCGTTTTCATTGATTGTTTCTTGATCGCAAATTCGATATCCGACAAAGCTTTAGATCCTATTTGAATTGAGTATAAATAAGAATTGTTTCATTGCTGTAAACTGAGTTTGGAGTTGATAGATCATCTAAGCTTGCAAAAGTTTTTGATAATCTATTCATCCCCCTTCTAGATTATCACTAGAGGGTATCTTGATTTTGTGTTTAAACTCGTTCTAAAGGGACCCAACAAGTGGTATCAGAGCAGTGTTAAGTCAGTTTCGATAGAGATTTGTGGTCTTGAAATATCCGAGTTTTCATTGAAATCGATTTCTTTTCATTGAGTCACTAACATTTCGATAAGTTGTGTTTTAGCATCTTGAATTACAATGTCTTGTTAAAAGTAAGAAATCCGAGGAGTTTACAGATTTTTCTATCGAAGAATATGATTATTGGAAGTTCGTAATGGAAAATCATTTAAAGGCCATTCATGACCGCATGGAAGAGGTTCTTGAGGAAGGTCCAATAAAATTCTACCATGGAGTTGTTAGCACTTGGAGCTGAATCTTCTACTACAAGAAGTCAACAAGAAAAGAAAAGTCTTGATTTGACAAACGGCGAAAGGAAGATTCAAAATTTGGATCAGGTAGCAAGGACATAAATTATAGAGACGTTGAGCAAAGACTGGATAGAAAAGGTAAAGAGATGTAAAGCGCTAAGGATATGTGGAAGACTCTTGCAAATGTTTGTGAAGGGTCGAAACGAGGTTAAAGAAAACAAGTTGCAATCAGTTTTACATGCATTTGATACATTCAAGATGAAAGATGGAGAAGCGTGGACCAATTGGATGTGAGATTGACTAATTTGGTGAATAAAGGCTGCCGATTTGGGTAAAACCTATTACGAGAAAGAAATTAATAATAAGGTACTCGAGATCATTAAGCAAAAGATGGAGGGAAAAAGCAAATATTCTCAAAGCTACACAGAACTGTCATCTATTTCACATCATACTCTATTTTCTCATCCGAAAGCCTTGGAATATGATATACAAATTGAAGATGAAGAAGATGAGGCAGTAGTCATCTACTTACGGAAAGGCGTGGCATTTCTTCATCAAGAAGATTGACAAGATTTCTCGGGCATCGATTTGTCGGTAAAGGAGGAAATGGCTTTATTGATCGGACGATATGAGAGACTCAAGATGAAGTATAAAAGGAATAAGAGAGATAGGTTTAATCGTCGAATTATAAATCGACAAGGAAGAGAAGTATTCAGACAATGACAAAAAGAAGGATCCGGTGAAAAGATTTAAATCACCAATCAGACGAGGTGAGAATAGTCCAAAATCAGATAGAGGAGATATCGTTATACCCGCAATAAACCTGGCCATTTTAGCTATGATTGTCCTCAACTCACTCCTAGAGAGAGAGAAGAAAAGAGGAAGAAACGGGATAGGAGATATGCAGATCAACGAGCTCTTTTAGCGAGAAAAGGAGGAAACACATGAGACATCATCATCCTCATCCTCATCTAGTTTGGGTCGAGACAATGACATTTGCCTAATGGCTAAGGAGGTAAACTATTACTCATCCTCGAGACAATGATAATGATAACTTATGCAGATCGATTCATGTCTTATTAACAAACTTCTAAAAGATTCGAAGACAGACTTTATCTCGCTTATAAACGAGATAGAGACTGAAAATTTAAGTTTAAAGGATCAAATTCTTACTCTAACAAAGGGACATCGAGACGGGGACAAGGAAGAATCTAGATTGTACATTCAAGGGGGAATGTCAATCAAAGACTTCTACTAGTTCCTCGTCCGAGAAATCCAATAAGTTGGAAAAAGAATTGAGTACTTTAAAAATTAAATTTTCAAATATCAATAAGGAGAATGAGAATTTTAAAAGACTAACAGAGATTTAAATCTCAAGTTAGGACATCTTAATAATTCTCGGTCTACAATTGATAACATCTTGATACTTCTCGAAGCCTAGTGATAAGATCGGATTGGGTTTTGATAGGAACACGAAAAATGATCCTATCAAACCTAGAGTTTTTGTCAAAGCCACTAAGACTATGGAAAAGACAGAAATTAGTTCAAAGAAATCAAAGGAGCAAATCACCCCATCCGATATATCAAAAGAGAAAATACGGATGAGGAGAAATGTTTCCAAAAGAAATCTAAAGACTAAATCAAAGTCATTTCCAAAGTATAATGGTTTTGATGGAAGAAGCAAGTTGTATCCATTCTTTCCAAGATATAAGACAATCACTAGAGATCAATTAAATAAAATTGATCTAGATAGTCTAATATTAGTGGATAGATATGGTTGCAAAATTCAATCATTGGTTACGAAAAACTTGGATGTTTTTATCTGGATGCCTAAGTATCAACTTGACGTGAAAGGACCCAATACACAAAGGGTACCTAAGAATTAATTTGTGATTGCAGAAGAATAAGGAGATAGTTGAACGAGAAGATGTTCTTGAAGTCATACGGTATATAGGCAGTGGATGTTCTAAGCATATGACTTATGAGAAAAGACTTCTTTCTAACTATCAGACGATAGATGGACCTCGAGTAATGTTCGGAGACAACAATTTTGGTCTAACCAAAGGAGTTGGAACTCTAATGATTTGAGATATCCAGGTTAATGAAGTATATTTTGTGGAAGGTTTGAAACATAACTTACTTTATCGTATCTCAATTTTGTGACAAAGGATATTGTGTAAAATTCACTCATGATGCATGTTATATTTTGGATGGTTTAAACGAAAATATTTTACTTACTGGAGTCGAGACAAGGTAATATCTATATTGCAAATTTCAAGAGTTGCTCTAAGGATACTTGTCTTATTGCTAAGAGTTCGAAGATTTAAGTTGGCTATGGCATAAACGTCTTAGTCATTTAAATTTCAAAACTCTTAACAAAATAGCAAGAAAATCTTTAGTCAAAGGACTTCCAGTATAAAATATTTTCGAAAAATCATATTTGTGATGCATGTCAAAAGGGAAAACAGACCAAAACTTCTTTCAAAACAATAAATGGTCACATTTACGAAAGGATTTTGGAACTTTTGCACATGGATCTTTTGGTCGATTACACCTCTAAGTTTTAGTGGAAGAAAGTATACTTTAGTGATTGTAGATGATTTTTCTAGATTCACTTGGGTTATTTTCTTGTACAAAAAGAATGAGAGCTGTAACAAAAATTCCAGAATTCCTTAAAAGAATTCAAAATGAAAAAGGACTAAATATTGTCAAGATTAGAAGTGATAAAGGTACTTGAGTTTCTAAACTCGTTTGTTACTAACTATTGTACCGAGAATGGTATAGCACATGAAACATCATCTCGCAAGAACACCCCAAAGAAAATGGAGTGGTAGAAAGGAGAAATGTAACCCCGAAAGAAGCAGCAAGGACTATGTTATCTCGAGTATAACACTCCACACAGTTTTGGGCGTAAGCCATTAATACCGCATGTTTTGTTCAAAATAGGTGTTTAATTGTGAAAGATAAATGCAAAACTCCTTATGAAATATGGAAGGGTATAATACCAAAGATTTCATATTTTCATATATTTGGTTGTAAGTGTTTCATCCATAATAATGGAAAATCTAAATTAAGAACTTTTGATGCTAAGATTGCGAAGGGATATTCTTAGGATATTCATACGTATCCAAAGCATATAGAGTTTTTAATAAGATTACATTATGTGTGGAAGAAACACCACATGTTGTTTTTGGCGAAATTTCTAAGTCTCAAAGCACAGATGATGTCACCAAGATAGTGAAGATCTTAACAGATTAAATATCAAGAAATCACCAAGTTCTACTTACTGCAGTCGAATCGGATGAGGAAGACACATCGACAGAATAAAGATAAGGAAGGTGAGAGTTCTTCCATATCATCCGATCGCATTTCGACTACAATACCAGATGGACTAGAAGATACTCCTGAAGGTAATACGTAATCAATTGATGAAAATATCCCGAGATAAGACTTCATATCCAGAAAAGATAAAGGTAAACGAGTATTGACTTATCATCCAAATTGAGCAGATAATCGGAAGTTTAGATTCGGAGTCTAGACAAGGACACGAGATAAACCAAGACTGTCTCGTTTAGTTGTTATGTATCATTACTCGAACCTAAGACTATTACTCGAAGCTCTAACCGACTCCAATTGGATAAATGCAATGCAAGATGAATTAAATCAATTTCAAAGACAAGATGTATGGGAGCTTGTTGAAAGACCTCATCATCAAAAAGTTATTGGAACAAAATGGGTTTTCAAAAATAAGAAAGATGAGAACAACATTGTGGTAAGAAATAAGGCTAGATTGGTTGCACAAGGTTATTCACAATCCGAGGGAATTGATTATGATGAAACCTTTGCACCGGTTGCTCGTCTTGAAGCCATAAGATTGTTCTTAGCTTATCTGCTTATAAAAGATTTCTTGTGTTCCAAATGGATGTGAAATCTGCATTTCTAAACGGAGTCATAGCCGAAGAAGTCTATGTAGAACAACCTCCAGGCTTTGTCAAAGGAGACAAGGTCTATAGGCTAAGGAAAGCTCTATATGGACTTAAACATGCCCTAGAGCATGGTATGATACATTATCCGAGTATTTAATTCAAAATGGTTTTGTAAAAGGTAAGATAGATAGAACTTTATTTAGGAAAGAATCTGATAAAGGTCTTTTGTTAGTTCAAATATATGTTGATGATATTATTTTTGGATCAACTAATCTAATCTTGTGTGAAGAATTTAGTCATCTTATGAAGAACAGATTCGAAATGTCCATGATGGGAGAGATGACATACTTTCTTGGACTACAAATTAAGCGAGACAAAGAAAGGAATTTTCATAAGTCAAGCAAAATACACCAAAGATCTTATTGAGAAATTTGGAATAGGTACCAGCCGAGAAGCCAAAATACCTATGATGACAAATTTTTCAATGGATCTAGATGAGAAAGGAGAAGACACCGATCGACGCAGATATAGAGGTTTAATTGGCTCTCTTTTATACTTAATCGCTAGTAGACCCGACATTTCTTTTGCGGTGGGTGTATGTGCACGTTTTCAAGCTAAACCTAAAAAGAGTCATCTTGAAGCCGCAAAGAAGATTCTGAAATATTTGAAAGGTACAATCTATGTAGAATTTGTGGTATCCAAATGACGATAACTTTGAGTTGTCGGGATACTCGATTCAGATTTTGGTGGGTGTAAGATAGATAGGAAATCTACATCTGGAACTTGCCAATTTCTCGGGAAGTAAGGTGATTTCATGGTTGTCTAAGAAACAAACCTCTGTAGCTACTTCTACTAAGAAGTGAGTATATGGCACCGGGAGTTGTTGTTCACAGCTTATTTGGATCGATCAATGCCTAAGGGACTATAACATTATCACCAAAGATGTACCAATCTTTTGTGATAGTAATAGTGCCATAGCTATTACCCGTAACCCGATCTTACATACTGTGTGCAAACATGTTGACATTCGTCATCATTTCATTCGAGATCATGTGGAAAAAGGCAATATCAGACTTGAGAAAATCTGGCTGCATTTTCAAAAGCAGACATATTAACAAAGCCTCTTGCAGAGACAAGGTTTAAAGAACTTTCGGTAGAATTAGGATTATTAGATGCTTCTCTAGTCGTCTTTTGATCAAAATTCTTGAATTTACCTTGTTTTTCTCATTTTGGTATATTATGTTTAGAAAGAATTATCGGACAAGATATGAGTCAAAGGACAATCAGGTAGCTGATATCATTGATCTCCTTTTATTGGAATCAAGAATCAAGGATTAGTCATATTGACCATATCTAACTTGATAATTACTTATTCGACATAAGTAAATCGATAAGGATGAAATAGTCAATGTTCTTCTAGAGAATCGGATGACTATTGAACCTTATCGACTTACTCTTGTTACTAACAATTTGTGTAAGTGTTGCGTGATTTCAGCAAAAACAAAGTTTACATGACTCGAAATGCAATACAAGATCAATTTGTCCAAGGGTTTCAAGTAGCAGACAGGTGATGCTATCAATCCGCATAAGGAGAAAAATCGGGAAGTTTTCTTAAATACTTTCAATTATGAATATGGGGTTCATATAATCAATATATGAATTTAATATCATAATTCACTCTATCATTCATTAATTTATTAAAGTTACTCGGTGAAATAAAATAGTTTGTTTTACAAAATAAAAGGATAAGGGTTCAAATTTGTTTTTCTAAAAACAATAATATTTTATTTTATCTCTCCAATTAACTGAAAAGTAATTTCTCAAATAAGTAAGCGTGTCAGGAGAAGTTACTATGGACCCGAAATTTTATCAAATTCAATTTTGAAACACACCGAGTATACTTCACGCGCTGAAGTGGAGGCGGTTTACGAAATATGAACCGTCTCAACCTCACGCGCGACATATTAAATATTATTCTGTGCACTTTTCAAAATAAATGCCATAATTGCATTAATGGCGATTCGAAAGGCTATATTTACACTTTTACAGGCAATTATTATTCTAATAATTGTTTATTATTATATTTTTCCATATAAATAGACATTCGTGTGCATTATTTTCATTTACGCACACATAAATTCCTTCATCTCTTAAAATTTCTCTTTTCCCTCCTAAAAACCTTCAACATTCATCAATGGCGGAATCCAAAAAGAATATCAAGTTCGAATACGATTTGACTTCCATCGAGGAGATAAAACAAAGTCTGAAATGTATGTTGATTGGGATACTACTACCGATGCGAAACCAGAGAAATTTTAAACCTACTGGAATCAAGAGGATTAAAGAGGTACTGCACGATGAAACCGACGAAGAACTTGACGGTGGATGATCTCTCGTGGCCGAGTTCCCGACTAGAGCAAAAGCAACAGAAATCGGGTTAGAATCTCGAATCGGGACATTGGGGAAGAAACGACGGATAGTGTTATCTATTTACGAGATTGGTGCAATTTTCAATTTAAGCACCATGGCGACAATCCATTTATGTATAAATCATCGGAATATTTGGAGAGTTTCCGGTTGATGGCCAGGAGGACATACCAAAATACAACGGCGAATTTGAAAAGGCCAATGTCAAGAGGAAGTACCGACTTTTGATGCGATCCTCGACCAAGTGTATCTTGGGGAACAACAAAGTCATGATGGACTAACCAAGCCGAGGATATCTTTGTCGAGGGCTATCCTAGACGGGCGTAAAATCAATCGGGCTGCACCGGGTGTATTCAAGGATAATGGAGGAGAAAAAGAAGTTCACCAAGACTCCACTGCATTTAATCGATGAGATGGTCTCGACCAAGATTGCAAGTATGATGGCAAGGATCACCATCATACTTGAACACAAAGTGGCTACGAGACAACCTTGACCGGAGTGTTGGAGTTAAAAATACACCGCACGTAAGGGTTGTTGATAAAAGATGAGAAGCTCTATGGACCAACCGACTCGAAGGAGATGGAGACATTCCGGCTCCACCTACAGCCTTCTAAGAAAAAGGCTTCAAAGCCAAGAAAAAGGAGACAAAGACTGTTTTGGTAGATGAGTCCTCGTCTCACGAGACGGAGGAAGACGACGACGAAGAGGAGAGGACAGCTTCCCAAGGGGGAAGTGTCCTGCCCGAGGAGGTTGGTATATCAAAGCGAGACGGAGACGGAGACAGTAGAAGTCTCAAATGGAGATGACTCGAGAAAGGAAGAAGAAATTAAATCACCCTCATCATCTTCATCCTCATCCGAGGATGGAGTACCTAAATCCATCTCTTCCCAACCCGGCGATGAAGAGGCGAG
This sequence comes from Paraleonurus japonicus, assembly GCA_030762865.1. Taxonomy (NCBI): domain Eukaryota; kingdom Viridiplantae; phylum Streptophyta; class Magnoliopsida; order Lamiales; family Lamiaceae; genus Paraleonurus; species Paraleonurus japonicus. Next base: position 32,454,607 of record CM061052.1, read on the forward strand.
ACAAGGCCGCCGCCTCGAGCCTCTAAAACGGTCTACTCCCATAAGTCCAACACAAACACAATCCTCATACGACCCATTCTCTTTTCTACCTTCAACCTCATCCGAACACGATCTCTACCTAATCTTACCCAATCCATCGGGGAAATGGGACCTACGAGACCTCTCGAATTCTTGGGAAGAAGTTCCTTCGAGACAAGAATCTACTCTCAAAGACGAGCTGAGCTTTTAAAGGAGCTTATTGATGTCTATCTCGCTAAGAAGACTCGCTAGGATCTTTTGAAGAGACAGTATTCTCGATAGCCGAGGCAGAGGCAACAATCTTGCCATCCGGGAAAAGGAGGTTCTTAAGAAGGCAAAATGCAGTCATTTCAAGATATACTCACTGAAAACACATTTGTTGATTATATTCTACAAAGAGTATATCTTGGAGATGAGACCCAGAGGAGGTGGAGAAAGCAATCGAGAAGGAAGAAGAGCAAGAAAGATGAAGGCTGTTATGGAGGAGGAAAGGGTGGAGGAAGTAATTGGTGGAGGTGCCGATGAGCCACCGGGATGGATACGGTGAGGAGGCACAAACAGAGGCATCGTTGAGGTGCAAATCAAGCCGAAATCGAAGAAATAGATCTTTCTCGGTGAATGCAGACCTTGCCCTCCACATCCGCGTCTCGTATCCGAAGTAGAAGCCTTGAAAGTGAAGTTCAAAATCTAAAGATCGCTTGTCTGAATGCTTTCCAAGCTGGTTCCTAACGTCATCTCATCATCAATCAAGGAGAATGTAGAAGCTGCAATTCTAGAGAAAACCAAGATTGATCTATACTTCTCGGACTAAGACATGAGGAGCAGATGACGGAAGTCAAGAAGAAAGTTGCCTCGAAATGAACTCTCAAGATGAGTGGGTTAAGCAATATGTTCGCTCTACTTATACCGAAATAAGAGACTCTATTGAGGATCAAGTAAAAGAAGCACGGAAAGCAAAAGAAGCCTCATTTCATCAAGTGTCTTTGAAGATGCGGCTTGCTTTTGAAAAAGATAGACAGAGACAACTATCTTGAAAAAATTCATAGATGATGAATTCAGACGAGTGAGGTCGGGCAAAAGATGAGATATGACCAGCTTGATCGGAAGACAGGGCTTGTCGAGAGAAGAGCTCATTGGCCAAATAAATCAAGTAGCCACTATCCGCAATACCCGATTTCTCGATGTCAAAAAGGGGGAAGATAGTGAGCTCAAGAAAAGGGTTGAGGGCAGGATGATCGGTGATGGCACCGAATATAAGAATAGATGAGTTGTCGGAAGAGTTGTTAAAGGTCAAGAAGATAAGAAAAAGGCGGTGAAGAGAAGTCCCAGAGAGCTTTAAGGAGATTAAAAGGAGAACAATTGAGTCAACCGAGTCCGATCTCGAGCCCGATCTTCCACCTACCGCCGATCCCGAGCACGATCTTCCACCTATCTGCTGATCCTGCTCCCATCTTATCAATCAAATCACCTTCATCCTCATCCAAAGCGACTGGGAAAGCTAAGGCTTCGAGTCAAATTCAGAAAACCCGATGCTGAAACCGAAGAAGAAGCAAGGGTGCTTAAGAGGAAAAGGGAGGAGAAGGAGAAGTATAAGAGAAGGGATGCTAAGAAAAGAAGAGAATAGGAGAAAGCGGCGGGGAAGTTTTATGACAGATCATTAAGAAGATGGGTTCAAAGATCAAGATGAACAAGGCAAGGACATCTTGAGACCGGTACATAGAGGTGAAGTGGTTCCCAAAGAAATCCTACCGATGGCGAGATCGTGGTGAAATGGAGACCATTTGAAGTAGATTGGGTTTTCCAGGTTTCACGTATGCAAGAATATTAAATGGGGTTTGGATGAGAACGCTGCATTTCATAAGCGGTTGGAAGAAAGAGATCCTCGAGATGTACCGGTATGTAATCGACCTAGCTCATGTGGAATTCAATTCAGACGTCGTTGCACCTTCCTACTCTCGAGATGGAACCTCCACTAACTAATGATGGCCGACTAGATCGTGAAAAGGTCAAGCAGCTGTTAATCAAGGCTGAATCCATAGCTGATCTTCTTTGAAGGTGGAGAGACCATATCCTTAAAAAATAGGGTATTTGATCGTCAAGATTCCCGAGGAGGATAGGTGGTATGACTAGTCTATATATATTTTTCTCTGCTCCTTATCCGATTCTACATGAAATTTGGTCTACTCTGTGAATATACCCGATTACCAAAATTGACTTTTCTCATAAACTTTGGTACTTTAACCGACTTAATTTGGTTTAGTAACTTGTTAATATTTTCATAACACTAAATCTTGAACTCGTCAAAACCTAGCTTAATGTTGTTCTCAAAATATTTGACCTTAATTTTGATTATCTGTTTATCAACTACATTACTCCGATCATCACCGTTGAACTATAACTCGCTCCGATTATCCGACTATGTGGCTTAGTTGTATATTTTGTTTCATTCTTATTTTTTAGTACTAACAGTTTTTCTTTTCTTGAGCTGAGTTTTAACATCATCAAAAAGGGGGAAATTGTTAGGAATAGAAAAATGTATTTAGTTTTGATGTGTTAAAAGTGTAAAATAGGATGACGGTGAGCATTTTGTATAGGCAGTGAAGTATTTCTTTATAAATAAAACTAAGTATAGAATATCGACAAGATCAATATATCGCAGACAAGGACGATTTCCAGGATAATGAGAGAATATCGGAGACAAGGTCAAGATATCGACAAGGACAAAGAGAAGATTGTTGAAGTACAAGACTAAAACACCTAGACGAGAAAAGAAGATGAGGACGAGGTGAAGTAAACATCGACGATGAGGTGTTAGAGAAATATCATACAAAGATTCAAGAAGCCGGTTTCAACAACTCAAGAAGAAGTTACAGGATTCAGTTATATTGTTATAACCGATCAAAACCGAATTCAAGGAAGTTACAAGCTGTCAAGAGGAGATCTCTATAAATAGGAGTAGAAATCAATTTAGAATTAACTTTTGACACTTTGCATTCATCGGTATACTTTGTATTCACGAGCAACAGAAATTATACACTTTCATAAACGTTTTATACGTTTCCCGGTTCTTAGTGTTTATAGAACACTTTTTCATTAGGTCTTCAAGCCATAGATATTCAGAAATTAGGAAGATTCATTGTAAAGTGAAGATTCATCATTGTAAGTAAGAAAGTAAGCAAGAAGGAAGGAAGTAAGAAGAGTCCCTTCTTCGAGTTTGAAGAAGGAGAGTGGACGTAGGATCGCTTTGATCCGAACCACTATAAATCTGGTGTTATTTCTTTTTATTGCTTATTACTCGTTTTCATTGATTGTTTCTTGATCGCAAATTCGATATCCGACAAAGCTTTAGATCCTATTTGAATTGAGTATAAATAAGAATTGTTTCCATTGTAAAGCGAGTTTGGAGTTGATAGATCATCTAAGCTTGCAAAAGTTTTTGATAATCTATTCATCCCCCCTTCTAGATTATCACTAGAGGGTATCTTGATTTTGTGTTTAAACTCGTTCTAAAGGGACCCAACAATCAACTCAACCAATCGGGACCAACATATTATGTACGTACATATTGGGTAAATTGCATTTTTATCCCAAGATAATGAACGGTTTTACAAAATGATTCTTTTTCAATATTTTTGGTCCCGTAGTTTTTTCGATATTTTGGTTCCAAGAAAACTATAGTTTTGGTCTCAAGAGAATAATAAAATCGTAATTTAGGCCCTAAAAATAATGTTTGGGACTACTTTTATAAAATAAAGGACCAAAAAGAATGTGAGATTAAAATTGTCATTGAAAAATTCTCATGGATCAAATATACAATTGTCCCCGTACATATTGGGGAAAATTGTAGTTTTGGTCCCATGAAAATTTTCCAAAGACAATATTAATTCCACATTCTTTTTGGTCCATTTGCAAAAATAGTACTTGACCATTATTTTTAGGACCATAACTACAATTTTCTTAGGACTAAAAATGTCGCAAAAACTATGGGACCAAAAGTATCAAATTGGAGATCACTTATTCTCTTGTGACCAAAAATATCTAATAATATTAGTTCTTACAAGTAATAGTATTATTTTTTATTATACAAGTAATAATATTAATAGAATACAGTGCATGCACAAGGTCCTAAAACTTAACACATTAAAAAGAATTTTAAATTTGTAAAGATCCTTAAAAACCTAGTACATCTAGAATTAAAAATTTAGAGTAAAGGTGCACCGTGCATTCAACTCAAGTGCATTCAACACAAATACAATTTTGTTGGTCCCTAGATTGAGTGAATTAAAAGAGATTAAGCAGATCCTCCTAGAGATAATCTAGAAGGGGAGTTGAATAGATTATCTAATTTTCTTTCGAAAACTCAGATTATCAATTCGAACATAACTTTTTAAATCAAAATCGAGTACCCAACGGAAACAAATTTATACTCAATCTAATTTTGATATAAAAGCAATCTGATTAGAACTAAACAAATCAAAAGATAATCGATGTAATTAAATGCGTAAAGTAAAGAACACATGATTTATAGTGGTTCGGATCAAAAGTTCCTACATCCACTCTCCTTCTTCAACCTTGAATCACCTTCTAACTAACAATATATCTAACAAATCTACGATTAGAGTGCAGATTGTGGTTTGAAGGAATTACGTAAAGTGTTCTTCAAACACTTAGAAAATATTATCGAAAAACTTTGTAACACTAGTGAGTGCTTCGGATATTGTGAGTTTCGAGAATAGAGTGCAAAAGTCCTTCTAAGGATGTGCTTAGGTCTATTTATAAAAGTCGTAAGACGGTTAGTTTGTTGTAACAAACTCATAACCGCTTAACAAACTTATCTTTAAAACTTTCTTGACTTGATTGATCTTGAGTTAGTCGTCGACTCGACTCTGTAAGCCTCGCCTTTCTTATTCTACTCGGTGACTTTGACCTTGTCTTGAGCTCTTCATTACCCTCTCAATCGGATGACTTCTACAAGACCGTCTTCGAGATGACCTTCAAGCTTCTTGTCTTCACTGACTTTGTCTACTCTACCTAGTCGATCAGCTAACTAGAAAAATGAACTACTTCACCGATCTATACAAATCCAAATTGGTCATCCTACTTTACATGAGTTCATCTATTCTTATACATTTTAACTTAATCAAAACTAATCCCGATCTAACAAATCTCTACCAACATATATTACAAATTTTCAAATCCTAAGTGTTAGCACCAGAATATTCTAATTTTTTTATTTGAGCCTATATAATGCTACAAAAATTATTCTATTCAATTTTCTTTCCAAGAACTCGGTATTTAAATATTTAAATACTTTTTTTTAATTAGTAAAATCATACATTAATGTCGGTTAATTTTGAGAACTGGAAGTATTTATATAATAATATGTAATATATTTTTCTTGATAATTTCAAAATGGTTCTTAATTAATATGGGAGAGAGAAAAAATCATGAGTACAACCCGATATTTAAGCACAATATCGGGTCAAACCCGAAATATTTTTCCAATTAGTAAATTTTTGTAAGAATACAAAGGTAAAAAAATATGCTCCAGTCCGTTGTTTTCCCCCAATTCCATCCTCACTCTCGAATAGTAATTAATAGTGAAAAATATATAATAAATGGAATTTTATCAAGGTCTTATGTATTTCACTTAAATGGAGTAATTAATAGTAATTAATAGTGAAAAATTTAGGCAAAATCTAACGAAAATGAACATTCAAAAAGAGATTGCTCTTGTGATTCGGAATGAAGTTTTATCGGTCGAGGAAAGGAATCCAATTCCGGGGGCGATGGTGCCTGTTGTGTTTCACTTAAATAGTAAGGTTATCGCATCTCTTTTTAATTTCATCCAATTCTTAATACTTTTGGTCAAATGCTTAATTGATATTTTTGTTAAAAATATTTGATAATTTAAATGTTATCTTATACACTTTATATTTTAAACTTAAATATTATAATATTTTTGAATTCTTTGGAATTCATATTTTAAATTTGCATCCTCAAGTCTCATCTATTTTTCCAATTTTAAACTGTAATTATTGTTGTTTCTATCTTTTATAATTTTCTCTTGTCTTTTTCAACCAAATTTAATCAATCCATTAATACTCAATTAATTATTAACTTCTAAAAATAGTATTTCATCTACTCTAGATACTTAAATTAGTTAATAAAATTAATAATTTCAAATTCGAGTTGTAAATGGACAAATATTGTCCAAATCCTCCAAAGATTCCCCATTAAAAAAATTGATGGCATGAGAGAAGTGTAGACAGAGAGCCGATCGTGACTCTATTTACCCGATGGAAGAAGAAATTTTGTTATAGTATTAAATAAATATGTTTTATAATTGAATATATATATATATATATATATATATATATATATATATATAATTGCATAATATATAATAATTACACAAATATAATGATTATAATTTATTGGATTGTTACAGAATGGTGGAGCATATGATACCCGTCCGCACCTTGTGGAGAAAATAATCGGGGATTTTCCAACCCCGCCACGGTCCATCCCGTCGGGGACGGAGATCTTGTCTCATTACCAAGCGTGTGGATAACTAAAATTCAAGAAAACAGGAGAGTAAAATAATTGCATGCATTAATTGGCTTGCCCAACTTGAGACCAAGAGTTCTATAAATTGTCAAGGAAACCAATTGAATTAGAGAAAAATAATACAAAAAGAGAATTGGAGTTTGGATTAGCCTCTTGAGCTAAAATTTTATGTTTTTTCTCACAAGACAATTGTGAATGTATAAGTCCAACCTTCAATACGAAAAATGAAAAACAAACCAAAGCGTGTTCTTGCGGTTTATTTGTAGTTTTCTTTTTCCTCCTTTGTTTATTTCTTCTTCTATTTTGTTGTTTCGCATTTGTAAAGTCATGCGAGTATAATTTTCATAAATAAATTCTTGAGCATTTCATTATTCTCTCAAGTTAACAAAAATAGAGATAGAAAATAGATTTAGAAATGAATATTTAATAAATCACATATAAAAATGCAAGAATTTGAGCGTTTTTTGTTTCGTTTTTCATCCGAGGGTTGGACGATACATTCACAATTGTTTGGTGGGTAAGATCACGCTCATGACTACCGAGGGTTCAGGTCAAGAGGTTGAAATTCGGTGTATTACATATTTCTCCCCAGCTTTTTTATATCTTTCTATTTTGCTTTGCAATTAATTATTTTCTGAATTTTATGTACTGAAGTCAAAATGATGCAAGAGTTAGTAGCCTAAAGAATATGAGGACTCAACAAGAAAAGAACATCGAAGCATTCTTCATTCACAACATTAGATCGGGAATCATTGATCTCCCAAAGATGGGGCTCTCAACAATGATATCTTAATCGGGAGGGGGATTAACGAACATCTATCTCGTATTTTTATTCATTTTTCTTTGTAAATAATTATTGATATGAATAAATGTGTTTTTCTTACTCAATTTTGTAGACATAAATCATTGGATATTTGGAATTGCTCTACTAATTTTTCATTAATCTTTAAAGTTTTGTTTTAATTTGTGATTGAACAACTTCTCTCTCAATTTCGAAATTTTAAATCCTTTGAAGAAAGTGAATTAACACCCCGCTATAAATTACTTAATTTTTAACGTATAACATTTATCTAAATTTATTTGAATTTTAGAGATTAAAATAAATGTACGACCTTCCAATATTAACACACATTAATATTAAAAAAATACATTATAGCATAATAAGATTTACTATTCCAAATAATTATTAAAAGTTAAAGAAAAATCTTGAATTCATTTTTCTATTTTGAGTTTATTTATAAATAGTTTCTCAACCGTTTACTTAATTAGAGTTATATTGTATTGTGGTTGTTTCTCATCATAATCAAATTATCGCTTTTTTGCTCGTGGATCGTAGCTAACACATTATTAGTGACCACGTAATTTATGTGTTCTTGTTTCATTTTTCTTCATCTCTTTTTATTTATCATAACAAATAATTTGATCATCTTACATTTATTTTTAAGTAATAGTATAACTAACTAGAAAAAACAATAAAGGTCAAGATAATGGACGCTCGAGCATTTATTATCATTAATTAGCTTTTGGTGACCATTATGACATTATAATGTTAATTTGCAGTTCATATAATATGGTTAGCTAGAAATTAATGACACTCTCTCCGAGATTTTTCCTTATAATAGTCCTTAATTTGTACTCCTTCCTATTCATAATATATGATGTTTTGTCTTTTCGTATTATTTACAATTTAAATGTCGCTTTTCACTTTTCAACGTGATTTAATTATAATTTTTCCAATTTATCCTTAGTTTTTTTAAAAAATTACATTGATAATAATAATCTCTAAAGTCATGTGGAAAATTTCAAAGCTATTAACGTCGATTGTTCATTTCTTTTTCTTATTCAAAGGCTTTGACCATGTCTCCGAACAATCTCACTAGCTACTCCGCAACTCAATACCGTACTCTATATCTCGCTAGTCGCGATAAAAATATATTCAAAATCTGCTGAATCCTCTAGGGGAAAATAGGTCGTGGGTTTGTCTTGAACTTGAATTTGACATTTTAAAACTCTAATGGCTCTCGGTGACCTCTTTTTTGTAAACAAGATTATTACATAATACTCCCTCCTATTCATTGTAGCGCCCCAAGTTCTCTTCCTTTTTAAAATAATATCACTTTGGGGCCGAGGCGCTACTAAAATACCATTTCAAACTCATTTCCAAAGATACAATAATAAAATTATTATCTTTATAAGGTAAGCTATAACCAAATTAAAAATAATACCCCAAAGCAACCCGTAAATCAGTGATATGTACTTGAGAAAGAAGAATTTAACAAACCTCGCTCACATGCGATAATTACACATCAAAAGAAAAAGGGCAAAATATGTTTTTGTTATACGTTTCAACTAGTATATTTATACTAGTCAAACAAAAGAACCATTATTTTTACTCCAAAGAGCATAACTCATAATATATACAATGATTACACAACCGAACCAAAAGGTACAGTTGCCGCATCCTCATCGTCCCTCCACATCAAACTCAAGATCTCAGAACAATGGATATGAGGGGTGAGTGTTTCAAATACACCCAGTGGAATAATCTCAATGATTGCACTGATAAAATGTATATGCAAATAACACATAACATGAAAACATAACTCATGTGCACATCAGACGGGCTATTACCGGCTTGAACATCAGACGGGCCATTACCCGGCTTGAACATAATACGGGCCATTACCCAGCTTAAACATAATACACATAGTACGGGCCATTACCCGGCTTGAACATTGTACGAGCCATTACCCGGCTTGAACATAATACACATAGTACGGGCCATTATCCGGCTTGAATATCAGACGGGCCATTACCCTTGAACATAATACACATAGTACGGGCCATTACCTCGGCTTGAACATAATATCACAATTGTTGCATAATCATGACATATATTACTCACATATTGCACCTTAACATAGCAATCATAACATGGAATGTTAAACTCAATTAAGAGTGGAAATTATCCCACCCGATTAGATATGAGCACTGCTTTTGGGAGCGTAATCGCTTTTATGCTTCGTGTTCTTCTTGCCCTACAAATAATATCGTGCTCAGATCATTGTAATAGTTATGATAATTAACTTATAATAACTATAATAAGAGCTTCCTAGAATTATAGGACCACCGGATTCGTCTAGGGGTTAAAGGGCAAACCACTTTTTCCTAAGGATTTTAAAGTTCGATTAATGTGTTTGATGGTCAAAAGACAAACTAGCTAGTTTATTGATAATATAATCCTATTTAGAGCGTGTAGAAACTCGTTGGGATAAAAACGGACTTGAAACAAAGAATTTGGATTAAAAACGGGAGTTTACGGCGTACAACCGTTCAGGGGTAAAATGGTCATTTTTATAATACTGTTCATCCCGTGATTTTAAAATTAAAATGTAGATCTTTGAATTTGGAACAATTTGACGCTGGTTTGGATCAAATCGGATGAAAAACGAAGATTCTACAAGCGTTTGAAAATGAGGGGCAAAATTGTAATTAAATGAAAAGTCAACGTTGACCGTTGACCGTTGACTGGTCAGTTGACCAAACTATAAGATTTACATTTTAGTCCCTGAAGTTAATCTAATTCTCTTTGGTCTCCCCTCTACTTTCAAGCTTTTGTACAAGAGGTCCCTACCGTCATTCTACACCTCCGATCGGAAAACCGAAAATACCGTTGGAATCCTTACAATCTCGGCTTCCTATTTCACCCAAGCCTCGCCTCAAACGGTCATCGGAAAGGTGACGGTCATTTTGGCAGAGAACGACGAATTTTTCACTTACGCCATTAACGTCCATTTCAAGCTTTTGATACTCCATTTTCATCGCTTTCCTACTCACAATTAGGCCTATGACCTTTACTACATCCCATAATGACTCAAACGTAAGAATCCACAAAAATAAAGTTCAATTCTAAATGTTGAAACCCGTTTCTACGAGTCACTTTCGGCTTATTTTTCTACTAATTTCATACACCGATTCTAACAATGGAGAATAGAATTCTACTCTACGCACAAATGCAGACTTCACAACGGTATAAGCCTCGCCACCTATCGAATCAAACGATGGTGGTGATTGAATGAAAAAGCACATTTAAACAATAATTTTCAAAGCTTCGCACTAAATTATCGGACGCTACAGAATCGAAACAACAAGCTGATCTTATTTCTACAATCTACGAATCGCTACGAGCATTTCCATATATAATATGATAATACCGAGAAAACCATCGGCGACGGAATATGGCGGCGTTAATTCACTTACCTCGCTTACGAAGGAAAGAAAGCGAGATAAGATTATGGACGTCAAACCAACTTTTAAATTTACATATATTACTTTTACCTTATCTAACTTACACTTATCTTATAATTAAAATTAACTTTATATATATATATATATATATATATATATATATATATATATATTCTATTTAATACCTCTAATAAATTTATTTGTATACATAAATACACATTATTAAACACTACAAAATTTTTAATTTCTATTTAAATTAGAAAAATTATCAAATTATAATACTTAATTTATTAAAATTAATAACATGCATTAATAATTCATATAAAGATTTCGGGTATTACATTCATAATATATGTCTTTTGACTTTTCGTATTATTTGCAATTTAAATATGAATTAATTATAGTTTTTCTCAATTTACCCAAAATTTTTTAAAAAAATTACACCGATAATAATAATCTTTAAGGTCATATGAAAAATTTCAATGCTATTAATTAAGGGTATAGAAGAAAGTAAATAATTTTCTTAAAATGTGTGTATGAGTTTAGGATGACATATATTTTGAATAGGAAGTAGTAAGTAAATTTATATGTAAAAGCATGAACATAGTTGAAAATATATTGTTTGACTTATTTCTTTCCTTTTATGTTCATTGTTGTAACTGGTTCTAAATCCAGGTGATTTTGTGTTTAATGTGGCTGAGAATTTACCGGATAAACAAGTAAAAGAACAAAGATTTCTGGTATTAACGGCCCAAGAGCAATGAATGCATATGATTGGGAATTAATACCTTGATGAATGCAAGGAAAAATAAAGAAGACAATATTAATCGGGTGTTTTAGGCCCAGTTTTAAGTGTGGATGTTCGAATAGGTTTATTGAGCATTAAATGTCTTATTTATAGGGCGTGAGTGTCACCCTAGAATCCCTAAAATTGGGGGTCACGAATTTAATGCATGAATATCCATTTAATGCTCGGTTGTACGGCTCTGTACTCGGGCCTTTAATTGTCTATCTCCTTCGTACTCATCTGTGCGCCGGTCGACGGATTCTCTATTACAAAAAGGATTTATTACAATTACAAGGAATGTCAGCATTTAATATTCCTACCGTTGGGAGATTTTATTCCTACCGTAGAGGCAGATTTGTTGTGCTTGTAGTCGGAGGGTCGCTTATGCTTCCTTGCTCGGCGGTTAATCCTAATCGGCCATTGTTTCGTCCATGCGGTAGGTCATTTATTCCATACTCGAGGACCTCTCGCTTCCTTTGGATTCTATCCTTGTAAAGCCCGGTCGGTCCATCGGGCTCGCTCGCTGCCCTGGCCCCGGTCGACCTCGCCTATTTGGGGTCTAGCCTAACCGCTGGGCCTCGTCTGGGCTCTCCACTAGGCCAGCCCTAAGTAACTTGGACTTGGACCCGTATAATATGTGATACATCATTTCATATTTAATGACAAATAAACTTTATAATTTTTACGTAATAAAGAAATACAAATTTATCATTAATAAATGAATTAATCCGCATAAAATATAGATGAGAATGTATTATGTGCGTACATATTGGGTAAATTGTATTTTTGATCCCAAGATAATGAACGGTTTACAAAATAATTCTTTTTTAACATTTTTTGTCCCGTAGTTTTTTGATATTTTTGGTTCCAAGAAAACGTAGTTTTGGTCTCAAGAAAATAATAAAATCGCAATTTAGGTCCTAAAAATAATGGTTGGGACTATTTTTTACAAAATAAAAGACCAAAAAGAATGTGGGATTAAAATTGTCATTGAAAAATTCTCATGGACAAAATTTGCAATTGTCCCTCGTACATATTGGGGAAAATTGTAGTTTTGGTCCCATGAGAATTTTCCGACGACAATATTAATTCCACATTTTTTTGGTCCATTTGCAAAAATAGTACTGACCATTATTTTTTAGGACTAAAACTGCAATTTTTTAGGACTAAAAATGTCGCAAAAACTATGGGACCAAAAGTATAAAAAAATGACCATTTTGCAGACCACTTATTCTCTTGTAACCAAAAATATCTAATAATATTAGTTCTTACAAGCAATAGTATTAATTTTTATTATACAAGTAATAATATTAGTAGAATACAAAGGCACAAGGTCCTAAAAAGTTAACACATTAAAAAAGAATTTGAAATTAGTAAAGATCCTTAAAAACCTAGTACATCTAGATTTAAAAATTTATAGTAAGTTGTTTGTGCATCAGTGCACACCGTGCATTCAACTCAAGTGCATTTTTAACTTGTTATCACTAAATAATATAAGATAAATAGTTGCAATTGTTCAATGCAAATAATTAATATTATTTAAAAATTAGTGCTTTTTATGTTGCATATTATACCCGATGTATACAAGATTTAGGCAAAAATTTAAAGCAAAGTCTACCGTGAACCCTTGTTCACGGTGAAACTTGATCATTTACTAAAGGGTATCGCTTATAATAACCGAACGGTATTACCTATATTATTAAAAGGCTTCATTGGGATAATCAAGAGTATGCCCTATATTGCTAAAGAGTATCGGTAGTGATAATCAAGTGTATTACCTATATTATTAAAGAGTATCGATCATAATAATGTAAGAGTATTACCTACATTAGTAAAAAGTATTAGTCGGGATAATCAAAAGTAAATTGATTTATTTTTTGAAATATGAACCTGGTTTCACCTTGAAACTTGGTTCACATGAGACACCCTCAAAATTTAATCCGCAATTGGAAAAAATTTCAAATTCATTCCAAATTAGTTTGTTGCATTCTCAAGACTCCTATTATAGAAAATTTATAATGAGATACGAATAGCTATATAAGCTATAAATTGTTCATATATTAATTTAACTAATATTACTCGGATATTTTTTTAATTATGGAAACTAGTATAAAGAGTTAATTTGTTGATGATTTAAACTTTTTTTTAAAAAAATTTCCCACATACAATTACGGGTTGCACTCTTAAATTCGATTCATTATGAGAGAACCAGATTTGGATACTTTTGCAATCTACATACTCCTTTTTCCCTTTCAAATTGACAATTTTAGAATCACATTTAGTTAAACCCGAATTAAATTATTCCAATTTTTTACAGTATAAATTATTCCAATTTTGACCTTATGAATTTAGTAATATATTAATTGTTGTTTATATATTATTTTCATCTCACATTAAAGGTAAAAACTTAAAGTGTTTATAATATTTTATTTAGGGATATACACTTGAGATATACACTCATACAAGAAATATGAATTTTGGGCACAATTTAAAGTCGATAGTAAATTTTGATTCTTTTAATTTGGTAAAAAAAAAAAAAAGATTTATATTTGAGTGAATTCACATCGACTCATAAATACGAACTCAAATTAGATATATATATTTTTTAAAAGGGATACATAACTACGTAAATTCAGGAAAAATCACCAAAACTAAATTTGTGATGTATCGACCGCTAGAAATAATATTTAATTGTGTTTGTCACGTAGTGACTTACCAACTCGCTTGCAAAGAAATCTCGAGAATTCAAATCAAATTGAATTTTCTACTCAATTCTCACCTGTTTTTTTTTTTTTTTTTATTTTGGAACGTAGTAATTGTTGATTCAATTCTCATAATTTTATTTTGTCCTATTTTTTATCACAACAAAATTTCAAATTCTAAGTGTTAGCACTTAATATTCTAATTTTTTTATTTGAGCCTATATAACGCTACAAAATTATTCTATTCAATTTTCTTTCCAAGAACTCATATTTAAAATTTTAAATGCTTTTTTAATTAGTAAACTGGAAGTATATATAATAGTATGTAATATATTTTTTTGATAATTTCAAAATGGTTCTTAATTAATATAAGAGAGAGAGAGAGAGAGAGAGAGAGAGAGAGAGAGAGAGAGAGAGAGAGAGAGAGAGAGAGAGAGAGAGAGAGAGAGAGAGAGAGAGAGAGAGAGAGAGAGAGAGAGAGAGAGAGAGAGAGAGAGAGAAATCATGAGTCCAACTCGGAAATTTAAACACAATATCGGGTCAAACCCGAAATATTTTTCCAATTAGTAAATTTTTGTAAGAATACAAAGGTAAAAAAATATGCTCCATCGTTGTTTTCCCCAATTCCATCCTCACTCTCGAATAGTAATTAAAAGTGAAAAATATATAATAAATGGAATTTTATCAAGCTCTTATGTGTTTAACTTAAATGGAGTAATTAATAGTGAAAAATTTAGGCAAAGTCTCATGTGTTTCACTTAAATAGTAAGGTTATCGCATATCTCTTTTTAATTTCATCTAATTCTTGATACTTTTGGTCAAATGCTTGATATTTTAAATGTTATCTTATACACTTCATATTTTAAACTTAAATATTATAATATTTTGAATTCTTTGGAATTCATTTGCATCCTCAAGTCTCGCTCTATTTTTCCAATTTTAAACTGTAATTATTGTTGTTTCTATCTTTTTATAATTTTCTCTTGTCTTTTTCATCCAAATTTAATCAATCCATTGATACTCAATTAATTATAAACTCCTAAAATAGTATTTCATCTACTCTAGATATTTAAATCGCTTAATGAAATTAATAATTTCAAATTCGAGTTGTCCATAAATATTTATATTCAGAAAGTTACCTATCTATATATGGGATTTTGCAAAGTCTTACAAACATAAAGTATATTAATTCTCGTAGTCAAAATATTGCAAGAATTTTTATGGTTAGTTAATTCTTCAAATTCAAATTTGAATTTGCATCCTCAATTTTCACTAATTTTTTTAATTTTAAATTGTAATTATTGTTGTTTCTATCCTCTTATAATTTTTTGTCTTATTTTTAACCAAATTTAATTAACTCATTAATATCTAATTAAGTATAAACTCTAAAAATATTACTCCCTCCCTTTAACAAATTTATTCCCCTTTTTTGGGCACGGTATAACGTAGAAATGTGTAGTAGATATGTGGTGTTTTTAAAGTAGAGTGAGATAGAGTTATTTCTAAAAATGGAATGAGAATAAATTTTATCGATGTACTGTAAAGGAAAGTGTGAATAAATTTATCGATGATGGAGTATTTTTATGGTCTAAACTTAATTCGCTTAATAAAATTTCTAAATTTTATAATATGATAAGATAATAAGAATATTTAATAAAATATAACTATATTTTTTTAATAATTTATGATAAGTTTATTATGAACAATTTCGTATAAAATCGCCAAAATCTATAATATACAACAAGCAAACGCCGTTCTATTTTATTGAGGCTTCTCTCACTAAATCAATAAATAATTATGAATATCAACGGTAAAGCGCGACTTTAAATGAAGGACAGCTTCTCTACCTCTTCTTTCCATACTCGTAGTTACGAATATCAACAGAGCAGAGCGCGACGGGGAAAGATAGTAAATGGACAAAAATTGTCCAAATCCTCCAATGATTTAAAAAGAAAAAAATTGATGGCATGAGAGAAGTGTAGACAGAGAGTCGATCGTGGATCGTATTTACACGATGGAAGAAGAAATTTTTTTATAGTATTAAATAATTATGTTATATAATTAAATATATATATATATATATATATATATATATATATAATTGTATAATATATAACAATTACACAAATATAATAATTATAATTTATTGGATTGTTACGTAATGGTGGAGAATATGATTGTTGGTCCCTAATGTCGAGTTGAATAAAACTCGAGTTAGCCTTCTAGAATAAAATCTAGAAAGGGGGTTTGAATAGATTTTGTAGATTTTTCTAATCTCCCAAAATCAATTCAAAGAATCGATTATCACCGGAATATAATTGTGAACTCAACTTTTAACAAGATCAAAAGCAATGCCGATATTCAGATTTTAGCTAAGATTCTGAATTTTAATCTTGAATTAACAAAATTGTAACTTGAACAGTAAATTAAAAGAAAGCAAAGAATAACACTGTGTTTTATAGTGGTTCTGATTATAACAATCCTACATCCACTCTCCTTCTCCAAACTTTGAAGAAGGGTCTTCACTAGCCGCTTACTTACTTACCGTACAAACTTTACAAATTACAACTTGATCTTCAATTCTTCAAAAATCTAATCAACTTTCCGAAATCTAACTCTAAGAATAAGATGAGTTTTTGAAGATGTGAAGTGAAGTGTTCTATAAACACTTAAAGAAAATTCTATGAAGAAATCTTGTTACTTGAAAACTTGTGATCTTAGAAAATGACTTGTGAAATCTGTGTATATTGTGTTCAAGAAAGTGTTCTCTCTATCTCTTCTTTTTAAACAATGAAGTGCCCGGACCTATTTATAAATCTAAAAGACAGCTTAGATTGTTAGTTAGTTCTAACAAACTAAAAACCGCTTTAACAAACTTAATCTTGAAAATCACATTCTCACTGTTTGCTCTCCTCATCTCAAATGACTTGGTGAAGATTCGTCTTTCTTATTCTACTCAGCCTTATCTTGACCTCGTCTCGAGCTCTTCATGTTTGTCTCCTACAGTATGACTAGATCTCACCGACTAGATTGGTTCTAGACCTTGTCTGATCTCGCTTAGCTTAACCTCACCGGTCTTCGTGTCGCTCCGATCAATCGAAGCCGCTTCTTTTAACTCATCAAAATTCTTGATTCAACAATTTCCCGCTTTTGATGAAGTTAAAACCTCTAAGGAAGAAACACACTCACAAATGAAGTTAGTACTAGAATTAGTTAAAATAATCGATAGGTATATCGAGCACTTAATCATTTCACAATGATTCATTCACATTCAAATATCTTAAAAAATTAAGTCTTTTAGACTCTTTTTAGAAATACTTAAAAATTTGAGTCTTAAGACTTAGATAAATTTTTAGGAAAAGTTTTTAAATCTGAGATATAAAATTCTCGATGATTTATACTTATAAAAATTTTAAGATTTTCTTAAAACCAAAAACTTTAAGAAACTCGATACACGTAATTCACATAAGTCCAAATATATTCATTTGCAACTTTACAAATTTACACATAGAAGAACCGATAGAAAATAAAAGATAAGGAATAGAAAATCCTCGCTCTATCGTATTCCCATCTACCGCCTCTCGAATAATCAGCCACTTGAAAATCCTCGCTCTTAGCCGTTTAAGTTCTTCTTCATCTCGTGAGCCCGGTTTCCCGCTCGCTCGCTTGGCTATGACCGTCTTGACCCATTCCGCATCGTGAGAGCCGCCTTTCTTTTAGCTTGGGGTAACTTGCTCATAGGCCGGTGCAACTAAGTCGCAGCTTGAACACATTGTGCGCCTCATCAAGCAGCCTTCCCATACAGATCGGCATCCTCCTTTTCCATCCACTCGTGCCACCATGTCCTCATCGGCCGCTTCCAGATGGCGATGCCTTCAAGATGTACCAAAGAGTACATCCATCCTCGGCATCCAGTGGCTAGCTTTTTGTATTCGTCAGATTTCCCGAAACCATCTTTGGAGGGGCTGAAGTGCGATGGACAGTGGCGGAAGTCCGTTTCATCCGGGTGCTTTGGATACCCACTTCCGGGAATCCTCGTCCCACTTCGGCCTTAGCTTTCCCAGCCTTCTTCAGCCTCTTCTTCTCCCGCTTCTCATACTTTTCCTTCTCAAAGCATGGATTCTTCCGATCCGCTCACCGATAGGTTTGAGAAGTCAGCTCCTTTCTTTGCGCTCGATTCGGGGCTGATCAAATTGCTCACCGATGAAGACTTCTTGCCGTTTTGCCTTTACCCTCGCCCTTGGCCTCGGGTTTTTCTCGCTTCTTTTATCTTGGCCACAGAGCTTCGACTTCTCCTCCTCCTCCTTCCTCCTCTTCTCCTCATCTTCTCGGATGGCCTCCTCTATTTGGGTCACCCTCGCTGCAAGGCCGCCACTCATCCGATTTAACTTTCAATTCACCTTGGCCGCCTCCAACTCACCGTGTTCCGCTTTAGAGTCCACCTTGTCTCATGAGTGACAAGACTCCACTGTGAGGGTGTCCATCCTTCCTTCTCGCTCCTTCCCCTTTTTAACTTTATTCTCAAGGGTCTGAGCCGTTCTTTCCAGAGCCGAGCAACGGACCCTCGAAGTCATTCCGACTGACGTGAGAGTGTTGACCAGGATCTCGTTGTCACCGCCATCTTCGCTTCGCTGCCTTAACCTCCTCCTCCGTGTCACTTAGCCGAGATCCAACAAAGAAGGCCGAGATCGGGCCGATAGGTTCCTTGACATGTTGACCACAACAATCTGCATGTTGACGAGCATCGTATCGGTGATCGCCGTATCACCTTCCTTGTCTTCTTTTCCATCATCCTTTGAACTTGAGATATTATCTTCTTGTGCATATCTTCAAAGGCCGATAAAATGGCAAGAATTTGGATCGGCCTCCTCCTCTCGATTCGGATGAGGAAGAGGTGGTGGGAGAGGTTGGACTGGGGAGCTCATGTGGATATCCCCAAAGATATTTGAGGTATCCACCGGGTGGGGTTCGGATGGGAGAGATGAAGTGGGGCGTCGATGGGGGAGGGGGATTTGGTGGAGGGGATGATGGTGGGGGTGGAATATGTGAAGTAGTGGGTGGGGGAGATGAGGTTGTTTGGGGTAATATGGGCCGAGTTTGGGAGGATATGGGTAAGGCCGGGTGGGGAGATGGATATGGGAGTTGGGGCGACACCGGTCCGTTAGGAAGGACAGATCTCGAGATGGAGATGGTGGGGGATGAAGTTTGGGTTTGGGGAGGGTAGATGAGGTTGGGATTTGGACTATTTCAAGTAAGCTGCTTTAGAGGCTCGAGGTGCCACTGGGACACCTCTTCATCGCCAGTGGGCTGGAGAGGGGAGGGGCAAAATTGTACTGTCTCGTGGGTGGGGAGGGGTCCTCTCGAGCTTATGTCCTGGACCTCCTCTCGATTGAACCATCTCGTGCCGCAACTGCAGCTGCGGGTTACTTCTTCGGGTAGAAGACTTGGCTGGTCGCCAGATGTCCCACCCACCTCGAGAGGTCTTAACCAACCTCCTCCTCCTTGGTGCCTTCTCCTTCAGCCTTCATCGGGTGGGCAGCCTCGGTGAGCTCACCGTCGGCAGCTCTTCCTCTCTCTCCTCTTCTTCCTCCTCCTCGCCTTCTTCAAAGCCGGGTGCTTAAGCTCCTACCTCACCTCCACCTTCGTCCTCGAATCACTGAGCCCCAAGAGGTTCGTCCTTCGTCAGATCCCCTTTTGTTTTGTATAGGGTCTCGACTCCATCCGACCAGCTTGATCTCACTGACACAGGTCCTCCATGATCACCGTCACCTTATTGAATAGGCTAGTGATCGACCTCGCCCGCCACTTTCCTCCTCCAACTACCTCCAACCTTTTTCTTTCTGCCTCTAGCTTCTCCAAGAGCATCCCAAAGACACGCTTAGCTTGGATCCCATCTAGTATCGTCCTCATGACACATAGTCCGGGCTCACCCCATCATGAGAACTTTGTTCTTCTTCACTCCG
Source organism: Paraleonurus japonicus (assembly GCA_030762865.1). NCBI lineage: Eukaryota > Viridiplantae > Streptophyta > Magnoliopsida > Lamiales > Lamiaceae > Paraleonurus > Paraleonurus japonicus. The sequence goes on from CM061052.1 coordinate 32,474,895, forward strand.
ATCGCCGGTCCCTCATGGAATTCCTGGCAATTATCTCGAATGATTCTACCCATTCATCGACTTGTAGGTGAGGGAGTTCACTCCTTCACTACTTGTATAAAAATCCTAGCCACCTCCGGGCCGGAGTAACAGCTTAAAACCTCTCCATATACCGGTTTTAAAGACTCCATTCTCGAACGCTCCATCGACGTAGAACTCGATTCCCCGCATATTCAAGTGTTTTATCGGAGGGGATTTCTTGGAACATAATGTCCTCAATCCAGCCTCTCCAATAACTCCAAAATCTCCCTTGATTCACCATCTAAGTTGTTTCAAATCCACATACATCTCCGATTTGATCTTCTTATTATATGTCTCATTGTGAACATCCACCATGGTTGAAGTAACTCCTATTTGTTTTTGAGAAGTGCTCATGAAATGATCGAATAAGAGTTTTGAAAATTTTTGCAGAGAGTTTATAAGGATTTCGAAAGTGAAAAAGTTTGTTTAAGGAAGACGATATATTTATGGGGAAGATTGGAAAGAGAAACCACCATTTTAGAAAATTTGAATTAATTCGAGCCATTTATTCAAAAAGTTTTTACTGCGCATAAATCAACGGTTAAAAATTAAGATAAGCGATTAGGATTCAGCGCGTGGATGTTAATCGCCTTTGGAAAGCGTAAATAGTTACTTTATAGATCGTTGATTTGACAGATGTAGGTTACTTTATGCAGTGGAAGTAAGTATACCCGACGTCACCTAGGGTTACCTTACTTCGACTAAGGGTTTGCAAATCGGATGAGTTTGAAAACAGATGAGTTGAAAAAGTCATCTCGATAAAGTAACCCGTCTGATTTTAAAAACAGCTTAAGTTCAATTTTTTAGCAAACTTAAAGACAATTTTAAATAAACAGATTTAGACTTAATTTTCTAAAGATGGGATTTCCAATCAATCATTCCAAAAAGAATTTTATAAAAATATGAAGTTTATTTTAAAAGACAAAAGTGTCTCGAATAAAAGATTTGAGAACAGATGAGGTGAAACAAGATGATCTCGTGACCTATTCCTACAAAGATATAGACTCAAGGAAAACCATTAGTAGCTTGAGGTAGATCAGATAGGGTGCAGATAGTCATCTCTGCTTTTCGTAAAATCAGCTTGACCATCGTGCCCTTGTCTCGATTTACCATATGTCGATAAGCAATTATCATGTCGTATAAGGTCAATATGACTAATCCTTGATTCTTGATTCCCGAGAAGGAAATCAATGACATCAGCTACCCGATTGTCCTTCGACTCGCATCTAGTCCGATAATTCTTTCTAGACATAATAAAACTAAATTGAGAGAGACAAGAATTTAAAAACAGTAATTTAGAGATGTACTAAAGAAGCATCTAATAAACCTAATTCTACAGATAATTCTTTAAACCTCGTCTCGCAGAGGCTTTGTTAAGATGTCCGCTCTTTGAAAGTCGCTCAAGATCTTCTCAAGTTTGATATCTCCTTTTTCTACATGGTCTCTGGATGAAGTGGTGTCTGATATCTACATGCTTGCATCTTGTATGAAGGACTGGGTTCGAGTAATAGCTATGACACTATTACTATCACAAAAGATAGGTACATCTTTGGTGATAATATTATAGTCCCTTACTGTTGACTTATCCAGATCAACAGGAACAACAACTTCCACCGCCATATACTCACCTTACTTGTAGAAGTAGCTACAGAGGTTTGTTTCTTAGACAACCATGAAATCAGCTTACTTCCAAGAAATTGGCAAGTACGAGATGTAGATTTTCTATCTATCTTAAACCCACCAAAATCCGACCGAGTATCCAGACATTTCAAAGTTGTCATCACCGGATACCACAATCCAACATTTATCGCTCCTTTCAAATACTTGAGGATTTTCTTTGCCGCTTCAAGATGACTTTTCTTAGAATTAGCTTGAAATCGAAAGCACAAACTCCAACCGCAAATGAAATATCGTGTCTACTAGCGCTTAAATATAATAAAGAACCAATAAGACCTCTATACTCGCTTTGATCGCTGTCTTCTCCTTCTCATTCTGGATCCATTGAAAATTTGTCATCATAGGTATCTTAGCTTCTACCGGTACCTATTCCATATTTTTCAATAAGATCTTTTGTATATTTGGCTTGGTTGATGAATATTCCATTCTTTGTCCTGCTTGACTTGAAGTCCAAGAAAATATGTCATTTCTCCCATCATTGACATTTCAAATCAGCTTTTCATAAGACTACTAAATTCTTCACATAAAGACATGTTAGTTGATCCAAAACTATATCATCAACATAAATTTGTACTAACAAAAGATCACAACCAAATTCTTTTCTAAAGAGAGTTCTATCAATTCTACCTTTAACAAAATCATTTTGAATTAAATAATCGACATGGTGTCATACCAAGCTCTTGGTGCTTGTTTAAGTCCATATAGGGCTTTCCTTAGTTTATAAACCTTGTCTCCTTTGACAAAACCAGGAGGTCCGCTCTACATAAACTTCTTCACCTAAGATTCCATTTAAGAATGTTGATTTAACATCCATTTGAAAACTATGAATCTTTTAAAAGCCGCATAGGCTAAAAACAATCTTATGGCTTCCAGACGAGCTACTAGTGCAAAGTTTTCATCATAATCAATACCCTCTCGATTGTGAATAACCTTGAGCAACTAGTCCTGGTCTTATTTCTAACCACAATATTGTTTTCATCCCTCTTGTTTTTAAAGACCCATTTAGTTCCAATGACTTTTTGATGATGAGGCCTTTTAACAAGCTCTCACACATCTTGTCTTTGAAACTCGATTTAGTTCTTCTTGCATGGCATTAATCTAGTTGGAATCGCTTAGAGCTTCGTAATTAATTTAGGTTCAAGTAATGACACATAGCAACCTCGAACATACAATCTTGATTTAGTTGGGTCCTCGCCTCGGACACCAGAGTCTAAATCTCCAATTATCCGCTCACTGGGTGATATGACATTGCTTTCTTACCTTTATCTTTTACAGTAGATGGTGTCTTGTCCGAATTATTTATTTCAGATGATTCTATGTTACCTTCTCGATAACTCAACCTCGATCACCGATGTGTCATTGGTCGTCTGATCAGTTGGTAGATCACCGTTGAGGAAGTTCTTTCAGTTCCTTTCCTTTGTCCGATTCTTCCTCTTCATCCGAATCGATTCTTGATTGTAGAATTTTATGGTTGATCTTTTTGATAGTCATCGATTCAGATCATCCGATATCTTTGTGATGTCCCCTGCCTTATCAAACTCAAGAGAAGATTCATCAAATACCACATGGGGTGTTTCTTCTACACACAAGGTTGTCTTATTAAAAACTCTATATGCCTTTGATATAGATGAGTATCCCAAGAATATCCCATCGCTATCTTGGCATCAAAAGTTTTTAATTGAGACTTTCCATTGTTATGTATGAAACATTTACAACCAAATATATGAAAATATGAAATTTTGGGAGGTCTTCCCTTCCAAATTTCATAGGGAGTTTTACACTTATCCTTGACAATCAGACTTCTATTTTGAACATAGCATGCCGTATTAACAAAGATCTCGCCCAAAACCTATGAGGAGTGTTGAATGCGTATAACATTGTTCTAGCCGCCTCTTTCAATGTTCTGTTTCTTCTCTCAACAACTCCATTTTGTTGTGGAGTCCTTGCCGCAGAGATGTTTCCTGAGCTATGTCATTCTCAATGCAAGAGTTAGTAATCAATTTATTTAGGAATTCAAGACCTTTATCACTTCTAATTTTAACAATATTTAATCCCTTTTCATTTTGAATCTTTTAAGAAATTCGGAATCTTAGTCATAGTCTCATTCTTTTTGTACAAGAAAATAACCCAAGTAAATCTTGAAAAGTCATCAATAATTACTAAGGTATATTTTCTTCCACTAAAGCCGAGAGGAGTTAATGGACCAAACAGATCCATATGAAGAAGTTCCAGAATTCTTTCCGAAGAAGGACTACTTATTGTTTTAAAAGAAGCTTGGTCTGCTTTTCCTTTTTGACAAGAAACACATATATGGTTCTTTGAAAATATTTTATCAGGGAGTCCTTTAACTAAGGATTTCCTTGCTATTTTGTTAAGAGTTTTGAAGTTTAAGTGACCAAGTCGTCATGCCACGTACCCAACTTAAGTCATCCGAACTCTTAGTAACAAGACAAGTATCCTTAGGACTTTTGAAGTTGGCAACATAAATGTTACCTTGTCTTACTCCAGCCAATAGAATATTTTCATTTAAACCATCTAATACATAGCATGCATTATGAGTAAATTTGACACAAAACCCTTTATCACAAAATTGTGAAACAGATAGTAGGTTGTGCTTCAATCCTTCCACGTAGTAAACTTCTTGAACTTGAACATCTCCAATCATTAGTGTTCCTACACCTTTAGTAAGTCCATAGTTGTTATCACCAAACATCACTCTAGGTCCATCAATGGTTTGATAGTTAGAGAGAAGTCGTCTTTCATAGGTCATGTGCTTGGAACAGCCACTATCAATGTACTGATGACCTCAAGAATGTCTCCTCTATCAACTATCTTCTTATCTTCCCGCAATCACAAATTTATTGCTTAGGTACCCTTTGTATTTTGGGTTCTTTCATGTTAAGTTGACTCTTAGGAATCCAGATAAAAATATCAATGTTCCTTAAAACCATAGATTGAAGCTTGTATCCATATCTATCTACTAAGATAAGACTTTCAAGATCAACTGATTCAATTGATCTTTTGAAATTGTCTTGAATCTTGGTAAGAATGGATAAGATCTGCTTCTTCCATCAAAGCTATTATACCTAGGATAGATCTTTGATTTAGTCTTAGATTTAGCCTTAGGAGTTACTTTCCTCGCCCCGATTTTTCTTTTCGAAGTATCGATGAGGTAATTAATTCCTTTGGTTTCCGTGGACTGAATAAAGTTTCTACCTTAGGTTTAGTTGCTTTAACAAAAACTCTAGGTTTTATTGGATCATTCTTTTTACTCCTATCAAAACCTAATCCAGCTTTTATCACTAGACTTTTGTGAAGAATTGAAAATTTTATCTATTGTGGTTTGAGAATTATTCATAAGCTCTAACTTGAGATTTAATTCTTTGTTAGTCCTCTTATAATTCTCATTCTCGTAATAGATATTTGAAAATTTTACTTTTAAAGAATTCAATTCTCGTTCTAACTTATCTGCCTTATCGGACAAGGTGCGGTGATCATCTCAGATCGACATTCCCCTTTGAATGTACACTGGGTTTCTCACTTTCTTTAGTCCGATTGACTTTAGTTAAATCAGAAATTTGATCCTTTAAATTAAGATTTTCAGTGTCTATCTCGCTTATAAGCAGATAGAGAAGTCTACAAATCTTTCAAAAGTTTATCAATAAGATCGGGATCAGTTCGTATAAGGTATCACAGTCATTATCTCGATGATGAATAGTAATGTACCTCTTCAGCCATTAGACATATGTCATCATCTCGACCCAAAATCAGATGAGGATGAGGATGATGATGTCTCACGAGCTTCTTCTTTCTCAGCCTAGGGAGAGCTCTCTGTCAGCATATCTTCGTCTCTCTTTTCTTCCTCTTTTCTTCTCTCTCTTTGGGAGTGAGTTGAGGACAATCATAACCGTAGTGACCAGGTTTGTTGCATGTATAGCATATATCTCCTCTATCTGTTTTTGGACTACTATCTCCTCGTCCGATAGGTGATTTATGACTTCTTGACCGATCCTTCTTTTTATCATTATCTCGAGCTCTTTTCATCCCCTCGTCTCGATCTATAGTTCCTTCGACCTAATCTGTCCCTTTTTAGAAGAGTTGAAGATCAAGTTGTAAGTTGTAAAGATTGTAAGTAAGTAAGCAGCTAGTGAAGACCCTTCTTCAAAGTTTGGAAAAGGAGAGTGGATGTAGGATTATTATAATCCGAACCACTATAAAACCTGGTGTTATTTATCGCTTTCTATAATTTCGTTCAAGTTACAATTTTGTTAATTCAAGATTAAAATTCAGAATCTTAACTAGAATCTAAATATTAGCCTTGCTTTTGATCTTTTTAAAAGTTGAGTTTACAATTGTTTTCCGCTGTGTTTAATCTCGATACCGTGAATTGATTTTGGGAGATTCGAAAAATATACAAAATCTATTCAAACCCCCTTTCTAGATTTTGTTCTAGAAGGTTATCTCAAGGTTTTAATCAACTCAACTTTCAGAGACCAACAAGTGGTATCGTGAGCAGTGTTAAGTCAGTTTCGATATTGATTTTAGGTCTTGAACAAGATTCTGAAATTATCTTGATTTTCTTCATTTTCTTCTTTTACTAACAGTGCTACTAATTAGTTTGTGGAGTATTTTGTTCCTTTGTTTCATCATGTCATCGGGAAAAACAAGAAGTCAAGGAATCTTCCGAATTCTCTATTGAAGATTATGATTACTGGAAATTTAGGATGGAGAATCACCTAAAAGCCATTCATGATAGGATGGAAGAGGTTCTTGAAGAGGGACCTATAAAATTCTATCATGGAGGAACCAAAGATCGAGCCGAGTCACCAATCCAGTGACTGCATAAGAAAAGAAGAGCTCGAGTTAACAAATGATGAAAGAAAGGTCCATAATCTTGATCAAGTAGCTCGAACCGAGATCATTGAGACTCTAAGTAAGGATTGGATTGAAAAGGTTAAAAGATGCAAGATCTGCCAAAGAAATGTGGGAGACTCTTGCTGGAATTTGTGAAGGATCTCGAACAGTCAAAGAAAATAAGCTTCAATCTGTTTCTACATGCATTTGACACATTCAAAATGAAGGATGGTGAAATCGTAGATCAACTAGACGTGAGACTTACTAATCTTGTGAACAAAGCACCGATTTGGGCAAGACTTACACCGAGAAAGAAATCAACAATAAAGTACTCAGATCTTTGAGCAAAAGATGGAGAGAGAAAGCTAATATTCTCAAGGCAACACAGAATTTGTCATCAATATCACATCACACTCTTTTCTCTCATCTTAAAGCACTAGAATATGACATTCACATTGAAGATGAAGAAGATGAGGCAGTATTCATCTACATGCTGGAAAAATAGTAGCATTTGTTCATCAAGATGAATCAAAAGATCTCTAAAGCGTCCGATTTGTCCATAAAAGAAGAAATGGCTCTTTCGTTGAAAAGGTATGAGAGATTGAAGATGAAGTATGAAGAAACAAAAGAGACAGATTAGATCGAAGGAACTATAGATCGACAGGGATGAAAAGAGTTCGAGATAATGATAAAAGAAGGATCAATCAAGAAGTCATAGGTCACCTATCGTAAGAGGAGATAGTAGTCCAAAACAGACAGAGGAGATATATGCTACACATGCAAAGAACCTCGGTCACTACAAATTTATGATTATCCTCAACTCACTCCCAGAGAGAGAGAAGAAAAGAGGAAGAAAAGAGATAGAAGATATGCCGACCGAGAGAGCTCTACTAGCTGAGAAAGAAGAAGCTCGAGAGACATCATCATCCTCATCTTCATCTCGATTTTGGGTCGAGATGATGACATATGTCTAATGGCTAAAGAGGTGCATTACTATTCATCATCGTATAATGATCGTGACACCTTATTTGAAACGGATCCCGCCTTATTGATAAACTTTTGAAAGATTTGAGACCGCTTCTATCTCGCATATAAACAGATAGAGACTCGAAAATCTTAATTTAAAAGATCAAATTTCGATCTAACTAAGGTCAATCGTACTAAGAAAAGTGAGAAACCAGACCGTACATTCAAGGGGGAATGTCGATCGAGATGATGGGCCCCTAATTCCAATACAATAGGGGTCTATCAAAGGCAAGTCACCTGAACTTATTTCCGATACTCGAACTTAGCAACAAACGGCTTTCGCTTTCCAAACGGGAAGCTACAAACAAAACAGGGAAGCAGGCGACTTTGCCGTTTAGCCGGAGAAGCGAAAGGCAGCTAACGCGAAAGAAGGGGCTTCGTCCCCTACAACTACTTAGGGTGAAACCACTACACCCGCCTAACTAGTATAGACTAATCGGAAAGCTACAAAGCAGCTCCGAACAACCACTAACGAAAGCAAAGACCTTGTTTGATAAGACAGATAAGTTAGAACAGAACTCGAAGTTCTTTAAAAATAAAATTTTCAAACATCTATTCTCGAGAATGAGAATTATAAAGGACTAACAGAGAATTAAATCTCAAGTTAGGACTTATGAATAATTCTCAAAACCACAATAGATAAAATTTTCAATTCATCTCAAAAGTTTAGTGATAAATCGGATTAGGTTTTGATAGGAATAAGAAAAATGATCCTATAAAACCTAGAGTCTTTGTGAAAGCAACTAAACCTAAGGTAGAAACTTTATTCGGTCCCCTGGAAACCAAAGGAATTAATTACCTCATCCGATACTTCAAAAGAAAAATCGACGAGGAAAGTAACTCCTAAGGCTAAACCTAAGACTAAATCAAAGATCTATCCTAGGTATAATAGCTTTAATGGAAGAAGCAGATCTTATCCATTCTTACCAAGATTCAAGACACTTTCAAAAGATCAACCGAATCGATTGATCTTGAAAGTCTTATCTTAGTAGATAGATATGGATGCAAGCTTCAATCTATGGTTTTAAGGAACATTGATATTTTTATCCTGGATTCCTAAGAGTCAACTTAACATGAAAGGACCCAAAATACAAAGGGTACCTAAGCAATAAATTTGTGATTGCAGGAAGATAAGAAGATAGTTGATAGAGGAGACATTCTTGAGGTCATCCGGTACATTGATAGTGGTTGTTCCAAGCACATGACCTATGAAAGACGACTTCTCTCTAACTATCAAACCATTGATGGACCTAGAGTGATGTTTGGTGATAACAACTATGGACTTACTAAAGGTGTAGGAACACTAATGATTGGAGATGTTCATGTTCAAGAAGTTTACTACGTGGAAGGATTGAAGCACAACCTACTATCCTGCTTCACAATTTTGTGATAAAGGGTTTTGTGTCAAATTTACTCATAATGCATGCTATGTATTAGATGGTTTAAATGAAAATATTCTATTGGGCTGGAGTAAGACAAGGTAACATTTATGTTGCCAACTTCAAAAGCTGTCCTAAGGATACTTGTCTTGTTGCTAAGAGTTCGGATGACTTAAGTTGGGTACGCATTTACGACTTGGTCACTTAAACTTCAAAACTCTTAACAAGATTGCAAGGAAATCTTTAGTTAAAGGACTTCCGATAAAGTATTTTCAAAGAATCATGTATGTGTTTCTTGTCAAAAAGGAAAACAGATCAAAGCTTCTTTTAAAACAATAAGTAGTCCTTCTTCGTAAAGGATTCTCGAACTTCTTCATATGGATCTGCTTTGGTCCAAAGAACTCCTCTCGCTTTAGTGGAAGAAAATACACCTTAGTAATTGTTGATGATTTTTCAAGATTTACTTGGGTTATTTTCTTGTACAAAAAGAATGAGACTATGACTAAGATTCCGTAATTCCTTAAAAAGATTCAAAATGAAAAGGGATTAAATATTGTTAAAATTAGAAGTGATAAAGGTACTGAATTTCTAAATAAATTGATTTCTAACTACCGCATTGAGAATGGCATAGCTCAGAAACCTCTGCAGCAAAGGACTCCATAACAAAATGGAGTTGTTGAAAGAAAAAACAGGACCTTGAAAGAGACAAATAGAACAATGTTATCCGAATTCAACACTCCTCATAGGTTTTGTGCAGAAGTATGAATACACTGCTATGTTCAAAATAGAAGTCTGATTGTCAAGGATAAGTGTAAAACTCCTATGAAATTTGGAAGGGAAGATCTCCCAAAATTTCATATTTTCATATATTTGGTTGTAAATGTTTCATACACAAAGAATGGGAAATCTCAATTAAAAACCTTTGATGCCAAGATAGCAGATGGGATATTCTTAGGATACTCATCTATATCAAAGGCATATAGAGTTTTTAATAAGACAACCTTGTGTGTAGAAGAAACACCCCATGTGGTATTTGATGAATCTTCTTTTGAGTTTGATAAGACAGGGGACATCACAAAGATATCGATAATCAATCGGAGATGACTATCAAAGGATCAACCATAAAATTCTACAATCAAGAATCGATTCAGATGAAGAGGAAGAATCAGACAAAGAAAAGGAACCTAAAAGAACCTCCTCAACAAATGATCTACCAACCGATCGTACAACCAACAACACATCAATCGATCGACGACCAACGACACATCACCGATCGTGCAGAGTTATCGAAGGTAACATAGAATCATCTCAAATAAATAATTCAGACAAGACACCATCCACCGTAAAAGATAAAGGTAAGAAAGTAATGTCATATCACCCACTGAGCAGATAATTGGAGATTTAGACTCGGTGTCAGACGAGGACCCAACTAAATCAAGATTGTATGTTCAATTGCTATGTGTCATTACTTGAACCTAAATCAATTACGAAGCTTTTAATCGATTCCAACCGGATTAATGTCATGCAAGAAGAACTAAATCAGCTTTCAAAGACAAGATGTATGGGAGCTTGTTGAAAGACCTCATCATCAAAAAGTCATTGAACTAAATGGGTCTTTAAAAACAAAAGGGAAGAAAACAATATTGTGGTTAGAAATAAGGCCAAACTAGTTGCTCAAGGTTATTCACAATCAGAGGGTATTGATTATGATGAGACTTTTGCACGTAGCTCGTCTGGAAGCCATAAGATTGTTTTTAGCCTATGCCGCTTTTAAAAGATTCATAGTTTTCCAAATGGATGTTAAGTCACTTTCCTAAATGGAATCCTAGCCGAGGAAGTTTATGTAGAGCAACCCCGGCTTTGTCAAAGGAGACAAGGTTTATAAACTCAGAAAGCTCTATATGGACTTAAACAAGCACCGAGAGCTTGGTACGACACCTTGTCTCGATTATTTAATTCAAAATAGCTTTGTTAAAGGTAGAATTGATAGAACTCTCTTTAGAAAAGAATTTGGTCGTGATCTTTTGTTAGTTCAAATTTATGTTGATGATATAATTTTTGGATCAACTAACATATCTTTATGTGAAGAATTTAGTAGTCTTATGAAAAGCAGATTTGAAATGTCCATGACGGGAGAAATGACATATTTTCGGGACTTCAAGTCAAGGCACAAAGAAGGGAATATTCATCAACCAAGCCAAATATAAAAGATCTTATTGAAAATATGGAATAGGTACCGAGAAGCTAAGATACCTATGATGACAAATTTTTCAATGGATCAGACGTGAAGGGAGAAGACACCGATCAAACAGAGTATCGGGGTCTTATTGGTTCTTTATTATATTTAATCGCTAGTAGACCTGATATTTCATTTGCATTGGAGTTTGTGCTCGATTTCAAGCTAATCCTAAGAAAAGCCATCTTGAAGCAAAGAAAGAAAATCCTCAAGTATTTGAAAGGAACAAGAAATGTTGGATTGTGGTATCCAACTAATGACAACTTTGAAATGTCTGGATACTCGATTCGGATTTTGGTGGGTGTAAGATAGATAGAAAATCTACATCCGGTACTTGCCAATTTCTTGGAAGTAAGCTGATTTCATGGTTGTCTAAGAAACAAACCTCTCGTAGCTACTTCCACAATCAAGCAGAGTATATGGCGGAAGTTGTTGTTCTCACCGATCCGGATAAGTCAACAGCTAAGGGATTATAATATTATCACCAAAGATGTACCTATCTTTTGTGATAGTAATAGTGACATAGCTATTACCCGTAACCCAGCTTCTTCATACAAGATGCAAGCATGTAGATATCGACACCACTTCATCCGAGACCATGTAGAAAAAGGAGATATCAAACTTGAGAAGATCTTGACCGACTTTCAAAGAGCAGACATCTTGACAAAACCACCGGCAGAGACGAGGTTTAGAGAATTATCTGTAGAATTAGGTTTATTAGATGCTTCGTTAGTAAATCTCTAATTCTTTTTTTTTTTTTTAATTCTTGTCTCTCAATTTAGTTTATTATGTCTAGAAAGAATTATCGGACTAGATCCGAGTCAAAGGACATTCGTAGCTGATATCATTGATCTCCGTTTAGGAATCAAGAATCAAGGATTAGTCATATTGACCTTATCTCGACATGATAATTGCTTATTCGACATATGGTAAATCGCACTAGGGCACAATAATCACCTGATTTTACGAAAACAGATGACTATCTCGCACCCTATCCGATCTACCTCGGCCTACTAATAAGTTTTGATGAGTTTGTTTGCAGGAATGTATATCGATTAGTCTCATAAATCTCTTCATTCGTAAAACCTTCATCTTTGTTCTCCTCAAAATCTTTGTGTTCAAATAAAGTCCTTAAGTGTGTGTATTTCAAGTAATCAACTTTGTAATCAAACCGAAAATACTTTGTAAGTTTTAAATTTTTGTGGCTTTCAAAGATCAGACTAGGAGAGAGTTTTTGAAAAATATTAGATAAGATCAATTTGATCAAGTCCGATTTTACCAAGTCTCGAAATAGAATACCCGAGTATTAAGTAAGGCACCTCATTGCTTACGTCAGTATACTAATTACTTCGATAAAGTAAGTCTATTAGCCGTCTAATCCATAGGATAAACGGTTACTTTTTACACAATTCAAGACATGTGAAGACCACGCGCCTGAATTTCAATCGCTTTTCTCGCTAAACCGTCGATGTTTTACACGCGCCTCCTAAAATCAACGGTTTAAAATAAAAACTCCGAGATCGTGCCACGTTTTGCATTCCCAAACTTTCCCTCTCTCTCCTCTAAGTTTAAAATCTTACCTTCTTCATTAAAATTTTTCACTTTCACATTTCACTTATCAAAAACCTCTGTAAAAACCCTTTCTTACAAAAATTATTTAAATGGCTTCTTCTTCATCCCAACCTTCTAGACCTCCCACTTATATAAGCGCATCAGTCTCAAATTTCAAAATGAATACTCAAGCGATTAAAAAAATAAACTCAAAGCCGAGATGTACGTCGACTTTGAAACCACTCAAGACAGTGGAATCCAGCGAAATTTTAAGGCTGTTAGAAGCATCAAGACTACGAGGGTTTTGTTCACTCAAATCTGCAGAAAACAAAACAATGGACTTCATAGGCGCAGTAATTTCTAAAGTGAACTGTGAGTTTTCGATGACGGGTTTAGTACTACCGTAGAGGACTAGGTTGGAGTATACTAAAGAAAATGTGGCTAGGACTTTGGATACATCTACTGAGGGTGTGAATCCATTAGTATATAAGGAAGAGGAATGGGAACAATCTTTTGATTTGTTCGCCAGTGGTTACATATAGGGGAACAAGGAGGGATTTAAAAAGCACATGTTGAGAAGAAAATATAGTGTTGATGACTATAGTAACTAAGTCAATTCGGGTGATCGAGTTCACATGACGGAGTTACTAAGTCTAGGTGTGTTGTATGAGAGCTATAGTTGATGGTGTAAGGGTTGATTGGGTAGAGCTGTTTAGGAGGTTAAAGGAAGAGCGGCAAGGCTGGTTTTTAACCCTATTATTGGAGATTGGGTTCCTCGCCTACTATGAGTGCATTTAATAAGATCACAAGATGCGATGGATGGACTGAATAAGAGGGTCCGCATAAGGGAAGGAAAGAAGAAATTTTCTAAGCAAAAGGGTTTGCTTACAAAAAATGAGAGATTGGGTGGACTTCCGGATTCGACGATGAATCGACGAGGCACGTGCCCGAGACTTGAATTGGCAGGCTAGGGTGCGAGACAGCCGAGGTACCGTAAGTAGATGTACGAAGCCGAGATCCCAGAATGAGGAAGAGGCACCAACCGAGGAAGCACTGGGGTGGAAATAGAAGTGGCTCAACCACTTAGAAGGAGGACCGGGAGAAGGCTGGTCAAGGCCGCTGATACGGTTGGGAGTCTTCCTCAACTCCCGCAAGTTTGCTACTGTAAGAGGCTGCAACACTTCGCATAGCAGCAGCTGCACAGCCGAGACGGAGGTGCCGGAAGATCCCAGCTCGAGCGAACCGCATCCGCCGAGAGGCAAGCCTCTTCTGTACATCCTCCAACATCTCATCTTCGATAAATCCCCACCCACCTAGGCGATGAAGAAGTATCCACCGGTACTTCGAGCCTCCTCAAACAGCCTACTCCCGATATTATCCAAATACAAACACCTCCCACCTCATCTCCTTTACCCGAAATACCTCCCACCTCATCTCCCACACCCGATATCCCTCCCACCTCTGCTCAACCTTTTAATTTTCTTGACTTCCTCTCCACCAAATATCCCACTCCCTCACCCCAAATCACCCAATACACACTCCCGGACGGATGGATGCAGAGAAGCTTCGAGCTTTCCCTACGATCGATGCCAAACGGAGATTAGCCGAGTTAATTCCTGAACTTTAGTTTAACCCTCGAAGTAATGAAGGAATTCATTGAGATCTGGCTGGTCCATCATCCGAGGACCGGTGATCCGGAGGAGATGAGTTTGTTTATCGATGAAGTTGGCTGGGATAATTTCATCACCTGGGAGAAGGTTATTCTGAGTCTGCTGGAATCTCATCCTTATCACCATCCTATCGAGGAGCAGCCTGCGAATTTCCTACGAAGCCGCCTTGGCTTTGTTCGAAACCCTACCACTGGCCCCTCCCAAGCCTAGGATCCACCTTTTCTTCAATTGCAATCACTGGAGAAGAAGGTAGAGGATAAGTTCACTCGGATGCTTACAATGAAGACTGCAGACATCGTAGATTACGTCGGTGTAACTATGGAAGACATGCTAAAAGCATCCGAGGTAAACCTTTTATCTTCTATTTCAAATACCGTTAAAATGGTTGTCAAAGAAGAGCTGGAAGAAGTGAAGAAGGAGGTTGGAGAGCCGAGAATCCGCATCAGCCGACAATCAACTCGGCCGATGAGATCCTCCTTAATCAATCCTCGACCTTCCACCTATTTTCTGTTATCAAGGAGCAGCTTGCTATGCTACTTGATGATGTTAAAAAGGGGGAAGATGTGGAGATTGTGAAAGCCGAGCTTAACTGAGATCAAACTTTCAGCACCCAACCAATCGATGAGCTCACCGCCTTAAAACTTAGAATTGATCGATTGAAGAAGCAATCAAGGCGAGATGAGCCGCAGAAAGAAAGAAGCCGAAATGAAATACGAAAGATATATAGCTAAGATCGAGAGAGGGAAAGGAGGAGGCTAGAGCCAAAGCCGAAGGCCGAGAAGGGAAAGGGGAAAGAGCTGGTGGTGGTGGAGAAAGAGAAGGAAAAGGAGGCAGAGAAGGTCGTGTCGCCTATCGTGCAGAGCCCGATGTCCAAAGTCTGGAAAGAGGCCACTGGAAAAATCACCGAGCAGCTAAGGATAGAGGCGAAAAGGGACCGACGGATCAAGGCCGAGAAGGTGTATTATGGCCGGAGGGAAGCCGTGAGGAAGATTTAGTCGGCAAAGGAGGCTGGCCGCATTTTTGATAAATCCCGGAAGAAGTGGATAGTCTCATCTCTGGAGGAGGAGCAGAGGCGGCTTGGATCGAGACCTCACGAAAGGATCGATGCCCCCGAAAATGATTGCACATCCGTCGTGGGCAGTGAGTACATGAAGTACGAAGCCAAGTGGACCTTCTTCTCGTACATTTGCAAAGGAGTTGGAGCGTCATCGACAATGAGACGATCGCTTGACATGATTGGATGGAGAAGGAAAATCCGAGTTTGTACGAAACTTCTTGATGAAGGAGATGAATGGTACAATGTGGATTTGGTCGCTCAGCACTACTCATCCATTCCGATAAAGCTGAAAGATGATGGCTCGATAGACAAGGAATGGATCAAAGTCAACTATCAACTATGGTATAAATCGGATGAAGTTGATCGATCCAAAGGAAATTCTTGAGCTAAGAACTTCGAATATTTGATTGGATGCGGCTTCGAGAAAAAGACAGATGGACGATTAGATAAGCTTAAATTTTCTTGTCCTTTATCTTCTTATCTGCTCCATATGTAAATTTGTAAATGAGCTGAATATAAATTAGATAACTGGTTCTTATCTGTTTTACTTGTATGTTTTAAAAGTTTTCTTTCTTGTTTTAAGGAACTTTAAAATTTTTCTAAGTATGAAACATCTCGAGAAAATTTATCATCTCGAGACTTAATATTTGCAAAATTTTTCTTAAAGTCTAAAATTTTTTTAAGACTTAAATTTGTTTTCTTTTGAAAATTCTTATGACTAAAGAATTTTTATTTCAAAACTTTCTAAGTGTGAATTAAAATTCTTTAATACGAATAGATAGTGTGAATGAATTCTAACTTGCTTATCGATTAACTTGAATAACTTTGACTAACATCAGTGTGAGCATGTTTCTTTTATAGTTTTAACATCATCAAAAAGGGGGAAATTGTTAGTTCAAGTAGAGTTTTGATGAGTTAAAAGGATCAATCCAGAGGAGCAGACAACGTTGATTAACAACTCGAGATCAGAGTTCGATGCTAACTCGATCGGACTAGGTCGAGAGCCGATTAAGTTAGTGGAGATCAAAGTTTAAGGGTCATCCGGAGACAAGCTCAAATCTAACCATCTGCAGGGAGATGATCATGAAGAGCTCGCACGAGGTCAAGACAAGCCGAGTAGAATAAGAAAGGCGAGTCTTCACCAAGTCACCGGCAGACGAGTAGGAAGTATCGGCTAAGGTCAAGAGCAGTTTTCAAGAATAAGTTTGTTGAGTAGTTTCAGTTTGTTAGAACCGACTAACAAACTAACCTGCCTTTTCGAGACTTATAAATAGGACTAGATTTTATTTTTCTAGATACTAATGCAAATTTGATTTTTCATACTATTCACTATTGATTTCACAAAGTATTTTCAAAAGAGGTTTCAAAATTTTTCTAAGTGTTTATAGAACACTTCACTTCACTTCTTAAAAAAAAAAAAAAAAAAAAAAAAAAAAAAAAAAAAAACTTCTTATTCTAGAGTTAGATTTTAGAAGTTTGGTTAGCATTGTAGAAGAGTTGAAGATCAAGTTGTAAGTTGTAAGTTGTAAAGATTGTAAGTAAGTAGCGGCTAGTGAAGACCCTTCTTCAAAGTTTGGAGAAGGAGAGTGGATATAGGATTATTATAATCCGAACCACTATTAAACACAGTGTTATTTCTTGCTTTCTTTAATTTCTGTTCAAGTTACAATTTTGTTAATTCAAGATTAAAATTCAGAATCTTAACTAGAATCTAAATATCACCTTGCTTTTGATCTTGTTAAAAGTTGAGTTTACAATTGTTTTCCGCCGTGTTTAATACGATCTTGTGAATTAATTTTGGGAGATTCGAAAAATATACAAAATCTATTCAAACCCCCTTTCTAGATTTTGTTCTAGAAGGTTATCTCAAGGTTTTAATCAACTCAACATTCAGGGGACCAACATATTACCTACATTAGTAAAAAGTATTAGTCGGGATAACCTGAAAAGTAAATTGATTTATTTTTTGAAATATGAACTGGTTTCACCGTGAAACTTGGTTCTGATGAGACACCCTCAAAATTTAACCGCAATTGGAAAAAATTTCAAATTCATTCCAAATTAGTTTGTTGCATTCATAAGACTCCTATTATAGAAAAGTTATAACGAGATACGAATAGCTATATAAGCTATAAATTGTTCATATATAAATTTAACTAATAGTAATCGGATATTTTTTTAATTATGAAAACTAGTATAAAGAGTTAATTTGTTGATGATTTAAACTTTTTTTTTTTTTTAATTTCCCACATACAATTATGGGTTGCACTCTTATATTCGGTTCATAATGAGAGAACCAGATTTGGATACTTTTGCAATCTACATACTCCTTTTTCCCTTTCAAATTGACAATTTTAGAATCACATTTAGTTAAACCCGAATTAAATTATTCCAATTTTTTTGACAGATAAATTATTTCAATTTTGACCTTATGAATTTAGTAATATATTCATTGTTGTTTATATATTATTTTCATCTCACATTAAAGGTAAAAACTTAACGTGTTTATAATATTTTATTTAGAGATATACACTTGAGATATACACTCATACAAGAAATATGAATTTTGGGCACAATATAAAGTCAAAAGTAAATTTTGATTCTTTCGAATTTGGTAAAAAAAAAAGATTTATATTTGAGTGAATTCACATCGACTCATAAATACAAACTCAAATTAGATATATATATTTTTTGAAAGGGAGACATAACTACGTAAATTCGGGAAAAATCACCAAAACTAAATTTGTGATGTATCGACTCGCTAGAAATAATATTTAATTGTGTTTGTCACGTAGTGACTTACCAACTTAGTTGCAAAGAAATCTCGAGAATTCAAATCAAATTGAATTTTCTACTCAATTCTCACTGTTTTTTTTTTTTTTTTAAAATTTTGGAACGTAGTAATTGTTGATTCAATTCTCATAATTTTATTTTGTCCTATTTTTTATCACAACAAAATTTCAAATTCTAAGTGTTAGCACCAAAATATTCTAATTTTTTTATTTGAGCCTATATAACGCTACAAAATTATTCTATTCAATTTTCTTTCCAAGAACTCAATATTTAAAAATTTAAATGCTTTTTTTTTTTAATTAGAAAAATCATACATTAATGTCAAGAAATTTTGAGAACTGGAAGTATACATAATAATATGTAATATATTTTTTTTTATACTTTCAAAATGGTTCTTAATTAATATGAGAGAGAGAGAGAGAAAAAAATCATGAGTCCAACTGGAAATTTAAACACAATATTGGATCAAACCCGAAATATTTTTCCAATTAGTAAATTTTTGTAAGAATACAAAGGTAAAAAAATATGCTCCGGTATGTTGTTTTCCCCAATTCCATCCTCACTCTCGAATAGTAATTAATAGTGAAAAATATATAATAAACAGAATTTTATCAAGCTCTTATGTGTTTCACTTAAATGGAGTAATTAATAGTGAAAAATTTAGGCAAAGTCTCATGTGTTTCACTTAAACAAAGTAAGGTTATCGCATATCTCTTTTTAATTTCATCTAATTCTTGATATTTTTGGTCAAATGCTTGATATTTTTTTAAAAAATATTTTATACTTTAAATGTTATCTTATACACTTCATATTTTAAACTTAAATATTATAATATTTTTGAATTCTCTGGAATTCATTTGCATCCTCAAGTCTCATCTATTTTTCCAATTTTAAAGCGTAATTATTGTTGTTTCTATCTTTTTATAATTTTCTCTTGTCTTTTTTCATCCAAATTTAATAAATCCATTAATACTCAATTAATTATAAACTCCAAAATTAGTATTTCATCTACTCTAGATATTTAAATCAGCTTAATGAAATTAATAATTTCAAATTTGAAGTTGTCCATAAATATTTATATTCGGAAAGTTACCTATCTATATATGGGATTTTGCAAAGCCTTACAAACATAAAGTATATTAATTGTGGTAGTCAAAATATTGCAAGAATTTTTATGGTTAGTTAATTCTTCGAAATTCAAATTTGAATTTGCATCTTCAATTTTCACTAATTTTTTTAATTTTAAATTGTAATTATTGTTGTTTCTATCCTCTTATAATTTTTGTCTTATTTTTAACCAAATTTAATTAACTCATTAATATCTAATTAAGTATAAACTCTAAAAATATTACTCCCTCCCTTTAATAAATTTATTCCCCTTTTTTGGGCACGGTATAACGTAGAAATGTGTAGTAGATATGTGGTGTTTTTAAAGTTTAGTGAGATAGAGTTATTTCTAAAAATGGAATGAGAATAAATTTTATTGGACGAGACAAAAAAAGGAAAGTGTGAATAATTTTATTGGACAGATGGAGTATTTTTTATGGTCTAAACTTAATTCAGTTAATAAATTTTTAAATTTTATAATATGATAAGATAATAAGAATATTTAATAAAATATAACTATATATTTTTTAATAATTTATGATAAGATTAGTATGAACAATTTTTGTATAAAAGCGGCCAAAATCTATAATATACAACAAGCAAACGCCGTTCTATTTTATTGAGGCTTCTCTCACTAAATCAATAAATAATTATGAATATCAACGGGGCAAAGCGCGATGGAAATGGAGGAAAATTCTCTACCTCTTCTTTCTATACTCGTAGTTACGAATATCAACGAAGCAGAGCGCGACGGGGAAAGATAGTAAATGGACATAAATTGTCCAAATCCTCCAAAGATTTAAAAAGAAAAAAAATGATGGCATGAGAGAAGTGTAGACAGAGAGCCGATCGTGACTGTATTTACACGATGGAAGAAGAAATTTTGTTATAGTATTAAATAATTATGTTATATAATTAAATTTATATATATATATATATATATATATATATATATATATATATATATGTATATAATTGTATAATATATAACAATTACACAAATATAATAATTATAATTTATTGGATTGTTACAGAATGGTGGAGAATATGATACTGTCCGCACCTTGTGGAGAAAATAATCGGGGATTTTCCATCCCCGCCGCGGTCAATCCCGACAAAGGACGGGGATCCTGTCTCATTACCAAGCGTGTGGATAACTAAGAATTCAAGAAAACAGAGAGTAAAATAATTGCATGCATTAATTGGCTTGCCCAACTTGAGACCAAGAGTTCTATAAATTGTCAAGAAAACCAAATGAATTAGAGAAAAATAATACAACAAAGTGAATTGGAGTTTGGATTAGCCTCTTGAGCTAAAATTTTATGTTTTTTCTCACAAGACAATTGTGAATGTATAAGTCCAACCTTCAATACAAAAATGAAAAACAAACCTAAACTGTGTTCTTGCAGTTTATTTTTAGTTTTTTTTTCCTCCTTTGTTTATTTCTTCTTCTATTTTGTTGTTTCGTGTTGGTTATGTCATGCGATTATAATTTTCATAAATAAATTCTTAAGCATTTCATTATTCTCTCAAGTTAACAAAAATAGAGATGGAAAATAGATTTAGAAATGAATATTAAATAAATCACATATAAAATGCAAGAATTTGAGCGTTTTTTATTTCGTTTTTCATCAGAGGTTGGACAGTACATTCACAATTGTTTGGTGGGTAAGATCACACACATGACTACCGAGGGTTCAGGTCAAGAGGTTGATATTCGGTGTATTACATATTTCTCCTCAGTTTTTTTTTTTTTATATCTTTCTATTTTGCTTTGCAATTAATTATTTTCTTGAATTCTATGTACTTGAAGTCAAAATGATGGAAGAGTTCATAGCTTGAAGAAGATGAGGACTCAACAAGAAAAGAACTTCAGAAGCCTTCTTCATTCACAACATTAGATTAGGAATCATTGATCTCCCCTGCGGTGGGGCCTTCAACAACAATATCTTAATCGGGAGGGGGATTAACGGACATCTATCTCGTATTTTTCTCATTTTTCTTTGTAAACAATTATTGATATGAATAAATGTGTTTTCCTTACTCTATTTTGCAGACATAAATCATTGGATATTTGGAATTGCTCTACTAATTTCTCATTAATTTTTAAAGTTTTGCTTTAATTTTTTACTTGCATTGTGATTGAACAACTTCTCTCTCAATTTCAAAATTTTAAATCCTTTGAAGAAAGTGAGTTAACACCCGCTATAAGTTACTTAATTTTTAACGTATAACATTTATCTTAAATTTATTTGACTTTTTAGAGATTAAAATAAATGTACGACCTTCCAATATTAACACACATTAATATTAAAAAAATTACATTATAGCCTAATAAGATTTACTATTCGAATAATTATTAAAATTTAAAGAAAAATCTTGAATTCGTTTTTCTTTTTTGAGTTTATTTATAAATAGTTTCTCAACCGTTTACTTAATTAGAGTAGTATTGTATTGTGGTTGTTTCTCATCATAATAAAATTATCGTTTTTTTGCTTGTATTTGTAGCTAACACATTATTAGTGACCACGTAATTTATGTGTTCTTGTTTCATTTTTCTTCATCTCTTTCTATTTATCATAACAAATAATTTGATCATCTTACATTTGTTTTTTAATAATATTGAATCTTAGATGAAAGGGAGAGAGTATAACTTACCATAAAAAAGGGTCAAGATAATGGACGTTCGAGCATTTATTATCATTAATTAGCTTTTGGTGACCATTAAGACATTATGATGTTAATTTGCAGTTCATATAATATGGTTAGCTTGAAATTAATGTCACTCTCTCCGAGATTTTTCCTTATAATAGTCCTTAATTTATACTCCTTCCTATTCATAATATATGTTGTTTTGACTTTACGTATTATTTGCAATTTAAATATTGTTTTTCATTTTTCAATGTGAATTAATTATAGTATTTTTAATTTATCCTTAGTTTTGTTTAAAAAAATTACATGTATAATAATAATCTTTAAAGTCATGCGGAAAATTTCAAAGCTATTAATTAAGGGTATGGAAGGAAATAAATTATTCTTTCGATTATGGATGTCAGGCATTTATTAGCTTTTAATTGGTTACCGTTAATACATTATATTAATATTAATTTGCAGTTTATGTAATATACTTAGTTTGGAATTAATGTTACCCTCTTCCCAATTTAAATATTTATGCCCATGAAATTGAATTTGACATTTTAAAACTCTAATGGCTCTCGGTGACTTCTTTTTCGTAAACAATATTATTACATAATACTCCCTCCTATTCATAATATATGTCATTTTGACTTTTCGTATTATTTGCAATTTAAATGTGAATTAATTATACTTTTTCTCAATTTACCCTTATTTTTTTAAAAAAATTACATTGATAATAATAATCTTTAAGGTCATGCGAAAAATTTGAAGCTATTAATTAAGGGTATAGAAGAAAGTAAATAATTTTCTTAAAATGTGTGTATGAGTTTAGGATGATATATATTTTAAATAGGAAGGGAGTAAGTATATTTATATGTAAAAGCATGAACATAGTTGAAAATATATTGTTTGACTTATTTCTTTCCTTTTATGTTCATTGTTGTAACCGGTTCTAAATCCGGGTGATTTGTGTTTAATGTGGCTGATAATTTACGGATAAACAACTAAAAGAACAAAGATTTCTGGTATTAATGGCCCAAGAGCAATGAATGCATATGATTGAAAATTAATACCTTGATGAATGCAAGGAACGGTAAAGAAGACAATAATTCTTGGCCCAGTCTTAAGTGTGGATTTACGAATCATTTATTGAGCCTTAAAGGACTTATTTATAGGGCATGAGTGTTGCCCTCAAATCCACGAAATTAGGGGTCAAGAATTTAATGCATGGATATCCATTTAATGTCGATGTATGGCTCCGTACTCGGGCCATTAATTGCTTATCTCCTTCGTACCATCTGTGCGCCGGTCGATGGATTCTCTCGTTATAAAAGGATTTATTACTATTACAAGAAATGTCGGCATTTAATGTTCCCGGTGTTGGGGGATTTTATTCCTATTGTTGGGCGATTTGTTGTGTTTATAGTCGGAGGGTCGCCGTGCTTCCTTAGTTCGTCAATGCGGAAATATGGTCGGTTTTTATTCCATACTCGAGGACCTCTCGCTTTCTTTGGATTTTGTCCTTGTAAAGCCTTGTCGGTCCATCGGGCTCTGCTCATTGCCCAGTCCTAGTCGACCTCTGCCTATTTGGGTTCGGCCTAACCACCGGGCCTCGTCTCGGGGCTTGTCGCCGGGCCGGCCCTATGTAACTTGGTCTCGGGCTCGTATAATATGTGATACAACAATTGTCCCCCAGCTTGGCCTTTGAGTCTCGGGGTCAAGGTGGAGAAGAGGAAAGTTCATCGACCGGGGATGGTTAATGGGAAGGAAGGCCGAGGAGGGTAACCCGAGCCGTACGCCTTTTGAGGTTTCTCGTTTGGAGGAAAACGTCTTGAAGGCTACCAAAGAGTTTAATCCGGAGTTAATGTGATGTTTTGGGCAGCCTATGCACGCGTGAGTCTAGGCTATGATGGCGCTTAGGAGGCACGCGCTGATCGGCACGGTCAATCATACGGTTAGGCGCCTGTACTTGCTTGACATTTACGGGTTCTTCCATATCGAGAATGGCCTTGATTTGTGCTGGGTTTTGATTGGTGTGAAAATTGCATGATTATTGTGTGCTTAATTGTCTCAATTTGATATTATTTTCATGATTATTCACATTTAATTGATTAATTGCATTTGATTATTTAATTTGGAATCTTGAGTTTAATTTGTTAAGGCGATTTTGGAGGAATTTTTCAGGGAAATTATCATATTTAAATCAAATGAGCAATTACATGGGTAGAAAGAGGGCCGAGAGAGCTTCGCAATGCAAAAAGAATCAGGTCATTTGGAGTTCGTATGGAGAAGTTATGGTCGAACGAAGTTGGGACAAATAAATACACAACGCAAGCATACACCCTTCATATCAACGAATACACCCACAACCCATCCACACAGCACACCCACCATTTTGATGAGTTCACCCATTGTCTTCTTCAATGAGAGACACACAATCGCGCACCCCCAAATCATCAAATGTGCAACAATCATCAATCAACCAATTACCACCACCACAGATCCATTACCCACTCACAGTCATCAACCATCATTTAGTCACCATTCATCGCCGTTGCATCGCGATTCCAACCACCCACCAGCTGCCGTTCACACCCTCGCCGGCGAAACAACAGCGCGAAACCCAAATCGCCCAGCCATCGCCGCTGATTCGCAACCCCAGCGCCGCCGTCGTGCACATTTTGCCGCCTCTGCAATTTCGGTGCGAGAAAAGCCTAAATTCTTCAACATCTTCAATCGACTCAATCTTCACACAACTCGACCCGAGGTGCGATCCTATCAACCGAGCCGAGGTAGCCACGAATCGAGTCGAGGCAAGTCGAGGCATGTCGAAGCAAACATGGAAGAAGAAGAAAGATCAACTCGGTTTATGCCATTTCGCCTCGGACCGAGGCACATATTCCAACCGAGTGAGAAGGCAGATTGCAGCGTTATTTCCTTTCTCAAATTTTAATATTTTGGGGGCCTTTTTGCAATATTCAAAAATTAATCCTCAATTCTACTATAAATATCCCATCTCAGATTTTCAAAAGGGGAGATCATTAGGGGATTCACAATCCCACACAATTAGATAGAAATTCCCATACTCTTCCACACATTTTACACACACTCTTCTTAGTTTAGTTAATTGTCTTTAAATTTCCCTAAATTAGAATTTAATTTCCATTGTCCAATAGTTATCTAGCTTAGATCATTAGTTTACTTCATAGTAATTTCAATTTCAAGCAAGGATTCAAGGTTTTTGTATGCATTGCAAATTTATTTCAAGTTTTGAAGAATTTCGGTGTTATCTCTCTTATCTCTCTTTTATTTTATTGCAATTGGTATGGATTTCTTATTTTCACTCTTGATTGCCATGGGTATTGTTGAATTGATGATGATTGACTAAATTTCATAGTGCTTGGGTGTGATGATCCATTGATGACTTGATTATGGTGATGATTTGATTGGATTTTTCTTTTTGTGAGAGACTGATTATTCTTATGGGATTTGTATGTGTTGATTGCTCTTCTATGATTTGATCCTTTGTTGCTTGATTAATTATCGCATGGAGACGTGGGTAATTAAATCGGTGCTTAGGTGTTAGGAGTAGAGGTGTGATTAATATCAATATTGGGTTAACTCAAGGAGACTTGGTTAATTCCATTAGAACCGGCATAAGGGTATGTAATTGCTTGATTTGTAATTGGGTAATTGGTGAGGGGCTTAGAGTGTCGTCTCTAAGACAATCTACGTGCTTATTGTGTGTGCTCTTCCTAGGCTTATCCAAGTACGGTTGAGTGCTTCATACGTGATTGACCTTATCATTCTCTTGCATGTGGATTTTCCGATCTTGTTTGATCCTTGATTGACGATTCCTTGGGGAATTGCACCCGAGCACTATTCTCTCCTTGATATTTATTTTGTGTTATTTGCTTTCTAGTTTAATTGCTTTTTAGTTGATTGCTCTTTTAGTTAATTGATCTTGCTTGTTTGTTGGTTTTATTTGTTGATCTAAGTTTATACCATAATCCCGTGTTTGGCTCAATAATTCCGCAAAGCTTGTAGTTCTAGGGATCCTTGCTCTCCTAATTCTCGTGGGTTCGATAAGCTGGATGGTCGAAATTATTTGCTACGATAAAATGACCACAATCAAATAGCGCCGTTGCCGGGAATTAGTTGAGAGCGCTAAGAGGGACTTAGAGCTTGTGTAGTGGAGTTACTTGAGTTTTTATTTTATTTTGTTCTTGTTTTTGTTTTTGGTTGCTTTGTTGGAATTTGAGGCTTGTTTGACTTTCGCAGTATGATCACGAGAGCTCAAAGAGCTTAATTGCAAAGATGGATGGATATAACTAATACTCGTGGAATCAATACTATTATCAAAATAGTATGGTTTATCCTCCATA
The DNA here is from genome assembly GCA_030762865.1 of Paraleonurus japonicus. Lineage (NCBI taxonomy): Eukaryota > Viridiplantae > Streptophyta > Magnoliopsida > Lamiales > Lamiaceae > Paraleonurus > Paraleonurus japonicus. The sequence goes on from CM061052.1 coordinate 32,501,327, forward strand.
TTATGAAGGATATGGCTACAATAATGGGAGAAGCTATGAGTATGATTATCAAAATCTACAAGCTTCCTCTCATTATCAAGAATGGAGAATCCATGATGTGAGAGTTATCTTGAAGGAGATGGTTAGGATGTTGATGAAGAGAATTGAGGAAGATGACTTAAGATTTGAAGAATTGTTCCCCTTGTATGAGAGCATCTATGAGACAAAAGAAATGGTTGATGCAATGATAGATGGGAACAGTGAGATCACTCAAGCTCAATTCAATGTTCTAACAAGTCAACTCAAAGCCTTTTTATGCAAAGTCAAGAGCATAATCATCATGGAGAACCATCAAGAAGAAGAGGAGGAAAAAATGAAAATGAAGATGAAGAAGAAAGTGAATGGAAAGATGAGAAAGAAGAGGGTCCAAGCATGGAGGATGAAGGAGAAAATTTCCATGTCGAAAGTGAGGAAGAGGAATGTCCATTGATGGACATGAGCAACATTGAAGAAGAAAATCTAGAAGCGAGCAAATGAGGAATTGTAGAACGAAATGAGCATTTCTAAACCTCTTAACTCTTCAATTTGTACTTTAATTGAAATTGATGCTTCTATGGATTTTATTTTACCTCTTGTAAACTTTGATTATAGGAAAGAATTGAAGAAGTGCTTGGGCATCCTTGGAGAAAAGAAATGGAGAGGGTTATTGGTGAGAAAGAAAGGAGGACAACCATCAATAAAGTGCAAGGATGTGGATGATGGGTCTCTCCTACATATTTGCCTCCATGATTTCGAAGCTCAAAGGATGATATACAATGGGAAGGAGGACCGATATCCTTGGCCATTGCGATGAAAGGAGTTTGAGTTAAATGAATAATGTCCGGCATAGGACGTTAAATATAGCGCTGGATGGGAGGCAACCCATCGTTTTCATTTTTGTTGTTTTGGTTTCGTTGCTTTCAATAAGTGTGAAAGTGTGTTTGTCTTTTCTTGTTAGGAAGTCGAGAGTGTGCATTTGAGGCTTGGTGAGGCTTGCAAACTTGAAGGAGAGAGGGTACTTGAAGACCTTTAGGTACAACACCTTCTCTAGACTTGGACTTGTCCAAGTTTGGGGGAGGTGTGCCTCTTTTCATGCTTTTCCGTTTGCACCGGCGCACTTCGTTTTGAGCTTACATGTTATACTATACTTGTATATGATTTTGGTAATGTGCTTTTATTTCTTAGTAGTAGGTAGTTGGGTGCAACTCAATTAGCTAACTATCTTGCCAAACTTTTAATTGCTTGGCAATGAAAAAGTTTGTGGGGGTGTGTTAGTTTAACGATTTTCGTTGCACCAACTTGCCTCTCATTAGCATGAGGAAAATTTTTGTGAATTTGGAGCTTATTTGTGGATTTATTGCATATCTTTGAGTTTATCATTTTGGATGAGTATTTTGTGATGGGAAATCGAGTAAGGTGATCTTGATTGTGGACTTGTTATGTGCTTAATTGGTGATTTTGTGATTGGAATTGGATGAAGAGTTGAGTTAGAGGGTGATTTAGTCAATTTAACGTGTGTTTGTGTATAAACTTTGCTTAGGAGAGCATTTTGTCTACCTTGATAACCTTGTGAGATTTGAGCCTTGACTTGCATAATTTGAGTCTTGTTTCCTTGATGTGTGTATCAATCATGCTTGTGTGCTCTAGAACTTGACACTTTTCTTAATTAGAAGCTACTTAGATGTGAAGTCTTGGAATGTGATACAAGGCCATCTTTGAATTTATTTAGTCACTTGGCCAAATTTATCCTACCAAATGATATTATTCCGTAGTTAGCCACTTTGAACTTATTTAGACTTATTTCCTTGGCAAACCTACGAAATTAGCCTTTTATCTTTTATGAGCCTAATTGTCCCAAATAACTAGTGGAGCGTAATACTTTAAAGAGGTTAATTTGTGCTTTGAAAGAAGAGTGGTGGGAAAATTTTGATTTGTGAAATGAAAAGAAAAAGATGAGAAAAAAATTGTGCACTGAAAAAGAGATGTGATTAGAAAAGAAATGATGAAATGATGAGAAGAGAAAAATCTCTTGTGCATATTGTGGTTGATTAAATGAAAAAGAGAAAAAGGGTTCTATGACTATTGAGTGAGAAGAATGATTTGTAAAGAAAACGAGTAAATTGTGTGAGTTGAGTATTGTGGGTGCAACCCGTACAATTGCACTTTCTCTTGAGAGTAAGAGATGTTCCTAGGCGTCTTGACCTCTCGCTCCACTAGTTTACAAGTCACTTATCCAAATCTTCCACCTCTACCAAAGAGCCGACATTACAACCAAATATAAAGACCTTGTTGATTCCTTGATTGATCACTTTTGTGTGGTAAAAATATAGACTTGTGGCAAGCCTATGGTAGTGCATTTGTTTGATTTGATTGATTGAGAGTATACATGCCTATACACTTTTGAGTGATGAGTGTGAAACACATATCTTGTGAGAATTGGTAGACAATTTGTTCGAATTTGCTATTGTTGAAGCACAACTCATGTGAAGGTGATTAGTTGCTTTTGGCTTGATGATTCATTTGAGGAAGATTGCTTGATTGCATGATTGTGTTGATAAGTCCATGTCTCGAGTGAGCCTATGCAATTTTCGCCCTTGATCTTTAATTTCGTTGCTCGGGACGAGCAACACCTTAAGTTTGGGGGAATTGATTGGTGTGAAGATTGCATGATTATTGTGTGCTTGATTGTCTCAATTTGATATTATTTTCACCCATTGTCTTCTTCAATGAGATACGCACAATCGCGCACCCCCAAATCATCAAATGTGCAACAATCATCAATCAACCAATTACCACCACCACAGATCTGTTACCCACTCACGATGCCAGCCATCATTAAGTCACCATTCATCGCCGTCGCATCGCGATTCCAACCACCCACCAGCTGCCGTTCACGCATGGAAGAAGCAGAAAGATTAACTCGGTTTACGCCATTTACTGCCTCGGACCGAGGCATATATTCCAACCGAGTGAGAAGGCAGATTGCAGCGTTATTTCCTTTCTCAAATTTTAATATTTTGGGGGCCTTTTTGCAATATTCAAAAATTAATCCTCAATTCCACTATAAATATCCCATCTCAGATTTTCAAAAGAGGAGATCATTAGGGGATTCACAATCCCACACAATTAGATAGAAATTCCCACACTCTTCCACACTTTTTACACACACTCTTCTTAGTTTAGTTAATTGTCTTTAAATTTCCTTAGATTAGAATTTAATTTCCATTGCCCAATATCTAATTAGATCATTAGTTTACTTCATTGTAATTTTAATTTCAAGCAAGGATTCAAGGATTTTGTATGCATTGCAAATTTATTTCAAGTTTTGAAGAATTTCAGGTGTTATCTCTCTTATCTCTCTTTTATTTTATTTTATTGCAATTGGTATGGATTTCTTATTTTCACTCTTAATTGCCATGGGTATTGTTGAATTGATGATGATTGGCTAAATTTCATAGTGCTTGCGTGTGATGATCCATTGATGACTTGATTATGGTGATGATTTGATTGAATTTTCCTTTTTGTGAGATGATTATTCTTATAGGATTTGTATGTGTTGATTGTTCTTCTATGATTTGATCCTTTGTTACTTGATTAATCATCGCATGGAGACATGGGTAATTAAATCGGTGCTTAGGTGTTAGGAGTAGAGGTGTGATTACTATTAATATTGGGTTAACTCAAGGAGACTTGGTTAATTCCATTAGAACCGGCATACGGGTACGTAATTGCTTGATTTGTAATTGGGTAATTAGTGAGGGAGCTTAGAGTGTCGTCTCTAAGACAATCTACGTGCTTATTGTGTGCTCTTCCTAGGCTTATCCAAAGACGGTTGAGTGCTTCATACGTGATTGACCTTATCATTCTCTTGTATGTGGATTTTTTGATCTTGTTTGATCCTTGATTGACGATTCCTTGGGGAATTGCACCCAAGCACTACTCTCTCCTTTATATATGTTTCGTGTTATTTGCTTTCTAGTTTAATTGCTTTTTAGTTGATTGCTCTTTTAGCTAATTGATCTTGCTTGTTTGTTGGTTTTATTTGTCGATCTAAGTTTATAGCATAATCTCGTGTTTGGCTTAATAATTCCGTGAAGCTTGTAGTTCTAGGGATCCTTGCTCTCCTAATTCTCGTGGGTTCGATAAGCTGGTTGGTCGAAATTATTTGCTACGATAAAATGACGACAATCGGGTTTGCCTCGTTCCCTCGGCTTGACTTACTATATGGCCAAGGAGCTTGCTGATTCGACCCCAAAGCTACACTTTTTGGAGTTAAATTTCATATTGTACTCCCGAGGATTGAGAATGCCTCGCCGAGGTCCCGCAGTGATCATCTTTCTTTAGGTGCTTGACCACTATATCGTCTATGTAGACCTCCATTGTTTTGCCAACTGCTCGACAAATATTTTGTTGACTAGTCTCTCGGTAGGTTGCCCTAGCATTCTTTAGGCCGAAAGGCATCCTTAGCCAAGAGTAGACATTTTCCTCGGTAATGAAAGAGGTGTACTTAATGTCCTCAATCGCCATTGGTTTACGGTGGTAACCCGCAAAGGTGTCCATGAATGACATCATCTCGTGGCCACCGTGTTGTCCACCGTGTGGTCGATGTGAGGTATTAGAAAATGATTCTTGGGGCACGCTGCGTTAAGGTCCATGAAGTTGATGCACAACCTCCAGGGATCCATTAGGACTTCTTTACGAGGACAACATTGGCGACCCATTGAGGCTCGTCCTCTGCTTGCTCTATTATTTTATCGCCGAGCAATTTCTTGACTTTGTCGGCCAGGGCTGCGTACTTCTTGGGCCCAAATTTACTTCATTTCTGGGAAATCGGTTTCCGCTTAGTGGTCGACCTTTAGGTGGTGGCATTCATATTTGGGGTCGATTTCGACCATGCCTTGATGCGACCAAGCAAACACATCGATGTTGCTTTTGAAGAAATCGATAATATCCCCCATATTTCGGGCGGTATGTGCGGCGATTGTAACCTCTAGGTCCGATCGGGTCGTGAGATCTATTGCAATGCGCTCGAGTTCCTCGGCCGGATCCGTTCTTTTAAGTCTTTTCCTTGAGAATCTCGCATATTACCCGTTGGATCAATATCCAGGGTTGATTGCTCGAAACCTAGCCGTGGTTCCAAGTCTTGTCCCCACGAAGTTTGGCCTGTGTCGACATCCATCGGGCGGGGCCCTTGGTCGGTCTTGTTGGAGTTTTGATACGAGATTGTGTTACAATCATAATCTAAACTGAGTGCGGAAAATTTGGGCCTGAGTAGTTCAAGCATTTTCTTGCCGCTTTCTGGTCCCCCTTTACAGTCCTAACTTCCTCCTCGAGAATAGGGAATTTGATACGGTAAAAAAGAAAGACGAGGCTACCGCCTCAAAGGTTTCTAGGAAAGGGCGAACAAAGAAGCCATATACATGTTCGGTGGTCGATGATTACAAAATCTCTTGGCCTAGTAATCCTAACTTTGTCATCCTTGTGGTCGACGAGCTCCACAGCCAGCTTGATCTTCCCGTAGGCATTGGCGAACATGTCTCCGAATCCGCATACTGCAAGTCATAAGGCTTGATGAACTTAGTTAAGTTCCCCATCTATTCCGTGCCGAGCTTGAAGATGATGTTGTAGAAGCTCCCATTATCGACCAAGATTTGGTCAACAGCTTATCCCAAGGATAGTGGAAGTGATGGCGGTAGCGTCATTCTTGGGGCGGTGTACCCCTTCTCGGTCGACATTGGAGAAGCAAAGGATGGTTGACTTTAAGATGGTCGGTTCCGCGGGAAGCTGACCAAGTTGATGTTGTCCGCGGCCCCGAGCTCGGCCTTCCGTTTTTGGTTAGATTGGCTGAAGACTTCTACCATCCACCTAGGCTTCCTCCCTCCCTCTTTGGATCATGTCGCCCTCCCCCTCCCGGTCGGACGGGGAAGCTCCACATCCCCGCAGTCGCTGACGGTCCGGTTGATGGTTGCTACCCTTTGGGGTGATGTTACCCTCTGCCGATGTGGGGCTCATTCCTCCGTGTCAGCTCTTGTTATGCCCCGAAGATTCATGGTAGGCATCAGAATTTGCTGCAGGTCGGCCTCGGTGGGGTCCAACTTGACCGGCTTGGGCTTAGGGAGAAGGCCGGTGTGTTGCATGGAGTGGATAACATGGGCAGCTAAGTATCCTAGCACGTTAACTATCGAATAGATCTCAACCTTTGGAGGATTCTTGTTGAATCTTTTAAAGGTTCCAAACTCTCTTTTGTAGCCACCCTTCTTGTGGTGGCCCCGATTTTTCTTGGTCCTGGGGCCTTCTCTAGCTCCTCAGCTGTCCCCTCGCCTACCTCCTTCACCTCGCTCGGTCGTTGAGAAATCAACTTCGGCGGGTGATGAGGTCCCCTCGCTCGACGGCGGAATTCGGCGTAGGTGGTGGGGTACTTCTTCGTCATATGTCGGAAAATATGCGTGTCCGGGCGGAGGCCACCGATGGCCGCGTGGGGCTGTAGCTCATCTCCGACCGGCTCCCGGTGAGGAGTATTTCATTTAGCCTTGCCGAGGTAGGCTTCATCTATTTTAGCTCGGTCTCGCGGATCCCCATCAACCTCTGTCGGTTTTACGCTCGAGGGATTTTGGAGGCGAAGTAAGAGGTGAACTTCTCGCTAAGCTCGTCGAAGTTTTTGATCGATCTAGTGGGATGTGAGACGTACCATTTATGGGCAAGTTCGCCCGGGTGAGTGGGAAGCTGTCTGCATTTAGTGGCATCGAAGCCCTCGCCGACCATGTATATTTTATACTTCTTTGAGATGAGATTCGGGTCGGTGTTTTTCCTCATACACCGGGGTTTGAGGGGGAGGATCTTAGGTTGAACTGACGCTTGTTCAACCTCCAGCAAAGTGGCTCGTTCCCCAAGTTTCTCCTTGGAGCCCCACGGTGGTCTCGATGCGGTTCGCCATTTCATCAATTTTTCTTTACATGACAACAGCAAAGAATCACGGGGTCTTGGACTATTTCCTAGTGAGCCGGGGAGCAGCCCGAGGTGATTGATTGGAGTGTATAGAGGCAAGAGCTTTTAAGACCAATCGCAAAATATCGAACCCAAGGGAAAAAGTATGCACATGAGGCCCTAGAAATTCGAGTTCTTAGTGACTAGAGTTGCAACAATGGTTTGGAAAAAAAAACAACAAAACACTTGCAAAAATACAAAATAACAACAAGCGAGCAAATGATCGAACACTAAGAATGCGATAACAAAAACAACAATAAATGGTGGGATAGAGGTGCTAGGATTAACATCCATCAATGAATCATCAATCAACAAGCTACAATTGAATCAAATTGCAAATCAACTAAGATAAAAAGCATAAGCCATCATGAAATTAATCACTCCATTAAAATCACAATGCCTAATGTGAGTATCCTTAGTCTTTCCCATCTCTCAATGTAGAAATCCCCAATTCATACAATCATGCAAAATTGAAACTCGATTAACACCTAATCACGTTAGCTCAACTCTCGCCTATTGCTAGGGTGATCAACCATTAATCAAAAGAGACAATTTTACACAAGCACAATGAAGAATCACAATTAGGAAGCAATCTACTCAATTGATCTCCAATCATCAACAATTATAGCATCATCAATCAAATCATCATCAATTTCAATTAACCCAAGCACAAGAGATTTAGCCCATGGTACCACAAACAATACCCATGGGAAGAAGATAGAATTGATCAAACACAAAGCAAATCACAACAATTAAGAAATTAAAGAGACAAAAGAGGAAAAACATCACCAAATGATCTTCAATCAACAAAAAGAGGAATGCTTGAGTCTTCAACACCAATCTCCAAATGAATTACAAGCTTGAATTGAAAGAATTACTATGATCAAAAGCTAAACTATGGCTAATCTACCAACAATCAAAGGAAATCTAAGTCTAATCTACCAATCTACTCTAATCTAATGAAGAAATTGGCTTGGGGCTGATAAATCGCCCCAAAATCGCTACTAACTGCTATTATGAACTCCTCTTGAATTGCTCTGCTTCTCCCCTTAAATACAAATTTTTGGGAAAACCACCTCGAGTCGAGGGTCAGGCCTCGACTCGAGGATCCTGCAAAATTCTCCTCCCTCGACTCGAGGTCCTTGCTTTGTCTCATCCCTCGACTCGAGGGTCATGCCACGAGTCGAGACTCCCGCTTTCTTTCGATTTTGGTCCTTTACGCATATCCCTCGACTCGAGGCTCTTGCTCCTCGACTGCAGCTCGAGTCCAGTGGCACTTTTCTCGCGCCGGGCTTGGCCCCGACCCCCGTTTTCGTCCCGTATGATCGTCTCTTCATTCTAAGCCTAATGGTACTCTCGGTTTGGCAAAATTCCACCAAATTACCCGCATAATGGACGAAAAACATCAAAATCTCACAAATAAAACTTTTTAGGCAAAAGAGTGATACTTTTCACATTTAAGCACAAAAACTAACACTTTAGCTCACTTTTTGCACTAAAATAGGCCCTAAAAACATGCATCAATTCACTCCAATCAGCGATCGTGAACCGAGACATGGGAAGGGCCCAGCCGATCCATGATTGATGCCTTCCGTCGCCCTCGGACGGTTGGGGCGCCGGGCGCCGGGGCTCTTTTCTCTGGCCGAGCTTCGCTGGCACTTTGGTAACCGATTCGTAGTCGACTCGAAGTCTAACTCGCGGGAGGATCCCAACCGTTCGAACACGGTCCTGGATCCCTGGGGAATCTGCTTGTGGCACGCTCAGGCGGCCCTTTTCTTGCCTTTGTGGGCCTTTTTGCAGGCCATCGATGGTCCCGGGTTAGCCACCTCGAGTTCTTGGCCCCACGCTTATAGCTGCTTGATGGTCGTTCTTATCTGCTCTGGGGTTTGGTACTCTTGGATCGGAATAGGAACGAGATATTCCGTAGCTCCGACGGGGAGTAACGTCGTCCCGGGCCTCGACGGTCCGAGATGGGTGTGGCATTGTGGGGGTCGCCGGCAGCAGGAGTTTCTTCCGCTCTGTTAGTGAACGGTGTGTTCGTCATGGATTCCATCGGAATGTTTAGTGTTTGGATGTGAGAACGAAGAACGGTGAGTGTCCTTCAATGAAATTAGGGTTTGGGTAATAGATTATTAGAACGAACCCTCCTTTTAGCACCAATTGTTGTAACCGGTTCTAAATCTAGGTGATTTGTGTTTAATATGGCCGAGGATTTACCGGATAAACAAGTAAAAGAACAAAGATTTCTGGTATTAATGGCCCAAGAGCAATGAATGCGTATGATTGGGAATTAATACCTTAATGAATGCATACGTACGGAGATCCCGCCGCGGAAAATAATCGGGGATTTTCCAACCTGCCATGTCCATCCCGTCGGGGACGGAGATCTGTCTCATTACGAAGCGTGTGGATAACTAAGAATTCAAGAAAACAGGAGAGTAAAAAATTGCATGCATTAATTGGCTTGCCCAACTTGAGACCAAGAGTTCTATAAATTGTCAAGGAAACTAATTGAATTAGAGAAAAATAATACAACAAAGAGGATTGGAGTTTGGATTAGCCTCTTGAGCTAAAATTTTATGTTTTTTCTCACAAGACAATTGTGAATGTATAAGTCCAACCTTCAATATTTAAAAATGAAAAACAAACCTAAAATGTGTTCTTGCAGTTTATTTGTAGTTTTCTTTTCCTCCTTTGTTTATTTCTTCTTCTATTTTGTTGTTTCGCTTTTGTTAAGTCATGCGAGTATAATTTTCATAAATAAATTCTTGAGCATTTCATTATTCTCTCAAGTTAATAAAAATAGAGATAGAAAATAGATTTAGAAATGAATATTTAATAAATCACATATAAAATGCAAGAATTTGAGCGTTTTTTGTTTCGTTTTTCATCCGAGGGTTGGACGATACATTCACAATTGTTTGGTGGGTAAGATCACGCACATGACTAATGAGGGTTCAGGTCGGAGGTTGAAATTCGGTGTATTACATATTTCTCCCCGCTTTTTTATATCTTTCTATTTTGCTTTGCAATTAATTATTTTCTGAATTTTATGTACATGAAGTCAAAATGATGTAAGAGTTAGTAGCCTAAAGAATATGAGGACTCAACAAGAAAAGAACATCGAAGCATTCTTCATTCACAACATTAGATCAGGGAATCATTGATCTCCCCAAAGGTGGGGCTCTCAACAATGATATCTTAATTGGGAAGGGGATTAACGAACATCTATACGTATTTTTTTCATTTTTCTTTGTAAATAATTATTGATATGAATAAATGTGTTTTTCTTACTCAATTTTGTAGACATAAATCATTGGATATTTGGAATTGCTCTACTAATTTTTCATTAATTTTTAAAGTTTTGCTTTAATTTGTGATTGAACAATTTCTCTCTCAATTTCGAAATTTTAAATCTTTTAAAGAAGGTGAATTAACACCCCGCTATAAATTACTTAATTTTTAACGTATAACATTTATCTAAATTTATTTGAATTTTAGAGATTAAAATAAATGTACGACCTTCCAATATTAACACACATTAATACTAAAAAAATACATTATAGCATAATAAGATTTACTATTCCAAATAATTATTAAAAGTTAAAGAAAATCTTGAATTCATTTTTCTATTTTGAGTTTATTTATAAATAGTTTCTCAACCGTTTACTTAATTAGAGTTATATTGTATTGTGGTTGTTTCTCGTCATAATAAAATTATCGTTTTTGCTCGTGGATCGTAGCTAACACATTATTAGTGACCACGTAATTTATGTGTTCTTGTTTCATTTTTCTTCATGTCTTTTTATTTATCATAACAAATAATTTGATCATCTTACATTTATTTTTAAGTAATAGTATAACTAATGAAAAACAATAAAGGTCAAGATAATGGACGTTCGAGCATTTATTATCATTAATTTGCTTTTGGTGACCATTAAGACATTATAATGTTAATTTGCAGTTCATATAATATGGTTAGTTTGAAATTAATGACACTCTCTCCGAGATTTTTCCTTATAATAGTCCTTAATTTGTACTCCTTCCTATTCATAATATATGTTGTTTTGTCTTTTCGTATTATTTACAATTTAAATGTCATTTTTCACTTTTCAACGTGATTTAATTATAATTTTTCCAATTTATCCTTAGTTTTTTTAAAAAAATTACATTGATAATAATAATTTCTAAAGTCATGTGGAAAATTTCAAAGCTATTAACGTCGATTGTTCATTTCTTTTTCTTATTCAGGCTTTGACCATGTCTCCCGAACAATCTCAAGTACTAGCTACTCCGCAACCCAATACCGTACTCTCTATATCCGCTAGTCGAGCGATAAAAATATATTCAAAATCTGCTGAATCCTCTAGGGGAAAATAGGTCAGGGTTTGTCTTGAACTTGAATTTGACATTTTAAAACTCTAATGGCTCTTAGTGACCTCTTTTTCGTAAACAAGATTATTACATAATACTCCCTCCTATTTGTAATATATGTCTTTTGACTTTTCGTATTATTTGCAATTTAAATATGAATTAATTATAGTTTTTCTCAATTTACCCTTAATTTTTTTAAAAATTACACCGATAATAATAATCTTTAAGGTCATATGAAAAATTTCAAAGCTATTAATTAAGGGTATAGAAGAAAGTAAATAATTTTCTTAAAATGTGTGTATGAGTTTAGGATGACATATATTTTGAATAGGAAGGAGTAAGTAAGTTTATATGTAAAAGTATGAACATAGTTGAAAATATATTGTTTGACTTATTTCTTTCCTTTTATGTTCATTGTTGTAACTCGGTTCTAAATCCAGGTGATTTGTGTTTAATGTGATTGAGAATTTACGGATAAACAAGTAAAAGAACAAAGATTTCTGGTATTAATGGCCCAAGAGCAATGAATGCATATGATTGGGAATTAATATCTTGATGAATGCAAGGAAAAATAAAGTGTGGATGTTCGAATATGTTTATTGAGCATTAAAGGCCTTATTTATAGGGCGTGAGTGTCACCCTAGAATCCCTAAAATTGGGGGTCACGAATTTAATGCATGGATACCCATTTAATGTCTACTGTACGGCTCTGTACGTGGGCCTTTAATTGTCTATCTCCTCGTACTATTCAAAGGCGCTGGTCGATTTGATTCTCTGTTACAAAAAGGATTTATTACTATTACAAGGAATGTCAGCATTTAATATTCCCACTTTGTTGGGGGATTTTATTCCTACTCTAGGGCAGATTTGTTGTGCTTGTAGTCAAAGGGTCGCTATGCTTCCTTGCTCGGCGATTAATCCCGATCGGCCATTGTTTCGCCCATGCGGTCGGTCTTTTATTCCATACTCGAGGACCTCTCGCCTTCCTTTGGATTCTATCCTTGTAAAGCCTGGTCGGTCCATCGGGCTCGCCGGCTACCCAGTCTGGTCGACCTCTGCCTATTTGGGTCCCTAACTGCTGGGCCTATCTGGGCTTCGCCACTAGGCCAGCCCTAAGTAACTTGGACTTGGACCCGTATAATATGTGATACATCATTTCATATTTAATTACAAATAAAATTTATAATTTTTACAAAATAAAGAAATACAAATTTATCATTAATAAATGAATTACTCCGCATAAAATATAGATGAGAATGTATTATGTACGTACATATTGGGTAAATTGTATTTTTTATCCCAAGATAATGAACGGTTTACAAAATAATTCTTTTTAACATTTTTTGTCCCGTAGTTTTTTCGATATTTTGGGTTCCAAGAAAACTATAGTTTTGGTCTCAAGAAAATAATAAAATCGCAATTTAGGTCCTAAAAATAATGGTTGGGACTATTATTTTACAAAATAAAAGACCAAAAAGAATGTGGGATTAAAATTGTCATTGAAAAATTCTCATGGACAAAATATGCAATTGTCCCTGTACATATTGGGAAAATTGTAGTTTTGGTCCCATGAGAATTTTCCAACAACAATATTAATTCCACATTTTTTGGTCCATTTGCAAAAATAGTACCGACCATTATTTTTTAGGACCAAACTGCAATTTTCTTAGGACTAAAAATGTCGCAAAAAACTATGGGACCAAAAGTATAAAAAAATGACCATTTTGCAGACCACTTATTCTCTTGTAACCAAAAATATCTAATAATATTAGTTCTTACAAGCAATAGTATTAATTTTTATTATACAAGTAATAATATTAGTAGAATACGGTGCACAAGGTCCTAAAAAGTTAACACATTAAAAAGAATTTTAAATTAGTAAAGATCCTTAAAAACCTAGTACATCTAGATTTAAAAATTTAGAGTAAGTTGTTTGTGCATCGTGTGCACACCGTGCATTCAACTCAAGTGCATTTTTAACTTGTTATCACTAAATAATATAAGATAAATAGTTGCAATTGTTTAATGCAAATAATTAATACTATTTAAAAATTAGTGCTTTTTATGTTGCATATTATACCCGATGTATACAAGATGTAGGCAAAAATTTAAAGCAAAGTCTACCGTGAACCCTTGTCCACGGTGAAACTTGATCATTTACTAAAGGGTATCAGCTTATAATAACTAAACGGTATTACCTATATTATTAAAAGGCTTCGATTAGGATAATCAAGAGTATGTCCTATATTGCTAAAGAGTATCGGTAGTGATAATCAAGTGTATTACCTATATTATTAAAGAGTATCGATCATAATAACGAGAAGAGTATTACCTACATTAGTAAAAAGTATTAGTCGGGATAATCTGAAAAGTAAATTGATTTATTTTTAAAATATGAATCTGGTTTCACCATGTAACATGGTTCACAGAGACACCCTCAAAATTTAACCGCAATTGGAAAAAATTTCAAATTCATTCCAAATTAGTTTGTTGCATTCTCAAGACTCCTAATATAGAAACTTTATAATGAGATACGAATAGCTATATAAGCTATAAATTGTTCATATATTAATTTAACTAATAGTACTTTGGGTATTTTTTTAATTATGGAAACTAGTATAAAGAGTTAATTTGTTGATGATTTAAACTTTTTTTTTTTTTTAAATTTCCCACAAACAATTATGGGTTGCACTCTTAAATTCAGTTCATTATGAGAGAACCAGATTTGGATACTTTTGCAATCTACATACTCCTTTTTCCCTTTCAAATTGACAATTTTAGAATAACATTTAGTTAAACCCGAATTAAATTATTCCAATTTTTTTGATGATAAATTATTCCAATTTTGACCTTTATAAATTTAGTAATATATTAATTGTTGTTTATATATTATTTTCATCTCACATTAAAGGTAAAAACTTAACGTGTTTATAATATTTTATTTAGAGATATACACTTGAGATATGCACTCATACAAGAAATATGAATTTTAGGCACAATTTAAAGTCAAAAGTAAATTTTGATTCTTTTCAAAATTTGGTAAAAAAAAATAAAAGGATTTATATTTGAGTGAATTTACATCCGACTCATAAATACAAACTCAAATTAGATATATATATATTTTTTAAAAGGGAGACATAACTACGTAAATTCAGGAAAAATCACCAAAACTAAATTTGTGATGAATCGACCTGCTAGAAATAATATTTAATTGTGTTTGTCACGTAGTGACTTACCAACTCGATTGCAAAGAAATCTCGAGAATTCAAATCAAATTGAATTTTCTACTCAATTCTCACCTGTTTTTTTTTTTTTTTTTTTTTTTAATTTTGGAACGTTGTAATTGTTGATTCAATTCTCATAATTTTATTTTGTCCTATTTTTTATCACAACAAAATTTCAAATTCTAAGTGTTAGCACCAGAATATTCTAATTTTTATTTGAGCCTATATAACGCTACAAAATTATTCTATTCATTTTTCTTTCCAAGAACTCAGTATTTAAAAATTTAAATACTTTTTTTAATTAGTAAAATCATACATTATTGTCAAGAAATTTTGAGAACTGGATGTATATATAATAGTATGTAATATATTTTTTTGATAATTTCAAAATGGTTCTTAATTAATATGAGAGAGAGAGAGAGAAAAATCATGAGTCCAACTGAAAAATTAAACACAATATTGGGTCAAACCCGAAATATTTTTCAAATTAGTAAATTTTTGTAAGAATACAAAGGTAAAAAAATATGCTCCATCTGTTGTTTTCCCCAATTCCATTCTCACTCTCGAATAGTAATTAATAGTGAAAAATATATAGTAAATGGAATTTTATCAAGGTCTTATGTGTTTCACTTAAATGGAGTAATTAATAGTGAAAAATTTAGGCAAAGTCTCATGTGTTTCATTTAAATAGTAAGGTTATCGCATATCTCTTTTTAATTTCATCTAATTCTTGATACTTTTGGTCAAATACTTGATATTTTTTTAAAAAATATTTGATACTTTAAATGTTATCTTATACACTTCATATTTTAAACTTAAATATTATAATATTTTTGAATTCTTTGGAATTCATTTGCATCCTCAAGTCTCATCTATTTTTCCAATTTTAAACCGTAATTATTGTTGTTTCTATCTTTTTATAATTTTCTCTAGTCTTTTTCAACCAAATTAATCAATCCATTGATACTCAATTAATTATAAACTCCTAAAATAGTATTTCATCTACTCTAGATATTTAAATCTTAATGAAATTAATAATTTCAAATTCGAGTTGTCCATAAATATTTATATTCGGGAAAGTTACCTATCTATATATGGGATTTTGCAAAGCCTTACAAACCTAAAGTATATTAATTGTGGTAGTCAAAATATTGCAAGAATTTTTATGGTTAGTTAATTCTTCGAAATTCAAATTTGAATTTGCATCCTCAATTTTCACTAATTTTTTTAATTTTAAATTGTAATTATTGTTGTTTCTATCCTATTATAATTTTTGTCTTATTTTTAACCAAATTTAATTAACTCATTAATATCTAATTAAGTATAAACTCTAAAAATATTACTCCCTCCCTTTAATAAATGTATTCCCTTTTTTTGGGCACGGTATAACGTAGAAATGTGTAGTAGATATGTGGTGTTTTTAAAGTAGAGTGAGATAGAGTTATTTCTAAAAATGGAATGAGAATAAATTTTATTGGACATACCAAAAAGGAAAGTGTGAATAATTTTATTGGATGATGGAGTATTTTTATGGTCTAAACTTAATTCAGTTAATAAAATTTCTAAATTTTATAATATGATAAGATAATAAGAATATTTAATAAAATATAACTATATATTTTTTTAATAATTTATGATAAGATTATTATGAACAATTTTTGTATAAAATCTGGTCAAAATCTATAATATACAACAAGCAAATGCAGTTCTATTTTATTGAGGCTTCTCTCACTAAATCAATAAATAATTATGAATATCAACGGGCAAAGAGCGACGGAAATGGAGGACAATTCTCTACCTCTTCTTTCCATACTCGTAGTTACGAATATCAACAGAGCAGAGCTCGACGGGGAAAGATAGTAAATGGACAAAAATTGTCCAAATCCTCCAAATATTTAAAAAGAAAAAAATTGATGGCATGAGGGAAGTGCAGACAGAGAGCCGATCGTGATGTATTTACACGATGGAAGAAGAAATTTTGTTATAATATTAAATAATAATAATTATGTTATATAATTAAATATATATATATATATATATAATTGTATAATATATAACAATTACACAAATATAATAATTATAATTTATTGGATTGTTACGTAATGGTGGAGAATATGATACCTATCCACACCTTGTGGAGAAAATAATCGGGATTTTCCATCTCCGCCGCGGTCCATCCCGACGGGGACGGGGATCCTGTCTCATTACCAAGCGTGTGGATAACTATGAATTCAAGAAAACAGGAGAGTAAAATAATTGCATGCATTAATTGGCTTGCCCAACTTGAGACCAAGAGTTCTATAAATTGTCAAGGAAACCAAATGAATTAGAGAAAAATAATACAACAAAGAGAATTGGAGTTTGGATTAGCCTCTTGAGCTAAAATTTTATGTTTTTCTCACAAGACAATTGTGAATGTATAAGTCCAACCTTCAATACGAAAAATGAAAAACAAACTTAAACCGTGTTCTTGCAGCTTTATTTTTAGTTCCTTTTTCCCTCCTTTGTTTATTTCTTCTTCTATTTTGTTGTTTTTGTTTTGGTTAAGTAATGCGAGTATAATTTTCATAAATAAATTCTTAAGCATTTCATTATTCTCTCAAGTTAACAAAAATAGAGATGGAAAATAGATTTAGAAATGAATATTAAATAAATCACATATAAAATGCAAGAATTTGAACGTTTTTTATTTCGCTTTTTCATCCGAGGGTTGGACAAAGACATTCACAATTGTTTGGTGGGTAAGATCACACACATGGCTCCCGAGGGTTCAGGTCAAGAGGTTTATATTCGGTGTATTACATATTTCTCCTCAATTTTTTTATATCTTTCTATTTTGCTTTGCAATTAATTATTTTCTTGAATTCTATGTACTTGAAGTCAAAATGATGGAAGAGTTCATAGCACAAGAAGATGAGGACTCAACAAGAAAAGAACTTGAAGCCTTCTTCATCACAACATTAGATTAGGAATCATTGATCTCCCCTGCGGTGGGGCCCTCAACAACAAGTATCTTAATCGGGAGGGGGATTAACGGACATCTATCTCGTATTTTTCTCATTTTTCTTTGTAAACAATTATTGATATGAATAAATGTGTTTTCCTTACTCTATTTTGTAGACATAAATCATTGGATATTTGGAATTGCTCTACGAATTTTTCATTAATTTTTAAAGTTTTGTTTTAATTTTTTACTTGTGTTGTGATTGAACAACTTCTCTCTCAATTTCAAAATTTTAAATCCTTTGAAGAAAGTGAGTTAACACCCCACTATAAATTACTTAATTTTTAACGCATAACATTTATCTAAATTTATTTAACTTTTTAGAGATTAAAATAAATGTACGACCTTCCAACATTAACACACATTAATATTAAAAAAATACATTATAGCCTAATAAGATTTACTATTTCGAATAATTATTAAAATTTAAAGAAAAATCTTGAATTCGTTTTTCTATTTTGAGTTTATTTATAAATAGTTTCTCAACCGTTTACTTAATTAGAGTTGTATTGTATTGTGGTTGTTTCTCATCATAATAAAATTATTGTTTTTTTGCTCGTGGATCGTAGCTAACACATTATTAGTGACCACGTAATTTATGTGTTCTTGTTTCGCTTTTTCTTCATCTCTTTCTATTTATCATAACAAATAATTTGATCATCTTACATTTATTTTTAAATAATATGGAATCTTAGATGAAAGGGAGAGAGTATAACTTACCATAAAAAAAGGGTCAAGATAATGGACGTTCGAGCATTTATTATCATTAATTAGCTTTTGGTGACCATTAAGACATTATAATATTAATTTGCAGTTCATATAATATGGTTAGCTTGAAATTAATGTCACCCTCTCCGATATTTTTCCTTATAATAGTCCTTAATTTGTACTTCTTCCTATTCATAATATATGTTGTTTTGACTTTACATATTATTTGCAATTTAAATATCGCTTTTTCATTTTTCAATGTGAATTAATTATAGTTTTTTTCAATTTATCCTTAGTTTTTTTAAAAAAAAATTACATGTATAATAATAATCTTTAAAGTCATGTGGAAAATTTCAAAGCTATTAATTAAGGGTATAGAAGGAAGTAAATAATTCTTTCGATTATGGATGTCCTGGGCATTTATTAGCTTTTAATTGGTTACTGTTAATACATTATATTAATATTAATTTGCAGTTTATGTTATATACTTAGTTTGAAATTAATGTTACCCTCTTCCCAATTTAAATATTTATGCCCATGAAATTGAATTTGACATTTTAAAACTCTAATGGCTCTCAGGTGACTTCTTTTTCGTAAACAAGATTATTACATAATACTCCGTCCTATTCATAATATATGTCGCTTTTGACTTTTTGTATTATTTGCAATTTAAATGTGAATTAATTATAGTTTTTTCTCAATTTACCCTTATTTTATTTAAAAATTACATTGATAATAATAATCTTTAAGGTCATGCGAAAAATTTCAAAGCTATTAATTAAGGGTATAGAAGAAAGTAAATAATTTTCTTAAAATGTGTGTATGAGTTTAGGATGATATATATTTTAAATAGGAGGGAGTAAGTAAATTTGTATGTAAAAGCATAAACATAGTTGAAAATATATTGTTTGACTTATTTCTTTCCTTTTATGTTCATTGTTGTAACCGGTTCTAAATCCAGGTGATTTGTGTTTAATGTGGTTGATAATTTATCGGATAAACAACTAAAAGAACAAAGATTTCTGGTATTAATGGCCCAAGAGCAATGAATGCATATGATTGAAAATTAATACCTTGATGAATGCAAGGAACGGTAAAGAAGACGAATAATTGTTGGCCCAGTCTTATGTGTGGATGTTCGAATCTGTTTATTGAGCCTTAAAGGACTTATTTATAGGGCGTGAGTGTTGCCCTCAAATCCTCGAAATTAGGGGTCAAGAATTTAATGCATGGATATCCATTTAATGTCTCGTTGTATGGCTCCGTACTCGGGCCATTAATTACTTATCTCCTTCGTACTATTCGTGCGCCGGTCGATGGATTCTCTCGTTATAAAAGGATTTATTACTACTACAAGAAATGTCAGCATTTAATGTTCCCATTGTTGGGGGATTTTATTCCTATTGTAGGGCAGATTTGTTGTGTTTATAGTCGAGGGTCGCCGTGCTTCCTTAGTCTGGCCCATGCGGAAATATGGTCGGTTTTTTATTCCATACTCGAGGACCTCTCGCTTCCTTTGGATTTTGTCCTTGTAAATCCTTGTCGGTCCATCGGGCTCTGCTCGGCTGCCCCACTCCTAGTCGACCTGCCTATTTGGGTTCACCTAACCACCGGGCCTGTCCGGGTTTGCCGGGCCGGCCCTATGTAACTTGGTCTCGGGCTCGTATAATATGTGATACAACAATTACCCCCAGCCTTGGCCTCTCGAGTCTCGGGGTCAAGGTGGAGAAGAGGAAAGTTCGTTGACCAGGGATGGTTAATGGGAAGGAAGCCGAGGAGGGTAACCTGTGCCGACGCCTTTTGAGGTTTCTCGTTTGGAGGAAAAACGCCTTCAAGGCTACCAAAGAGTTTAATCCGGAGTTGATGTGACGCTTTGGGCGGCCTATGCGTGCGTGAGTCTAGGCTATGATGGCGCTTAGAGGCACGCGTGATCGCACGGGTCAATCATACGGTTAGGCATCTGTACTTGTTTGACATTTTTGGGTTCTTCCATATCGAGAATGGCCTTGATTTGTGGCCGGGTTTGCGTCGGTCCTCGCCGACTTACTATATGGCCAAGGAGCTTACCAGATTTGACCCCAAAGCTACACTATTTGGGGTTAAATTTCATATTGTACTCCCGAGGATTGAGAATGCCTCGCCGAGGTTCCTCAGTGATCATCTTTCTTTAGGCGCTTGACCACTATATCGCCTATGTAGACCTCCATTGTTTTGCCAACTGCTCGGCAAATATTTTGTTGACTAGTCTCTCGGTTGGTTGCTCCAAAGCATTCTTTAGGCCGAAAGGCATCCTTAGCCAAGAGTAGACATTTTCCTATGTAACGAAAGAGGTGTGCTTAATGTCCTTAACTTCCATTGGTATCTCGGTGGTAACCCGCAAAGGTGTCCATGAAAGACATCATCTCGTGGCCACTGTGTTGTCCACCGTGTGGTCGATGTGAGGTATTAGAAAATGATTCTTGGGGCACGCTGCGTTAAGGTCCGTGAAGTTGATGCACAACCTCCGTGATCCATTGGACTTCTTTACGAGGACAACATTGGCGACCCATTGAGGCTCGCCCTCTTCTTGCTTCTATTAGTTTATTGCCGAGCAATTTCTTTACTTTGTCGGCCAGTGGCTGCGTACTTCTTGGGCCCAAATTTATTTTGTTTCGGGAAACTGGTTTCCGCTTAGGGTCGACCTTTAGGTGGTGGCATTCATATTTGGGGTCGATGCCGACCATGCCTTGATGCGACCAAGCAAACACGTCGATGTTGCTTTTGAAGAAATTGGTAATATCCCCCATATTTCGGGCGGTATGTGCGAAGCGATTGTTACCTCTAGGTCTGATCGGGTCGATCTATCGCAATGCGCTCGAGTTCCTCGATTGGATCCGTTCTTTTAAGTCTTTTCCTTCGGAATCTCGCATGTTACCCCTTGGATCAATATCCAGTGGTTGATTGCTCGAAACCTAGCCGTGGTTCCAAGTCTTATCCCCCTGAAGTTTGGCCCATGTCAACATCCATCGGGCGGGGCCCTTGGTCGGTCTTGTTGGAGTTTTGATCTGAGATTGTGTTATAATCATAATCTAAACTGAAAAGGAAAATTTGGGCCTGAATAGTTCAAACATTTTCTTGCCGCTTTCTCGGTCCCCCTTTACACCCTAACTTCCTCCTCGGGAGTGGGGAATTTGATACAATAAAAGAAAGATGAGGTTACCGCCTCAAAGGTTTCTAGGAAAGGGCGACCAAAGAAGCCGTATACATGTTCGGCTGATCGACGATTACAAAATCTACTGGCCTAGTAATCCTAACTTTGTCATCCTTGTGGTCGACGAGCTCCACAGCCAGCTTGATCTTCCCGTAGGCATTGACGAACATGCCACCGAATTCCGCACACCTGTAAGTCATAAGGCTTGATGAACATAGTTAAGTTCCCCATCTGCTCTAGTGCCGACTTGAAGTTGATGTTGTAGAAGTTTCCCATCATCGACCAAGATTTGGTCGACGCTATCCTAAGGATAGTGGAAATGATGACCAGCGCGTCATTCTTGGGGCGATGTACCCCTTCTCGGTCGGCATTAGAGAAGCAAAGGATGGTTGACTTTAGGATGGTCGGTTCCGGCAGAAGCCGACCAAGTTGATGTTGTCCGCGGCCCCGAGCTCGGCCTTCTGTTTTCGGTTAGATTGGCTGAATACTTCTACCACCTAGGCTTCCTCCCTCCTACAGGATCATGTCGCCCCGGTCGGACGGGGAAGCTCCACATCCCGGAGTCGCCGATGGTCTCGGTTGATGGCTGCTACCCTTTGGGGTGAGGTCACCCTTTGCCGACGTGGGGCTCTTTCCTCTCGTGTCAGCCTCCGGGGGAGGTTTTTTCACGAAGGCATCTAGTTGCCTATTCTCATAAAATTTCTAAAGTTGCCGGAGGAGGTCGCTATATTGGCTAGTGTTATGTCCCGAAGATTCATGGTAGGCGTCGAATTTTCCGGAGGTCGGCCCGGTGGGGTCCAACTTGACCTCGCTTGGGCTTAGGGAGAAGGCCGGTGTGTTGGATGCGAGTGGATAACATGGGAAGCTAAGTATCCGAGCACGTTAACTATCGAATAGACCTCAGCCTTTGGAGGATTCTTGTTGAATCTTTTAAAGGTTCCAAACTCCTTTTTGTGGCCACCCTTCTTGTGGTGGCCCCGATTTTTCTTGGGTCCTGGGGGCCTTTTCTCGATCGCTCAACTGCCCCTCGCCTACCTCCTTCACCTCGCTCGCCGTTGAGAAATCAACTTCCGACGGGTGATGAGGTCCCCCGCTCAACGGCGGAATTCGGCGTAGGTGGTGGGGTACTTCTTCTTCATATGTCGGAAAATATGCGTGTCCGAGTGGAGGCCACCGATGGCCGCGTGTGGGTGTAGCTCATCTCCAACCGGCTCCCGGTGAGGAGTATTTCATTTAGCCTGCCGAGGTAGGCTTCATCCATTTTAGCTCGGGTCCGACGGATCCTCATCAACCTCTGTCGGTTTTACGCTCGAAGGATTTTGGAGGCGAAGTAAGAGGTGAACTTCTCACTAAGCTCGCCGAAGTTTTTGATCGATCTAGCGGGATGTGAGACGTACCATTTATGGGTGAGTTCGCCAGGTGAGTGGGAACTGTCTCGCATTTAGTGGCATCGAAGCCCCCTACCGACCATGTATATTTTATACTTGCCGAGATGAGATTCTGGTCGGTTTTTTCCTCATACACCGGGGTTTGAGGGGGAGGATCTTAGGTTGAATCGACGCTTGTTCAACCTCCACCAAAAGTGACTCGCTCCCCAAGTTTCTCCTTGGAGCCCCACAGCTTGGTCCCGATCTGGTTCGCCATTACATCAATTTTTCTTTACATGACAGCGAGCAAAGAATCACGGGGTCTCGGACTAGTTCCTAGTGAGCCGGGAGGCGGCTCGAGGCGATCGTGAACCGAGACATGGACAGGGGCCCAGCCAATCCATGATTGATGCCTTCCGTCCCACTGTCGGTTGGGGCGCTGGCGCCGTGGCTCTTTCTCTCGGCCGAGCCTCGCTGGCACTTGGTGACCGATTCATAGTCGGACTCAAGTCTAACCCGCGGGAGGATCCCAACCGTTCAAACACGGTCCTAGATCCCCTGGGGATCTACTTGTGGCACGCCGGCGGCCCTTTTCTTGCCTTTGTGGGCCTTTTGCGGGCCATCGATGGTCCTAGGTTCACCACCTCGAGTTCTCGGCCCCACGCTTATAGGCTGCTTGATGGCCGTTCTTATCTGCTCTGGGGTTTGGTACTCTTGGATCGGAATAGGAACGAGACATTCCGTAGCTCTAACGGGAGTAACGTCGCCCGGCCCGACGGTCCGGGATGGGTGTGGCATTGTGGGGGTCGCCGTGGCAGGAGTTTCTTCACTCTATTAGTGAATAGAGTGTTCGTCATGGATTCCATCGGAATGTTTAGGGTTTGGATGTGAGAACGAAGAACGGTGAGTGTCCTTCAATGAAATTAGGGTTTGGGTAATAGATTATTAGCACGAACCCTCCTTTTAAGCGCCAATTGTTGTAACCGGTTCTAAATCTAGGTGATTAGTATTTAATATGGCTGAGGATTTACCGGATAAACAAGTAAAAGAACAAAGATTTCTCGGTATTAATGGCCCAAGAGCAATGAATGCATATGATTGGGAATTAATACCTTAATGAATGCATACGTACGGTTACGTACTCGGGCCATTTATTGCCTATCTCGGTCGTACCATTCGGGCGTTGGTCGACGGAATCTCTGTTACAAAAAGGATTTATTACTATTACAAGGAATGTCTTCATTTAATATTCCCCCGTTGGGGATTTTATTCTTATTGTAGTGCAGATTTGTTGTGCTTGTAGTCGGAGGGTCGTTGTGCTTCCTTGCTCGGCTTAATCCCGATCGGCCATTGTTTCGCCCATGTAGAAATATCGTCGGTCTTTTATTCCATACTCGAGGACCTCTCGCTTCCTTTGGATTCTATCCTTATAAAGCCTGGTCGGTCCATCGATCTCTGCTCGGCTGCCCGATCTGGTCGACCTCGCCTATTTGGGGTCACCTAACCACCGGGCCTATCTTGGCTTACCGCTAGGCCGACCCTAAGTAACTTGGACTTGGGCCCGTATGATATGTGATACAACATTTCATACTTAATGACAAATAAAATTTATAATTTTTACTGAATAAAGAAATACAAATTTATCATTAATAAATGAATTACTCCGCATAAAATCTAGATGAGCAATGTATTATGTACGTACATATTGGGTAAATTGTATTTTTATCCCAAGATAATGAACGGTTTACAAAATGATTCTTTTTCAATATTTTTGATCCCGTAGTTTATTTCGATACTTTTGGTTCCAAGAAACCGTAGTTTTGGTCTCAAGAGAATAATGAAATCGTAATTTAGGTCCTAAAAATAATGGTTGGGACTATTTTTATAAAATAAAGGACCAAAAAGAATGTGGGATTAAAATTGTCATTGAAAAATTCTCATGGACCAAATATGCAATTGTCCCTCGTACATATTGGGGAAAATTGTAGTTTTGGTCCCATGAGAATTTTCCAACGACAATATTAATTCCACTTTTTTTTGGTCCATTTGCAAAAATAGTAATTGACCATTATTTTTAGGACTAAAACCGCAATTTTCTTAGGACGAAAAATATTGCAAAAACTATGGGACCAAAAGTATCAAAAATGACCATTTTGGAGATCACTTATTCTCTTGTGACCAAAAATATCTAATAATATTAGTTCTTACAAGTAATAGTATTATTTTTTATTATACAAGTAATAATATTAGTAGAATACAAAGTGCATGCACAAGGTCCTAAAACTTAACACTTTAAAAAAGAATTTTAAATTAGTAAAGATCCTTAAAAACCTAGTACATCTAGAATTAAAAATTTAGAGTAAGTTGTTTGTGCATCAGTGCACACCGTGCATTCAACTCAAGTGCATTTTTAACTTGTTATCACTAAATAATATAAGATAAATAGTTGCAATTGTTCAATGCAAATAATTAATATTATTTAAAAATTAGTGCTTTTTATGTTGCATATTATACCCGATGTATACAAGATTTAGGCAAAAATTTAAAGCAAAGTCTACCGTGAACCCTTGTTCACGGTGAAACTTGATCATTTACTAAAGGGTATCGCTTATAATAACTGAACGGTATTACCTATATTATTAAAAGGCTTCGATTGGGATAAGCTGAAGAGTATGCCCTATATTGCTAAAGAGTATCAGGTAGTGATAATCAAGTGTATTACCTATATTATTAAAGAGTATCGATCATAATAATGTAAGAGTATTACCTACATTAGTATAAAGTATTAGTCGGGATAATCGAAAAGTAAATTGATTTATTTTTGAAATATGAACCTGGTTTCACCTTGAAACATGGTTCACCGTAGACACCCTCAAAATTTAAGCTGCAGCTTGGAAAAATTTCAAATTCATTCCAAATTAGTTTGTTGCATTCTCAAGACTCCTATTATAGAAAATTTATAACGAGATACGAATAGCTATATAAGCTATAAATTGTTCATATATTAATTTAACTAATATTACCGGATATTTTTTTAATTATGGAAACTAGTATAAAGAGTTAATTTGTAGATGATTTAAACTTTTTTAAAAAAATTTCCCACATACAATTATGGGTTGCACTCTTAAATTCAGTTCATTATGAGAGAACCAGATTTGGATACTTTTGCAATCTACATACTCCTTTTTTCCCTTTCAAATTGACAATTTTAGAATCACATTTAGTTAAACCCGAATTAAAATATTCCAATTTTTTTGAGATAAATTATTCCAATTTTGACCTTATGAATTTAGTAATATATTAATTGTTGTTTATATATTATTTTCATCTCACATTAAAGGTAAAAACTTAAAGTGTTTATAATATTTTATTTAGAGATGTACACTTGAGATATACACTCATACAAGAAATATGAATTTTGGGCACAATTTAAAGTCAATTGTAAATTTTGATTCTTTAATTTGGTAAAAAAAAAAAAAAAAAGATTTATATTTGAGTGAATTCACATCGACTCATAAATACAAACTCAAATTAGATATATATATATTTTTAAAAGGGATACATAACTACGTAAATTCAGGAAAAATCACCAAAACTAAATTTGTGATGTATCGACTGCTAGAAATAATATTTAATTGTGTTTGTCACGTAGTGACTTACCAACTCGATTGCAAAGAAATCTCGAGAATTCAAATCAAATTGAATTTTCTACTCAATTCTCACCTGTTTTTTTTTTTTTTTAAAATTTTGGAACGTAGTAATTGTTGATTCAATTCTCATAATTTTATTTTGTCCTATTTTTTATCACAACAAAATTTCAAATTCTAAGTGTTAGCACCGTAATATTCTAATTTTTTATTTGAGCCTATATAACGCTACAAAATTATTCTATTCAATTTTCTTTCCAAGAACTCAAGTATTTAAAAATTTAAATGCTTTTTTAATTAGTAAAATCATACATTAATGTCAGTAAATTTTGAGAACTGGAAGTATATATAATAGTATGTAATATATTTTTTTGATAATTTCAAAATGGTTCTTAATTAATATGAGAGAGAGAGAGAGAGAGAGAGAGAGAGAGAGAGAGAGAGAGAGAGAGAGAGAGAGAGAGAGAGAGAGAGAGAGAGAGAGAGAGAGAGAAAGAGAGAGAGAAATCATGATTCCAACTGGAAATTTAAACACAATATTGGGTCAAACCCGAAATATTTTTCCAATTAGTAAATTTTTGTAAGAATACAAAGGTAAAAAAATATGCTCCGGTCTGTTGTTTTCCCCAATTCCATCCTCACTCTTGAATAGTAATTAATAGTGAAAAATATATAATAAATGGAATTTTATCAAGCTCTTATGTGTTTCACTTAAATGGAGTAATTAATAGTGAAAAATTTAGGCAAAGTCTCATGTGTTTCACTTAAATAGTAAGGTTATCGCATATCTCTTTTTAATTTCGTCTAATTCTTGATACTTTTGGTCAAATGCTTGATATTTTTTTAAAAATATTTGATACTTTAAATGTTATCTTATACACTTCATATTTTAAACTTAAATATTATAATATTTTTGAATTCTTTGGAATTCATTTGCATCCTCAAGTCTCATCTATTTTTCCAATTTTAAACTGTAATTATTGTTGTTTCTATCTTTTTATAATTTTCTCTTGTCTTTTTTCATCCAAATTTAATCAATCCATTGATACTCAATTAATTATAAACTCCTAAAATAGTATTTCATCTACTCTAGATATTTAAATCGCTTAATGAAATTAATAATTTCAAATTCGAGTTGTCCATAAATATTTATATTCAGGAAAGTTACCTATCTATATATGGGATTTTGCAAAGTCTTACAAACATAAAGTATATTAATTGTGGTAGTCAAAATATTGCAAGAATTTTTATGGTTAGTTAATTCTTCGAAATTCAAATTTGAATTTGCATCCTCAATTTTCACTAATTTTTTTTTAATTTTAAATTGTAATTATTGTTGTTTCTATCCTCTTATAATTTTTGTCTTATTTTTAACCAAATTTAATTAACTCATTAATATCTAATTAAGTATAAACTCTAAAAATATTACTCCCTCCCTTTAATAAATTTATTCCCCTTGTTTTGGGCACGGTATAACGTAGAAATGTGTAGTAGATATGTGGTGTTTTTAAAGTAGAGTGAGATAGAGTTATTTCTAAAAATGGAATGAGAATAAATTTTATTGGACGGACCAAAAAGGAAAGTGTGAATAAATTTATTGGACAGATGGAGTATTTTTATGGTCTAAACTTAATTCAGCTTAATAAAATTTCTAAATTTTATAATATGATAAGATAATAAGAATATTTAATAAAATATAACTATATTTTTTTAATAATTTATGATAAGATTATTATGAACAATTTCGTATAAACTGGCCAAAATCTATAATATACAACAAGCAAACGCCGTTCTATTTTATTGAGGCTTCTCTCACTAAATCAATAAATAATTATGAATATCAACGGGGTAAAGCGCGACGGAAATGGAGGACAATTCTCTACCTCTTATTTCCATACTCGTAGTTACGAATATCAACAGCAAAGCGCGACGAGGAAAGATAGTAAATGGACAAAAATTGTCCAAATCCTCCAATGATTTAAAAAGAAAAAATTGATGGCATGAGAGAAGTGTAGACAGAGAGTCGATCGTGGATCGTATTTACACGATGGAAGAAGAAATTTTGTTATAGTATTAAATAATTATGTTATATAATTAAATATATATATATATATATATATATATATATAATTTTATAATATATAACAATTACACAAATATAATAATTATAATTTATTGGATTGTTACTGAGAATGGTGGAGAATATGATTGTTGGTCCCGGAATGTTGAGTTTAATAAAACCTCGAGTTAGCCTTCTAGAACAAAATCTAGAAAGGGGGGTTTCAATAGATTTTGTAGATTTTTCGAATCTCCCAAAATCAATTCAAAGAATCAGATTATCACAATGGAATATAATTGTTAACTCAACTTTTAACAAGATCAAAAACAATGCTTTGATATTGATTTTAGCTAAGATTCTGAATTTTAATCTTGAATTAACAAAATTGTAACTTGAATGAAATTAAAAGAAAGCAAGAATAACACTGTGTTTTATAGTGGTTCGGATTATAACAATCCTACATCCACTCTCCTTCTCCAAACTTTGAAAAGGGTCTTCACTAGCCGCTTACTTACTTCTTTGTACAAACTTTACAAATTACAACTTGATCTTTAATTCTTCAAAAATCTAATCAACTTTCTCAAATCTAACTCTAAGAATAAGATGTGTTTTTGAAGATGTGAAGTGAAGTGTTCTATAAACACTTAAACAAAATTCTATGAAGAAATCTTGTGACTTGAAAACTTGTGATCTTAGAAAATGACTTGTGAAATCTGTGTATATTATGTTCAAGAAAGTGTTCTCTCTATCTCTTCTTTTATTAAACAATGAAGTGTCTAGACCTATTTATAAATCTGAAAAGACAGTTAGATTGTTAGTTAGTTCTAACAAACTAGAAACTCGCTTTAACAAACTTAATCTTGAAAAAAGCTGCCAGTCCTCAGATTGTTCTTGCTCTCCTCATCTGCGGTGACTTGGTGAAGATTCGCCTTTCTTATTCTACTCGGCTTATCTTGACCTCGTGAGCTCTTCATGTTTGTCTCCTCTGAGATGACTAGATCTCGGTGACTAGATTGGTTCTAGACCTCGTCCGATCTGTTTAGCTTAACCTCGGTGGTCTTGGTCGTCGATCAACTCCGCTTCTTTTTAACTCATCAAAATTCTTGATTCAACAATTTCCCCCTTTTTGATGAGGTTAAAACCTCTAAGGAAGAAACACACTCACAGTGAAGTTAGTACTAGAATTAGTTAAAGCATTTGGGTCCTTTTAGAATGAGTTAGTCACGAAAACGAGATGCCCTCTAGTGATAATCTAGAAGGGGGATGAATAGATTATCAAAAACTTTTTCGAGCTTAGATAATCTATCAACTTCAAAAACAATTTTAACAGCGGAAACAATTGTTGATTAAACTCAATTTAGATAGGATCTAAAGCATATCGGATATTGAATTTTGTGATCAAGAAACAATCAATAAAAACAAGTAAAAGCAATACGAAGAAACAACACAGATTTATAGTGGTTCGGATCAAACGATCCTACATCCACTCTCCTTCTTCAAACTTGAAAAAGGGCCTTCACTTACTTACTTTCTTCTTCTTGCCGACTTACTTACAATGATGAATCTTCAGCCTTACAATGAATTCTTCCTAATTTACGAATATCTATGGCTTGAAGATCTAATGAAAAAGTTTTCTATAAACACTAGGAACCGAAAACGATAAAACGCTCGTGAATGTGTATGATTTCGTTGCTTGTGAATATAAAGTATAATGATGAGTGCAAAGCATCAAAAGATAATTCTAAAATAATTTCTATCCCTATTTATAGAGATCTCCTCACGATAGTTGTAACTTCCTTAAATTCGGTTTTGATTAGTTATAACAATATAACCGAATTACGTAACTTCCTCTTGAGTTGTTGAAGCGCTTCTTGAATCTTCGTATAATTTTTCTCTAACACCTCATCGTCTCGATGTTTACTTCACCTTGTCCTCATCTTCTTTCTGTCTAGGTATTTAGTATTGTATTTCAACTATCTTCTCTGTGTTGTCCTTGTCGATATCTCGACCTCATCCGATATTCTCTCATTAATCGGAAATCGCTCTTATCGACATCTTGACCTCGTCGATATTCTATACTTAGTTTTATTTATAAAGAAATACTTCACTGTCTATACAAAATGTTTATTTGGTCATCCTATTTTACATTATTAACTCATCAAAACTAAATACACTTTTCCTTTTCCTAACAATTTCCCCCTTTTTGATGATGTTAAAACTCAGCTCAAGAAAAGAAAAATTGTTAGTAAAAATTGAGAGTGAAACAAAATATACAAATAAGTCACATAGTCGGATAATCGTGAGCAATAGTTCAATAAGCAGGATAATCGAGCAATGTAGTTGCTTCAAAGTCAAGGTTAAGTACTTTGAAGAAAACATAGACATATTTCAAGTTTTCGGATGATTTAGTGTTAAGTTTATAAAACAGCTTACTTAAGACAAGAGTTAGTTAATGAGTAACAAGTTAGTTAAACACTTCAAATTTCGTGAGAGTAGTTCAAAAAGATATATTTCACAGCCTATTCACGAGATTTTCACATTCTTATAACTTCATCTTTCACAAAGAAACAATCGGAGGAGTAAAAGTAAGACTTAATCATACCACCTATCTTCTTACGGAATAGTCATCCATCGAAGACACGATTCTTCAAGCTCGGTGTCTCCCCACCTATATTGTTTGACTAATTTCTTTCCTTTTATGTTCATTGTTGTAACCGGTTCTAAATCCAGGTGATTTGTGTTTAATGTGGCTGATAATTTACCGGATAAACAAGTAAAAGAACAAAGATTTCTGGTATTAATGGCCCAAGAGCAATGAATGCATATGATTGAAAATTAATACCTTGATGAATACAAGGAACGGTAAAAAGAAAATAATTGCTGGCCCAGTCTTAAGTGTGGATGTTCGAATCTGTTTATTGAGCCTTAAAGGACTTATTTATAGGGCGTGAGTGTTGCCCTCAAATTCCTGAAATTAGGGGTCAAGAATTTAATGCATGGATATCCATTTAATGTCTGTATTGCTCGGCCCGTACTCGGGCCATTAATTGCTTATCTCCTTCGTACCATTCAGGCGCTGGTCGATGGATTCTCTCGTTATAAAAAGGATTTATTACTATTACAAGAAATGTCGGCATTTAATGTTCCCATTGTTGGGGATTTTATTCCTATTGTAGAGGCAGATTTGTTGTGTTTATAGTCGGAGGGTCATTTGTGCTTCCTTAGTTCGTCCATGCGGAAATATGGTCGGTTTTTTATTCCATACTCAAGGACCTCTCGCTTCCTTTAGATTTTGTCCTTGTAAAGCCTTGTCGATCCATCGGGCTCTACTCGGCTGCCTCAGTCCTAGTCCACCTTTGCCTATTTGGGTTCGGCCTAACCACTAGGCCTGTCTAGGCTTGCTGGGCCGGCCCCTATGTAACTTGGTCTCGGGCTCGTATAATATGTGATACAACAATCGCCCCACAGCATAGCCTCTCGAGTCTCGGGGTCACGGTGGAGAAGAGGAAAGTTCGTCGACCGAGGGATGGTTAATGGGAAGGAAGCCGAGGAGGGTAACCCTGAGCGACGCCTTTTGAGGTTTCTCGTTTGGAGGAAAACGTCTTGAAGGCTACCAAAGAGTTTAATCCGGAGTTGATGTGACGCTTTGGGCGGCCTATGCGCGCGTGAGTCTAGGCTATGATGACGCTTAGGAGGCACGCCCGATCGGCAAGGGTCAATCATACAGCTTAGGCGCTGTACTTGCTTGACATTTCGGGTTCATCTATATCGAGAATGGCCTTGATTTGTGCCGGGTTTGCCTCGGTCCCTTCTTTGTCTTACTATATGGCCAAGGAGCTTGTTAGATTCGACCCCAAAGCTACACTTTTTGGGGTTAAATTTTATATTGTACTCCCGAGGATTGAGAATGCCTGCGAGGTCCCTCAGGTGATCATCTTTCTTTAGGCGCATGACCACTATATCGTCTATGTAGACCTCCATTGTTTTGTCAATCTGCTCGGCAAATATTTTGTTGACTAGTCTCTCGGTAGCTTGCCCTCAAAGATTCTTTAGGCCGAAAGGCATACTTAGCCAAGAGTAGACATTTTCCTCTCAGAACGAAAGAGGTGTGCTTAATGTCCTCAATCGCCATTGGTATCTGGTGGTAACCCGCAAAGGTGTCCATGAAAGACATCATCTCGTGGCAGTTGTGTTGTCCACTGTGGTCGATGTGAGGTATTAGAAAATGACTCTTGGGGCACGCTGCGTTAAGGTCCGTGAAGTTGATGCACAACCTCCAGGATCCATTGGACTTCTTTACGAGGACAACATTGGCGACCCATTGAGGCTCGTCCTCTGCTTGCTCTATTAGTTTATTGCACGAGCAATTTCTTGACTTTGTCGGCCGTGGCTGCGTACTTCTTGGGCCCAAATTTATTTCGCTTCTCGGGAAATCGGTTTCCGCTTAGGGTCGACCTTTAGGTGGTGGCATTCATATTTGGGTCGATGCCGACCATGCCTTGATTCGACCAAGCAAACACGTCGATGTTGCTTTTGAAGAAATCGGTAATATCCCCATATTTCGGGTCGATCTATCGCAATGCGCTCGAGTTCCTTGATTGGATCCGTTCTTTTAAGTCTTTTTCCTTCGGAATCTCGCATGTTACCCCTTGGATCAATATCCAGGGTTGATTGCTCGAAACCTAGCCGTGGTTCCAAGTCTTGTCCCCGAAGTTTGGCCTGTGTCGACATCCATCGGGCAGGGCCCTTGGTCGGTCTTGTTGGAGTTTTGATACGAGATTGTGTTACAGTCATAATCTAAACCGAGTGCGGAAAATTTGGGCCTGAGTAGTTAAAACATTTTCTTGCCGTTTTCTGGTCCCCTTTCTGAGTCCTAACTTCCTCCTCGGGAGTGGGGAATTTGATACAAGAAAGAAAGATGAGGCTACCGCCTCAAATGTTTCTAGGAAAGGGCAACCAAAGAAGCCGTATACATGTTCGGCTGGTCGACGATTACAAAATCTACTGGCCTAGTAGTCCTAACTTTGTCATCCTTGTGGTTGACGAGCTCCACACCCAACTTGATCTTCCCGTAGGCATTGACGAACATGCCGCCGAATCCGCATACCTGCAAGTCATAAGGCTTGATGAACTTAGTTAAGTTCCCCATCCATTCCAAAGCCGACTTGAAGATGATGTTGTAGAAGCTCCCATTATCGACCTAGATTTGTTCGACAGCTTAACCCAAGGATAGTGGAAGTGATGACCGGTGCGTCATTCTTGGGGCGATGTACCCCTTCTCGGTCGGCATTAGAGAAGCAAAGGATGGTTGACTTTAGGATGGTCGGTTCTAGTGGGAAGGTGACCAAGTTGATGTTGTCCGCGGCCCCGAGCTCGGCCTTCCATTTTCGGTTATATTGGTGAAGACTTCTACCACCCACCTAGGCTTCCTCCCTCCTACTGGATCATGTCGCCCCCCTCCCCCGGTCGGACGGGGAAGCTCCACATCCCTGAGTCGCCGATGGTCTGGTTGATGGTCGCTACCCTTTGGGGTGATGTCACCCTTTGCCGACGTGGGGCTCTTTCCTCTCGTGGCCGCCTCCGGGGAGGTTTTTCACGAAGGCGTCCAATTGCCTATCCTCGTATAATTTCTAAAGTTGCCGGAGGAGGTCGCTATATTGGCTAGTGTTATGCCCCGAAGATTCATGGTAGGCGTCGAATTTTCCAGAGGTCGGCCCGGTGGGGTCCAACTTGACTCGCTTGGGCTTAGGGAGAAGGCCGAGTGTATTGGATGGAGTGGATAACATGGGCAGTAAGTATCTAAGCACGTTAACTATCGAATAGACCTCAGCCTTTGGAGGATTCTTGTTAAATCTTTTAAAGGTTCCAAACTCTCTTTTGTGGCCACCCTTCTTGTGGTGGCCCCGATTTTTCTTGGTGCTGGGGCCTTCTCGACTCCTCAACTGTCCCCTCGCCTACCTCCCTCACCTCGCTCGCCGTTGAGAAATCAACTTCCGACGGGTGATGAGGTCCCCTACTCGACGGCGGAATTCGGCGTAGGTGGTGGGGTACTTCTTCTTCATATGTTGGAAAATATGCGTGTCCGGGTGGAGGCCACCGATGGCCGCGTGGGGCTATAGCTCATCTCCGACCGGCTCCCGGTGAGAAATATTTCATTTAGCTCGTCCGAGGTAGGCTTCATCCATTTCAGCTGGTCCGACGGATCCCCATCAACCTCTGTCGGCTTTACGCTCGAAGGATTTTGGAGGCGAAGTAAGAGGTGAACTTCTCGCTAAGCTCATCAAAGTTTTTGATCGATCTAGCAGGATGTGAGACGTACCATTTATGGGTGAGTTCGCCGGTGTGAGTGGGAACTGCTGCATTTAGTGGCATCGAAGCCCCCTACCGACCATGTATATTTTATACTTGCCGAGATGAGATTCTGGGTCGGTTTTTTCCTCATTCACCGGGGTTTTAGGGGGAGGATCTTAGGTTGAATCGACGCTTGTTCAACCTCCACCAATAGTGACTCGTTCCCCAAGTTTCTCCTTGGAGCCCCATAGCCGGGTCCCGATCTGGTTCGCCATTTCATCAATTTTTCTTTACATGACAGAGCAAAGAATCACGGGGTCTCGGACTGGTTCCTAGTGAGCCGAGGGAGCAGCCCGAGGCGATCGTGAATCGAGACATGGGCAGGGCCCAGCCGATCCATGATTGATGCCTTCCGTCCCCCCGGTCGGTTGGGGCGCCGGGCGCCGGGGCTCTTTTCTCTCAAGCCGAGCCTGCTGGCACTTTGGTGACAGATTCATAGTCGACTCGAAGTCTAACCCACGGGAGGATCCCAACTGTTCGAACACGGTCCCGGATCCTCGGGGATACGCTTGTGGCACGCTCAACGGCCCTTTTCTTGCCTTTGTGGGCCTTTTTGCGGGCCATCGATGGTCCCGGGTTAGCCACCTCGAGTTCTTGACCCCACGCTTATAGCTGTTTGATGGCCGTTCTTATCTGCTCACGGGGTTTGGTACTCTTGGATCGGAATAGGAACGAGACATTCCGTAGCTCCGACGGGAGTAAGCGTCGCCCGGGCTCGACGGTCCGGGATGGGTGTGGCATTGTGGGGGCCGTGGCGGCTGGAGTTTCTTCCGCTCTGTTAGTGAACGGAGTGTTCGTCATGGATTCCATCGGAATGTTTAGGGTTTGGATGTGAGAACGAAGAACGGTGAGTGTCCTTCAATGAAATTAGGGTTTAGGTAATAGATTATTAGCACAAACCCTCCTTTTAGCGCCAATTGTTGTAACCGGTTCTAAATCTAGGTGATTTGTGTTTAATATGGCCGAGGATTTACCAGATAAACAAGTAAAAGAACAAAGATTTCTGGTATTAATGGCCCAAGAGCAATGAATGCATATGATTGGGAATTAATACCTTAATGAATGCATACGTACGGTTCCGTACTCGGGCCATTAATTGCCTATCTCTGTCGTACCATTCAGTGCGCTGGTCGACGGAATCTCTATTACAAAAAGGATTTATTAATATTACAAGGAATGTCTGGATTTAATATTCCCACCGTTGGGGGATTTTATTCCTATTGTAGTGCAGATTTGTTGTGCTTGTAGTCGGAGGGTCGTTGTGCTTCCTTGCTCGGCAGCTTAATCCCGATCGGCCATTGTTTCGTCCATGCAGAAATATCGTCGGTCTTTTATTCCATACTCTAGGACCTCTCGCTTCCTTTGGATTCTTTCCTTGTAAAGCCCGGTCGATCTATCGGTCTCGCTCAGCTGCCCCGGTCGACCTCTGCCTATTTGGGTTCGGCCCTAACTTGGGCCTATCTTGGCTTACCGCTAGGCCGACCCTAAGTAACTTGGACTTGGGCCCGTATGATATGTGATACAATATTTCATACTTAATGACAAATAAAATTTATAAATTTTACTGAATAAAGAAATACAAATTTATCATTAATAAATGAATTACTCCGCATAAAATCTAGATGAGCAATGTATTATGTACGTACATATTGGGTAAATTGCATTTTTATCCCAAGATAATGAACGGTTTACAAAATGATTCTTTTTTCAATATTTTTGATCCCGTAGTTTATTTCGATACTTTTGGTTCCAAGAAAACTGTAGTTTTGGTCTCAAGAGAATAATGAAATCGTAATTTAGGTCCTAAAAAATAATGGTTGGGACTATTTTTATAAAATAAAGGACCAAAAAGAATGTGGGATTAAAATTGTCATTGAAAAATTCTCATGGACCAAATATGCAATTGTCCCTGTACATATTGGGGAAAATTGTATTTTTGGTCCCATGAGAATTTTCCAACGAAAATATTAATTCCACATTCTTTTTGGTCCATTTGCAAAAATAGTCTTGACCATTATTTTTAGGACCAAAACCGCAATTTTCTTAGGACTAAAAATGTCGCAAAAACTATGGGACCAAATGTATCAAAAATGACCATTTTGGAGATCACTTATTCTCTTGTGACCAAAAATATCTAATAATATTAGTTCTTACAAGTAATAGTATTATTTTTATTATACAAGTAATAATATTAGTAGAATACGGTGCATGCACAAGGTCCTAAAAACTTAACACTTTAAAAAGAATTTTAAGTTAGTAAAGATCCTTAAAAACCTAGTACATCTAGAATTAAAAATTTAGAGTAAAGGTGCACCGTGCATTCAACTCAAGTGCATTTAACACAAATACAATTTTGTTGGTCCCTAGATTGAGTAAATTAAAAGAGATTAAGCAGTCCTCCTAGAGATAATCTAGAAGGGGAGTTGAATAGATTATCTTATTTTCTTTCGAAAACTTCAGATTATCAATTCGAACTTAACTTTTTAAATCAAAATCAGAGTACCCAGTGGAAAAAAATTTATACTCAATCTAATTTGGATCTAAAAGCAATCTGATTAGAACTAACCAAATCAAAAGATAATCGACATAATTAAATGCAGTAAAGTAAAGAACACATGATTTATAGTGGTTCGGATCAAAGTTCCTACATCCACTCTCCTTCTTCAACCTTGAAGAAGGGTCTTTTCCTTCTCGCCATCGACTTTCTTCTTCGACGATTACAGATTAAAAATTGAGACAAACTTCATCTTTGAATCACCTTCTAACTAACAATCTATCTAATTGCATGCATTAATTGGCTTGCCCAACTTGAGACCAAGAGTTCTATAAATTGTCAAGGAAACCAAATGAATTAGAGAAAAATAATACAACAAAGAGAATTGGAGTTTGGATTAGCCTCTTGAGCTAAAATTTTATGTTTTTTCTCACAAGACAATTGTGAATGTATAAGTCCAACCTTCAATACGAAAAATGAAAAACAAACTTAAAGCTGTGTTCTTGCGGTTTATTTTTAGTTCCTTTTTCCCTCCTTTGTTTATTTCTTCTTCTATTTTGTTGTTTTTGTTTTGGTTAAGTAATGCGAGTATAATTTTCATAAATAAATTCTTAAGCATTTCATTATTCTCTCAAGTTAACAAAAATAGAGATGGAAAATAGATTTAGAAATGAATATTTAATATAAATCACATATAAAATGCAAGAATTTGAACGTTTTTATTTCGTTTTCATCCGAGGGTTGGACGATACATTCACAATTGTTTGGTGGGTAAGATCACACACATGGCTCACGAGGGTTCAGGTCAAGAGGTTTATATTCGGTGTATTACATATTTCTCCTCAATTTTTTTTTATATCTTTCTATTTTGCTTTGCAATTAATTATTTTCTTGAATTTTATGTACACGAAGTCAAAATGATGAAAGAGTTAGTAGCCTAAAGAAGATGAGGACTCAACAAGAAAAGAACATCGAAGCATTCTTCATTCACAACATTAGATCGGGAATCATTGATCTTCCCAGCGGTGGGGCTCTCAACAATGATATCTTAATCGGGAGGGGATTAACGAACATCTATCTGTATTTTTCTCATTTTTCTTTGTAAATAATTATTGATATGAATAAATGTGTTTTTCTTACTCAATTTTGTAGATATAAATCATATGATATTTGGAATTGCTCTACTAATTTTTCATTAATTTTTAAAGTTTTGCTTTAATTTTTAACTTGCATTGTGATTGAACAACTTCTCTCTCAATTTCGAAATTTTAAATCCTTTGAAGAAAGTGAATTAACACCCCGCTATAAATTACTTAATTTTTAACGTATAACATTTATCTAAATTTATTTGAATTTTAGAGATTAAAATAAATGTACGACCTTCCAATATTAACACACATTAATATTTAAAAAAATACATTATAGCATAATAAGATTTACTATTCCAAATAATTATTAAAAGTTAAAGAAAAATCTTGAATTCATTTTTCTATTTTGAGTTTATTTATAAATAGTTTCTCAACCACTTACTTAATTAGAGTTATATTGTATTGTGGTTGTTTCTCATCATAATAAAATTATCATTTTTTTGCTCGTGGATCATAGCTAACACATTATTAGTGACCACGTAATTTATGTGTTCTTGTTTCATTTTTCTTCATCTGTTTTTATTTATCATAACAAATAATTTGATCATCTTACATTTATTTTTAAGTAATAGTATAACTAACCAGAAAAAATAATAAAGGTCAAGATAATGGACGTTCGAGCATTTATTATCATTAATTAGCTTTTGGTGACCATTAAGACATTATAATGCTAATTTGCAGTTCATATAATATGGTTAGCTTGAAATTAATGACACTCTCTCCTAGATTTTTCCTTATAATAGTCCTTAATTTGTACTCCTTCCAATTCATAATATATGTTGTTTTGTCTTTTCGTATTATTTAAAATTTAAATGTCGTTTTCACTTTTCAACGTGATTTAATTATAATTTTTTCCAATTTATCCTTAGTTTTTTTAAAAAAATTATATTGATAAAAATAATCTCTAAAGTCATGTGGAAAATTTCAAAGCTATTAACGTCGATTGTTCATTTTTTTTTCTTATTCGGGCTTTGACCATGTCTCCCGAACAATCTCGGTACTAGCTACTCCGCAGCCCAATACCGAACTTTCTATATCCGCTAGTCGTGCGATAAAAATATATTCAAAATCTTCGAATCCTCTAGGGGAAAATAGGTCGGGGTTTGTCTTGAACTTGAATTTGATATTTTAAAACTCTAATGGCTCTCGGTGACCTCTTTTTCGTAAACAAGATTATTACATAATACTCCCTCCTATTCATAATATATGTCTTTTGACTTTTCGTGTTATTTGCAATTTAAATATGAATTAATTATAATAATCTTTAAGGTCATATGAAAAATTTCAAAGCTATTAATTAAGGGTATAGAAGAAAGTAAATAATTTTCTTGAAATGTGTGTATGAGTTTAGGATGACATATATTTTGAATAGGAAGGAGTAAGTACATTTATATGTAAAAGCATGAACATAGTTGAAAATATATTGTTTGACTTATTTCTTTCCTTTTATGTTCATTGTTGTAACTAGTTCTAAATCCAGGTGATTTGTGTTTAATGTGGTGAGAATTTACCGGATAAACAAGTAAAAGAACAAAGATTTCTAGTATTAATGGCCCAAGAGCAATGAATGCATATGATTGGGAATTAATACCTTGATGAATGCAAGGAAAGATAAAGAAGACAATATTTCTTGGGTGTTTTAGGCCCGGTTTTAAGTGTGAATGTTTGAATATGTTTATTGAGCATTAAAGGCCTTATTTATAGGGCGTGAGTGTCACCCTAGAATCCCTAAAATTAGGGGTCACAAAATTAATGCATGGATATCCATTTAATGTCGGTTGTACGACTGCGTACTCGGGCCTTTAATTGTCTATCTCCTTCGTACCATTCGTGCTGGTCGACGGATTCTCTGTTACAAAAAGGATTTATTACTATTACAAGGAATGTCGGCATTTAATATTCCCATTTGTTGGGGGATTTTATTCCCTCTTGTAGGCGATTTGTTGTGCTTGTAGTCGGAGGGTCTCTATGCTTCCTTGCTCGGCGGTTAATCCCGATCGGCCATTGTTTCGTCCATGCGGACGGTCTTTTACTCCATACTCGAGGACCTCTCGCTTCCTTTAGATTCTATCCTTGTAAAGCCTGGTCGGTCCATCGGGCTCTGCTCATTGCCCGATCTGGTCGACCTCTGCCTAATTGGGTCGGCTAGCTGCTGGGCACTGCAGGCTTCGCCACTAGGCCAGCCCTAAGTAACTTGGACTTGGACCCGTATAATATGTGATACATCATTTCATATTTAATGACAAATAAAATTTATAATTTTTACGAGAATAAAGGAATACAAATTTATCATTAATAAATGAATTACTCCGCATAAAATCTAGATGAGAATGTATTATTTACGTACATATTGGGTAAATAGTATTTTTGACCCCAAGATAATGAACGGTTTACAAAATGATTCATTTTTTAACATTTTTTGTCACGTAGTTTTTTCGATATTTTTGTTCCAAGAAAACTATAGTTTTGGTCTCAAGAAAATAATAAAATCGCAATTTAGGTCCTAAAAAATAATGGTTGGGACTATTTTTATAAAATAAAAGACCAAAAAAGAATGTGGGATTAAAATTGTCATTGAAAAATTCTTATGGACAAAATATGCAATTGTCCTGTACATATTGGGGAAAATTGTAGTTTTGGTCCCATGAGAATTTTCCAACGACAATATTAATTCCACATTCTTTTTTAGTCCATTTGCAAAAATAGTACTTGACCATTATTTTTTAGGACCAAAACTGCAATTTTTAGGACTAAAAATGTCGCAAAAACTATGGGACCAAAAGTATAAAAAAATGACCATTTTGCAGACCACTTATTCTCTTGTGACCAAAAATATCTAATAATGTTAGTTCTTACAAGCAATAGTATTAATTTTTATTATACAAGTAATAATATTAGTAGAATACGGTGCACAAGGTCCTAAAAAGTTAACACATTAAAAAGAATTTTAAATTAGTAAAGATCCTTAAAAACTAGTGCATCTATATTTAAAAATTTAGAGTAAGTTATTTGTGCATTAGGTGCACACCGTGCATTCAACTCAATTGCATTTTTAACTTGTTATCACTAAATAATATAAGATAAATAGTTGCAATTGTTCAATGAAAACAATTAATATTATCTAAAAATTAGTGCTTTTATGTTGCATATTATACCTGATGTATACAAGATTTAGGCAAAAATTTAAGGCAAAGTCTACTGTGAACCCTTGTTCACGGTGAAACTTGATCATTTACTAAAGGGTATCTGTTATAATAATTGAACGGTATTACCTATATTATTAAAAGGCTTCGATTGGGATAACTAAAGAGTATGTCCTATATTGCTAAAGAGTATCGGTAGTGATAATCTGAAGAGTTTTACCTATATTATTAAAGAGTATCGATCATAATAACGAAGAATATTACCTACATTAGTAAAAAGTATTAGTCGGGATAATTGAAAAGTAAATTGATTTATTTTTGAAATATGAACTGGTTTCACCGTGAAACTTGGTTCTGATGAGACACCCTCAAAATTTAACCGCAATTGGAAAAAATTTCAAATTCATTCCAAATTAGTTTGTTGCATTAAAACTCCTATTATAGAAAAGTTATAACGAGATACGAATAACTATATAAGCTATAAATTGTTCATATATTAATTTAACTAATAGTACTGGATATTTTTTTAATTATGGAAACTAGTATAAAGAGTTAATTTGTTGATGATTTAAACTTTTTTTTAATTTCCCACATACAATTATGGGTTGCACTCTTAAATTCAGTTCATAATGAGAGAACCAGATTTGGATACTTTTGCAATCTACATACTCCTTTTTTCCCTTTCAAATTGACAATTTTAGAATCACATTTAGTTAAACCCGAATTAAATTATTCCAATTTTTTTGCTGAGATAAATTATTCCAATTTTGACCTTATGAATTTAGTAATATATTCATTGTTGTTTATATATTATTTTCATCTCACATTAAAGGTAAAAACTTAACGTGTTTATAATATTTTATTTAGAGATATACACTTGAGATATACACTCATACAAGAAATATGAATTTTGGGCACAATATAAAGTCAAAAGTAAATTTTGATTCTTTTGCAGAATTTGGTAAAAAAAAAAAAAAAAGATTTATATTTGAGTGAATTCACATCGACTCATAAATACAAACTCAAATTAGATATATATATTTTTTAAAAGGGAGACATAACTACGTAAATTCGGAAAAATCACCAAAACTAAATTTGTGATGTATCGACTCGCTAGATATAATATTTAATTGTGTTTGTCACGTAGTGACTTACCAACTCGGTTGCAAAGAAATCTCGAGAATTCAAATCAAATTGAATTTTCTACTCAATTCTCACCTGTTTTTTTTTTTTTTTTTAATTTTGGAACGTAGTAATTGTTGATTCAATTCTCATAATTTTATTTTGTCCTATTTTTATCACAACAAAATTTCAAATTCTAAGTGTTAGCACCAGAATATTCTAATTTTTTATTTGAGCCTATATAACGCTACAAAATTATTCTATTCAATTTTCTTTCCAAGAACTCAATATTTAAAAATTTAAATACTTTTTTTTAATTAGAAAAATCATATGAGAGAGAGAAAAAAAAATCATGAGTCCAACTGGAAATTTAAACACAATATTGGGTCAAACCGAAATATTTTTCCAATTAGTAAATTTTTGTAAGAATACAAAGGTAAAAAAATATGCTCCGGTGCATTGTTTTCCCCCAATTCCATCCTCACTCTCGAATAGTAATTAATAGTGAAAAATATATAATAAACGGAATTTTATCAAGCTCTTATGTGTTTCACTTAAATGGAGTAAT
This sequence comes from Paraleonurus japonicus, assembly GCA_030762865.1. Taxonomy (NCBI): domain Eukaryota; kingdom Viridiplantae; phylum Streptophyta; class Magnoliopsida; order Lamiales; family Lamiaceae; genus Paraleonurus; species Paraleonurus japonicus. The sequence continues at coordinate 32,544,728 of CM061052.1, forward strand.
TAATAGTGAAAAATTTGGGCAAAGTCTCACGTGTTTCACTTAAACAGTAAGGTTATCGCATATCTCTTTTTAATTTCATCTAATTCTTGATATTTTTGGTCAAATGCTTGATATTTTTTAAAAAAATATTTGATACTTTAAATGTTATCTTATACACTTCATATTTTAAACTTAAATATTATAATATTTTTGAATTCTCTGGAATTCATTTGCATCCTCAAGTCTCATCTATTTTTCCAATTTTAAAGCTGTAATTATTGTTGTTTCTATCTTTTTATAATTTTCTCTTGTCTTTTTCATCCAAATTTAATAAATCCATTAATACTCAATTAATTATAAACTCCAAAAATAGTATTTCATCTACTCTAGATATTTAAATCGAGTTAATGAAATTAATAATTTCAAATTCGAGTTGTCCATAAATATTTATATTCAGGAAAGTTACCTATCTATATATGGGATTTTGCAAAGCCTTACAAACATAAAGTATATTAATTGTGGTAGTCAAAATATTGCAAGAATTTTTATGGTTAGTTAATTCTTGAAATTCAAATTTGAATTTGCATCCTCAATTTTCACTAATGTTTTTAATTTTAAATTGTAATTATTGTTGTTTCTATCCTCTTATAATTTTTTGTCTTATTTTTAACCAAATTTAATTAACTCATTAATATCTAATTATGTATAAACTCTAAAAATATTACTCCCTCCCTTTAATAAATTTATTCCCCTTTTTTGGGCACGGTATAACGTAGAAATGTGTAGTAGATATGTGGTGTTTTTAAAGTTGAGTGAGATAGAGTTATTTCTAAAAATGAAATGAGAATAAATTTTATTGGACAGACCAAAAAGGAAAGTGTGAATAATTTTATTGGACAGATGGAGTATTTTTATGGTCTAAACTTAATTCAGTTAATAAAATTTCTAAATTTTATAATATGATAAGATAATAAGAATATTTAATAAAATATAACTATCTTTTTTTAATAATTTATGATAAGATTATTATGAACAATTTTTGTATAAAGCTGGCCAAAATCTATAATATACAACAAGCAAACGCCGTTCTATTTTATTGAGGCTTCTCTCACTAAATCAATAAATAATTATGAATATCAACGGGGCAAAGCGCGATGGAAATGGAGGAAAATTCTCTACCTCTTCTTTCTATACTCGTAGTTACGAATATCAACAGAGCAGAGCGCGACGGGGAAAGATAGTAAATGGACATAAATTGTCCAAATCCTCCAAAGATTTAAAAAGAAAAAAAAATTGATGGCATGAGAGAAGTGTAGACAGAGAGCCGATCGTGACGTATTTACACGATGGAAGAAGAAATTTTGTTATAGTATTAAATAATTATGTTATATAATTAAATTTATATATATATATATATATATAATTGTATAATATATAACAATTACACAAATATAATAATTATAATTTATTGGATTGTTCTGAGAATGGTGGAGAATATGATACTGTCCGCACCTTGTGGAGAAAATAATCAGGGATTTTCCATCCCCGCCGCGGTCCATCCCGACGGTGACGGGGATCTGTCTCATTACCAAGCGTGTGGATAACTAAGAATTCAAGAAAACAGGAGAGTAAAATAATTGCATGCATTAATTGGCTTACCCAACTTGAGACCAAGAGTTCTATAAATTGTCAAGAAAACCAAATGAATTAGAGAAAAATAATACAACAAAGTGAATTGGAGTTTGGATTAGCCTCTTGAGCTAAAATTTTATGTTTTTTCTCACAAGACAATTGTGAATGTATAAGTCCAACCTTCAATACAAAAATGAAAAACAAACCTAAACCGTGTTCTTGCAGCTTTATTTTTAGTTTTTTTTTCCTCCTTTGTTTATTTCTTCTTCTATTTTGTTGTTTCGTTTTGGTTATGTCATGCGATTATAATTTTCATAAATAAATTCTTAAGCATTTCATTATTCTCTCAAGTTAACAAAAATAGAGATGGAAAATAGATTTAGAAATGAATATTAAATAAATCACATATAAAATGCAAGAATTTGAGCGTTTTTTATTTCGCTTTTCATCCGAGGGTTGGACAAGTACATTCACAATTGTTTGGTGGGTAAGATCACACACATGACTACCGAGGGTTCAGGTCAAGAGGTTGATATTCGGTGTATTACATATTTCTCCTCAGTTTTTTTATATCTTTCTATTTTGCTTTGCAATTAATTATTTTCTTGAATTCTATGTACTTGAAGTCAAAATGATGGAAGAGTTCATAGCTTGAAGAAGATGAGGACTCAACAAGAAAAGAACTTGAAGCCTTCTTCATTCACAACATTAGATTAGGAATCATTGATCTCCCCTGCGTGGGGCCTTCAACAACAATATCTTAATCGGGAGGATTAACGGACATCTATCTCGTATTTTTCTCATTTTTCTTTGTAAACAATTATTGATATTGTTGGTCCCTAAAGTTGAGTTGATTAAAACCTTGAGAATGCTTCCTAGAATAAAATCTAGAAAGGGGGTTTGAATAGATTTTGTAGATTTTTCAAATCTTTCAAAACCAATTCAAAATATCGATTAAGCACGCGGATTAAGATTAAATTCTCAACTTCTTATAAGATCAAAAGCAAGGTTGATATACTGATTTTAGTTAAGATTCTGAATTTAACTCTTGATGAAACACAAATTGAAAATCAAGCAGAAAATGAAGAAAGCAAGAAATAACACCGTGATTTATAGTGGTTCGGATTTTAAAATCCTACATCCACTCTCCTTCCTCAATTTGAAGAAGGGACTCTACTTCACCGCTTACTTTCTCACTTCCAACTTACAACTTACAACTTGTACAACTCTTCAAATCTTCAATCTCCTAGACTCTTCTTCTAGAAATCTAATCATTATAAAGTGTATATTGAATTTTGAAGATTACAGGAAAAGTGTTCTAAAAACACTTAGAACTTTTGAAACTCTCTAGAAATTCTTGTGAAAAGATTGTGAAATCTGAATAGTGAATTGTGTAAATCAAATATGCATAAGTGTTCTCTATCTCTTAAAAATGAAAAACCTAGACCTATATATAAGTCCGAAAGTCGGTTAGTTTGTTAGTTAGTTCTAACAAACTTGAAATCGCTATAACAAACTTAATCTTGAAAACCGCTTAAAACCTCGGTGATTCTTCCTACTCGTCTGCGGTGACTTGGTGAAGATTAGCCTTTCTTATTCTACTCACTTATCTTGACCTCGTCTCGAGCTCTTTATACTTGTCTCCCCGCAGATGACTAGACTTGAGCTTGTCTCCAGATGACTTGTCATTCCTCGTCTCAGTGACTTGAACTAATCTTGACCTAGTCTCGATCACCTTCGTACTAGAACTTAGTCTTCGGATTCTACATCATAGTCTCGCTCATCTCGGAAGGTCTTTTAACTCATCAAAACAATCTTGGTCTAACAATTTCCCCCTTTTTGATGAAGTTAAAACCTACAAGAATAGACACACTCACAAATTTGAAGTTAGTTTAGAGTTTATCAAGATCAATAGATAGGTATCAAAGCACATTTTTCACATTACAACAGATTTATTCACATATAAAAACTTTAGATCTTTTAGACTCCCTAAAAACTTAGAAAACCAAATGAGTCTTCAAGACTTAGTTAAAATTTGAAAACATTTTTAAGTCTCGAGAGATAAAATTCTCGGATGACTTATACTTAAGAAAATTTTAAGTTTTTCTTAAAACGAGAAAAAAAAAAACTTTAAGAAATTAATACACATAAAATGAATCAAACAAAGTATATTCACATTAAATTTACAAAGATTACAGATGAGAAGATAATAGAAAAGTAGAAATAAGGAAAAGAAAAATCCTGTTTCTATCGGTCTTCCCACCGGGTCTTCATCCGGTATCATCGCCCAATTGAATACCCGCCTCCTAAGCCGCTTTATATCCTCCTCTTGAGTGAGTCCAGATTCAGCCTCTGCCTTCTTCAAAATACCCTTTACCTGAGTCTAGGTCCAGGATCCATCGATTTCTGGCGGGGATGGCATACTCAAAAGGCTGGAGAGATCGAGGTTGACGTTGAACTCAACATCGGCTTCTTCCAGTGACGATGATAGAACTCCGCATCAACCTTCTCCATCCACTCATGCCAAGCTAAATCTGGATCTTCTTTGAGAAGCTCAGGGGCCCTTGAGAATATACGAAATATATCCACATTCCCTCCAGATTTTTGTCTTTGTACTCGGTGCATATTTCCCACAAGCCACTTAGGAGGAGCGGATGTGTTGTGGAATGGCCTCGAACTTCCCCGCCTTGATCTTTGATTAACCATTTGCGCTCAGTAGTGCTCCGAGAGACGTTGGAGTCTTTCTTCTTCCTCTGCTTCTTCTTTTCTTTCTTGCCAAAATATTCCATCTCTCTTTTAATCCTTTTGATCTACTCTTGAGAGATTGGAATAATCGACTTCCCTCTTTCCTTTTCCTTTAGTGAGCCACAGTAATGAGTTCGGTGATCCGGGCTCGGCCGATGCTACTTCTTTTCCCTTCCCCTTGGCTCCTGCATTCGGATTCTTTTAAGCGAGCCAAGAGCTTCTCGACCTTTCCTCCTCTTCTTTCCTTCTCTTCTCCTCATCCTCCTTCAAAGCTTCCTCCGGTTGACTCACCCTCGGTGGAGAGCGGCCAACTCATCGAGATTTAATCCGAGCTTCCTCCTTGGCTGCCTCAGGTCAGCTGTGTTGGCCTTCATGCCCACGTCTTTCTGGTCTCCTCGACCACAGTGTGAGGGCTCGTCTTTTCTCTGCTTGACTTTTTCCCCCTTTTTAACTTCGGCATCCAAGTCTGAAAGTTTTGCATCCAGAGCGTTGTTTTTACCACGAAGTCCGAGTGGTCTGACCAACTCATTCACCACCAGCTGATTGTAACCCATCACTTCCTCCTTCAATGTCCTCATCTCCTCCTCCATAGATTTCACTTTACCAGCCCAGACAGAGTTAGTGACATTTACAATTTTATCGAGATAAAGTTACCTCAACTTCTCTCATCTTTGGCTAGCATCGTGTCCATTCTGACTTTGACCATCCTCCTCGTCTTTCTTTCCATTTTCCTTCGGAATGTAGCATTGACTTTCTTCTCGTGAGGGATAGAATAGAGGATATGGCTGTGGTGGGGCTCAGATCGTTGTCTTCATCCTCGGTTGAGGAGTCGACGAGGAAAGTATTTGTTACGGTTGAGGAGATGGGAGAGGAATAGATTGTGTTTGAATAGTTGGAAGAGAAGAGTAAGATATTATTGGGATTGGAGAGGTGCTGGACTGTAGGGAGAGGTATTTGTTCGAGATGGGGTTGGGAGAGATGTTTGAAGTTGGGTAGAAGGAATGGATAAAGGGGATGGGGTAGATTCTATAAGTGGGGTTTGGATTTGGTGTAGGGGAGATAGGCTATTGAAGAGGCTCGGGATACCAGCCTGGGATATCCCTTCATTGCCAATTTGGATTTGTGGGGCTTCGGTGAGGCACGAGCTCGAAATGCCAGCTGAGGCATTTCTTCACCGCCGGGTATGGAAGATAAGGAAGGAGATGTGGAAAGACTTGTACTGCCTCTGGAATTGGGGAAAGAAACGACTTCATCGGTTGGGGAGAGAGGAGCCTCCAGGTGACCAACCTCGGCCGCTATACGAAGGACCGGAACCTCCTCTGGTAGCGGGGTTGATGGATCTATCTCGTTGTTCGGAGCTACCAGACTTGGTGGATCCTTGAGCTCGGGGCTGCTCGTCTTGGTCTCCTCACCAAGGGAATTTCTGCTTCCTCTTCTTCCTCTTCATCCGAGGCAACCTTGGCGGGAGCAGCGAGATGAGCTTTCCCCTTCTTCTTCTCGAGGCTTTCACCAACCTCCTCTTCCTCCTCTGAAACATCCTCGGGACCACGGCAGTGTTTTGGCGGAGTTGGACTTGAGGTGCGACCTCAGGCTTCGCTTCATGTCCCTCTGTTTCGACCTCCACTGGGGCCACCTCAACTTGTTCGGTGGACCACGACCCTCAGCATGCAGGCCGCTTGACCTCGAGCCACGGCCGCATCGGACTCATCATCCGAGTCTGGAATTCCTCCCACTGTCATCCTTTGTGAGGATGCCCTTACGCCGAATACTTTTAGTACCTATTCTCCAGTCGGCCTCCCTATTTAGCCCTTCAATTAAAACGGTGATTTTATTGAAGAGACTCGATCGTAGAAGTAGGAACCCGACCCTCTGCAGTTGACTTGAAAGTGAGGCGTTTCTTCTCCTCCCCGAGCTTATGAAGTAACAGCTCTACCCGGTTCACTTGCACTCCATCCAAGATGGCTCGCATCACGCACAATCTGGGTTTGGTTAACCCATCATGTGAGCTCTGCTCACCCGATGCCGCCTTCGTAACCACGGTCATCGCAATCGAAACCTCCTTCTCAACGGGTTCTTCTTTAAATCCTCGCGAGTTCCCCTGTAAGTGACCCTCGCCATCATATCGAAGGATTCTTCCCACTCATCTTCTTTGTACGTCAATGGATTAACTCCCTCCATTGACGTATCAAAGATCTGGCAATATTCTCTCGGGAATAACTCGGTGTCGTTCCGTCGATAGAAGTATCAAAACCGTCTGAGTGTCCTCCATTCTAGCCAAAAACTCTGCACCCGGTAAATCTGCTGATTGTTTAGAGGAGACTTCATTGATAAAAATCCTACGAGTCGTGAGGCTTCGAGAAGACGAAGAATTTCTCGCAGATTGTGGGTCATTTGTGGTTTCGAAATCGACATACATTTCCGCTTTCAAACGGTTTTGAAATATTCCTCATTCATTTTGAAATGAGAAATATTTGTGGAAATGTATGTGGGTTTATAAGTTTTGGTAGTTTTTGTGAAGATGCCATTGGAAGTTTTTGTGAATTTGTAAAGGGTTTGACAAAAAAAAAAAAAAATGCAGGTTTTACGAGAATGGAAAGAAAAAGTTTTAGGGAAGAAGAAGATGTATTTATAGGGGAAGATTGGAAAGAGAAACCGTCATTTTTGAAAATATGAATTAATCTCAGCCATTTATTCAAAAAGTTTTTCTTGAGTATTAATCAACGGTTAAAAACAAAGATAAACGATTAGGATTCAGCGCGTGAATTGTAATCGCCTTCTAATGCGTAAATAGTTACTTTATAGACTGTTGATTTGACCAATATAGGTTACTTTATTCGAGAAGTAAGTATACTGACGCGTCACCACGTGATATCTTACTTCAACCGAAGGTTTCCTAATCGAGATGGGTTTGAAAAAGCAGTTAGCTTAAAAACAGATAGATTTTAGAAAGTCATCCGATAGAGTAACCTGTCGATCTCGAAAACCAACAATTTAAATGTAACTTTTTAGCAATTTTCCAACCAAGATTAAACAAAACAAACTTAGATTTAAAAATTTAAGAAACATCATAGACTCGGGTTAAGAATAAAGGAGTTTGAATAAAAGAATGAAACAAGGTTATTTGAGACTGTTCTGCAAAGACATAAACTCAAAAGAAACCATCGGAAGTTTAAGGTAAATCGAGATAGGATGTTAATAGTCATCTGTTTTCTACGAAGTTCGGTGACTATTATGTCCTTTCGATTTACTAAATGTCGACAAGTAATTATCAATTCGAGATAAGGTCAATATGACTAATCCTTGATTCTTGATTCCTAAAAGGAGATCAATGATATCAGCTACGATTGCCCTTTGACACATAACTAGTCGATAATTCTTTCTAGACATTAATTTTAAAGAAAGGAAAAGAAATAAGAAAACAAATGCACACAATTAGAAATCAGCTAAAGATGCATCAAGTAATCCTAATTCTAAACACATTTCTTTAAACCTAGACTCACTAATGGTTTTGTAAGAATGTCACTTTTTGTGATTCAGTGGCAATTTTCTCAATTCTAATGTCATTCTTTTCAACATGATCTCTAATGAAATGATGCCTAATATCTATATGCTTGCATCTAGAATGTAAAACAGATTGTAAGTCATTGCTATTGCACTATTACTATCACGAGAAATTGGAGCAGTGATGTTTGAATATTATAGTCTCTAAGTCAATTGACTAATCCAGGAGGAGTTGAGAGCAACAACTTCCGGTGCCATATATTCGGCTTCGATTGTGGAGGTGGCAACAGATGTCTGTTTCTTAGATAACCAAGAAATTAATTTGTTGCCTAAGAATTGACAAGTTCCGGAAGTGGATTTTCTATCAATCTTACATCCTCCAAAGTCTGAATCTGAATAACACGATAGCTCAAAGTTGTCATCACCGGGTACCATAACCCTACTTGCAAAGTTCCTTTGAGATATCTAAGAATTTTCTTAGCGGTCTCAGGATGAGTTTTCTTGGGATTAGACTGGAATCTTGCACATACCCCAACCGCAAAGGCTATGTCCGGCCTACTTGCGGTGAGATAGAGAAGAGATCCAATCGAGTCCACGATACTCCGTTGCATCGGTGGGTATCCCCTGCTCATCGAATCCATTGAGAAGTTAGTTGCCATAGGTATTTTGACTTCTCTGCTAGTAATCATTCCAAATTTCTCAATCGGATCCTTAGCATACTTAGGTGATGTATAAATATACCCTTACTCATCTGTTTAATTTGTAAGCCTAGAAAGTATGTCAATTCTCCCATCATTGACATTTCAAACCTGTTCTTCATGAGAAAGCTAAACTCTTCACATAATTTCGGATTAGGTGAACCAAAAATTATGTCATCTACATAAATTTGAACTTGTAAGATGTTGTCATCTACTTCCTTTCTAAACAAAGTTCTATCAATCTTACCTTTAGAAAAACCATTTGATGTCAAGAAATCAGATAGAGTATCATACCAAGCTGCGGGAGCTTGTTTGAGTCCATATAGAGCTTTATTGAGTTTATAGACTTTGTTATTGGTCTTAAACCCGGAGGCTGCTCTACATAGACCTCCTCAAGTAACACACCATTAAGAAAAGCAGACTTAACATCCATTTGAAAGACTTTGAAAGACTTATATGCAAAGGCAAATGCCAAGAACAATCTTATTGCCTCTAATCGGCAAGCTGGAGCATAGGTTTCATCATAGTCTATTCCCTCGGTCATGAATAACCTTGTGCAACCAGTCTTGCCTTATTTCGAACAATAGTATTGTTCTCATACATTTTATTTTTAAACACCCATTTGGTGCCTATAATCTTTACGTGTAATGGTCTTTCCACTAGATCCCATACATTTTGTCTTTCAAAGCGATGCAGCTTCTTCTGCATGGTCATTATCGATTTGGGTGCGATAATGCTTCCTCAATAGACTTGGGTTCAAGAAGCGACACATAACAACCGAAAAGACTTTCGAGTCTAACATCATTCGTGTCGCACACTACTAGATGGATCTCCTATAATCGATCAGATGGATGATAACTTCTCATCCTTTTGCCTATATGAGGAGAAGTATCCTCATCTTGAGTCTCGATCGGCAACTCATCCGACTCAACCTCGGTGACGTTCCCCCTTCATCGGTGACTCGTCTTGATCGGTGATGTCAAAGGTGTCTGATCTGAAGGAGTCGATCGAAGTTGTCTTCGATTATCGGATGGGGATTTTTCTTCATCGATTACGAATCAAGACTAGGTAGATAGACGGTTCTATGTTTAGTCTTGGATAATTCAATTTTATCTAGATTTTCGAAATTTGATTCACTTTATCCGAGAAGGAATACAACTCATCAAAAACAACATGAGGAGTTTCTTCCACACAAAGGGTTGTCTTGTTAAAAACTCTAAATGCTTTTGAAGTATTAGAATATCCCAAGAATATTCCATCACCGCTTTAGCATCAAAAGTTCTTAACTTAGATTTCCCATTGTTATGAATGAAACACTTACAACCAAAAGCTTTGAAGTATGAGATCCTTGGAATCTTACCCTTCCAAATCTCATAAGGAGTCTTACCCTTGTCTTTGACAACTAAACACCTATGCAGGTATAGCAAGTCGTGTTGATAGCTTGACCCCAGAACCTATGAGGGTATTATACTCGGCCAACATGCTCCCGGCTGCTTCCTTCAAAGTTCTATTCCTTCTTTCAACCACTCCATTTTGTTGAGGAGTTCTTGCTGAAGATGTCTCATGTATAATTCCAAACTCATTGAAGAAGTTAGATAAACAAGAATTCAAAAATTGCACTTATCACTCCCGATTTTAATAATATTAACTCCCTTCTCATTACGAATTTGTCACGACGGATCGGGAATCTTGTTCATAGTCTCATTTTTCTTGAAAAGAAATATGACCCAAGTGTATCTAGAAAAGTCATCTACTACAACAAGAGTATATTTCCTTCCACCGAAATCGAGAGGAGTAACAGGTCCAAACAAATCCAGGATGAAGAAGTTGCAACACTCTTTCGGATGAGGAGGAGTTAATACTCTTAAACGAGTGTCTAGGCTGTTTACCTTTTTGGCAAGCATCACATTTAAGATCAGTTGATAAAAGTTTTTCAGGTAATCCCTTAACAAGGTTCTTCTTAGCTTGACTTACTAAGGGTCTTGAAATTCGAGATGACTAAGTCTTTTATGCCATAGCCGGTGATATCTTCTCCACCCTTAGCCATCGACAAGTATCTTGGGAACAACTATTAAAGTTGGCCACATAGACATTACCACATGCGAAGCCGCTTAATAGTACCTTATCGAGGAATTATCCAAAATATCACATTTATCTCTTGAAAATTTTACAAGAAAACCTTTATCACAAAGGCTGAGAAACAAGATAATGATTATGTTTCAACCCTTCAACAAAATATACCTCGATACTCGAATATCCTTGATAATCAAAGTACCTACACCTTTCGACCACAATTATTATCACCAAATACAACTCTTGGACCATCAATGCTTTGAAAATTTGATAACATGACTTCTTGTTATGGGTCATATGTTGTGAGCGACCATTGTCAATGTACCATATTGAAGCTAAGATCTCTTCCTTGAGTGATGATCCTGTGAATCCTGTAAAACAGATTAGTTTTGAGGTACCCTAGTGATCTTGGGTCCTTTTGGGTCAAGAATCACTTTAGGAATCCAAACAAACATCTCATCTGCCAGACAATAAGTCGACTCAGTTTTCTACCAAATCATGCCTACAATAATATCATTTTTAAATGACAACTTGTTGTATTCAGATTGGGTAATTTTCCTAAACTTAGAAAATATAGGATAGCATTTGCTCCTTCCATCAAAAGAATTATAATAAGAAAATCTTCTTATTTTGGTTCTTGGATTCCTTCTAGTGATAGGAATTCTTGGTGAATTCTTGGTTTTGATCGAAGGCTGTAGTCCTTATCGACTAGTTGGTTTCCATGGACCAATTTTAATATCCTTTGATTGAACAGATGCTTTCACAAATTTCCTAGGTTTTGAACATCTCGATTTATTGTTCCTATCATAGCCAAGTCCTGTCTTATCATGAGATTTCGGGAAGTATTAAAAATATGATCTATTACCGATTGTGAATTATTAAGTCGACTAATTTTGAAGACAAGCTTCTCATTGTCTTTCTTAATTAATTCATTTTCAAGACAGACTACTTCAAATTTATCTTTTAAAGTCTTGAGTTCATTTTCTAATCTTTCAGATAAAATTTGGCTGATGTACTAGCTTGATCGATGAAAACATTCCCCCTTGAATGTTTCCTCGGTCTCAAAGCTGTTCATCACCTGCTTGCCTTTATTTAGAATTTGAATCTGATCCTTTAAAAATAAATTCTCTGTCTCCATTTGTTTATAAGCAGCTAAAGATGTCTTTAAATCTCTCAATAATTCATGTATAACAGTTTGGTCATGATCGGATGCAGTGACAAGAATCATTATCGAAGATGAATAGTAGATTACCTCATTAGCCATGAGACAGATCTCATCATCGATCCAAAATCGGATGAGGATGATGAAGATGATGATGATTTCTTTGGCTCTTTTTCTTGACCAACAAAGCTCTTTGATCTCGCAAATCTCCTGTCTCTTTTCTTCCTCTTTTCTTCCCTTTCTTTAGGAGTCGATTGAGGACAGTCATAGCTGAAATGTCCTGGCTTATTACATGTATAACAAATGTCACTCCTATACGATCTGGGACTGGAAGTATTTCTTCTAACAGTGATACGTATCTTCTTGTCTCGGCTCTTGTTTTTGTCATCATCGAAGATTTATCTACCTTCCTATCTGATCCGGATCTTTGTCTATCTCTTCTGCAAATCTCAATTTATTTCTCTTATACTTCATTCTCAATTTATCATACCTTTTTGTAAGTAAAGCCATCTGCTCTTTCAAAGATAGATCGGCTCCCTACAGACTCTGTTGACACCTTGTCTTCTTTCTTGACAAAGGCGTGATTTGGATGAGGTGCTTGACTCCATCTCATCTTCCTCATCTTCTATCCGAATATCATACTCTAAAGCTTTAAGATGAGAAAATAAAGTATAGTGAGTAATAGAGGATAAATCTTGAGTTGCTTTAAGGATATTGGATTTTTCCCTCCATCTCTTGGTTAATGATCTCAAAATCTTGTTGTTAATCTCCTTCTCTGAATAATTCTTTCCAAGGTCACCGCTTTGTTAAGAAGATTTGTCAACCTCATATCAAACTGATCTACAGACTCATTTTCTTTCATCTTGAATGTTTCAAATATATGCAATCTTGTAGCTTGTTCTCCTTCACTTGGTCGATCCTTCACAAACATTAGCTAAGGTTTGCCACATTTCTTTGGCTGTTTTACATCTCTTAACCTTCTCTATCCAATCTTTACTCGAGTCTCTATGATTTCTGTTCTAGCTACTTGGTCAAGATTGTGGACCTTCCTTTCATCATTAGTCAATTCGAACTCTTCTTCTCTTGCCTAGTTCTTGATTCAATTTGCCTCTGCTCAGTCTTGGTACCTCCATGGAAAAACTTTATAGGACCTTCCTCAAGAACCTCTTCCATTCTATCATGAATGGCCTTGAGATGATTTTCCATCCTAAATTTCCAATAATCATACTCTTCAATTGAAAATTCAGGCAGATTCTGGACTTATTACTTTTACCCGATGACATGATGAAAACAAAGAAAAAAAAACTCCACAAAATCTTATTAGTAGCACTGTTAGAAATGAAAGAAAATGAAGAAAATCAAGATTATTTCAGAATCTTGTTCAAGACCTAAAATCAATATCAATGACTTAACACCGCTCGATACCACTTATTGGTCCCGGAAAGTTGAGTTGATTAAAACCTTGAGAATGCTTCCTAGAATAAAATCTAGAAAGGGGGTTTGAATAGATTTTGTAGATTTTTCAAATCTTTCAAAACCATTTCAAAATATCGATTAAGCACGGATTAAGATTAGATTCTCAACTTCTTATAAGATCAAAAGCAAGGTTGATATCTTGATTTTAGTTAAGATTCTGAATTTAACTCTTGATGAAACACAAATTGAAAATCAAACAGAAAATGAAGAAAGCAAGAAATAACACCGGGATTTATAGTGGTTCGGATTTTAAAATCCTACATCCACTCTCCTTCCTCAATTTGAAGAAGGGACTCTACTTACCGCTTACTTTCTCACTTCCACCTTACAACTTACAACTTGTACAACTCTACAAATCTTCAATCTCCTAGACTCTTCTTCTAGAAATCTAATCTGTTACGGTGTATATTGAATTTTGAAGATTACGGGAAAAGTGTTCTAAAAACACTTAGAACTTTTTGAAACTCTCTAGAAATTCTTGTGAAAAGATTGTGAAATCGAATAGTGAATTGTGTAAATCAAATATGCATAAGTGTTCTCTATCTCTTAAAAATGAAAAACCTAGACCTATATATAAGTCCGAAAAGTCAGTTAGTTTGTTAGTTAGTTCTAACAAACTTGAAACCGCTTAACAAACTTAATCTTGAAAGCGCTTAAAACCTCGGTGATTCTTCCTACTCGTCTGCGGTGACTTGGTGAAGATTAGCCTTTCTTATTCTACTCGGCTTATCTTGACCTCGTCGAGCTCTTTATACTTGTCTCCTGCAGATGACTAGACTTGAGCTTGTCTCCGGATGACTTGTCATTCCTCGTCTCCAGTGACTTGAACTAATCTTGACCTAGTCTCGATCGGCTTCGTACTAGAACTTAGTCTTCGATTCTACATCATAGTCTGCTCATCCGGAGCAGTCTTTTAACTCATCAAAACAATCTTGGTCTAACAGATATGAATAAATGTGTTTTCCTTACTCTATTTTGTAGACATAAATCATTGGATATTTGGAATTGCTCTACTAATTTCTCATTAATTTTTAAAGTTTTGCTTTAATTTTTTACTTGCATTGTGATTGAACAACTTCTCTCTCAATTTCAAAATTTTAAATCCTTTGAAGAAAGTGAGTTAACACCCCGCTATAAATTACTTAATTTTTAACGTATAACATTTATCTTAAATTTATTTGACTTTTTAGAGATTAAAATAAATGTACGACCTTCCAATATTAACACACATTAATATTAAAAAAAAATTACATTATAGCCTAATAAGATTTACTATTCCGAATAATTATTAAAATTTAAAGAAAAATCTTGAATTCGTTTTTCTTTTTTGAGTTTATTTATAAATAGTTTCTCAACCGTTTACTTAATTAGAGTAGTATTGTATTGTGGTTGTTTCTCATCATAATAAAATTATCGTTTTTGCTTGTGATTTGTAGCTAACACATTATTAGTGACCACGTAATTTATGTGTTCTTGTTTCATTTTTCTTCATCTCTTTCTATTTATCATAACAAATAATTTGATCATCTTACATTTGTTTTTTAATAATATTGAATCTTAGATGAAAGGGAGAGAGTATAACTTACCATAAAAAAAAGGGTCAAGATAATGGACGTTCGAGCATTTATTATCATTAATTAGCTTTTGGTGACCATTAAGACATTATGATGTTAATTTGCAGTTCATATAATATGGTTAGCTTGAAATTAATGTCACTCTCTCCGAGATTTTTCCTTATAATAGTCCTTAATTTATACTCCTTCCTATTCATAATATATGTTGTTTTGACTTTACGTATTATTTGCAATTTAAATATCGTTTTTCATTTTTCAATGTGAATTAATTATAGTATTTTTAATTTATCCTTAGTTTTGTTTAAAAAATTACATGTATAATAATAATCTTTAAAGTCATGCGGAAAATTTCAAAGCTATTAATTAAGGGTATGGAAGGAAATAAATTATTCTTTCGATTATGGATGTCTGGGCATTTATTAGCTTTTAATTGGTTACCGTTAATACATTATATTAATACTAATTTGCAGTTTATGTAATATACTTAGTTTGAAATTAATGTTACCCTCTTCCCAATTTAAATATTTATGCCCATGAAATTGAATTTGACATTTTAAAACTCTAATGGCTCTCGGTGACTTCTTTTCGTAAACAATATTATTACATAATACTCCCTCCTATTCATAATATATGTCGTTTTGACTTTTCGTATTATTTGCAATTTAAATGTGAATTAATTATACTTTTTCTCAATTTACCCTTATTTTTTTAAAAAAATTACATTGATAATAATAATCTTTAAGGTCATGCGAAAAATTTGAAGCTATTAATTAAGGGTATAGAAGAAAGTAAATAATTTTCTTAAAATGTGTGTATGAGTTTAGGATGATATATATTTTAAATAGGAAGGGAGTAAGTATATTTATATGTAAAAGCATGAACATAGTTGAAAATATATTGTTTGACTTATTTCTTTCCTTTTATGTTCATTGTTGTAACCGGTTCTAAATCCGGGTGATTTGTGTTTAATGTGGCTGATAATTTATCGGATAAACAACTAAAAGAACAAAGATTTCTGGTATTAATGGCCCAAGAGCAATGAATGCATATGATTGAAAATTAATACCTTGATGAATGCAAGGAACGGTAAAGAAGACAATAATTGCTGGCCCAGTCTTAAGTGTGGATGTTCGAATCATTTATTGAGCCTTAAAGGATTTATTTATAGGGCATGAGTGTTGCCCTCAAATCCCTGAAATTAGGGGTCAAGAATTTAATGCATGGATATCCATTTAATGTCGATGTATGGCTCCGTACTCGGGCCATTAATTGCTTATCTCCTTCGTACCATTCGTGCGAAGTCGATGGATTCTCTCGTTATAAAAAGGATTTATTACTATTACAAGAAATGTCAGCATTTTATGTTCCCGGTGTTGGGGGATTTTATTCCTATTGTTGGGCGATTTGTTGTGTTTATAGTCGGAGAATTATTTGTGCTTCCTTAGTTCGTCAATGCGGAAATATGGTCGGTTTTTATTCCATACTCGAGGACCTCTCGCATTCTTTGGATTTTGTCCTTGTAAAGCCTTGTCGGTCCATCGGGCTCGCTCGGCTGCCCGATCCTAGTCGACCTCTGCTATTTGGGTTCGGCTAACCTGGCACATCTCGGGCTTGTCATTTGGGCCGGCCCTATGTAACTTGGTCTCGGGCTCGTATAATATGTGATACAACAATTGTCCCCCAGCTTGGCCTCTGAGTCTCGGGGTCAAGGTGGAGAAGAGGAAAGTTCATCGACCGGGGATGGTTAATGGGAAGGAAGGCGAGGAGGGTAACCCGAGGCAGACGCCTTTTGAGGTTTCTCGTTTGGAGGAAAAACGTCTTGAAGGCTACCAAAGAGTTTAATCCGGAGTTAATGTGATGTTTTGGGCAGCCTATGCATGCGTGAGTCTAGGCTATGATGGCGCTTAGGAGGCACGCGCGATCGGCACGGTCAATCATACGGTTAGGCGCCGTACTTGCTTGACATTTACGGGTTCTTCCATATCGAGAATGGCCTTGATTTGTGCTGGGTTTTGATTGGTGTGAAAATTGCATGATTATTGTGTGCTTAATTGTCTCAATTTGATATTATTTTCATGATTATTCACATTTAATTGATTAATTGCATTTGATTATTTAATTTGGAATCTTGAGTTTAATTTGTTAAGGCGATTTTGGAGGAATTTTTCAGGGAAATTATCATATTTAAATCAAATGAGCAATTACATGGGTAGAAAGAGGGCCGAGAGAGCTTCGCAATGCAAAAAGAAACAGGTCATTTGGAGTTCGTATGGAGAAGTTATGGTCGAACGAAGTTGGGACAAATACATAACGCAAGCATACACCCTTCAAATCAGCGAATACACCCACAACCCATCCACCCAGCACACCCACCATTTTTATGAGTTCACCCATTGTCTTCTTCAATGAGAGACACACAATCGCGCACCCCCAAATCATCAAATGTGCAACAATCATCAATCAACCAATTACCACCACCACAGATCCATTACCCACTCACGGTCATCAACCATCATTTAGTCACCATTCATCGCCGTTGCATCGCGATTCCAACCACCCACCAGCTGCCGTTCACAGCCCTCGCCGGCGAAACAGCTGCGAAACCCAAATCGCCCAGCCATCGCCGCTGATTCGCAACCCCAGCGCCGCCGTCGTGCACATTTTGCCGCCTCTGCAATTTCGGCGCAGAAAAGCCCAAATTCTTCAACATCTTCAATCGACTCAATCTTCACACAACTCGACCCGAGGTGCGATTCTATCAACCGAGGCCGAGGTAGCCACGAATCGAGTCGAGGCAAGTCGAGGCATGTCGAAGCAAACATGGAAGAAGAAGAAAGATCAACTCGGTTTATGCCATTTACGCCTCGGACCGAGGCACATATTCCAACCGAGTGAGAAGGCGGATTGCGGCGTTATTTCCTTTCTCAAATTTTAATATTTTGGGGGCCTTTTTGCAATATTCAAAAATTAATCCTCAATTCTACTATAAATATCCCATCTCAGATTTTCAAAAGGGGAGATCATTAGGGGATTCACAATCCCACACAATTAGATAGAAATTCCCATACTCTTCCACACATTTTACACACACTCTTCTTAGTTTAGTTAATTGTCTTTAAATTTCCCTAAATTAGAATTTAATTTCCATTGTCCAATAGTTATCTAGCTTAGATCATTAGTTTACTTCATTGTAATTTCAATTTCAAGCAAGGATTCAAGGTTTTTGTATGCATTGCAAATTTATTTCAAGTTTTGAAGAATTTCAGGTGTTATCTCTCTTATCTCTCTTTTATTTTATTGCAATTGGTATGGATTTCTTATTTTCACTCTTGATTGCCATGGGTATTGTTGAATTGATGATGATTGACTAAATTTCATAGTGCTTGGGTGCGATGATCCATTGATGACTTGATTATGGTGATGATTTGATTGGATTTTTCTTTTTGTGAGAGACTGATTATTCTTATGGGATTTGTATGTGTTGATTGCTCTTCTATGATTTGATCCTTTGTTGCTTGATTAATTATCGCATGGAGGCGTGGGTAATTAAATCGGTGCTTAGGTGTTAGGAGTAGAGGTGTGATTAATATCAATATTGGGTTAACTCAAAGAGACTTGGTTAATTCCATTAGAACCGGCATAAGGGTATGTAATTGCTTGATTTGTAATTGGGTAATTGGTGAGGGGGCTTAGAGTGTCGTCTCTAAGACAATATACGTGCTTATTTTGTGCTCTTCCTAGGCTTATCGATACGGTTGAGTGCTTCATACGTGATTGACCTTATCATTCTCTTGCATGTGGATTTTCCGATCTTGTTTGATCCTTGATTGACGATTCCTTGGGGAATTGCACCCGAGCACTATTCTCTCCTTGATATTTGTTTTGTGTTATTTGCTTTCTAGTTTAATTGCTTTTTAGTTGATTGCTCTTTTAGTTAATTGATCTTGCTTGTTTGTTGGTTTTATTTGTTGATCTAAGTTTATACCATAATCCCGTGTTTGACTCAATAATTCCGTAAAGCTTGTAGTTCTAGGGATCCTTGCTCTCCTAATTCTCGTGGGTTCGATAAGCTGGATGGTCGAAATTATTTGCTACGATAAAATGACGACAATCAAATAGCGCCGTTGCCGGGGAATTAGTTGAGAGCGCTAAGAGGGACTTAGAGCTTGTGTAGTGGAGTTACTTGAGTTTTTATTTTATTTTATTCTTGTTTTTGTTTTTGGTTGCTTTGTTGGAATTTGAGGCTTGTTTGACTTTCGCGGTATGATCACGAGAGCTCAAAGAGCTTAATTGCAAAGATGGATGGATATAACTAATACTCGTGGAATCAATACTATTATCAAAATAGTATGGTTTATCCTCCATATTATGAAGGATATGGCTACAATAATGGGAGAAGCTATGAGTATGACTATCAAAATCTACAAGCTTCCTCTCATTATCAAGAATGGAGAATCCAAGATGTGAGAGTTATCTTGAAGGAGATGTTTAGGATGTTGATAAAGAGAATTGAGGAAGATGACTTAAGATTTGAAGAATTGTTCCCCTTGTATGAGAGCATCTATGAGATAAAAGAAATGGTTGATGCAATGATAGATGGGAACAATGAGATCACTCAAGCTCAATTCAATGTTCTAACAAGTCAACTTAAAGCCTTTTTATGCAAAGTCAAGAGCATAATCATCATGGAGAACCATCAAGAAGAAGAGGAGGAAAAATGAAAATGAAGATGAAGAAGAAAGTGAATGGAAAGATGAGAAAGAAAAGGGTCCAAGCATGGAGGATGAAGGAGAAAATTTCCATGTCGAAAGTGAGGAAGAGGAATGTCCATTGATGGACATGAGCAACATTGAAGAAGAAAATCTAGAAGCGACAAATGAGGAATTGTAGAGCGAAATGAGCATTTCTAAACCTCTTAACTCTTCAATTTGTACTTTAATTGAAATTGATGCTTCTATGGATTTTATTTTACCTCTTGTAAACTTTGATTATAGGAAAGAATTGAAGAAGTGCTTGGGCATCCTTGGAGAAAAGAAATGGAGAGGGTTATTGGTGAGAAAGAAAGGAGGACAACCATCCATAAAGTGCAAGGATGTGGATGATGGGTCTCTCCTACATATTTGCCTCCATGATTTCGAAGCTCAAAGGATGATATACAATGGGAAGAAGGACCGATATCCTTGGCCATTGCGATGAAAGGAGTTTGAGCTAAATGAATAATGTCCGGCATAGGACGTTAAAAATAGCGTTGGATGGGAGGCAACCCATCGTTTTTTCATTTTTGTTGTTTTGGTTTCGTTGCTTTCAATAAGTGTGAAAGTGTGTTTGTCTTTTCTTGTTAGGAAGTCGAGAGTGTGCATTTGAGGCTTGGTGAGGCTTGCAAACTTGAAAGAGAGAGGGTACTTGAAGACCTTTAGGTACAACACCTTCTCTAGACTTGGACTTGTCCAAGTTTGGGGAAGGTGTGCCTCTTTTCATGCTTTTCCGTTTGCACCGGCGCACTTCGTTTTTGAGCTTACATGTTATACTATACTTGTATATGATTTTGGTAATGTGCTTTTATTTCTTAGTAGTAGGTAGTTGGGTGCAACTCAATTAGCTAACTATCTTGCCAAACTTTTAATTGTTTGGCAATGAAAAAGTTTGGGGGTGTGTTAGTTTAACGATTTTCGTTGCACCAACTTGCCTCTGATTAGCATGAGGAAATTTTTTTGTGAATTTGGAGCTTATTTGTGGATTTATTGCATATCTTTGAGTTTATCATTTTGGATGAGTATTTTGTGATGGGAAATCGAGTAAGGTGATCTTGATTGTGGACTTGTTATGTGCTTAATTGGTGATTTTGTGATTGGAATTGGATGAAGAGTTGAGTTAGAGGGTGATTTAGTCAATTTAACGTGTGTTTGTGTATAAACTTTGCTTAGGAGAGCATTTTGTCTACCTTGATAACCTTGTGAGATTTGAGCCTTGACTTGCATAATTTGAGTCTTGTTTCCTTGATGTGTGTATCAATCATGCTTGTGTGCTCTAGAACTTGACACTTTTCTTAATTAGAAGCTACTTAGATGTGAAGTCTTGGAATGTGATACAAGGCCATCTTTGAATTTATTTAGTCACTTGGCCAAATTTATCCTACCAAATGATATTATTCCGTAGTTAGCCACTTTGAACTTATTTAGACTTATTTCCTTGGCAAACCTACGAAATTAGCCTTTTATCTTTTATGAACCTAATTGTCCCAAATAACTAGTGGAGCGTAATACTTTAAAGAGGTTAATTTGTGCTTTGAAAGAAGAGTGGTGGGAAAAATTTGATTTGTGAAATGAAAAGAAAAAGATGAGAAAAAAATTGTGCACTGAAAAAGAGATGTGATTAGAAAAGAAATGATGAAATGATGAGAAGAGAAAAATCTCTTGTGCATATTGTGGTTGATTAAATGAAAAAGAGAAAAAGGGTTCTATGACTATTGAGTGAGAAGAATGATTTGTAAAGAAAACGAGTAAATTGTGTAAGTTGAGTATTGTGGGTGCAACCGTACAATTGCACTTTCTCTTGAGAGTAAGAGATGTTCCTAGGCGTCTTGACCTCTCGCTCCACTAGTTTACTGAGTCACTTATCCAAATCTTCCACCTCTACCAAAGAGCCGACATTACAACCAAATATAAAGACCTTGTTGATTCCTTGATTGATCACTTTTGTGTGGTAAAAATATAGACTTGTGGCAAGCCTATGGTAGTGCATTTGTTTGATTTGATTGATTGAGAGTATACATGCCTATACACTTTTGAGTGATGAGTGTGAAACACATATCTTGTGAGGATTGGTAGATAATTTGTTCGAATTTGCTATTGTTGAAGCACAACTCATGTGAAGGTGATTAGTTGCTTTTTGGCTTGATGATTCATTTGAGGAAGATTGCTTGATTGCATGATTGTGTTGATAAGTCCATGTCTCGAGTGAGCCTATGCAATTTTCCCCCTTGATCTTTAATTTCGTTGCTCGGGACGAGCAACACCTTAAGTTTGGGGAATTGATTGGTGTGAAGATTGCATGATTATTGTGTGCTTGATTGTCTCAATTTGATATTATTTTCACCCATTGTCTTCTTCAATGAGATACGCACAATCGCGCACCCCCAAATCATCAAATGTGCAACAATCATCAATCAACCAATTACCACCACCACGGATCATTACCCACTCACGATCGTCAGCCATCATTAAGTCACCATTCATCGCCGTCGCATCGCGATTCCAACCACCCACCAGCTGCCGTTCACGCATGGAAGAAGCAGAAAGATTAACTCGGTTTACGCCATTTACGCCTCGGACCGAGGCATATATTCCAACCGAGTGAGAAGGCGGATTGCGGCGTTATTTCCTTTCTCAAATTTTAATATTTTGGGGGCCTTTTTGCAATATTCAAAAATTAATCCTCAATTCCACTATAAATATCCCATCTCGATTTTCAAAAGAGGAGATCATTAGGGGATTCACAATCCCACACAATTAGATAGAAATTCCCACACTCTTCCACACTTTTTACACACACTCTTCTTAGTTTAGTTAATTGTCTTTAAATTTCCTTAGATTAGAATTTAATTTCCATTGCCCAATATCTAATTAGATCATTAGTTTACTTCATTGTAATTTTAATTTCAAGCAAGGATTCAAGGATTTTGTATGCATTGCAAATTTATTTCAAGTTTTGAAGAATTTCAGGTGTTATCTCTCTTATCTCTCTTTTATTTTATTTTATTGCAATTGGTATGGATTTCTTATTTTCACTCTTAATTGCCATGGGTATTGTTGAATTGATGATGATTGGCTAAATTTCATAGTGCTTGGGTGTGATGATCCATTGATGACTTGATTATGGTGATGATTTGATTGGATTTTTCTTTTTGTGAGACTGATTATTCTTATGGGATTTGTATGTGTTGATTGCTCTTCTATGATTTGATCCTTTGTTACTTGATTAATCATCGCATGGAGACATGGGTAATTAAATCGGTGCTTAGGTGTTAGGAGTAGAGGTGTGATTACTATTAATATTGGGTTAACTCAAGGAGACTTGGTTAATTCCATTAGAACCGGCATACGGAGTACGTAATTGCTTGATTTGTAATTGGGTAATTAGTGAGGGAGCTTAGAGTGTCGTCTCTAAGACAATCTACGTGCTTATTGTGTGCTCTTCCTAGGCTTATCGATGCGGTTGAGTGCTTCATACGTGATTGACCTTATCATTCTCTTGTATGTGGATTTTTTGATCTTGTTTGATCCTTGATTGACGATTCCTTGGGGAATTGCACCCAAGCACTACTCTCTCCTTTATATATGTTTCGTGTTATTTGCTTTCTAGTTTAATTGCTTTTTAGTTGATTGCTCTTTTAGCTAATTGATCTTGCTTGTTTGTTGGTTTTATTTGTCGATCTAAGTTTATAGCATAATCTCGTGTTTGGCTTAATAATTCCGTGAAGCTTGTAGTTCTAGGGATCCTTGCTCTCCTAATTCTCGTGGGTTCGATAAGCTGGTTGGTCGAAATTATTTGCTACGATAAAATGATGACAATCGAGGTTTGCCTCGTTCCCTCATGACTTACTATATGGCCAAGGAGCTTGCAGATTCTACCCCAAAGCTACACTTTTTGGAGTTAAATTTCATATTGTACTCCGAGGATTGAGAATGCCTCGGCGAGGTCCCGCAGTGATCATCTTTCTTTAGGTGCTTGACCACTATATCGTCTATGTAGACCTCCATTGTTTTGCCAATCTGTTCGACAAATATTTTGTTGACTAGTCTACGGTAGGTTGCCCGGACATTCTTTAGGCCGAAAGGCATCCTTAGCCAAGAGTAGACATTTTCCTCGATAATGAAAGAGGTGTACTTAATGTCCTCAACTGCCATTGGTTTTACGGTGGTAACCCGCAAAGGTGTCCATGAATGACATCATCTCGTGGCCACTGTGTTGTCCACCAGGTGGTCGATGTGAGGTATTAGAAAATGATTCTTGGGGCACGCTGCGTTAAGGTCCATGAAGTTGATGCACAACCTCCGAGGATCCATTGGACTTCTTTACGAGGACAACATTGGCGACCCATTGAGGCTCGTCCTCTGCTTGCTCTATTATTTTCTTGCCGAGCAATTTCTTGACTTTATCGGCGAGGCTGCGTACTTCTTGGGCCCAAATTTACTTCATTTACGGGAAGCTGGTTTCCACTTAGGAGTCGACCTTTAGGTGGTGGCATTCATATTTGGGGTCGATGCCGACCATGCCTTGATGCGACCAAGCAAACACATCGATGTTGCTTTTGAAGAAATCGATAATATCCCCCATATTTCGGGCGGTATGTGCGAGCGGTTGTAACCTCTAGGTCTGATCGGGTCGAGATCTATCGCAATGCGCTCGAGTTCCTTTTTGGATCCGTTGTTTTAAGTCTTTTTCCTTGAGAATCTCACATATTACCCGTTGGATCAATATCCGGGGTTGATTGCTCGAAACCTAGCCGTGGTTCCAAGTCTTGTCCCCACGAAGTTTGGCCCAGTCGACATCCATCGGACGGGGCCCTTGGTCGGTCTTGTTGGAGTTTTGATACTGAGATTGTGTTACAATCATAATCTAAAGCGAGTGCGGAAAATTTGGGCTGAGTAGTTCAAGCATTTTCTTGCCGCTTTCTGGTCCCCCTTCTGATCCTAACTTCCTCCTCGAGAGTAGGGAATTTGATACTGATAAAAGAAAGACGAGGCTACTACCTCAAAGGTTTCTAGGAAAGGGCGACCAAAGAAGCCATATACATGTTCGGCTGGTCGACGATTACAAAATCTCTGGCCTAGTAATCCTAACTTTGTCATCCTTGTGGTCGATGAGCTCCACGGCCGGCTTGATCTTCCCGTAGGCATTGGCGAACATGTCTCCGAATCCGCACACTGCAAGTCATAAGGCTTGATGAACTTAGTTAAGTTCCCCATCTATTCCAGTGCCGACTTGAAGATGATGTTGTAGAAGCTCCCATTATCGACCAAGATTTGGTCAGCGATTATCCCAAGGATAGTGGAAGTGATGGCGGTAGCGTCATTCTTGGGGCGGTGTACCCCTTCTCGGTCGACATTGGAGAAGCAAAGGATGGTTGACTTTAAGATGGTCGGTTCGGCGGAAGGCTGACCAAGTTGATGTTGTCCGCGGCCACGAGCTCGACCTTCCGTTTTTGGTTAGATTGGTGAAGACTTCTACCCGGTCCACCTAGGCTTCCTCCCTCCTCTTGGATCATGTCGCCCTCCCCCTCCCGGTCGGACGGGGAAGCTCCACATCCCAGTCGTTGACGGTCTGGTTGATGGTTGCTACCCTTTGGGGTGATGTTACCCTCTGCCGATGTGGGGCTCATTCCTCTGTGTCAGCTCTTATTATGCCCCGAAGATTCATGGTAGGCATCGAGAATTTGCCAGAGGTCGGCCTGGTGGGGTCCAACTTGGTGGCTTGGGCTTAGGGAGAAGGCCGGTGTGTTGCATGGAGTGGATAACATGGGCGGCTAAGTATCCTAGCACGTTAACTATCGAATAGATCTCAACCTTTGGAGGATTCTTGTTGAATCTTTTAAAGGTTCCAAACTCTCTTTTGTAGCCACCCTTCTTGTGGTGGCCACGATTTCTTGGTGCGAGGGGCCTTCTCTAGCTCCTCAATTGTCCCTCGCCTACCTCCTTCACCTCGCTCGGTCGTTGAGAAATCAACTTCGACGGGTGATGAGGTCCCCGCTCGGCGGCGGCGGAATTCGGCGTAGGTGGTGGGGTACTTCTTCGTCATATGTCGGAAAATATGCGTGTCGGGCGGAGGCCAGCGATGGCCGCGTGGGGCTGTAGCTCATCTCCGACCGGCTCCCGGTGAGGAGTATTTCATTTAGCTTTGTCGAGGTAGGCTTCATCTATTTTAGCTCGGGTCGAGCGGATCCCCATCAACCTCTGTCGGTTTTACGCTCGAGGGATTTTGGAGGCGAAGTAAGAGGTGAACTTCTCGCTAAGCTCGTCGAAGTTTTTGATCGATCTAGTGGGATGTGAGACGTACCATTTATGGGCAAGTTCGCCCGAGTGAGTGGGAAGCTGTCTGCATTTAGTGGCATCGAAGCCCCTGCCGACCATGTATATTTTATACTTGCTTTGAGATGAGATTACAGGTCGGTTTTCCTCATACACCGGGGTTTGAGGGGGAGGATCTTAGGTTGAGCTGACGCTTGTTCAACCTCCGGCCAAAAGTGGCTCGTTCCCCAAGTTTCTCCTTGGAGCCCCACGGCTGGTCTCGATCTGGTTCGCCATTTCATCAATTTTTCTTTACATGACAGCGAGCAAAGAATCACGGGGTCTTGGACTATTTCCTAGTGAGCCGGGAGCAGCCCGAGGTGATTGATTGGAGTGTATAGGGCGAAGAGCTTTTAAGACCAATCGCAAAATATCGAACCCAAGAGAAAAAGTATGCACATGAGGCCCTAGAAATTCGAGTTCTTAGTGACTAGAGTTGCAACAATGGTTTGGAAAAAAACAACAAAACACTTGCAAAAATACAAAATAATAACAAGCGAGCAAATGATCGAACACTAAGAATGCGATAACAAAAACAACAATAAATGGTGGGATAGAGGTGCTAGGATTAACATCCATCAATGAATCATCAATCAACAAGCTACAATTGAATCAAATTGCAAATCAACTAAGATAAAAAGCATAAGCCATCATGAAATTAATCACTCCATTAAAATCACAATGCCTAATGTGAGTATTCTTAGTCTTTCCCATCTCTCAATGTAGAAATCCCCAATTCATACAATCATGCAAAATTGAAACTCGATTAACACCTAATCACGTTAGCTCAACTCTACTATTGCTAGGGTGATCAACCATTAATCAAAAGAGACAATTTTACACAAGCACAATGAAGAATCACAATTAGGAAGTAATCTACTCAATTGATCTCCAATCATCAACAATTATAGCATCATCAATCAAATCATCATCAATTTCAATTAACCCAAGCACAAGAGATTTAGCCCATGGTACCACAAACAATACCCATGGGAAGAAGATAGAATTGATCAAACACAAAGCAAATCACAACAATTAAGAAATTAAAGAGACAAAAGAGGAAAAACATCACCAAATGATCTTCAATCAACAAAAAGAGGAATGCTTGAGTCTTCAACACCAATCTCCAAATGAATTACAAGCTTGAATTGAAAAAAATTACTATGATCAAAAGCTAAACTATGGCTAATCTACCAACAATCAAAGGAAATCTAAGTCTAATCTACCAATCTACTCTAATCTAATGAAGAAATTGGCTTGGGGCACGATAAATCGCCCCAAAATCGCTACTAACTTGCTATTATGAACTCCCTCTTGAATTGCTCTGCTTCTCCCCTTAAATACAAAATTTTTGGAAAAACCACCCCCTCGAGTCGAGGGTCAGGCCTCGACTCGAGGATCTGCAAAATTCTCCTCCCTCGACTCGAGGTCCTTGCTTTGTCTCATCCCTCGACTCGAGGGTCATGCCTCGAGTCGAGACTCACTGCTTTTCTTTCGATTTTGGTCCTTTCTGCATATCCCTCGACTCGAGGCTCTTGCTCCTCGACCAGAGCTCGAGTCCAGGGCACTTTTCTCGCGCCGGGCTTCGGCCCGACCCTGTTTTCGTCCGTATGATCGTCTCTTCATTCTAAGCCTAATGGTACTCTCGGTTTGGCAAAATTCCACCGAATTACCTGCATAATGGACGAAAAACATCAAAATCTCACAAATAATACTTTTTAGGCAAAAGAGTGATACTTTTCACATTTAAGCACAAAAACTAACACTTTAGCTCACTTTTGCACTAAAATAGGCCCTAAAAACATGCATCAATTCACTCCAATCATACCCCCAAACTAGAATTGTTGCTCGTCCTCGAGCAACGTAGAAACTAAGAACAAAGGAGTGAATTGATTGCAATTATGTCACATGGCACCATAGACGGAAAATAAGACAATTGAACTCATCAATGAACATAAGTATCAATGCAACTATCCACTAGCCATCAAGATAGATCATGCTCAAAAAATGCTCAATCAAATACTCAACACATTGCTCCTTCCATGGAGTGTTTCACTCTTCACTCAAGTGTATCAAGGTATAAAGCACTCAATCATCAAATTCATGAACTTGCACACCATATGCTTGCTAATAGACTTACTCTCAATCCAAATCACTTGTGATCAATCAAGAATCAAAAGGTCTTTCTCTAGGTTGTAATGTAGGCTCTTTGGAAAGGTGGGATATATATGGATAAGAGTGACTAAGTAGTAGAGACTTGAATGTAAACTAATCAATACAAATGCACAATCTCTTCACTTTTCATCAAGCAACACTCTTTCTTTTAAACTTCAATAATCAATCCACCATTCACTTGAGCTTTCTCTTTTTAAGCTCACTAATTGAATTTTCTTCACTTCAATGTAACTTTTTCACAATTCAATCTTTTCACAACCTTTCTTTTCTTTTATGCTTCATTCATCACTTAGCTCATCATCTACCCACACTTAGCAATCAAATCACCATCATTAGCCAACATTCAAGCTCAACTAAATATAGGACAAGAAAGGCTTATATAAATAGGCTAAAATGGTTTCAATTCACTTGGCTTACCAAATAATAAGGATCATAAGGCGCAACATGGCTTACTAAGGAAATTAAATGTATTTGGTGGGGAAAAAATATTTGGCAAAGTAACTCATCAATCCAAACATGGCCTCTTATCATTTTCAAGACATCACACAAAGATCAATATCAACAAGTCTAGTGGCAAGTTCTAGCATACAAATCATGAATGATGCACTCACAAAGAAAAATATGTCAACCGTATAAGATGTACGATCATTAAGGCACAAAAACTCACGGGCTTAAATTGAGCAATGAATTAAGCATTTTCAATCACATCCATCTTTACATAATAAATCAAGAATGCTAACTTCAAGCTACAAGTCTACTCGGGATCAAATCAAAATCGAATAAGTCTTGCAAATCAAACACAAGTGCTCATGTACATAAATCCAAGCATATTCACTACCACATGAATGATACTAAAAATATATCAATGAATCCACAACTAAGCTCAAGATAAATCAAAGAATATAGAATCATAAGAATAAGGAATCCAAAGGATCATCAAATCACAATCATCAATAGACAATAAGCTCAAAAAGATCAAGAGAATCATGGCATCAATAAAATCATCAACAATCAAAACCATCAAAATCATCACATCATCACATCATCAAGTTAATCAAGAGTACAATCATCACAATAAAGAGTACAATCATAAAAAGATAAGCATCTAAAAACTAAGGAGAGGGATTGAGGAATAGGGAATAGCCCTAGTAGTCGGACGGCGGCGGTGGAGGAGGGTAGCTCGGCCCGAAGTTCCACGAGCTCATCTGCTGTAGGAGGGCATACATGTCATTTTGAGTCTTCGGTGACTCCTCCTGCATCCTCCTAGTCTCTTCATTGAATCTACGAGACTCCTCCATCATCCGGTACATCTCATCACGGCGGGTCGGACTCTCAATATGCATCCTCGACTATCCGCCCACATCTGCTCCGTCAAAACCCACGGTCTACGAGATGAACTCCCCGCCTCATACTCTCTACTCCTCATCCCGTCCTGCCCGGTACATGTTGATCTCTGGTGATAATCCTCATCCATACGGGCCAGGCGGCTCCTCACTTGCTCGGCTCCTCGTCATCCTCGGCCTCGAGACTCATCCTCCTCCTCAACCTCTACTCTCAACTGCGACACCCTCATCATCATCGAGAATCAGAATCGGAGCATTGCTGGCCTTCATTATCATCATCGTCCCCCTCATCTCGGAGAACATCCCCATGCTCCCTCGTGTAAGCATCTATGGCATCGGTGTGGGCTGCGACCACATGCGAAGGTTGATGGTCACAAAAGCGGTGGATCCAAAAACCGTCGTCAACCTCTTATTAGGAAGAGAGAATCGGCCACCGTGGTGCTGCTGGAAACACCACGTCCTACCGATGCGATCAAGTGTCCTCATGCGTCGCATCGTATACGTAGTAAGATCTGGACCATCTAATCTTTGCGAGGTTATGAGTAGGGATCTGAGATGCTCGGCTATCAAGGTAATCATTCCACCAAAGTTAATCTTCTTGAATTTTGTGCTCGTCGCTCTCTCAAACATTAGCAGAGATATACGGCGGCCTTGAATCTCACTCTATGTAAGAAGCACCACAAGGCGTACAACTCTTCGAAACCCACGGCTCCTCCTTCCGATCTCGCGAATATGGTACTCGCGAGGATCTTCTCTAAGTATCGGACCACCGGGTTCGAATGTGCGTGCTCTTAGACTTCCCAGTACGAACTCGGGCTGGCTAGGTGCCCCAGAATCAGAAATACGCCTCCATAACTTTTTGGCGTTGTACTCCTCCCTAATGTTGAGCAATGATCTATCGGGGTCGGTAGGCGCGCCAAGGATCTCGTTGACCTCATCCAAGGTCAACTCATATTCATTCCCCATAAGCTCAAAAGTGATTTTCCTCGCAAACTTGTTCCTCCTAGCTTTGTGGACCTTAAGCGTGCAAAGGAACTCGAGTGAGTCCAAGATGAGTCCGAGGCCTCAATCCCCATAGATAGCATGCGGTTATGATCGACTAAACGGGTTTTGACCACTTTCTTGTACAGCTCGGCATACGGGATGATATGCTTCCTCCATTTATAATCATCCCACTGAATTCCCAATTCGGCGGGCATCTGTGTGCAAAGCGTATCGCCTCCTCTCTCTCTCGGATTTCCGCATCCGAATAATTATGGTCATCCACTCCCTAAACATGATTCTGCACAAAACCCAAAGGCCACAAATTAATCCCACAATTAAAATGCAAGCTCAAAATATCACTCTACCATGGGCGAGTCAACAAAAATATATCCAAGCTTAACAAAATTCCTAGTGACTAGGCAATAAATCCTCAACAAATGGTCAATGAGTTAATAAAAGCAAATATAGTCAATAGAAGTGCTCAACTAATCCTCAAATTATACATACTTAACTAAATGGCTTCAACAATAAACACCAAAGAATTAAGCTCATCAAATATCATGCAATTAAGCTCCTAAAAATCATATCTACAAAACATGAGCCAACTAGCAAGCATTTAGACAACTAAGCATCATCAATAACAAACTTCTATCATCACCAAACCTCAAATTGACCAAATATCCAACAATTACACTAGGAAATCCTATCATGCCCAAAAATCCAATTCAAGCCAAATTCATAAATAAACGAGCAACACAACATATACAATCCTAAACATGCTCCTACAATCCTCAATTAACTCAAATATTCTCAACAAAGGCTTCAATTTTTCACAATCAATCATGCATACCAAGTGTTTGACAAAATGCCCAAATGAGATTCCAATTCAAATAAATTCATGCAATTTTATCAACAATTAGGAAGTAATATACTCAATTGATCTCCAATCATCAACAATTATAGCATCATCAATCAAATCATCATCAATTTTAATTTACCCAAGCACAAGAGATTTAGCCCATGGTACCACAAACAATACCCATGGGAAGAAGATAGAATTGATCAAACACAAAGCAAATCACAACAATTAAGAAATTAAAGAGACAAAAGTGGAAAAACATCACCAAATGATCTTCAATCAACAAAAAGATGAATGTTTGAGTCTTCAACACTAATTCATAAATGAATTACAAGCTTGAATTGAAAGAATTACAATGATCAAAAGCTAAAATATGGCTAATCTACCAACAATCAAAGGAAATATAAGTCTAATCTACCAATCTACTCTAATCTAATGAAGAAATTGGCTTGGGGCCTGAGAAATCGCCCCAAAACCGCTACTAACTGCTATTATGAACTCCCCTCTTGAATTGCTCTGCTTCTCCCTTAAATACCGAATTTTTGGAAGAACCACCCCCTCGAGTCGAGGTCGGGCCTCGACTCGAGGATCTGCAAAATTCTCCTCCCTCGACTCGAGGTCCTTGCTTTGTCTCATCCCTCGACTCGAGGGTCATGCCTCAGTCGAGACTCCTATTTTTCTTTCGATTTTGGTCTTTCGCATATCCCTCGACTCGAGGCTCTTGTTCCTCGACCGGAGCTCGAGTCAGGCACTTTTCTCGCGTGGGGCTTTGGCCTCGACCCCGTTTTCGTCCCGTATGATCGTCTCTTCATTCTAAGCCTAATGGTACTCTCGGTTTGGCAAAATTCCACCGATTTACTGCAGAATGGACGAAAAACATCAAAATCTCACAAATAATACTTTTTAGGCAAAAGAGTGATACTTTTCACATTTAAGCACAAAAACTAACACTTTAGCTCACTTTTTGCACTAAAATAGGCCCTAAAAACATGCATCAATTCACTCCAATCAGCGATTGTGAACCGAGACATGGGAAGGGCCTAGCCGATCCATGATTGATGCCTTGTCGCCTGGACGGTTGGGGCGCTGGGCGCCGGCTCTTTTCTCTGGCCGAGCTTGCTGGCACTTTGGTAACCGATTCATAGTCGGACTCGAAGTCTAACTGCGGGAGGATCCCAACCGTTCGAACACGGTCCTGGATCCACAGGGGAATCTACTTGTGGCACGCTCGGCGGCCCTTTTCTTGCCTTTGTGGGCCTTTTTGCAGGCCATCGATGGTCCCGGGTTAGCCACCTCGAGTTCTTGGCCCCACGCTTATAGCTGCTTGATGGTCGTTCTTATCTGCTCTGGGGTTTGGTACTCTTGGATCGGAATAGGAACGAGATATTCCGTAGCTCGACGGGAGTAACGTCGCCCGGGCTTTGACGGTCCGAGATGGGTGTGGCATTGTGGGGGTCGCCGGCGGCGGAGTTTCTTCCGCTCTGTTAGTGAACGGTGTGTTCGTCATGGATTCCATCGGAATGTTTAGGGTTTGGATGTGAGAACGAAGAACGGTGAGTGTCCTTCAATGAAATTAGGGTTTGGGTAATAGATTATTAGAACGAACCCTCCTTTTAGCACCAATTGTTGTAACCGGTTCTAAATCTAGGTGATTTGTGTTTAATATGGTGAGGATTTACCGGATAAACAAGTAAAAGAACAAAGATTTCTGGTATTAATGGCCCAAGAGCAATGAATGCGTATGATTGGGAATTAATACCTTAATGAATGCATACGTACGGAGATCTGCCGCGGAAAATAATCGGGGATTTTCCAACCTGCACGCGGTCCATCCCGTCGGGGGACGGAGATCTGTCTCATTACGAAGCGTGTGGATAACTATGAATTCAAGAAAACGGGAGAGTAAAAATTGCATGCATTAATTGGCTTGCCCAACTTGAGACCAAGAGTTCTATAAATTGTCAAGGAAACTAATTGAATTAGAGAAAAATAATACAACAAAGAGAATTGGAGTTTGGATTAGCCTCTTGAGCTAAAATTTTATGTTTTTCTCACAAGACAATTGTGAATGTATAAGTCCAACCTTCAATACGAAAAATGAAAAACAAACCTAAAATGTGTTCTTGCGGTTTATTTGTAGTTTTCTTTTTCCTCCTTTGTTTATTTCTTCTTCTATTTTGTTGTTTCTGCTTTTGTTAAGTCATGCGAGTATAATTTTCATAAATAAATTCTTGAGCATTTCATTATTCTCTCAAGTTAATAAAAATAGAGATAGAAAATAGATTTAGAAATGAATATTTAATAAATCACATATAAAATGCAAGAATTTGAGCGTTTTTGTTTCGTTTTCATCCGAGGGTTGGACGATACATTCACAATTGTTTGGTGGGTAAGATCACGCACATGACTGCGAGGGTTCAGGTCGGGAGGTTGAAATTCGGTGTATTACATATTTCTCCCGGTTTTTATATCTTTCTATTTTGCTTTGCAATTAATTATTTTCTGAATTTTATGTACATGAAGTCAAAATGATGTAAGAGTTAGTAGCCTAAAGAATATGAGGACTCAACAAGAAAAGAACATCGAAGCATTCTTCATTCACAACATTAGATCGGGAATCATTGATCTCCCGGCGGTGGGGCTCTCAACATGATATCTTAATTGGGAAGGGGATTAACGAACATCTATCTGTATTTTTTCATTTTCTTTGTAAATAATTATTGATATGAATAAATGTGTTTTTCTTACTCAATTTTGTAGACATAAATCATTGGATATTTGGAATTGCTCTACTAATTTTTCATTAATTTTTAAAGTTTTGCTTTAATTTGTGATTGAACAATTTCTCTCTCAATTTCGAAATTTTAAATCCTTTAAAGAAAGTGAATTAACACCCGCTATAAATTACTTAATTTTTAACGTATAACATTTATCTAAATTTATTTGAATTTTAGAGATTAAAATAAATGTACGACCTTCCAATATTAACACACATTAATACTAAAAAAATACATTATAGCATAATAAGATTTACTATTCCAAATAATTATTAAAAGTTAAAGAAAAATCTTGAATTCATTTTTCTATTTTGAGTTTATTTATAAATAGTTTCTCAACCGTTTACTTAATTAGAGTTATATTGTATTGTGGTTGTTTCTCGTCATAATAAAATTATCGTTTTTTTGCTCGTTTGTAGCTAACACATTATTAGTGACCACGTAATTTATGTGTTCTTGTTTCATTTTTCTTCATGTCTTTTTATTTATCATAACAAATAATTTGATCATCTTACATTTATTTTTAAGTAATAGTATAACTAACCGAGAAAAAACAATAAAGGTCAAGATAATGGACGTTCGAGCATTTATTATCATTAATTTGCTTTTGGTGACCATTAAGACATTATAATGTTAATTTGCAGTTCATATAATATGGTTAGTTTGAAATTAATGACACTCTCTCCGAGATTTTTCCTTATAATAGTCCTTAATTTGTACTCCTTCCTATTCATAATATATGTTGTTTTGTCTTTTCGTATTATTTACAATTTAAATGTCATTTTTCACTTTTCAACGTGATTTAATTATAATTTTTTCCAATTTATCCTTAGTTTTTAAAAAAATTACATTGATAATAATAATTTCTAAAGTCATGTGGAAAATTTCAAAGCTATTAACGTCGATTGTTCATTTCTTTTTCTTATTCGGGCTTTGACCATGTCTCCCGAACAATCTCGGTACTAGCTACTCCATGACCCAATACCGTACTCTCTATATCTGCTAGTCGAGCGATAAAAATATATTCAAAATCTGCGAATCCTCTAGGGAAAATAGGTCGGGGTTTGTCTTGAACTTGAATTTGACATTTTAAAACTCTAATGGCTCTTAGTGACCACTTTTTCGTAAACAAGATTATTACATAATACTCCCTCCTATTTATAATATATGTCTTTTGACTTTTCGTATTATTTGCAATTTAAATATGAATTAATTATAGTTTTTCTCAATTTACCCTTAATTTTTTTTTAAAATTACAACGATAATAATAATCTTTAAGGTCATATGAAAAATTTCAAAGCTATTAATTAAGGGTATAGAAGAAAGTAAATAATTTTCTTAAAATGTGTGTATGAGTTTAGGATGACATATATTTTGAATAGGAAGGAGTAAGTAAGTTTATATGTAAAAGTATGAACATAGTTGAAAATATATTGTTTGACTTATTTCTTTCCTTTTATGTTCATTGTTATTTGGTTCTAAATCCAGGTGATTTGTGTTTAATGTGGTTGAGAATTTACGGATAAACAAGTAAAAGAACAAAGATTTCTGGTATTAATGGCCCAAGAGCAATGAATGCATATGATTGGGAATTAATATCTTGAAGAATGCAAGGAAAAATAAAGTGTGGATGTTCGAATATGTTTATTGAGCATTAAAGGCCTTATTTATAGGGCGTGAGTGTCACCCTAGAATCCCTAAAATTGGGGTCACGAATTTAATGCATGGATACCCATTTAATGTCGGTACATGCGGTTACGTACTCGGGCCTTTAATTGTCTATCTCCCTCGTACCATTCGGGCAGTCGATGGATTCTCTGTTACAAAAGGATTTATTACTATTACAAGGAATGTCGGCATTTAATATTCCCTTTGTTGGGGGATTTTATTCCTACTCTAGGCAGATTTGTTGTGCTTGTAGTCGGAGGGTCGCTATGCTTCCTTGCTCGGCGATTAATCACGATCGGCCATTGTTTCGTCCATGCGGTCGGTCTTTTATTCCATACTCGAGGACCTCTCGCTTCCTTTGGATTCTATCCTTGTAAAGCACAGTCGGTCCATCGGGCTCTGCTCGGCTGCCCGATCTGGTCGACCTCTGCCTATTTGGGTCGGCTAGCTTCTTTGGGCCTATGGAGCTTCGCCACTAGGCCAGCCCTAAGTAACTTGGACTTGGACCCGTATAATATGTGATACATCATTTCATATTTAATTACAAATAAAATTTATAATTTTTACAAAATAAAGAAATACAAATTTATCATTAATAAATGAATTACTCCGCATAAAATATAGATGAGAATGTATTATGTACGTACATATTGGGTAAATTGTATTTTTATCCCAAGATAATGAACGGTTTACAAAATAATTCTTTTTAACATTTTTGTCCGTAGTTTTTTCGATATTTTTGGTTCCAAGAAAACTATAGTTTTGGTCTCAAGAAAATAATAAAATCGCAATTTAGGTCCTAAAAATAATGGTTGGGACTATTATTTTACAAAATAAAAGACCAAAAAGAATGTGGGATTAAAATTGTCATTGAAAAATTCTCATGGACAAAATATGCAATTGTCCCTGTACATATTGGGGAAAATTGTAGTTTTGGTCCCATGAGAATTTTCCAACAACAATATTAATTCCACATTTTTTTGGTCCATTTGCAAAAATAGTCTTGACCATTATTTTTAGGACCAAAACTGCAATTTTCTTAGGGCTAAAAATGTCGCAAAAACTATGGGACCAAAAGTATAAAAAAATGACCATTTTGCAGACCACTTATTCTCTTGTAACCAAAAATATCTAATAATATTAGTTCTTACAAGCAATAGTATTAATTTTTATTATACAAGTAATAATATTAGTAGAATACGGTGCACAAGGTCCTAAAAAGTTAACACATTAAAAGAATTTTAAATTAGTAACGATCCTTAAAAACCTAGTACATCTAGATTTAAAAATTTAGAGTAAGTTGTTTGTGCATCAGTGCACACCGTGCATTCAACTCAAGTGCATTTTTAACTTGTTATCACTAAATAATATAAGATAAATAGTTGCAATTGTTTAATGCAAATAATTAATACTATTTAAAAATTAGTGCTTTTTATGTTGCATATTATACACGATGTATACAAGATGTAGGCAAAAATTTAAAGAAAAGTCTACTGTGAACCCTTGTTCACGGTGAAAATTGATCATTTACTAAAGGGTATCGGTTATAATAACTAAACGGTATTACCTATATTATTAAAAGGCTTCGATTAGGATAAGCGAAGAGTATGTCCTATATTGCTAAAGAGTATCGGTAGTGATAATCTGAAGTGTATTACCTATATTATTAAAGAGTATCGATCATAATAACGAGAAGAGTATTACCTACATTAGTAAAAAGTATTAGTCGGGATAATGAAAAGTAAATTGATTTATTTTTAAAATATGAATCTGGTTTCACCATGTAACATGGTTCACGGTAGACACCCTCAAAATTTAACCGCAATTGGAAAAAATTTCAAATTCATTCCAAATTAGTTTGTTGCATTCTCAAGACTCCTAATATAGAAAATTTATAATGAGATACGAATAGCTATATAAGCTATAAATTGTTCATATATTAATTTAACTAATAATCTGGGTATTTTTTAATTATGGAAACTAGTATAAAGAGTTAATTTGTTGATGATTTAAACTTTTTTTTTTTTTAAATTTCCCACAAACAATTATGGGTTGCACTCTTAAATTCGAGTTCATTATGAGAGAACCAGATTTGGATACTTTTGCAATCTACATACTCCTTTTTCCCTTTCAAATTGACAATTTTAGAATAACATTTAGTTAAACCCGAATTAAATTATTCCAATTTTTTTGAGATAAATTATTCCAATTTTGACCTTATGAATTTAGTAATATATTAATAGTTGTTTATATATTATTTTCATCTCACATTAAAGGTAAAAACTTAACGTGTTTATAATATTTTATTTAGAGATATACACTTGAGATATGCACTCATACAAGAAATTTGGTAAAAAAATAAAAGGATTTATATTTGAGTGACTTTACATCGACTCATAAATACAAACTCAAATTAGATATATATATATATTTTTAAAAGGGAGACATAACTACGTAAATTCGGGAAAAATCACCAAAACTAAATTTGTGATGTATCGACCTGCTAGAAATAATATTTAATTGTGTTTGTCACGTAGTGACTTACCAACTTCGATTGCAAAGAAATCTCGAGAATTCAAATCAAATTGAATTTTCTACTCAATTCTCACTGTTTTTTTTTTTTTTTTTTTTAATTTTGGAACGTTGTAATTGTTGATTCAATTCTCATAATTTTATTTTGTCCTATTTTTATCACAACAAAATTTCAAATTCTAAGTGTTAGCACCAGAATATTCTAATTTTTTTATTTGAGCCTATATAACGCTACAAAATTATTCTATTCATTTTCTTTCCAAGAACTCGGTATTTAAAAATTTAAATACTTTTTTTAATTAGTAAAATCATACATTATTGTCAGTAAATTTTGAGAAGCTGGAAGTATATATAATAGTATGTAATATATTTTTGATAATTTCAAAATGGTTCTTAATTAATATGAGAGAGAGAGAAAAAAATCATGAGTCCAACTGAAAAATTTAAACACAATATTGGGTCAAACCCGAAATATTTTTCAAATTAGTAAATTTTTGTAAGAATACAAAGGTAAAAAAATATGCTCGATCATTGTTTTCCCCAATTCCATTCTCACTCTCGAATAGTAATTAATAGTGAAAAAAAAAAATATATAGTAAATGGGATTTTATCAAGGTCTTATGTGTTTGACTTAAATGGAGTAATTAATAGTGAAAAATTTAGGCAAAGTCTCATGTGTTTCATTTAAATAGTAAGGTTATCGCATATCTCTTTTTAATTTCATCTAATTCTTGATACTTTTGGTCAAATGCTTGATATTTTTAAAAAATATTTGATACTTTAAATGTTATCTTATACACTTCATATTTTAAACTTAAATATTATAATATTTTTGAATTCTTTGGAATTCATTTGCATCCTCAAGTCTCATCTATTTTTCCAATTTTAAGCTGTAATTATTGTTGTTTCTATCTTTTTATAATTTTCTCTAGTCTTTTTCAACCAAATTTAATCAATCCATTGATACTCAATTAATTATAAACTCCTAAAATAGTATTTCATCTACTCTAGATATTTAAATCGATTAATGAAATTAATAATTTCAAATTCGAGTTGTCCATAAATATTTATATTCGGGAAAGTTACCTATCTATATATGGGATTTTGCAAAGCCTTACAAACCTAAAGTATATTAATTGTGGTAGTCAAAATATTGCAAGAATTTTTATGGTTAGTTAATTCTTGAAATTCAAATTTGAATTTGCATCCTCAATTTTCACTAATTTTTTTAATTTTAAATTGTAATTATTGTTGTTTCTATCCTATTATAATTTTTGTCTTATTTTTAACCAAATTTAATTAACTCATTAATATCTAATTAAATATAAACTCTAAAAATATTACTCCCTCCCTTTAATAAATGTATTCCCCTTTTTTTGGGCACGGTATAACGTAGAAATGTGTAGTAGATATGTGGTGTTTTTAAAGTAGAGTGAGATAGAGTTATTTCTAAAAATGGAATGAGAATAAATTTTATTGGACATACCAAAAAGGAAAGTGTGAATAATTTTATTGGATGAGATGGAGTATTTTTATGGTCTAAACTTAATTCAGTTAATAAAATTTCTAAATTTTATAATATGATAAGATAATAAGAATATTTAATAAAATATAACTATATTTTTTTAATAATTTATGATAAGATTATTATGAACAATTTTTGTATAAAATCTGGTCAAAATCTATAATATACAACAAGCAAATGCGGTTCTATTTTATTGAGGCTTCTCTCAATAAATCAATAAATAATTATGAATATCAACGGGGCAAAGAGCGACGGAAATGGAGGACAATTCTCTACCTCTTCTTTCCATACTCGTAGTTACGAATATCAACAGAGCAGAGCTCGACGGGGAAAGATAGTAAATGGACAAAAATTGTCCAAATCCTCCCAATATTTAAAAGAAAAAAAAAAAAAAATTGATGGCATGAGGGAAGTGCGGACAGAGAGCCGATCGTGATTGTATTTACACGATGGAAGAAGAAATTTTGTTATAATATTAAATAATAATAATTATGTTATATAATTAAATATATATATATATATATATATATATATATATATATAATTGTATAATATATAACAATTACACAAATATAATAATTATAATTTATTGGATTGTTACGAGAATGGTGGAGAATATGATACCTATCCACACCTTGTGGAGAAAATAATCGGGGATTTTCCATCTCCGCCGCGGTCCATCCCGACGGGGACGGGGATCTGTCTCATTACCAAGCGTGTGGATAACTATGAATTCAAGAAAACAGGAGAGTAAAATAATTGCATGCATTAATTGGCTTGCCCAACTTGAGACCAAGAGTTCTATAAATTGTCAAGGAAACCAAATGAATTAGAGAAAAATAATACAACAAAGAGAATTGGAGTTTGGATTAGCCTCTTGAGCTAAAATTTTATGTTTTTCTCACAAGACAATTGTGAATGTATAAGTCCAACCTTCAATACGAAAAATGAAAAACAAACTTAAACTGTGTTCTTGCAGTTTATTTTTAGTTTCTTTTTCCCTCCTTTGTTTATTTCTTCTTCTATTTTGTTGTTTTTGTTTTGGTTAAGTAATGCGAGTATAATTTTCATAAATAAATTCTTAAGCATTTCATTATTCTCTCAAGTTAACAAAAATAGAGATGGAAAATAGATTTAGAAATGAATATTAAATAAATCACATATAAAATGCAAGAATTTGAGCGTTTTTATTTCGTTTTCATCCGAGTGTTGGACGGTACATTCACAATTGTTTGGTGGGTAAGATCACACACATGGCTCTGAGGGTTCAGGTCAAGAGGTTTATATTCGGTGTATTACATATTTCTCCTCAATTTTTTTATATCTTTCTATTTTGCTTTGCAATTAATTATTTTCTTGAATTCTATGTACTTGAAGTCAAAATGATGGAAGAGTTCATAGCTTTGAAGAAGATGAGGACTCAACAAGAAAAGAACTTGAGAAGCCTTCTTCATCACAACATTAGATTAGGAATCATTGATCTCCCTGCGGTGGGGCCCTCAACAATGATATCTTAATCGGGAGGGGATTAACGGACATCTATACGTATTTTTCTCATTTTCTTTGTAAACAATTATTGATATGAATAAATGTGTTTTCATTACTCTATTTTGTAGACATAAATCATTGGATATTTGGAATTGCTCTACGAATTTTTCATTAATTTTTAAAGTTTTGTTTTAATTTTTTACTTGTGTTGTGATTGAACAACTTCTCTCTCAATTTCAAAATTTTAAATCCTTTGAAGAAAGTGAGTTAACACCCCACTATAAATTACTTAATTTTTAACGCATAACATTTATCTAAATTTATTTAACTTTTTAGAGATTAAAATAAATGTACGACCTTCCAACATTAACACACATTAATATTAAAAAAATACATTATAGCCTAATAAGATTTACTATTTCGAATAATTATTAAAATTTAAAGAAAAATCTTGAATTCGTTTTTCTATTTTGAGTTTATTTATAAATAGTTTCTCAACCGTTTACTTAATTAGAGTTGTATTGTATTGTGGTTGTTTCTCATCATAATAAAATTATTGTTTTTGCTCGTGATTGTAGCTAACACATTATTAGTGACCACGTAATTTATGTGTTCTTGTTTCTGCTTTTTCTTCATCTCTTTCTATTTATCATAACAAATAATTTGATCATCTTACATTTATTTTTAAATAATATGGAATCTTAGATGAAAGGGAGAGAATATAACTTACCATAAAAAAAAAGAGGTCAAGATAATGGACGTTCGAGCATTTATTATCATTAATTAGCTTTTGGTGACCATTAAGACATTATAATATTAATTTGCAGTTCATATAATATGGTTAGCTTGAAATTAATGTCACTCTCTCCGAGATTTTCCTTATAATAGTCCTTAATTTGTACTTCTTCCTATTCATAATATATGTTGTTTTGACTTTACATATTATTTGCAATTTAA
The DNA here is from genome assembly GCA_030762865.1 of Paraleonurus japonicus. Taxonomy (NCBI): domain Eukaryota; kingdom Viridiplantae; phylum Streptophyta; class Magnoliopsida; order Lamiales; family Lamiaceae; genus Paraleonurus; species Paraleonurus japonicus. Next base: position 32,586,942 of record CM061052.1, read on the forward strand.
ATATCGTTTTTCATTTTTCAATGTGAATTAATTATAGTTTTTCAATTTATCCTTAGTTTTTTTAAAAAAATTACATGTATAATAATAATCTTTAAAGTCATGTGGAAAATTTCAAAGCTATTAATTAAGGGTATAGAAGGAAGTAAATAATTCTTTCGATTATGGATGTCTGGGCATTTATTAGCTTTTAATTGGTTACTTTGTTAATACATTATATTAATATTAATTTGCAGTTTATGTTATATACTTAGTTTGAAATTAATGTTACCCTCTTCCCAATTTAAATATTTATGCCCATGAAATTGAATTTGACATTTTAAAACTCTAATGGCTCTCGGTGACTTCTTTTTCGTAAACAAGATTATTACATAATACTCCGTCCTATTCATAATATATGTCGTTTTGACTTTTTGTATTATTTGCAATTTAAATGTGAATTAATTATAGTTTTTTCTCAATTTACCCTTATTTTATTTAAAAAATTACATTGATAATAATAATCTTTAAGGTCATGCGAAAAATTTCAAAGCTATTAATTAAGGGTATAGAAGAAAGTAAATATTTTTCTTAAAATGTGTGTATGAGTTTAGGATGATATATATTTTAAATAGGAGGGAGTAAGTAAATTTGTATGTAAAAGCATGAACATAGTTGAAAATATATTGTTTGACTTATTTCTTTCCTTTTATGTTCATTGTTGTAACCGGTTCTAAATCCAGGTGATTTGTGTTTAATGTGGTGATAATTTATCGGATAAACAACTAAAAGAACAAAGATTTACGGTATTAATGGCCCAAGAGCAATGAATGCATATGATTGAAAATTAATACCTTGATGAATGCAAGGAACGGTAAAGAAGGCGAATAATTGTTGGCCATCTTATGTGTGGATGTTCGAATCTGTTTATTGAGCCTTAAAGGACTTATTTATAGGGCGTGAGTGTTGCCCTCAAATCCACGAAATTAGGGGTCAAGAATTTAATGCATGGATATCCATTTAATGTACATTGTATGGCTCCGTACTCGGGCCATTAATTACTTATCTCCTTCGTACCATTCGGGCGCAGGTCGATGGATTCTCTCGTTATAAAAAGGATTTATTACTATTACAAGAAATGTCGGCATTTAATTTTCCCATTGTTGGGGGATTTTATTCCTATTGTAGGGCATATTTGTTGTGTTTATAGTCGGAGGGTCATTGTGCTTCCTTAGTTCGTCCATGCGGAAATATGGTTGGTTTTATTCCATACTCGAGGACCTCTCGCTTCCTTTGGATTTTGTCCTTGTAAAGCCTTGTCGGTCCATCGGGCTCTGCTCGGCTGCCCGATCCTAGTCGACCTCTGCCTATTTGGGTTCGGCCTAACCACTGGGCTGTCTGGGTTTGCCATTTGGGCCGGCCCTATGTAACTTGGTCTCGGGCTCGTATAATATGTGATACAACAATTACCCCGAGCTTGGCCTCCGAGTCTCGGGGTCAAGGTGGAGAAGAGGAAAGTTCGTTGACCAGGGATGGTTAATGGGAAGGAAGCCGAGGAGGGTAACCCGGGCCGACGCCTTTTGAGGTTTCTCGTTTGGAGGAAAACGTCTTGGAAGGCTACCAAAGAGTTTAATCCGGAGTTGATGTGACGTTTTGGGCGGCCTATGCGTGCGTGAGTCTAGGCTATGATAGCGCTTAGGAGGCACGCGTGATCGGCACGGTCAATCATACGGTTAGGCGCTGTACTTGTTTGACATTTTTGGGTTCTTCCATATCGAGAATGGCCTTGATTTGTCTTTGGGTTTGCGTCGGTCCTCGCCGACTTACTATATGGCCAAGGAGCTTACAGATTTGACCCCAAAGCTACACTTTTTGGGGTTAAATTTCATATTGTACTCCACGAGGATTGAGAATGCCTCGCCGAGGTTCCTCGAGGTGATCATCTTTCTTTAGGCGCTTGACCACTATATCGTCTATGTAGACCTCCATTGTTTTGCCAATCTATTCGGCAAATATTTTGTTGACTAGTCTCTCGGTTGGTTGCTCCAGCATTCTTTAGGCGAAAGGCATCCTTAGCCAAGAGTAGACATTTTCCTATGTAACGAAAGAGGTGTGCTTAATGTCCTTAACTTCCATTGGTATACTGGTGGTAACCCGCAAAGGTGTCCATGAAAGACATCATCTCGTGGCCAGTGTTGTCCACGGGTGGTCGATGTGAGGTATTAGAAAATGATTCTTGGGGCACGCTGCGTTAAGGTCCGTGAAGTTGATGCACAACCTCCGTGATCCATTGGACTTCTTTACGAGGACAACATTGGCGACCCATTGAGGCTCGTCCTCTTCTTGCTCTATTAGTTTATTGCCGAGCAATTTCTTTACTTTGTCGGCTGTGGCTGCGTACTTCTTGGGCCCAAATTTATTTTGTTTACGGGAAGCTGGTTTCCGCTTAGGGTCGACCTTTAGGTGGTGGCATTCATATTTGGGGTCGATGCCGACCATGCCTTGATGCGACCAAGCAAACACGTCGATGTTGCTTTTGAAGAAATTGGTAATATCCCCCATATGTCGGGCGGTATGTGCGAAGCGATTGTTACCTCTAGGTACGATCGGGTCGAGATCTATCGCAATGCGCTCGAGTTCCTCGATTGGATCCGTTCTTTTAAGTCTTTTTCCTTCGGAATCTCGCATGTTACCCCTTGGATCAATATCCGGGGTTGATTGCTCGAAACCTAGCCGTGGTTCCAAGTCTTATCCCTCGAAGTTTGGCCAGGTCGACATCCATCGGGCGGGGCCCTTGGTCGGTCTTGTTGGAGTTTTGATGCTGAGATTGTGTTACAATCATAATCTAAACCGAGTGCGGAAAATTTGGGCCTGAATAGTTCAAATATTTTCTTGCCGTTTACAGTCCCCCTTTCTGATCTAACTTCCTCCTCGGGAGTGGGGAATTTGATACAATAAAAGAAAGATGAGGTTCTTGCCTCAAAGGTTTCTAGGAAAGGGCGACCAAAGAAGCCGTATACATGTTCGGCTGGTCGACGATTACAAAATCTACGGCCTAGTAATCCTAACTTTGTCATCCTTGTGGTCGGCGAGCTCCACGGCCAGCTTGATCTTCCGTAGGCATTGACGAACATGCCACCGAATTCGCACGCTGTAAGTCATAAGGCTTGATGAACATAGTTAAGTTCCCATCTGTTCTAGTGCCGACTTGAAGTTGATGTTGTAGAAGCTCCCATTATCGACCAAGATTTGGTCGACGATTATCCTAAGGATAGTGGAAATGATGACCAGCGCGTCATTCTTGGGCGATGTACCCCTTCTCGGTCGGCATTAGAGAAGCAAAGGATGGTTGACTTTAGGATGGTCGGTTCCGGCGGGAAGTGACCAAGTTGATGTTGTCCGCGGCCCCGAGCTCGGCCTTGTTTTCGGTTAGATTGGCTGAATACTTCTACCACCTAGGCTTCCTCCCTCCTACAGGATCATATCGCCCCGGTCGGACGGGGAAGCTCCACATCCCGGAGTCGCCGATGGTACGGTTGATGGCTGCTACCCTTTCGGGTGAGGTCACCCTTTGCCGACGTGGGGCTCTTTCCTCTGTGTCGGCTGCGGGGAGGTTTTTCACGAAGGCATCTAGTTGCCTATTCTCATATAATTTCTAAAGTTCACGGAGGAGGTCGCTATATTGGCTAGTGTTATGTCCCGAAGATTCATGGTAGGCGTCGAGAATTTTCCAGGAGGTCGGCACTGGTGGGGTCCAACTTGACTGCTTGGGCTTAGGGAGAAGGCCGGTGTGTTGGATGCAGTGGATAACATGGGAAGCTAAGTATCCGAGCACATTAACTATCGAATAGACCTCGGCCTTTGGAGGATTCTTGTTGAATCTTTTAAAGGTTCCAAACTCTTTTGTGGCCACCCTTCTTGTGGTGGCCCCTGATTTTCTTGTCCAGGGGGCCTTTTCGACTCCTCAAGCTGTCCCTCGCCTACCTCCTTCACCTCGCTCGGTCGTTGAGAAATCAACTTCCGACGGGTGATGAGGTCCCCGCTCAACGGCGGAATTCGGCGTAGGTGGTGGGGTACTTCTTCTTCATATGTCGGAAAATATGCGTGTCCGAGTGGAGGCCACCGATGGCCGCGTGTGGGCTGTAGCTCATCTCCAACCGGCTCCCGGTGAGGAGTATTTCATTTAGCACTTTGTCGAGGTAGGCTTCATCCATTTTAGCTCGGGTGCGACGGATCCTCATCAACCTCTGTCGGTTTTACGCTCGAAGGATTTTGGAGGCGAAGTAAGAGGTGAACTTCTCACTAAGCTCGTCGAAGTTTTTGATCGATCTAGCGGGATGTGAGACGTACCATTTATGGGTGAGTTCGCCCGAGGTGAGTGGGAACTGTCTGCATTTAGTGGCATCGAAGCCCCCTACCGACCATGTATATTTTATACTTTGCTTTGAGATGAGATCTGGTCGGTTTTCCTCATACACCGGGGTTTGAGGGGGAGGATCTTAGGTTGAGCGACGCTTGTTCAACCTCCACCAAAAGTGACTCGTTCCCCAAGTTTCTCCTTGGAGCCCCACAGTTGGTCCCGATCTGGTTCGCCATTACATCAATTTTTCTTTACATGACAGCGAGCAAAGAATCACGGGGTCTCGGACTAGTTCCTAGTGAGCCGGGGAGCAGCTCGAGGCGATCGTGAACCGAGACATGGACAGGGCCCAGCCAATCCATGATTGATGCCTTCCGTCCCACAGTCGGTTGGGGCGCCGGGGCTCTTTTCTCTGGCCGAGCTTCGCTGGCACTTGGTGACCGATTCATAGTCGGACTCGAAGTCTAACCCGCGGGAGGATCCCAACCGTTCGAACACGGTCCTAGATCCTGGGGGATCTACTTGTGGCACGCTCAGCGGCCCTTTTCTTGCCTTTGTGGGCCTTTTTGCGGGCCATCGATGGTCCTAGGTTCACCATCTCGAGTTCTCGGCCCCACGCTTATAGCTGCTTGATGGCCGTTCTTATCTGCTCTGGGTTTGGTACTCTTGGATCGGAATAGGAACAAGACATTCCGTAGCTCTAACGAGAGTAACGTCGCCGGGCCCGACGGTCCGGGATGGGTGTGGCATTGTGGGGGTCGCCGGCGGCAGGAGTTTCTTCAGCTATGTTAGTGAATAGAGTGTTCGTCATGGATTCCATCGGAATGTTTAGGGTTTGGATGTGAGAACGAAGAACGGTGAGTGTCCTTCAATGAAATTAGGGTTTGGGTAATAGATTATTAGCACGAACCCTCCTTTTAGCGCCAATTGTTGTAACCGGTTCTAAATCTAGGTGATTAGTATTTAATATGGTGAGGATTTACCAGATAAACAAGTAAAAGAACAAAGATTTCTGGTATTAATGGCCCAAGAGCAATGAATGCATATGATTGGGAATTAATACCTTAATGAATGCATACGTACGGTTACGTACTCGGGCCATTAATTGCCTATCTCGGTCGTACCATTCGGGCGTTGGTCGACGGAATCTGTTACAAAAAGGATTTATTACTATTACAAGGAATGTCTTCATTTAATATTCCCACCGTTGGGGGATTTTATTCCTATTGTAGTGCTTGATTTGTTGTGCTTGTAGTCGGAGGGTCGTTGTGCTTCCTTGCTCGGCATTAATCCCGATCGGCCATTGTTTCGTCCCATGTAGAAATGTCGTCGGTCTTTTATTCCATACTCGAGGACCTCTCGCTTCCTTTGGATTCTATCCTTATAAAGCCTGGTCGGTCCATCGATCTCTGCTCACCGCCTCACCCCGGTCGACCTCGCCTATTTGGGGTCGGCTAACCACTGGGCCTATCTTGGCTTACCGCTAGGCCGACCCTAAGTAACTTGGACTTGGGCCCGTATGATATGTGATACAATATTTCATACTTAATGACAAATAAAATTTATAATTTTTACTGAATAAAGAAATACAAATTTATCATTAATAAATGAATTACTCCGCATAAAATCTAGATGAGCAATGTATTATGTACGTACATATTGGGTAAATTGCATTTTTATCCCAAGATAATGAGCAGTTTACAAAATGATTCTTTTTTCAATATTTTTGATCCCGTAGTTTATTTCGATACTTTTGGTTCCAAGAAAACTGTAGTTTTGGTCTCAAGAGAATAATGAAATCGTAATTTAGGTCCTAAAAAATAATGGTTGGGACTATTTTTATAAAATAAAGGACCAAAAAGAATGTGGGATTAAAATTGTCATTGAAAAATTCTCATGGACCAAATATGCAATTGTCCACTGTACATATTGGGGAAAATTGTAGTTTTGGTCCCATGAGAATTTTCCAACGACAATATTAATTCCACTTTCTTTTTGGTCCATTTGCAAAAATAATCTTGACCATTATTTTTAGGACCAAAAGCTACAATTTTCTTAGGACGAAAAATATTGCAAAAACTATGGGACCAAAAGTATCAAAAAATGACCATTTTGGAGATCACTTATTCTCTTGTGACCAAAAATATCTAATAATATTAGTTCTTACTAGTAATAGTATTATTTTTATTATACAAGTAATAATATTAGTAGAATACGGTGCATGCACAAGGTCCTAAAAACTTAACACTTTAAAAAGAATTTTAAATTAGTAAAGATCCTTAAAAACCTAGTACATCTAGAATTAAAAATTTAGAGTAAAGGTGCACCGTGCATTCAACTCAAGTGCATTCAATCAAGTGCATTCAACACAAATACAATTTTGTTGGTCCCTAGATTGAGTGATTTAAAAGAGATTAAGCGATCCTCCTAAAGATAATCTAGAAGGGGAGTTGAATAGATTATCTAATTTTCTTCGAAAACTTCAGATTATCAATTCGAACTTAACTTTTAAATCAAAATCGAGTACCCAGCGGAAATAAATTTCTACTCAATCTAATTTGGATCTAAAAGCAATCGATTAGAACTAAACAAATAAAAAGATAATCGGCGTAATTAAATGCGAAAGTAAAGAACACATGATTTATAGTGGTTCGGATCAAAGTTCCTACATCCACTCTCCTTCTTCAACCTTGAAGAAGGGTCTTTTCCTTCTCGCTTCTGACTTTCTTCTTGACGATTACTGATTAAAAATTGAGACAAACTTCATCTTTGAATCACCTTCTAACTAACAATCTATCTAACAAATCTACGATTACGGTGCAGATTGTGGTTTGAAGGAATTACGAAAAGTGTTCATCAAACACTTAGAAAATATTATCGAAAAACTTTGTAACACTAGTGAGTGCTCTAGATATTATGAGTTTGAATAGAGTGCAAAAGTCCTTCTAAGAGTGTGCTTAGGTCTATTTATAAAGTTGTAAGACGGTTAGTTTGTTGTAACAAACTCATAACCGCTTAACAAACTTATCTTTAAAACATTCTTGACTTGATTAATCTTGAGTTAGTCGTAAATCGACTCGACTCAGGTGTAAGCCTACCTTTCTTATTCTACTCGTGATTTTGACCTTGTCTTGAGCTCTTCATTATCCTCTCAATCAGATGACTTCTACAAGACCGTCTTCGGATGACCTTCAAGCTTCTTGTCTTGGTGACTTTGTCTACTCTACCTAGTCCGATCGCCTAACTAGAAAAATGAACTACTTGACTAATCTATACAAATCCAATTTGGTCATCCTACTTTACATGAGTTAATCTATTCTTATACATTTTAACTTAATCAAAACTAATCCCGATCTAACAAATCTCTACCAACATATATTACAAATTTTCATATTCTAAGTGTTAGCACGAGAATATTCTAATTTTTTTATTTGAGCCTATATAATGCTACAAAATTATTCTATTCAATTTTCTTTCCAAGAACTCAGTATTTAAATATTTAAATACTTTTTTAATTAGTAAAATCATACATTAATGTCTGTTAATTTTGAGAATCGGAAGTATATATATAATAAAATGTAATATATTTTTCTTGATAATTTCAAAATGGTTCTTAACTAAATTGGGAGAGAGAAAATCATGAGTACAACCTGAAATTTAAGCACAATATCGGGTCAAACCCGAAATATTTTTCCAATTAGTAAATTTTTGTAAGAATACAAAGGTAAAAAAATATGCTCCATCCGTTGTTTTCCCCAATTCCATCCTCACTCTCGAATAGTAATTAATAGTGAAAAATATATAATAAATGAAATTTTATCAAGGTCTTATGTATTTCACTTAAATGGAGTAATTAATAGTGAAAAATTTAGGCAAAGTCTTATGTGTTTCACTTAAACAAGAAGGTTATCGCATATCTCTTTTTAATTTCATCTAATTCTTAATACTTTTGGTCAAATGCTTAATTGATATTTTTGTTAAAAATATTTGATAATTTAAATGTTATCTTATACACTTTATATTTTAAACTTAAATATTATAATATTTTTGAATTCTTTGGAATTCATATTTTAAATTGCATCCTCAAGTCTCATCTGTTTTTCAAATTTTAAACCTGTAATTATTGTTGTTTCTATCTTTTTATATTTTTCTCTTGTCTTTTTCAACCAAATTTAATCAATCCATTAATACTCAATTAATTATAAACTCCTAAAATAGTATTTCATCTACTCTAGATACTTAAACCAGATTAATAAAATTAATAATTTTAAAATTCGAGTTGTCCATAAATATTTATATTCATGAAAGTTACCTAGCTATATATGGGATTTTGCAAAGCCTTACAAACATAAAGTATATTAATTGTGGTAGTCAAAATATTGCAACAATTTTTATGGTTAGTTAATTCTTCAAACTTCAAATTTGAAATTGCATCCTCAATTTTCAGTTATTTTTTTAATTTTAAATTATAATTATTGTTGTTTCTATCCTCTTATAATTTTTTGTCTTATTTTTAACCAAATTTAATTAAATCATTAATATCTTATTAAGTATAAACTCTAAAAATATTACTCCCTCCCTTTAATAAATTTATTCCCCTTTTTTGGGCACGATATAACGTAGAAATGTGTAGTAGATATGTGGTGTTTATAAAGTAGACCGAGATAGAGTTATTTCTAAAAATGGAATGAGAATAAATTTTATTGGACATACCAAAAAGGAAAGTGTGAATAATTTATTGGACAGGATGGAGTATTTTTATGGTCTAAACTTAATTCAGCTTAATAAAATTTCTAAATTTTATAATATGATAAGATAATAAGAATATTTAATAAAATATAACTATATATTTTTTAAATAATTTATGATAAGATTATTATGAACAATTTTCATATAAAACTGGCCAAAATCTATAATATACAATAAGCAAACGCCGTTCTATTTTATTGAGGCTTATCTCACTAAATCAATAAATAATTATGAATATCAACGGGGCAGAGCGTGACGGAAATGGAGGACAATTCCCTACCTCTTCTTTCCATACTCGTAGCTACGAATATCAACAGAGCAGAGCGCGACGGGAGAAAGACAAAATCCACTTCTTTTCTGTAATGTAAATGGACAAATATTGTCCAAATCCTCCAAAGATTCCCCATTTAAAAAAAAATTGATGGCATGAGAGAAGTGTAGACAGAGAGCCGATCGTGACTCTATTTACACGATGGAAGAAGAAATTTTGGTATAGTATTAAATAAATATGTTTTATAATTAAATATATATATATATATATATATATATATATATATATATATATATATATATATAATTACATAATATATAACAATTACACAAATATAATGATTATAATTTTTTGGATTGTTCTGAGAATGGTGGAGCATATGATACCCGTCCGCACCTTGTGGAGAAAATAATCGGGATTTTCCAACCTGCCGCGGTCCATCCCGTCGGGGACGGAGATCTGTCTCATTACCAAGCGTGTGGATAACTAAGAATTCAAGAAAACCGGAGAGTAAAATAATTGCATGCATTAATTGGCTTGCCCAACTTGAGACCAAGAGTTCTATAAATTGTCAAGGAAACCAATTGAATTAGAGAAAAATAATACAACAAAGAGAATTGGAGTTTGGATTAGCCTCTTGAGCTAAAATTTTATGTTTTTCTCACAAGACAATTGTGAATGTATAAGTCCAACCTTCAATACGAAAAATGAAAAACAAACCTAAACCGTGTTCTTGCGGTTTATTTGTAGTTTTCTTTTTCCTTCTTTGTTTATTTCTACTTCTATTTTGTTGTTTCGCTTTTGTTAAGTCATGCGAGTATAATTTTCATAAATAAATTCTTGAGCATTTCATTATTCTCTCAAGTTAACAAAAATAGTGATGGAAAATAGATTTAGAAATGAATATTTAATAAATCACATATAAAATGCAATAATTTGAGCATTTTTGTTTTGTTTTTCATCCGAGGGTTGGACGATACATTCACAATTGTTTGGTGGGTAAGATCACGCACATGACTACCGAGGATTCAGGTCAAGAGGTTGAAATTCGGTGTATTACATATTTCTCCCCAATTTTTTTATATCTTTCTAATTTGCTTTGCAATTAATTATTTTCTTGAATTTTATGTACGAAGTCAAAATGATGCAAGAGTTAGTAGCCTAAAGAAGATGAGGACTCAACAAGAAAAGAACATCGAAGCATTCTTCATTCACAACATTAGATCGGGAATCATTGATCTCCCAAAGGTGGGGCTTTCAACAACGATATCTTAATCGGGAGGGGATTAACGAACATATATCTGTATTTTTCTCATTTTTCTTTGTAAATAATTATTGATATGAATAAATGTGTTTTTCTTACTCAATTTTTCAGATATAAATCATTGGATATTTGGAATTGCTCTACTAATTTTTCATTAATTTTTAAAGTTTTGCTTTAATTTTTACTTGAATTGTGATTGAACAACTTCTCTCTCAATTTCGAAATTTTAAATCCTTTGAAGAAAGTGAATTAACACCCTCTATAAATTACTTAATTTTTAACGTATAACATTTATCAAAATTTATTTGAATTTTAGAGATTAAAATAAATGTACGACCTTCCAATATTAACACATATTAATGTTAAAAAAATACATTATAGCATAATAAGATTTATGTTAGGATTTGAATTTGTATGTTTTGATGATGTTCTTAAAACCTATGTGTAATAGGACCAGCTGAACTGTTAGTCGGTGATGATCTAGATAGGGTTTATGTCTTAGTACAGGTTAAACTTGCTAGGCTTAACCTTTTGTATCGGATGGGTTGAGAACTAAAGGCTGCTGATAAGAAGACTTAAAGATCTAAGAGAGATTTCGTTGAAGTCATTTAGAAGGGCGTCATGAAGATCAAGAAGAGATGATAAGAGTTACGCAAAAAGAAGTATTGTCAAGAAAGGTTCAAGTGAAGATAGCAAGGTTGGAATCCATGCTACGGCAAGCTTCGGATGTCTTTGGAGCAAGGTTGAAAGTTGCTAGAGTTGACTTCAAGAAATTCATCGGGGATAACAAAAGTCGAGAAAGATAACTCTAAGATACTCAAGTCGACCAAGTGAAGATTTGATTATCAATCAAGATCAATCACGGCATAATTGATTGGTATCGAGAAAATCAATTATCCAAAGTCAAACAAATCTTCCAACGATCACTTACCATTTCTTTGAAGACCTGATTGACAAATTAGCCTAACGGCTAGTCAAATTCGAGAATCATAAAAGCTGAGTGAAGTTTTTTAAGAAAGGGACACGCGCGAGAAACATCGAGAACAACTCCTTCACTCATTACAATACACGCTTAACTCTTCATACCAGTAAATTGATCGAACACGTTGAATTTTCTAAGAGATTTATTTTTGGTCAAGGAAGTGTAAATCACCTTTCATTATCTCGGTGCGAGAAAAGGTTGATTGTTCTTAGATCTAAGAGTTAACACTCGAAGATCGAATCGATTGTACCAAGGGCGGGAACTTGTTAAACTTCCTGTGGTCGAATCCTCAAGGAGCTTAGAGGAGACAAGACTAAGTTTGGTGGATAGTAAGGCCCCTGTGGAATCGGGGAGAGTGGACGTAGGATCGTTATATCCGAACCACTATAAAAATCTACGTGTCTTTACTTGCTTTACGCATTCATACATATATCTGCTCATTCATCGCTTTTTATAAACCTGCATCAACCTTGCTGTAGAAGACTTCAAAGTCTTCTAACCTCAAGAAGGTTTTCTTTAAAAGGGTTTTTCAAATACACACGAGATTAGCTTCCGCACCATCGAGAAGACTTCGAGTTTCGAAGTCTGCTGATCTCATTTAGCACACTCTGAGTACCTTGCTGCGAGAAGACTTCAAAGTCTTCTAACCTCACACTCGGCTCACGAAAAGTTGTAAAAAGTTTTGAGTGTGGTAAAGTCTATTCAACCCCCTTCTAGACTTTCCACCTCCTTGCACATCTCGTCAGGGACCAACAAGTGGTATCGGAGCGGTGGTTCAACCGACCACGGCTTTGGTTACCAATAGTCTTTGAGGAAAGACTGTTGTGGTCACTGAGCAGATCTTTTGAAAATCAAGCTGTTTTCATAAAACTCATTGCATTCATTGCATAATCGTTTTTATTACTAATAATGAGTTCCCTTAAGAGCGGTAAAGAAAGCTACGAGTTCTCTATTGAAGACTATGACTACTGGAAATTCCGCATGGAAAATCATCTTGGTGCAATTCATGATAGGATGCTCGAGACACTAGAAGATGGACCGATAAAGTTTTACTTTGAACCGGTAAGTTACGGGAGTGGTGGAGCGAAGCATCTACTCGAGAGAAGATTGAAAAGAAAAGGAGTGAAATGTCAAATGATGAAAGGAAACTATTTAATCTTGATCAAGTTGCACGAACCGAGATCATAGAGACTCTAACCGAGAGAGCTTACAGAGAAAGTCAAGACATGTAAGACCGCAAAAGAGATGTGGGAAACCCTAGCACTCATGTGTGAAGGTTCGGAGCAAATTAAAGAAAATAAGTTGCAGTCTATTCTACATTCGTTTGACACATTTAAGATGAAACTCGATGAGACAATAGATCGGTTGGATCTAAGATCTGACAAATATCATCAATAAAGCAAGTTCATTAGGAAAGTCTTATACCGAGAAGGAGATCAACAACAAAATATTGAGATCTCTAACTAGTAAATGGAGAGTCAAGATCACGGTGATCAAAGATACAAAAGAATCGAGCAGGATAAGTCATCATGAGTTATTTTCACATTTGAAAGCTCATGAATATGATTTGAAACAAGAAGAAGATGAGGACGAAGGAAATTCAAACTCTCTGGAAAGGAAGTTGCTTTCAAGGTCACTTCGAATCAGGTCATCAAAAGAACCTATTGGAGAGGATTTAAGCTTGAAAGAACAAATGGCCTTGCTGACGAGAAAGTTTGATAAAATGAATTCAAAATTTGGGAAATATAGAAGACATTGGAAGAATTCAAAGAAAAGCTGGTTTAGTCAGGAAACAAATCTTGAGATAAGAGATCGAGAAGATTCCAAGGAGGATAGGAGGTTCAAGACTCCGAGAAAGAAAAAGAGAAGAAAGTCCAAGAAGAAGAGACTTTTCTCCTAAAAGGGATTCTAGTCCAAGAAGATCTTCTAGAAGTGATGCTGCTATACTTGTCATAAATCTGGACATTTCAGCTATGGTTGTCAGAATTAACTCCTAGAGAAAGAGAAGAAAAGAGATTAATGAGAAACAGAAAGTTTCCGACAAGCGTGCTTTAGTGGCTGAAGAGGAGGATACTCTCTCAAGCGATTCAACATCATCATCGAGACTTCTCTTGAGACAATGATCTGTGTCTTATGGCAAATGGAGATAAGGTATTTTTCGATTCTTGTTCTTCGTCCGCTTCCCGTGTTTCTTTTGCGAAGAGTTTGACCATAACTTTGTTGATAAGTTAATGGAAGATCTCAAAGCTGCTATAAATGCTTACAACCGTGTGGAAAAGGAGAATGTGAGCTTGAAAGAAGAAATTGATCGATTTACACAAGAATCTATTAGCAAGACATCGAGACACTAATGATTCTAATCGAGATAACTTCGAAGAGTTAAATACTCTTAAAATGAAGCATCTCGAACGAGGGTTTCTTTGGTAGAAAGGTTGCTTCCGAGAATCTTGAGAAAAGCGATCGATTGAAGATTCTACAAGCAAAATTCGATGAACTTTTCCATCAACATGAGCGTATAAAATCAAGTGAGGAACGTTTAAGTTTGAGGTTGGATCAACCGAACAAAGCTTCTCATGCAGTTCAAACAATAGTTGAATCGTCTCAAACACCTAACGTAAAGAAGGGAATTGGTTTTACCATTTCCCAATCCTCACGAGTTCAAACAAGTGTACTTAAGAAGAGTACACATGTTAAGGGTAATGATTTGGTAGGAGAGGGTTCCAAACCTAAACCTGCTGATAAGGGTAAAAAGGTTGCTAACCCAAAGAAATCGGTCGAATGGGAAGAAGAGTAGTTATACTCAACAACCTAAACAAGCGATGAGGTATCAAAAGAAGGGGGAATCCCAATTTAAGAAACCTCGGCAAGGTCGAGAAAAGTAGACTTCAGCCGAAATCATCTACGAGGAGACAGTCTCGGTGAAGACTACACAATCTAAGCAAACTTCAAAGCTTGCTAACCGATCTACTAAGTCATTTGTGCCTGTGAGATATGAATCTTTTGATGGCTCAAGTAGAACGTACCCTTATCATCAAAACCCTCGAACCATTGCACAACGGCTGATCACTCCATCTAGAGGACCTCGGAAGGGTCGAAGTCTTACGGAAGGAACACGATCGACACCCGTAGACAAACATTCAAGAAGGCACCAAAGGATGAGGTTGTCTATGTTGATATGTATGGAAGAAGGATAAGATCTTCTGAACACGATAAGAAGAATCTATTCCTATGGATTCCTAAAGATTGTGCTAACTCTCAAGGACCCAAACCTAAAGGGTACCTAAAACTTAACTAAACGTGCGGGACGCCGTGGGACATGGAAGAGAGGTTCTGGGAATCTTTATGCAGTACATCGGCGGTGGGTGCTCGAAAGCATATGACTGGAAACAAGCAACTCTTGAGCTCAATAAAATCACAAAATGGCCCACGGGTGGTATTTGGAGACAATAACTTTGGTATTACCAAAGGTGTTGGGACTCTATACATTGGAGATGTACGTGTGGAGGAAGTTTTCTATGTGGAAGGATTAAAGCATAACTTGCTTTGAGTCTCACAATCTGTGATAAGGGATGCTCGAGTTAAGTTTTCTAGTTCTTTGTGTGTTGTTTTGAGTGGCTTAAATGATCGGGTACTTTTAAGCGGCTTGAGAAAGGGCAATGTTTATGTTGCGAGAATTTGAAATGTCCAAGCAATACATGCCTTGTAGCAAAAGTACTTGAAACAAGCTGGTTATGGCACAAGAGATTGAGTCACATAAATTTCAAAACACTAAACAAGATAGCGAGAAGGTCTCTTGTAGAAGGCTTGCCAAATGAAGTTTTCTCAAAAGATCGATTTGTGACTCGTGTCGAAAGGAAAGCAAACTAAGGCTTCATTCAAGGAAGTTTCAGTACCAACGTCAAATAGGGTGCTACGGTTACTTCACATGGATTTATTTGGCCTGTATCCCCATTGAGCTTCGGTGGTAGAAAATACACTTTGGTGGTGGTAGATGACTATTCAAGATTCACATGGGTGATATTTATGTTCAAGAAGAATGAAACCATCACAAGGTTACCGGAACTGAAGAGATTACAAAATGAAAAAGGAGAAAGTGTTGTAAGGATTAGAAGTGACAAAGGAACAGAATTCTTAAACTCTCACATAGCGACGTATTGCAAAGAAGGCTGGAATTCAACATGAAACGTCTGCGGCCCGCACTCCACACAGAAATGGTGTTCTTTGAGAGGAGAAACAGAACACTCAAGGAAGCTTCGAACAATGCTAGCGAGAATACAATGTTCCTCGAGGTTTTGGGCGGAGGCTGTGAATACGGCATGTTATACTCAGAATCGAAGTTTGCTAACCAAAGAATATGGGAAGACACCGTATGAGTTATGGAAAGGTAGAATTCCTCGTGTTTCTTTCTTTCGTGTTTTTGGTTGCAGGTGTTTCATTCATGACAACGGCAAATCCAAGTTAAAAACTTTTGACGCCAAGGTTGCTTTGATGGGATATTTTTAGGATATTCCAAAGACAAGCAAGGCTTATCGAGTTTTTAATAGGAAAACCCTTGTTGTGGAAGAAACACCTCATGTGGTTTTTAATGAATCTCTTGTTGAGTCTAAGGACAAAGGAAGAGAAGAGTCACCGCGAAGGGTTTGAGAAACTTGAACTCAAGGATAAGACAAATTACGTCAAGGTTTACTTACCTATTCTAGATTCCGATTACGAAGATGATCAGCAAATCTCAAAGTTGGCGAGAAAAAGGAAAAGGTATTCTTGAGACAAGAGAAGACTCAAGCAAAACAAAGTCTTTGAAGTAACCTCAAGAAACCGATGACTCACCCGAACTCCAGATATAAATTTATCAAATCAAGGGGGAATGACTCAAGATGATGTTCCAATAATGCCTTGAAGAGTTGAACGCATCTAATAGAAGGAATTGGATGACAGATCATCCCGGTGATTTAATCTTAGGTAATCCTCAAGATGGAGTCAAAACAAGAAGAAGGATAAATCTAGATGGTCTATTTATTGCTATGTCTCTCTTCAAGAACCAAAGAATATTGAAGAAGCACTAGTGGACACAAAGCTGGATAGAAGCTATGCAAGATGAACTAAATCAATTCACACGACAAGATGTTTGGATACTCGTTGATAGACCAAAACATCAAAAAGTGATTGGAACAAAGTGGGTTTTCAAGAACAAGAAAAATGAGAAAGATGAGGTCATCGAAATAAAGCAAGGCTCGTTGCGCAAGGTTACTCACGATCGAGAAGGAATTGACTATGATGAGGCGTTTGCTCCGGTAGCAAGATTAGAAGCTATAAGATTATTCCTTGCATACGCAGCATATATGAAATTCAGAGTATATCAAATGGACGTAAAATCAGCGTTTCTAAATGGAATTCTTGCAGAAGAAGTATACGTTGAACAACCTCGAGGTTTTGTACAAGGAAAACAAGTATATCGAAAGAAAGCTTTATATGGACTAAAACAAGCTCCTCGAGCTTGGTATGACACATTATCACAGTTCCTACTTGATCATGGATTTAGTAAAGGGAAGATTGATCGAACTTTGTTGAGAATTGAAGAAGATCGTGATATTCTCTTAGTCTGATTTATGTGGACGACATAATCTTTGGATCACCAAACAAGAAGCTTTGTGAAAAATTTAGTAAATTGATGCAAAGTAAATTTGAAATGTCTATGATGGGAGAAATGAATTATTTCTTAGGACTTCAAGTCAAGCAAACTTCAAAAGGAATATTCATAAACCAAGCAAAGTATACCAAAAATATGCTAGAAAAATTTGGAATAATAACAAGCAAGGATGCAAAAATTCCCATGGTGACAAATTACAAGATGGATCCAGGATGAGGATGGTGAAAGTGTTGATCGGACTATGTACCGAGGACTAATAGGTTCTCTCGCTATATCTAACGACAAGCGAGATGACATTTCTTTCGCGGTTGGTGTATGCGCAAGATTTCAAGCCAGCCCAAAGAAAAGTCATTTGGATGTAGCAAAGAAGATCTTAAAATATCTCAAGGGTACCGCAAACTTGGGTCTTTGGTATCCTGCGATGACAATTTGGAACTCGGTGGATATTCCGATTCAGACTATGGTGGTTGTAGAATCGATAGAAAATCAACCACAGTACTTGTCAATTTCTTGGAAGTAAGCTGGTCTCGTGGTTTTCTAAGAAGCAAACTTCGGTGGCTACATCAACCACGGAGCAGAGTATATGGCCGCGGAAGTTGTTGCTCACAGTTACTTTGGATAAGTCAACAATTACAAGACTATCACATTGTTACTAAAGAAATTCCTATCTTACGTGATAGCAACGGTGCAATTGCTATTACTCGTAATCCAAGATTTCACACAAGATGCAAGCATGTGGATATACGTCATCACTTCATTAGAGATCATGTCGAAAAGAGAAACATTCGAATGGAAAAGATTCATACGGATCGACAGAGAGCAGACATTTTTACAAAACCGTTGGCGAAGCACGGTTTAGAGATCTATCGGTGGAACTAGGTCTATTAGATCCAGGAAAAACAATTTCTTTGAAGAAGAGTATAAAGCTTGTGAAGAAGAGTATAAAACTTCTTTGAAGAAAGTATAAAGGCTGCTGCGGCGAACTTTCAAACTTCTTTGGAGAAGGGTCTAAAACCTTGCTGCTACAAGATTTCGAAGTGGTATCGATTGATTACAATATCAACCGACAGATATGTTACTCTTACTCTCTCCCTCTTTCTCTCTCTCTCTCGATTTACTTGCTTATTCGCTTAAGAAATATTCTTGATATAAAATATTCCTTGTTTCTCGTAGCTAAAATAATTTTCGGAATATTTTATTTCCTTACTTATCCTCACTTTGAAAATTAACGCTGTGAATTGTCAAATCAAATCTTTTCAACCATGGGATATGAGATAATTTTCCTTTAAAATATTATTTCCTATTCTATTTCTCATGACCCGAAAATCTCTCAATTTTTGGAAAATTACCTTTTCAAATCCAGAGCCGAGGACACGCACTTTTCGGAATTCGAACCGTTTAATTCATAACCGCTCGATCTGATCGTGCAATATGTCAATCAACGTTCAAATCTTATTTTGTATTTTAAAATTTAGCGGTTTTCTTCTTCTTTCTTATATATTGATGTTCTTTTCTCTCTCTTCCTCATTACTTCATATTATTGTTCATCTCTTTCCTTCTTGATCTTTGTTCATTTTCTTTGAGTTAATATCAATGGCTCCAAAACAATCTTCTTCAAAACAATTGCAGGGAAACACAAGACTCTAGACCCTCCGGGTTCTATCAGAGAAAGTACGGAGTGAATTATCCGTAGATTTTAGAACAATCGGACAATGAGAAGCGGTGGAGATTCGAATCTCCTATCCGATCGGGGTTTGTATCAAGATTGCTCGGCTCATTCTTACGAACGACGAACTCTTGATGCTTATGTGGTACAATTTCGGTTCGTGGTGAATTTGGTAAGAACAGGATCAAAACGACAGTTGTATGGCCAAAGTCGACCATCGGACGAGAGGATGTTCATCAACATTTAGGGTTATCACCGCAAGGTATTGACCTTAATCTTATATGTCGATAATCATCTAGAAGCCTTTCGTTCTCTAGCGAAAACTTCATGTCGGCATCATGTGTCGGATTTGAAGAAAGCATATCTCAAAAGGAAGTATAGACTGTTGTTTGACATCATGGTGAAAGTGATGTTTGGTGAACGCTAGAGTATGGACTCGGTAAGTCGAGGCGTTTGTGTGCTTTAAAGGCGATTGTGGATGGAGTCGAGTGTGATTGGGTTAGTAAATTCTTTGAGATTCTGCAGAAGGAAAAGAAACAGGTTCTTTCGGACAGAGGTGGTTGGACATCCGTAAGTTAAGGTATGGGCCGTGGAACAATACGTTTCCATGTCGAACAAGATCACGGTGTTCTTTGGAGAGGGTGATGCCCAACACAACGTGGGACCCAAAGTGGACGAAACCATATACCAAGGCAAAGTTTATGCTGAATAAGGATGAGGAGCTCGGTGGTCCTCCCGATTACGATGATGAAGAAGACCAGCCGAGATTGAGGGGGAACTCGCAGATGTGTCACCCATCGAGGAATTGCCCAGTGACGGATATTGGTGGGAAGGATGAGATCGTAAAAGATTTGGAAAATTCTTCCAAGAGTATTAGTGATCGTGCACCAAAGAAGTTCCAAGGGCTAGTACAGGAGAGAAGACTCGGAAGTCTTCTCGGCAAACAAGATCAAATTCCGATTTCTCAATTACCACGAGAAAGGTAAAGAGGTTCACTATGGCAACCCGGAAAGATTCTCGTGAGCATCGTCAGAGCAAAGAGATGCATCCTAAGGTATCTCCCGGAAAGAAAGGATCGTCGGTGGTGGATGCAATGGAGGTTGATGATTCTCCGATTTCGGATGTTGAAGAGATGGTCTCTCATGAATCCGCCGGTGAGGAGGAACGACTACCAATTCCGTTTCCTTCTCTTCGAGATTCCTTCTTCTTCAAAGCTTGCTGCACCGATGGAAATTGGCGATGATGTTGCGGGCATGGGTGCCGCCGGAGCCTACCACCCAAAGTTGCCGAGGGTGATCACGGTGGAGGTATGGTTGGAGATGTCCCAATGCAGATGGTTAACCTTCTTTGATAGAACTCGTGGCCCATTTGAGAAGTGTTTGATTACCGAGGTTTCTACTTGGGTAGACAAAGCAAGTTTCCTAGATTACAGGATATGTCGAGAGGAGCGTAGCCTGGCGATAGGTATCCTAGTATGGAGAAATGCAAGGTGGGGCAATAGATGATCTTATTCTTCCGGCAAATGAGATTGGCCATAATGAGTTCTCTCTATGGGAGTTCGAACTACGTAACAAGGCTGGAGTTGCCAAAGCTTTTGACCTAACCACGATCATCAAATTGCATGCCTAGTTGCTCGATCGATGGATGAACCAGAACCTGCTGAAGGTGGTTCGGCTCCTCTTTTACAGGTTCTGAAGAGATCAAGAAAGGTGTTTCTACTATTCCTCCTCCTCTTCCTGATTTTACATACATTCGCTCGCCCAACTTTATACTGTTATTGTTCATGAGGATCTGTATAACTCTTACTCCTCAAAGTTTCTTTGAGTTAACACAACGGTATGCTTCAATGTTTTGTATTGGCTGCTAAATACACTCCTCTTCCGAGTCTATTGAGTCGTCCAAGTCCTACATCGAGGCCGCCATTCGACGGCCCCCTCTTTGATCCGTCAAACCGCTTTGCCGATATGTTTTCTCGAGCAACAGGAGACTATCATCGAAACTCTTTCTCGGCATGATGTTGAACAACATAAATGAGGTGAGAAAGCACGTTGAAAGTGTAAAGGCTGAAGGTGAGAAAGCCGAAGCTACTCTCGTGAAGGTGTTTCGAAAGAGAGGCGGTTGAAGACAGATTTCGGACAAAAATGGAGGATCGGCTAACGAGACTCAGTGCCATGGAAGCACGATTAAAAGAAGGAATTGATCGAATGTGGCTATCCAATCATCTATGCTTGGACATGGGAAAGCAAATTGCGATCGGCCCAAGAGGCAAATGCTAGATTGACGGAGACGGCTACAACTCTGCGGCCGACATTGCCCGTTGTTCAAAGATATGCTCAAAATCGATGAGAAGATTGCTTCTCCAATAGCAATGAGTATGCCGAATCAAGAAGTTCACGGAAAAATTTACTGCCTATAGACGGGATATTCTTGCCAAGATGATGGAAATGGAAGGTCACTGACCCCTCTTTTGAATGATGTTAAAAGGGGGAAAGCGATTGAGAACCGAGATGGTTGACAGAGATGAGGCTAAGGATAAAGAATTGAAGGATTTGAAAGATAGTCTGGAGGTGTTGAAAGTTTTTGTTGGAACGGAAAGAAAAAGCAGAGCCGAAAAGGGCATTGCGAGAGTCTCATTGGAATGGATGAAGTTGAAGGTCAAAGCTCCCAACCACCGAAAAGGAGAAGGTTGGTTAAGATGTCTGAAAAGTTCAAGGAAAGTCTGTGAAGAAGAGTTGGAGGCTTTGCATGAGGAAGCCTTTCTTGCGACTTAGAAACTAGAAGGATGGAAGAGAAGGATAGTCACAAGATGATCAAGCTACTAGGGAAGCAAGGGAAAGAAGTGGATGTGTTGGAGAGTAAACGAAAAGCAGCTTTATACCGAAGAAAGGCCGTAAAAGCAAAACTCGCCGTGTCAAGGAAGAAGCGAGTAAGAAAGGAAAGAAGCTCGCTGGAGCAGAGGCCGAGGAAGACTTTATCCTCCCCCACAATTACGATGGATTTGTGGATGATTCTTGTCCTCAGGAGAGAATTGAGGACTGGAAAGCAAAGAAAGAGGGATTTCATCTGCTCATACTATGTCTCGCAAAAGTATTGGCGTCGGAGCCACAAATAATGAAACATTCTTTGCTTGGATGGAGGAAAAGCACAAGAATCTTTGGGCAGATATTCCGAGAGCTTCGTGGAATTCAACCCGAACCTTCAAGCGCCGATTTTGAAAAGATTCCTACTCCGATCCACAAAGAGATGGGAAGTTTGACCACCGAGTGTTCGCAGGACGCTCAAAATTTGCTTGGCTGAGGTCAACCCACCTATTGGAACAAATAACAGAGAACTCTATGATAGAGTGTATGAGTGGCTAAACGTTCCAACAGTGGTTTCAAGGTATGACCGAGGAAGACATGAAGGTTCTTTGGTTGGGAAGCTAGACCGCCGAGAAGCCGCGATGTCAGCATACTTATCTTTTTATGCATTTCCTTGTTATCTTTTGTTCTTTTTGCTTTTCACTTCGTAATTTGTACCGATCGATATATATATATATGAATAGAAGTGAATGTTTTGCGCCAAGACAACTTCTCGTTGTCACTGGTTTTGATTGAGATCTTTTTAAGATCTCTTTGTCTTTCTTTCGCTTATCCTTGTTTGTGAGCAGTTCTCAAGAAGGTTTTAACATCATCAAAAAGGGGGAATTTGTTAGGATTTGAATTTGTATGTTTTGATGATGTTCTTAAAATCTATGTGTAATAGGACCAAATTTGAACTTTGTTAGTCGGTGATGATCTAGATAGGGTTTATGTCTTAGTAAAGTTAAACTTGCTAGGCTTAACCTTTTTGTATCGATGGGTTGAGAACTAAAGGTCACGATAAGAAGACTTAAAGATCTAAGAGAGATTTCGTTCGAAGTCATTTAGAAGGGCGTCATGAAGATCAAGAAGAGATGATAAGAGTTACGCAAAAAGAAGTATTGTCAAGAAAGGTTCAAGTGAAGATAGCAAGGTTGGAATCCATGCTACAAAGCAAGCTTCAGATGTGCTTTGGAGCAAGGTTGAAAGTTGCTAGAGTTGACTTCAAGAAATTCATCGGGGATAACAAAAGTCGAAAGATAACTCTAAGATACTCGAAGTCACCAAGTGAAGATTTGATTATCAATCAAGATCAATCACGGCATAATTGATTGGTATCGAGAAAATCAATTATCCAAAGTCAAACAAATCTTCCAACGATCACTTACCATTTCTTTGAAGACTGATTGACAAATTAGCCTAACGGCTAGTCAAATTCGTAATCATAAAAGCTGGAGTGAAGTTTTTAAGAAAGGGACACGCGCGAAACATCGAGAACAACTCCTTCACTCATTACAATACACGCTTAACTCTTCATACCGTAAATTGATCGAACACGTTGAATTTTCTAAGAGATTTATTTTTGGTCAAGGAAGTGTAAATCACCTTTCATTATCTCAAGACGAGAAAAGGTTGATTGTTCTTAGATCTAAGAGTTAACACTCGAAGATCGAATCGATTGTACCAAGGGCGGGAACTTGTTAAACTTCCTGTGGTCGAATCCTCAAGGAGCTTAGAGGAGACAAGACCAAGTTTGGTGGATAGTAAGGCCCCGTGGAATCGGGGAGAGTGGACGTAGGATCGTTATATCCGAACCACTATAAAAATCTACGTGTCTTTACTTGCTTTCTGCATTCATACATATATCTCGCTCATTCATCGCTTTTATAAACTCCGCATCAACCTTGTTGTAGAAGACTTCAAAGTCTTCTAACCTCAAGAAGGTTTTCTTTAAAAGAGTTTTTCAAATACACACGAGATTAGCTTCCGCACCATTAGAAGACTTCGAGTTTTTAGAAGTCTCGCCGATCTCATTTAGCACACTCGAGTACCTTGCCGCAGAAGACTTCAAAGTCTTCTAACCTCACACTCACTCACGAAAAGTTGTAAAAGTTTTGAGTGTGGTAAAGTCTATTCAACCCCCTTCTAGACTTTTCCACCTCCTTGCACATCTCGTCTGGGACCAACAATTTACTATTCCAAATAATTATTAAAAGTTAAAGAAAAATCTTGAATTCATTTTTCTATTTTGAGTTTATTTATAAATAGTTTCTCAACCATTTACTTAATTAGAGTTATATTGTATTGTGGTTGTTTCTCATCATAATAAAATTATCGCTTTTTTTGCTCGTGATCGTAGCTAACACATTATTAGTGACCACGTAATTTATGTGTTCTTGTTTAATTATTCTTCATCTCTTTTTATTTATTATAACAAATAATTTGATCATCTTACATTTATTTTTAAGTAATAGAATAACTAACTTAAAAAAATAATAAAGGTCAAGATAATGGACGTTCGAGCATTTATTATCATTAATTAGCTTTTGGTGACCATTAAGACATTATAATGTTAATTTGCAGTTCATATAATATGGTTAGCTTGAAATTAATGACACTCTCTCCGAGATTTTTCCATATAATAGTCCTTAATTTGTACTTCTTCCAATTCATAATATATGTTGTTTTGTCTTTTTGAATTATTTACAATTTAAATGTCATTTTTCACTTTTCAACGTGATTTATTTATAATTTTTCCAATTTATCCTTAGTTTTTAAAAAAATTACATTGATAATAATAATCTCTAAAGTCATGTGGAAAATTTCAAAGCTATTAACGTCGATTGTTCATTTCTTTTTCTTATTCAAAGCTTTGACCATGTCTCCGAACAATCTCGCACTAGCTACTCCGCAGCCCAATACCGTACTCTCTATATCTACTAGTCGTGCGATAAAAATATATTCAAAATCTGTTGAATCCTCTAGGGGAAAATAGGTCGTGGTTTGTCTTGAACTTGAATTTGACATTTTAAAACTCTAATGGCTCTCGGTGACCTCTTTTTCGTAAACAAGATTATTACATAATACTCCCTCCTATTCATAATATATGTCTTTTGACTTTTCGTATTATTTAAAATTTAAATATGAATTAATTATAGTTTTTCTCAATTTACCCTTAATTTTTTTAAAAAATTAGATCGATAATAATAATCTTTAAGGTCATATGAAAAATTTCAAAGCTATTAATTAAGGGTATAGAAGAAAGTAAATAATTTTCTTAAAATGTGTGTATGAGTTTAGGATGACATATATTTTGAATAGGAAGGAGTAAGTAAATTTATATGTAAAAGCATGAACATAGTTGAAAATATATTGTTTGACTTATTTCTTTCCTTTTATGTTCATTGTTGTAATCGGTTCTAAATCCGTGTGATTTTGTGTTTAATGTGGCTGAGAATTTACCGGATAAACAAGTAAAAGAACAAAGATTTCTAGTATTAACGGCCCAAGAGCAATGAATGCATATGATTGGGAGTTAATACCTTGATGAATGCAAGGAAAAATAAAGAAGACAATATTAATCGGGTGTTTTAGGCCCAGCTTTTAAGTGTGGATGTTCGAATAGGTTTATTGAGCATTAGAGGTCTTATTTATAGGGCGTGAGTGTCACCCTAGAATCCCTAAAATTGGGGGTCACGAATTTAATGCATGAATATCCATTTAATGCTCGGTTGTACGGCTCTGTACTCGGGCCTTTAATTGTCTATCTCCTTCGTACCATTCAAAGCGGTCGACGGATTCTCTATTACAAAAGGATTTATTACAATTACAAGGAATGTCGGCATTTAATATTCCTACCGTTGGGAGATTTTATTCCTACCGTAGGCGATTTGTTGTGCTTGTAGTCGAGGGTCGCTATGCTTCCTTGCTCGGCGGTTAATCCCGATCGGCCATTGTTTCGCCCATGCGGTAGGTCATTTATTCCATACTCGAGGACCTCTCGCTTCCTTTGGATTCTATCCTTGTAAAGCCTGGTCGGTCCATCGGGCTCTGCTCGCCCTGCCCCGGTCGACCTCTGCCTATTTGGGTCTAGCCTAACCTGCTGGGCCTGTCTGGGCTCTCCACTAGGCCAGCCCTAAGTAACTTGGATTTGGACCCGTATAATATGTGATACATCATTTCATATTTAATGACAAATAAACTTTATAATTTTTACAGAATAAAGAAATACAAATTTATCATTAATAAATGAATTAATCCGCATAAAATATAGATGAGAATGTATTATGTGCGTACATATTGGGTAAATTGTATTTTTGATCCCAAGATAATGAACGGTTTACAAAATAATTCTTTTTTAACATTTTTATCCCGTAGTTTTTTCGATATTTTTGGTTCCAAGAAAACGTAGTTTTGGTCTCAAGAAAATAATAAAATCGCAATTTAGGTCCTAAAAATAATGGTTGGGACTATTTTTTACAAAATAAAAGACCAAAAAGAATGTGGGATTAAAATTGTCATTGAAAAATTCTCATGGACAAAATTTGCAATTGTCCCTGTACATATTGGGGAAAATTGTAGTTTTGGTCCCATGAGAATTTTCCAACGACAATATTAATTCCACATTTTTGGTTCATTTGCAAAAATAGTATTGACCATTATTTTTAGGACCAAAACCGCAATTTTCTTAGGACTAAAAATGTCGCAAAAACTATGGGACCAAAAGTATAAAAAAATGACCATTTTGCAGACCACTTATTCTCTTGTAACCAAAAATATCTAATAATATTAGTTCTTACAAGCAATAGTATTAATTTTTATTATACAAGTAATAATATTAGTAGAATACAAAGGCACAAGGTCCTAAAAAGTTAACACATTAAAAAGAATTTTAAATTAGTAAAGATCCTTAAAAACCTAGTACATCTAGATTTAAAAATTTATAGTAAGTTGTTTGTGCATCAGGTGCACACCGTGCATTCAACTCAAGTGCATTTTTAACTTGTTATCACTAAATAATATAAGATAAATAGTTGCAATTGTTCAATGCAAATAATTAATATTATTTAAAAATTAGTGCTTATTATGTTGCATATTATACCGATGTATACAAGATTTAGGCAAAAATTTAAAGCAAAGTCTACCGTGAACCCTTGTTCACGGTGAAACTTGATCATTTACTAAAGGGTATCGCTTATAATAAGCTGAACGGTATTACCTATATTATTAAAAGACTTCGATTGGGATAATCTGAAAAGTATGCCCTATATTGCTAAAGAGTATCGTAGTGATAATCAAGTGTATTACCTATATTATTAAAGAGTATCGATCATAATAACGTAAGAGTATTACCTACATTAGTAAAAAGTATTAGTCGGGATAATGAAAAGTAAATTGATTTATTTTTTTGAAATATGAACCTGGTTTCACCTTGAAACTTGGTTCACAATAGACACCCTCAAAATTTAAGCTCAGCTTGGAAAAAATTTCAAATTCATTCCAAATTAGTTTGTTGCATTCGAAGACTCCTATTATAGAAAATTTATAACGAGATACGAATAGCTATATAAGCTATAAATTGTTCATATATTAATTTAACTAATATTACTGGATATTTTTTTAATTATGGAAACTAGTATAAAGAGTTAATTTGTAGATGATTTAAACTTTTTTTTAAAAAAATTTCCCACATACAATTATGGGTTGCACTCTTAAATTCAGTTCATTATGAGAGAACCAGATTTGCTATACTTTTGCAATCTACATACTCCTTTTTCCCTTTCAAATTGACAATTTTAGAATCACATTTAGTTAAACCCGAATTAAAATATTCCAATTTTTTGTGAGATAAATTATTCCAATTTTGACCTTATGAATTTAGTAATATATTAATTGTTGTTTATATATTATTTTCATCTCACATTAAAGGTAAAAACTTAAAGTGTTTATAATATTTTATTTAGAGATGTACACTTGAGATATACACTCATACAAGAAATATGAATTTTGGGCACAATTTAAAGTCAATTGTAAATTTTGATTCTTTTCAAAATTTGGTAAAAAAAAAAAAAAAAAGATTTATATTTGAGTGAATTCACATCGACTCATAAATACAAACTCAAATTAGATATATATATATATTTTTAAAAGGGATACATAACTACGTAAATTCAGAAAAATCACCAAAACTAAATTTGTGATGTATCGACCGCTAGAAATAATATTTAATTGTGTTTGTCACGTAGTGACTTACCAACTCGATTGCAAAGAAATCTCGAGAATTCAAATCAAATTGAATTTTCTACTCAATTCTCACCTGTTTTTTTTTTTTTTTAAGTTTTGGAACGTAGTAATTGTTGATTCAATTCTCATAATTTTATTTTGTCCTATTTTTATCACAACAAAATTTCAAATTCTAAGTTTTAGCACCAGAATATTCTAATTTTTTTATTTGAGCCTATATAACGCTACAAAATTATTCTATTCAATTTTCTTTCCAAGAACTCAGTATTTAAAAATTTAAATGCTTTTTTTAATTAGTAAAATCATACATTAATGTCGGTAAATTTTGAGAACTTGGAAGTATATATAATAGTATGTAATATATTTTTTTGATAATTTCAAAATGGTTCTTAATTAATATGAGAGAGAGAGAGAGAGAGAGAGAGAGAGAGAGAGAGAGAGAGAGAGAGAGAGAGAGAGAGAGAGAGAGAGAGAGAGAGAGAGAGAGAGAGAGAGAGAGAGAGAGAGAGAGAAATCATGATTCCAACTGGAAATTTAAACACAATATTGGGTCAAACCCGAAATATTTTTCCAATTAGTAAATTTTTGTAAGAATACAAAGGTAAAAAAATATCCTTGATCTGTTGTTTTCCCCAATTCCATCCTCACTCTTGAATAGTAATTAATAGTGAAAAATATATAATAAATGGAATTTTATCAAGCTCTTACGTGTTTCACTTAAATGGAGTAATTAATAGTGAAAAATTTAGGCAAAGTCTCATGTGTTTCACTTAAATAGTAAGGTTATCGCATATCTCTTTTTAATTTCATCTAATTCTTGATACTTTTGGTCAAATGCTTGATATTTTTTTAAAAAATATTTGATACTTTAAATGTTATCTTATACACTTCATATTTTAAACTTAAATATTATAATATTTTTGAATTCTTTGGAATTCATTTGCATCCTCAAGTCTCATCTATTTTTCCAATTTTAAACCGTAATTATTGTTGTTTCTATCTTTTATAATTTTCTCTTGTCTTTTTCATCCAAATTTAATCAATCCATTGATACTCAATTAATTATAAACTCCTAAAATAGTATTTCATCTACTCTAGATATTTAAATCGCTTAATGAAATTAATAATTTCAAATTCGAGTTGTCCATAAATATTTATATTCAGGAAAGTTACCTATCTATATATGGGATTTTGCAAAGTCTTACAAACATAAAGTATATTAATTGTGGTAGTCAAAATATTGCAAGAATTTTTATGGTTAGTTAATTCTTCGAAATTCAAATTTGAATTTGCATCCTCAATTTTCACTAATTTTTTTAATTTTAAATTGTAATTATTGTTGTTTCTATCCTCTTATAATTTTTGTCTTATTTTTAACCAAATTTAATTAACTCATTAATATCTAATTAAGTATAAACTCTAAAAATATTACTCCCTCCCTTTAATAAATTTATTCCCTTGTTTTGGGCACGGTATAACGTAGAAATGTGTAGTAGATAAGTGGTGTTTTTAAAGTAGAGTGAGATAGAGTTATTTCTAAAAATGGAATGAGAATAAATTTTATTGGACAGACCAAAAAGGAAAGTGTGAATAAATTTATTGGATAGATGGAGTATTTTTATGGTCTAAACTTAATTGATTAATAAAATTTCTAAATTTTATAATATGATAAGATAATAAGAATATTTAATAAAATATAACTATATTTTTTTAATAATTTATGATAAGATTATTATGAACAATTTACGTATAAAACTGGCCAAAATCTATAATATACAACAAGCAAACGCCGTTCTATTTTATTGAGGCTTCTCTCACTAAATCAATAAATAATTATGAATATCAACGGGGTAAAGCGCGACGGAAATGGAGGACAATTCTCTACCTCTTATTTCCATACTCGTAGTTACGAATATCAACAGAGCAAAGCGCGACGAGGAAAGATAGTAAATGGACAAAAATTGTCCAAATCCTCCAATGATTTAAAAAGAAAAAAATTGATGGCATGAGAGAAGTGTAGACAGAGAGTCGATCGTGGATTTGTATTTACACGATGGAAGAAGAAATTTTGTTATAGTATTAAATAATTATGTTATATAATTAAATATATATATATATATATATATATATATATAATTGTATAATATATAACAATTACACAAATATAATAATTATAATTTATTGGATTGTTACGAGAATGGTGGAGAATATGATTGTTGGTCCGGAATGTTGAGTTTAATAAAACCTCGAGTTAACCTTCTAGAACAAAATCTAGAAAGGGGGTTTCAATAGATTTTGTAGATTTTTCGAATCTCCCAAAATCAATTCAAAGAATCGATTATCACAAATGAATATAATTGTTAACTCAACTTTTAACAAGATCAAAAACAATGCCGATATTCGATTTTAGCTAAGATTCTGAATTTTAATCTTGAATTAACAAAATTGTAACTTGAACAGAAATTAAAAGAAAGCAAGAAATAACACTGTGTTTTATAGTGGTTCGGATTATAACAATCCTACATCCACTCTCCTTCTCCAAACTTTGAAGAAGGGTCTTCACTAGCCGCTTACTTACTTACTTGTACAAACTTTACAAATTACAACTTGATCTTTAATTCTTCAAAATCTAATCAACTTTCTGAAATCTAACTCTAAGAATAAGATGTGTTTTTGAAGATGTGAAGTGAAGTGTTCAATAAACACTTAAACAAAATTCTATGAAGAAATCTTGTGACTTGAAAACTTGTGATCTTAGAAAATGACTTGTGAACTCTGTGTATATTATGTTCAAGAAAGTGTTCTCTCTATCTCTTCTTTTTTAAACAATGAAGTGTCTAGACCTATTTATAAATCTGAAAATACGGTTAGATTATTAGTTAGTTCTAACAAACTAGAAACCGCTTTAACAAACTTAATCTTGAAAAAAGCGCCAATCCTCACTGTTCTTGCTCTCCTCATCTGCCCGGTGACTTGGTGAAGATTCGCCTTTCTTATTCTACTCGGCTTATCTTGACCTCGTCTGAGCTCTTCATGTTTGTCTCCTACAGATGACTAGATCTCAGTGACTAGATTGGTTCTAGACCTCGTCGATCTGTTTAGCTTAACCTCAATTTGGTCTTGGTCGTCGATCAATCGAGTGCTTCTTTTAACTCATCAAAATTCTTGATTCAACAATTTCCCCCTTTTTGATGAAGTTAAAACCTCTAAGGAAGAAACACACTCACAATTGAAGTTAGTACTAGAATTAGTTAAAAGCTGTTGGGTCCTTTTAGAATGAGTTAATCACTTAAAACGAGATGCCCTCTAGTGATAATCTAGAAGGGGGATGAATAGATTATCAAAAACTTTTTCGAGCTTAGATAATCTATCAACTTCAAAAACAATTTTAACAAATGAAACTTGATTGTTGATTAAACTCAATTTAGATAGGATCTAAAGCTTATCGGATATTGAATTTTGTGATCAAGAAACAATCAATAAAAACAAGTAAAAGCAATACGAAGAAACAACACAGGATTTATAGTGGTTCGGATCAAACGATCCTACATCCACTCTCCTTCTTCAAACTTGAAAAAGGGCCTTCACTTACTTACTTTCTTCTTCTTGCTGACTTACTTACAATGATGAATCTTCACCTTACAATGAATTCTTCCTAATTTACGAATATCTATGGCTTGAAGATCTAATGAAAAAGTTTTCTATAAACACTAGGAACCGAAAACGTATAAAACGTTCGTGAATGTGTATGATTTCTGTTGCTTGTGAATATAAAGTATAATGATGAGTGCAAAGCATCAAAAGATAATTCTAAAATAATTTCTATCCCTATTTATAGAGATCTCCTCACAGGTAGTTGTAACTTCCTTAAATTCGGTTTTGATTAGTTATAACAATATAACTGAATTACGTAACTTCCTCTTGAGTTGTTGAAACCGCTTCTTGAATCTTCGTATAATTTTTCTCTAACACCTCATCGTCCGATGTTTACTTCACCTTGTCCTCATCTTCTTTCTGTCTAGGTATTTAGTATTGTATTTCAACTATCTTCTCGTGTTGTCCTTGTCGATATCTCGACCTCATCCGATATTCTCTCATTAGCGGAAATCGCTCTTGTCGACATCTTGACCTCGTCGATATTCTATACTTAGTTTTATTTATAAAGAAATACTTCACTGTCTATACAAAATGTTCAAATTTGGTCATCCTATTTTACATTATTAACTCGTCAAAACTAAATACACTTTTCCTTTTCCTAACAATTTCCCCCTTTTTGATGATGTTAAAACTCGGCTCAAGAAAAGAAAAACTGTTAGTAAAAATTGAGAGTGAAACAAAATATACAAATAAGCCACATAGTCGGATAATCGAGCAATAGTTCAATAAACAGATAATCGAGCAATGTAGTTGCTTCAAAGTCAAGGTTAAGTACTTTGAAGAAAACATAGACATATTTCAAGTTTTCAGATGATTTAGTGTTAAGTTTATAAAACAGCTTACTTAAGACAAGAGTTAGTTAATGAGTAACAAGTTAGTTAAACACTTCAAATTTCGTGAGAGTAGTTCAAAAAGATATATTTCACGCCTATTCACAGGATTTTCACATTCTTATAACTTCATCTTTCACAAAGAAACAATCAGAGGAGTAAAAAGTAAGACTTAATCATACCACCTATCTTCTTCTCGGAATAGTCATCGATCGAAGACACGATTCTTCAAGCTCAGGTGTCTCCCCACCTATATTGTTTGACTAATTTCTTTCCTTTTATGTTCATTGTTGTAACCGGTTCTAAATCCAGGTGATTTGTGTTTAATGTGGCTGATAATTTACCGGATAAACAAGTAAAAGAACAAAGATTTCGTATTAATGGCCCAAGAGCAATGAATGCATATGATTGAAAATTAATACCTTGATGAATACAAGGAACGGTAAAAAGACAATAATTGCTGGCCCGAGTCTTAAGTGTGGATGTTCGAATCTGTTTATTGAGCCTTAAAGGACTTATTTATAGGGCGTGAGTGTTGCCCTCAAATTCCCGAAATTAGGGGTCAAGAATTTAATGCATGGATATCCATTTAATGTCTCGTTGTATGGCTCCGTACTCGGGCCATTAATTGCTTATCTCCTTCGTACCATTCGTGCATGGTCGATGGATTCTCTCGTTATAAAAAGGATTTATTACTATTACAAGAAATGTCGGCATTTAATGTTCCCATTGTTGGGGGATTTTATTCCTATTGTAGGGCGATTTGTTGTGTTTATAGTCGGAGGGTCATTTGTGCTTCCTTAGTTCGTCTATGCGGAAATATGGTCGGTTTTTATTCCATACTCAAGGACCTCTCGCTTCCTTTAGATTTTGTCCTTGTAAAGCCTTGTCGATCCATCGGGCTCTACTCGGCTGCCCAGTCCTAGTCGACCTTTGCCTATTTGGGTTCGGCCTAACCACTAGGCTGTCTAGGCTTGCTACCGGGCCGGCCCCTATGTAACTTGGTCTCGGGCTCGTATAATATGTGATACAACAATCGCCCCACAGCATAGCCTCTCGAGTCTCGGGGTCACGGTGGAGAAGAGGAAAGTTCGTCGACTGTGGATGGTTAATGGGAAGGAAGCCGAGGAGGGTAACCCGAGGCCGACGCCTTTTGAAGTTTCTCGTTTGGAGGAAAACGTCTTGAAGGCTACCAAAGAGTTTAATCCGGAGTTGATGTGACGTTTGGGCGGCCTATGCGCGCGTGAGTCTAGGCTATGATGACGCTTAGGAGGCACGCCCGATCAGCAAGTGGTCAATCATACAGTTAGGCGCTGTACTTGCTTGACATTTCGGGTTCATCTATATCGAGAATGGCCTTTATTTGTCTGGGTTTGCCTCGGTCCCTTCTTTGTCTTACTATATGGCCAAGGAGCTTGCAGATTCGACCCCAAAGCTACACTTTTTGGGGTTAAATTTTATATTGTACTCCCTAAGGATTGAGAATGCCTCGCCGAGGTCCCTCAGTGATCATCTTTCTTTAGGCGCATGACCACTATATCGTCTATGTAGACCTCCATTGTTTTGTCAACTGCTCGGCAAATATTTTGTTGACTAGTCTCTGGTAGCTTGCCCCAAAGATTCTTTAGGCCGAAAGGCATACTTAGCCAAGAGTAGACATTTTCCTCTCAGAACGAAAGAGGTGTGCTTAATGTCCACAATCGCCATTGGTATCTGGTCGTAACCCGCAAAGGTGTCCATGAAAGACATCATCTCGTGGCGGTTGTGTTGTCCACCGTGGTCGATGTGAGGTATTAGAAAATGACTCTTGGGGCACGCTGCGTTAAGGTCCGTGAAGTTGATGCACAACCTCCGGGATCCATTGGACTTCTTTACGAGGACAACATTGGCGACCCATTGAGGCTCGTCCTCTGCTTGCTCTATTAGTTTATTGCCGAGCAATTTCTTGACTTTGTCGGCCACTGCGTACTTCTTGGGCCCAAATTTATTTCGTTCTCGGGAAACTGGTTTCCGCTTAGTGGTCGACCTTTAGGTGGTGGCATTCATATTTGGGTCGATGTCGACCATGCCTTGATTCGACCAAGCAAACACGTCGATGTTGCTTTTGAAGAAATCGGTAATATCCCCCATATTTCGGGTCGGATCTATCGCAATGCGCTCGAGTTCCTTGATTGGATCCGTTCTTTTAAGTCTTTTTCTTCGGAATCTCGCATGTTACCCCTTGGATCAATATCCAGGGTTGATTGCTCGAAACCTAGCCGTGGTTCCAAGTCTTGTCCCCTCGAAGTTTGGCCCAGTCGACATCCATCGGGCGGGGCCCTTGGTCGGTCTTGTTGGAGTTTTGATCCGAGATTGTGTTACGATCATAATCTAAACTGAGTGCGGAAAATTTGGGCCTGAGTAGTTAAAACATTTTCTTGCCGTTTCTGGTCCCCCTTTACTGATCCTAACTTCCTCCTCGGGAGTGGGGAATTTGATCTGATAAAAGAAAGATGAGGCTACCGCCTCAAATGTTTCTAGGAAAGGGCAACCAAAGAAGCCGTATACATGTTCGGCTGGTCGACGATTACAAAATCTACTGGCCTAGTAGTCCTAACTTTGTCATCCTTGTGGTCGACGAGCTCCACACCAGCTTGATCTTCCCGTAGGCATTGACGAACATGCCGCCGAATCCGCATGTTTGCAAGTCATAAGGCTTGATGAACTTAGTTAAGTTCCCCATCTGCTCCGTGCCGACTTGAAGATGATGTTGTAGAAGCTCCCATTATCGACCAAGATTTGTTCGACAGCTTAACCCAAGGATAGTGGAAGTGATGACCGGTGCGTCATTCTTGGGGCGATGTACCCCTTCTCGGTCGGCATTAGAAAAGCAAAGGATGGTTGACTTTAGGATGGTCGATTACGGTGGGAAGTCCGACCAAGTTGATGTTGTCCGCGGCCCCGAGCTCGGCCTTCCATTTTCGGTTATATTGGTGAAGACTTCTACCAGTCCACCTAGGCTTCCTCCCTCCTCTCGGATCATGTCGCCCCTCCCCGGTCGGACGGGGAAGCTCCACATCCCCGGAGTCGCCGATGGTCCGGTTGATGGCTGCTACCCTTTGGGGTGATGTCACCCTTTGCCGACGTGGGGCTCTTTCCTCTGTGGCCTCGGGGAGGTTTTTTCACGAAGGCGTCCAATTGCCTATCCTCGTATAATTTCTAAAGTTGCACGGAGGAGGTCGCTATATTGGCTAGTGTTATGCCCCGAAGATTCATGGTAGGCGTCGGAATTTTCCAGGTCGGCACGGTGGGGTCCAACTTGACCTGCTTGGGCTTAGGGAGAAGGCCATGTATTGGATGGAGTGGATAACATGGGCATCTAAGTATCTAAGCACGTTAACTATCGAATAGACCTCAGCCTTTGGAGGATTCTTGTTAAATCTTTTAAAGGTTCCAAACTCTCTTTTGTGGCCACCCTTCTTGTGGTGGCCCCGATTTTTCTTGGTCCGGGGCCTTCTCGACTCCTCAACTGTCCCTCACCTACCTCCCTCACCTCGCTCGCTCGGTCGTTGAGAAATCAACTTCCGACGGGTGATGAGGTCCCCTACTCGACGGCGGAATTCGGCGTAGGTGGTGGGGTACTTCTTCTTCATATGTTGGAAAATATGCGTGTCCGGGTGGAGGCCACCGATGGCCGCGTGGGGCTACAGCTCATCTCCGACCGGCTCCCGGTGAGAAGTATTTCATTTAGCCTGTCAAGGTAGGCTTCATCCATTTCAGCTCGGGTCTGACGGATCCCCATCAACCTCTGTCGGTTTTACGCTCGAAGGATTTTGGAGGCGAAGTAAGAGGTGAACTTCTCGCTAAGCTCGTCAAAGTTTTTGATCGATCTAGCAGGATGTGAGACGTACCATTTATGGGTGAGTTCGCCTGGTGTGAGTGGGAAGCTGTCTCGCATTTAGTGGCATCGAAGCCCCCTACCGACCATGTATATTTTATACTTGCCGAGATGAGATTCTCGGGTCGGTTTTTTCCTCATTCACCGGGGTTTTAGGGGAGGATCTTAGGTTGAGCGACGCTTGTTCAACCTCCACCAATAGTGACTCGTTCCCCAAGTTTCTCCTTGGAGCCCCATAGCCGGTCCCGATCTGGTTCGCCATTTCATCAACTTTTCTTTACATGACAACGAGCAAAGAATCACGGGGTCTCGGACTGGTTCCTAGTGAGCCGAGGGGAGCAGCCCGAGGCGATCGTGAATCGAGACATGGGCAGGGCCCAGCCGATCCATGATTGATGCCTTCCGTCCCCCACAGGTCGGTTGGGGCGCTGGGCGCCGGGGCTCTTTCTCTGGCCGAGCTGCTGGCACTTTGGTGACAGATTCATAGTCGGACTCGAAGTCTAACCCGCGGGAGGATCCCAACCGCTTCGAACACGGTCCCGGATCCACAGGGGGATACGCTTGTGGCACGCCGGCCCTTTTCTTGCCTTTGTGGGCCTTTTTGCGGGCCATCAATGGTCCCGGGTTAGCCACCTCGAGTTCTTGACCCCACGCTTATAGCTGTTTGATGGCCGTTCTTATCTGCTCTGGGGTTTGGTACTCTTGGATCGGAATAGGAACGAGACATTCCGTAGCTCCGACGGGGAGTAATGCGTCGCCCGGGCCTCGACGGTCCGGGATGGGTGTGGCATTGTGGGGGTCGCCGGCGGCAGGAGTTTCTTCCGCTCTCGTTAGTGAACGGAGTGTTCGTCATGGATTCCATCGGAATGTTTAGGGTTTGGATGTGAGAACGAAGAACGGTGAGTGTCCTTCAATGAAATTAGGGTTTAGGTAATAGATTATTAGCACAAACCCTCCTTTTAGCGCCAATTGTTGTAACCGGTTCTAAATCTAGGTGATTTGTGTTTAATATGGCTGAGGATTTACCGGATAAACAAGTAAAAGAACAAAGATTTCTGGTATTAATGGCCCAAGAGCAATGAATGCATATGATTGGGAATTAATACCTTAATGAATGCATACGTACGGTTCCGTACTCGGGCCATTAATTGCCTATCTCTATCGTACCATTCAGCGCTGGTCGACGGAATCTCTATTAC
Source organism: Paraleonurus japonicus (assembly GCA_030762865.1). Lineage (NCBI taxonomy): Eukaryota > Viridiplantae > Streptophyta > Magnoliopsida > Lamiales > Lamiaceae > Paraleonurus > Paraleonurus japonicus. The sequence continues at coordinate 32,624,503 of CM061052.1, forward strand.
AAAAAGGATTTATTACTATTACAAGGAATGTCTGGATTTAATATTCCCACCGTTGGGGGATTTTATTCCTATTGTAGTGCGATTTGTTGTGCTTGTAGTCGGAGGGTCGTTGTGCTTCCTTGCTCGGCAGCTTAATCCCGATCGGCCATTGTTTCGTCCATGCGTAAATATCGTCGGTCTTTTATTCCATACTCTAGGACCTCTCGCTTCCTTTGGATTCTTTCCTTGTAAAGCCCGGTCGATCTATCGATCTCTGCTCAGCTGCCCGATCTGGTCGACCTCTGCCTATTTGGGTTCGGCAACCTGGGCCTATCTTGGCTTACCGCTAGGCCGACCCTAAGTAACTTGGACTTGGGCCCGTATGATATGTGATACAATATTTCATACTTAATGACAAATAAAATTTATAATTTTTACTGAATAAAGAAATACAAATTTATCATTAATAAATGAATTACTCCGCATAAAATCTTGATGAGCAATGTATTATGTACGTACATATTGGGTAAATTGCATTTTTATCCCAAGATAATGAACGGTTTACAAAATGATTCTTTTTCAATATTTTTGATCCCGTAGTTTATTTCGATACTTTTGGTTCCAAGAAAACTGTAGTTTTGGTCTCAAGAGAATAATGAAATCGTAATTTAGGTCCTAAAAATAATGGTTGGGACTATTTTTATAAAATAAAGGACCAAAAAGAATGTGGGATTAAAATTGTCATTGAAAAATTCTCATGGACCAAATATGCAATTGTCCCTCGTACATATTGGGGAAAATTGTATTTTTGGTCCCATGAGAATTTTCCAACGAAAATATTAATTCCACATTCTTTTTGGTCCATTTGCAAAAATAGTAATCGACCATTATTTTTAGGACCAAAACCGCAATTTTCTTAGGACTAAAAATGTCGCAAAAACTATGGGACCAAATGTATCAAAAATGACAATTTTTGGAGATCACTTATTCTCTTGTGACCAAAAATATCTAATAATATTAGTTCTTACAAGTAATAGTATTATTTTTTATTATACAAGTAATAATATTAGTAGAATACGGTGCATGCACAAGGTCCTAAAAACTTAACACTTTAAAAAAGAATTTTAAGTTAGTAAAGATCCTTAAAAACCTAGTACATCTAGAATTAAAAATTTAGAGTAAAGGTGCACCGTGCATTCAACTCAAGTGCATTCAACACAAATACAATTTTGTTGGTCCCTAGATTGAGTAAATTAAAAGAGATTAAGCAGTCCTCCTAGAGATAATCTAGAAGGGGAGTTGAATAGATTATCTTATTTTCTTTCGAAAACTCAGATTATCAATTCGAACTTAACTTTTAAATCAAAATCAGAGTACCCAGTGGTAAAAAATTTATACTCAATCTAATTTGGATCTAAAAGCAATCTGATTAGAACTAAACAAATCAAAAGATAATCGACATAATTAAATGCGTAAAGTAAAGAACACATGATTTATAGTGGTTCGGATCAAAAGTTCCTACATCCACTCTCCTTCTTCAACCTTGAAGAAGGGTCTTTTCCTTCTCACTTACCGACTTTCTTACCGACGATTACAGATTAAAAATTGAGATAAACTTCGTCTTTGAATCACCTTCTAACTAACAATCTATCTAACAAATCTACGATTACGGTGCAGATTGTGGTTTGAAGGAATTACGTAAAGTGTTCTTCAAACACTTAGAAAATATTATCGAAAAACTTTGTAACACTAGTGAGTGCTCTAGATATTGTGAGTTTCAGAATAGAGTGCAAAAGTCCTTCTAAGGATTTGTGCTTATGTCTATTTATAAAGTCAGTAAGACGGTTAGTTTGTTGTAACAAACTCATAACACTTAACAAACTTATCTTTAAAACTTTCTTGACTTGATTGATCTTGAGTTATTCGTCGACTCGACTCAGTGTAAGCCTGTCTTTTTATTCTACTCGGTGACTTTGACCTTGTCTTGAGCTCTTCATTATCCTCTCAATCGATGACTTCTACAAGACCGTCTTCGGATGACCTTCAAGCTTCTTGTCTTGGTGACTTTGTCTACTCTACCTAGTCTCGATCGCCTAACTAGAAAATGAACTACTTGACTAATCTATACAAATTCAAATTGGTCATCCTACTTTACATGAGTTCATCTATTCTTATACATTTTAACTTAATCAAAACTAATCCCGATCTAACAAATCTCTACCAACATATATTACAAATTTTCAAATTCTAAGTTTTAGCACCGAGAATATTCTAATTTTTTTATTTGAGCCTATATAATGCTACAAAATTATTCTATTCAATTTTCTTTCCAAGAACTCAGTATTTAAATATTTAAATATTTTTTTAATTAGTAAAATCATACATTAATGTCGATTAATTTTGAGAACTGGAAGTATATATATAATAATATGTAATATATTTTTCTTGATAATTTTAAAATGGTTCTTAATTAATATGGGAGAGAGAAAAAATCATGAGTGCAACCCGAAATTTAAGCACAATATCGGGTCAAACCCGAAATATTTTTCCAATTAGTAAATTTTTGTAAGAATACAAAGGTAAAAAAATATGCTCCAGTCCGTTGTTTTCCCCAATTCCACCCTCACTCTCGAATAGTAATTAATAGTGAAAAATATATAATAAATGGAATTTTATCAAGGTCTTATGTATTTCACTTAAATGGAGTAATTAATAGTAATTAATAGTGAAAAATTTAGGCAAAGTCTTATGTGTTTCACTTAAACAAAGAAGGTTATCGCATATCTCTTTTTAATTTCATCCAATTCTTAATACTTTTGGTCAAATGCTTAATTGATATTTTTGTTAAAAATATTTGATAATTTAAATGTTATCTTATACACTTTATATTTTAAACTTAAATATTATAATATTTTTGAATTCTTTGGAATTCATATTTTAAATTTGCATCCTCAAGTCTCATCAATTTTTCCAATTTTAAACTGTAATTATTGTTGCTTCTATCTTTTATAATTTTCTCTTGTCTTTTTCAACCAAATTTAATCAATCCATTAATACTCAATTAATTATAAACTCCTAAACTAGTATTTCATCTACTCTATATACTTAAATCAGTTAATAAAATTAATAATTTCAAATTCGAGTCCATAAATATTTATATTTATGAAAGCTACCTAGCTATATATGGGATTTTGCAATGCCTTACAAACATAAAATATATTAATTGTGGAAGTCAAAATATTGCAACAATTTTTATGGTTAGTTAATTCTTCGAACTTCAAATTTGAATTTGCATCCTCAATTTTCAGTTATTTTTTTAATTTTAAATTGTAATTATTGTTGTTTCTATCCTCTTATAATTTTTCTCTTATTTTTTACCAAATTTAATTAACTCATTAATATCTTATTAAGTATAAACTCTAAAAATATTACTCCCTCCCTTTAATAAATTTATTCCCCTTTTTTGGGCACGATATAACGTAGAAATGTGTAGTAGATATGTGGTATTTATCAAGTAGAGTGAGATAGAGTTATTTCTAAAAATGGAATGAGAATAAATTTTATTGGACCAAAAGGAAAGTGTGAATAATTTATTAGACAGATGGAGTATTTTTATGGTCTAAACTTAATTCAGTTAATAAAATTTCTAAATTTTTTAATATGATAAGATAATAAGAATATTTAATAAAATATAACTATATTTTTTTAAATAATTTATGATAAGATTATTATGAACAATTTTCATATAAAATCGCCAAAATCTATAATATACAACAAGCAAACGCCGCTCTGTTTTATTGAGGCTTATCTCACTAAATCAATAAATAATTATGAATATCAATGGGGCAGAGCGCGACGGAAATGGAGGATAATTCCCTACCTCTTCTTTCCATACTCGTAGCTACGAATATCAACAGAGCAGAGCGCGTCGGGAGAAAGTCAAAATCCACTTCTTTTCCCATAATGTAAATGGACAAATATTGTCCAAATCCTCCAAAGATTCTCCATTAAAAAAATGATGGCATGAGAGAAGTGTATACAGAGAGCCGATCGTGACTCTATTTACACGATGGAAGAAGAAATTTTGTTATAGTATTAAATAAATATGTTTTATAATTAAATATATATATATATATATATATATATATATATATATATATATATATATATATATATATGTGCATAATATATAACAATTACACAAATATAATGATTATAATTTATTGGATTGTTATAGAATGGTGGAGCATATGATACCCGTCCGCACCTTGTGGAGAAAATAATCGTGGATTTTCCAACCCCGCCGCGGTCCATCCGTCGGGGACGGAGATCCTGTCTCAATACCAAGCGTGTGGATAACTAAAAATTCAAGAAAACAGGAGAGTAAAATAATTGCATGCATTAATTGGCTTGCCCAACTTGAGACCAAGAGTTCTATAAATTGTCAAGGAAACCAATTGAATTAGAGAAAAATAATACAACAAAGAGAATTGGAGTTTGGATTAGCCTCTTGAGCTAAAATTTTATGTTTTTTCTCACAAGACAATTGTGAATGTATAAGTCCAACCTTCAATACGAAAAATGAAAAACAAACCTAAACCGTGTTCTTGCAGTTTATTTGTAGTTTTCTTTTTCCTCCTTTGTTTATTTCTTCTTCTATGTTGTTGTTTCGCTTTTGTTAAGTCATTCGAGTATAATTTTCATAAATAAATTCTTGAGCATTTCATTATTCTCTCAAGTTAACAAAAATAGAGATGAAAAATAGATTTAGAAATGAATATTTAATATAAATCACATATAAAATGCAATAATTTGAGCATTTTTGTTTCATTTTTCATCCGAGGGTTGGACGATACATTCACAATTGTTTGGTGGGTAAGATCACGCACATGACTGCGAGGGTTCAGGTCAAGAGGTTGAAATCCGGTGTATTACATATTTCTCCCCAGTTTTTTTATATCTTTCTATTTTGCTTTGCAATTAATTATTTTCTTGAATTTTATGTACACAAGTCAAAATGATGAAAGAGTTAGTAGCCTAAAGAAGATGAGGACTCAACAAGAAAAGAACATCGAAGCATTCTTCATTCACAACATTAGATCGGGAATCATTGATCTTCCCAAAGATGGGGCTCTCAACAACAAGATCGTAATCGGGAGGGGGATTAACGAACATCTATCCGTATTTTTCTCATTTTTCTTTGTAAATAATTATTGATATGAATAAATGTGTTTTTCTTACTCAATTTTGTAGATATAAATCATATGATATTTGGAATTGCTCTACTAATTTTTCATTAATTTTTAAAGTTTTGCTTTAATTTTTTACTTGCATTGTGATTGAACAACTTCTCTCTCAATTTCGAAATTTTAAATCCTTTGAAGAAAGTGAATTAACACCCCGCTTTAAATTACTTAATTTTTAACGTATAACATTTATCTAAATTTATTTGAATTTTAGAGATTAAAATAAATGTACGACCTTCCAATATTAACACACATTAATATTAAAAAATACATTATAGCATAATAAGATTTACTATTCCAAATAATTATTAAAAGTTAAAGAAAAATCTTGAATTCATTTTTCTATTTTGAGTTTATTTATAAATAGTTTCTCAACCATTTACTTAATTAGAGTTATATTGTATTGTGGTTGTTTCTCATCATAATAAAATTATCATTTTTTTGCTCGTGGTAGCTAACACATTATTAGTGACCACGTAATTTATGTGTTCTTGTTTCATTTTTCTTCATCTGCTTTTATTTATCATAACAAATAATTTGATCATCTTACATTTATTTTTAAGTAATAGTATAACTAACCGAGAAAAATAATAAAGGTCAAGATAATGGACGTTCGAGCATTTATTATCATTAATTAGCTTTTGGTGACCATTAAGACATTATAATGCTAATTTGCAGTTCATATAATATGGTTAGCTTGAAATTAATGACACTCTCTCCTAGATTTTTCCTTATAATAGTCCTTAATTTGTACTCCTTCCAATTCATAATATATGTTGTTTTGTCTTTTCGTATTATTTAAAATTTAAATGTCGCTTTTCACTTTTCAACGTGATTTAATTATAATTTTTTCCAATTTATCCTTAGTTTTTAAAAAAATTATATTGATAAAAATAATCTCTAAAGTCATGTGGAAAATTTCAAAGCTATTAACGTCGATTGTTCATTTCTTTTTCTTATTCAAGGCTTTGACCATGTCTCCCGAACAATCTCGGACTAGCTACTCCGCAGCCCAATACCGAACTTTCTATATCTGCTAGTCGTGCGATAAAAATATATTCAAAATCTTCTGAATCCTCTAGGGAAAATAGGTCGGGGTTTGTCTTGAACTTGAATTTGACATTTTAAAACTCTAATGGCTCTCGGTGACCTCTTTTTCGTAAACAAGATTATTACATAATACTCCCTCCTATTCATAATATATGTCTTTTGACTTTTCGTGTTATTTGCAATTTAAATATGAATTAAATATAATAATCTTTAAGGTCATATGAAAAATTTCAAAGCTATTAATTAAGGGTATAGAAGAAAGTAAATAATTTTCTTGAAATGTGTGTATGAGTTTAGGATGACATATATTTTGAATAGGAAGGAGTAAGTACATTTATATGTAAAAGCATGAACATAGTTGAAAATATATTGTTTGACTTATTTCTTTCCTTTTATGTTCATTGTTGTAACTAGTTCTAAATCCAGGTGATTTGTGTTTAATGTGGCTGAGAATTTACCGGATAAACAAGTAAAAGAACAAAGATTTCTAGTATTAATGGCCCAAGAGCAATGAATGCATATGATTGGGAATTAATACCTTGATGAATGCAAGGAAAGATAAAGAAGACAATATTTACCGGGTGTTTTAGGCCCGGTTTTAAGTGTGAATGTTTGAATATGTTTATTGAGCATTAAAGGCCTTATTTATAGGGCGTGAGTGTCACCCTAGAATCCCTAAAATTAGGGGTCACAAAATTAATGCATGGATATCCATTTAATATCGGTTGTACGACTCTGTACTCGGGCCTTTAATTGTCTATCTCCTTCGTACCATCTGTGCTAGCCGGTCGACTGATTCTCTGTTACAAAAAGGATTTATTACTATTACAAGGAATGTCGGCATTTAATATTCCCACTTTGTTGGGGATTTTATTCCCTCTTGTAGGCGATTTGTTGTGCTTGTAGTCGGAGGGTCTCTATGCTTCCTTGCTCGGCGGTTAATCCCGATCGGCCATTGTTTCGTCCATGCGGTCGGTCTTTTACTCCATACTCGAGGACCTCTCGCTTCCTTTAGATTCTATCCTTGTAAAGCCTGGTCGGTCCATCGGGCTCGCTCGCTGCCCGATCTGGTCGACCTCTGCCTAATTGGGTCCTAGCTACTTTGGGCACATGCAGGCTTCGCCACTAGGCCAGCCCTAAGTAACTTGGACTTGGACCCGTATAATATGTGATACATCATTTCATATTTAATGACAAATAAAATTTATAATTTTTCAGAATAAAGGAATACAAATTTATCATTAATAAATGAATTACTCCGCATAAAATCTAGATGAGAATGTATTATTTACGTACATATTGGGTAAATAGTATTTTTGACCCCAAGATAATGAACGGTTTACAAAATGATTCATTTTTTAACATTTTTGTCACGTAGTATTTTTCGATATTTTTGTTCCAAGAAAGCGTAGTTTTGGTCTCAAGAAAATAATAAAATCGCAATTTAGGTCCTAAAAAATAATGGTTGGGACTATTTTTATAAAATAAAAGACAAAAAAGAATGTGGGATTAAAATTGTCATTGAAAAATTCTCATGGACAAAATATGCAATTGTCCACTGTACATATTGGGGAAAATTGTAGTTTTGGTCCCATGAGAATTTTCCAACGACAATATTAATTCCACATTCTTTAGTCCATTTGCAAAAATAGTACTGACCATTATTTTTTAGGACTAAAACCGCAATATTTTTAGGACTAAAAATGTCGCAAAAACTATGGGACCAAAAGTATAAAAAAATGACCATTTTGCAGACCACTTATTCTCTTGTGACCAAAAATATCTAATAATGTTAGTTCTTACAAGCAATAGTATTAATTTTTATTATACAAGTAATAATATTAGTAGAATACGGTGCACAAGGTCCTAAAAAGTTAACACATTAAAAAAGAATTTTAAATTAGTAAAGATCCTTAAAAACTAGTACATCTATATTTAAAAATTTAGAGTAAGTTATTTGTGCATTAGGTGCACACCGTGCATTCAACTCAAGTGCATTTTTAACTTGTTATCACTAAATAATATAAGATAAATAGTTGCAATTGTTCAATGAAAACAATTAATATTATCTAAAAATTAGTGCTTTTTATGTTGCATATTATACCCGATGTATACAAGATTTAGGCAAAAATTTAAGGCAAAGTCTACCGTGAACCCTTGTTCACGGTGAAACTTGATCATTTACTAAAGGGTATCTGTTATAATAATTGAACGGTATTACCTATATTATTAAAAGGCTTCGATTGGGATAAGCTGAAGAGTATGTCCTATATTGCTAAAGAGTATCGGTAGTGATAATCTGAAGAGTTTTACCTATATTATTAAAGAGTATCGATCATAATAACGAGAAGAATATTACCTACATTAGTAAAAAGTATTAGTCGGGATAACTGAAAAGTAAATTGATTTATTTTTGGAAATATGAACTGGTTTCACCGTGAAACTTGGTTCATGAGACACCCTCAAAATTTAATCGCAATTGGAAAAAATTTCAAATTCATTCCAAATTAGTTTGTTGCATTAAAAACTCCTATTATAGAAAAGTTATAACGAGATACGAATAACTATATAAGCTATAAATTGTTCATATATTAATTTAACTAATAGTCTTGGATATTTTTTTAATTATGGAAACTAGTATAAAGAGTTAATTTGTTGATGATTTAAACTTTTTTTTTTTTTTAATTTCCCACATACAATTATGGGTTGCACTCTTAAATTCAGTTCATAATGAGAGAACCAGATTTGGATACTTTTGCAATCTACATACTCCTTTTTTCCCTTTCAAATTGACAATTTTAGAATCACATTTAGTTAAACCCGAATTAAATTATTCCAATTTTTTTACAGATAAATTATTCCAATTTTGACCTTATGAATTTAGTAATATATTCATTGTTGTTTATATATTATTTTCATCTCACATTAAAGGTAAAAACTTAACGTGTTTATAATATTTTATTTAGAGATATACACTTGAGATATACACTCATACAAGAAATATGAATTTTGGGCACAATATAAAGTCAAAAGTAAATTTTGATTCTTTTGCAGAATTTGGTAAAAAAAAAAAAATTTATATTTGAGTGAATTCACATCGACTCATAAATACAAACTCAAATTAGATATATATATTTTTTAAAAGGGAGACATAACTACGTAAATTCAGAAAAATCACCAAAACTAAATTTGTGATGTATCGACCGCTAGATATAATATTTAATTGTGTTTGTCACGTAGTGACTTACCAACTCGGTTGCAAAGAAATCTCGAGAATTCAAATCAAATTGAATTTTCTACTCAATTCTCACCTGTTTTTTTTTTTTTTTTTTTTTTTTTTTTTAATTTTGGAACGTAGTAATTGTTGATTCAATTCTCATAATTTTATTTTGTCCTATTTTTTATCACAACAAAATTTCAAATTCTAAGTGTTAGCACCAGAATATTCTAATTTTTTTATTTGAGCCTATATAACGCTACAAAATTATTCTATTCAATTTTCTTTCCAAGAACTCAATATTTAAAAATTTAAATACTTTTTTTAATTAGAAAAATCATACATTAATGTCGGTAAATTTTGAGAACTGGAAGTATACATAATAATATGTAATATATTTTTTTGATACTTTCAAAATGGTTCTTAATTAATATGAGAGAGAGAGAAAAAATCATGAGTCCAACTGGAAATTTAAACACAATATTGGGTCAAACCCGAAATATTTTTCCAATTAGTAAATTTTTGTAAGAATACAAAGGTAAAAAAATATGCTCCAGTCTGTTGTTTTCCCCAATTCCATCCTCACTCTCGAATAGTAATTAATAGTGAAAAATATATAATAAACGGAATTTTATCAAGCTCTTATGTGTTTCACTTAAATGGAGTAATTAATATTGAAAAATTTAGGCAAAGTCTCACGTGTTTCACTTAAACAGTAAGGTTATCGCATATCTCTTTTTAATTTCATCTAATTCTTGATATTTTTGGTCAAATGCTTGATATTTTTAAAAAAATATTTGATACTTTAAATGTTATCTTATACACTTCATATTTTAAACTTAAATATTATAATATTTTTGAATTCTCTGGAATTCATTTGCATCCTCAAGTCTCATCTATTTTTCCAATTTTAAACCGTAATTATTGTTGTTTCTATCTTTTTATAATTTTCTCTTGTCTTTTTCATCCAAATTTAATAAATCCATTAATACTCAATTAATTATAAACTCCAAAAATAGTATTTCATCTACTCTAGATATTTAAATCAGTTAATGAAATTAATAATTTCAAATTCGAGTTGTCCATAAATATTTATATTCGGGAAAGTTACCTATCTATATATGGGATTTTGCAAAGCCTTACAAACATAAAGTATATTAATTGTGGTAGTCAAAATATTGCAAGAATTTTTATGGTTAGTTAATTCTTGAAATTCAAATTTGAATTTGCATCCTCAATTTTCACTAATGTTTTTTAATTTTAAATTGTAATTATTGTTGTTTCTATCCTCTTATAATTTTTTGTCTTATTTTTAACCAAATTTAATTAACTCATTAATATCTAATTATGTATAAACTCTAAAAATATTACTCCCTCCCTTTAATAAATTTATTCCCCTTTTTTGGGCACGGTATAACGTAGAAATGTGTAGTAGATATGTGGTGTTTTTAAAGTTGAGTGAGATAGAGTTATTTCTAAAAATGAAATGAGAATAAATTTTATTGACCAGACCAAAAAGGAAAGTGTGAATAATTTTATTGGACGGATGGAGTATTTTTTATGGTCTAAACTTAATTCAGTTAATAAAATTTCTAAATTTTATAATATGATAAGATAATAAGAATATTTAATAAAATATAACTATCTTTTTTTTAATAATTTATGATAAGATTATTATGAACAATTTTTGTATAAAAGCGGCCAAAATTTATAATATACAACAAGCAAACGCCGTTCTATTTTATTGAGGCTTCTCTTACTAAATCAATAAATAATTATGAATATCATCGGGGCAAAGCGCGATGGAAATGGAGGACAATTCTCTACCTCTTCTTTCTATACTCGTAGTTACGAATATCAACGAAGCAGAGCGCGACGGGGAAAGATAGTAAATGGACATAAATTGTCCAAATCCTCCAAAGATTTAAAAAGAAAAAAAAAAATTGATGGCATGAGAGAAGTGTAGACAGAGAGCCGATCGTAACTCTATTTACACGATGGAAGAAGAAATTTTGTTATAGTATTAAATAATTATGTTATATAATTAAATTTATATATATATATATATATATATATATATATATAATTGTATAATATATAACAATTACACAAATATAATAATTATAATTTATTGGATTGTTACTGAGAATGGTGGAGAATATGATACCGTCCGCACCTTGTGGAGAAAATAATCGAGGATTTTCCATCCCCGCATGTCCATCCCGACGGTGACGGGGATCCTGTCTCATTACCAAGCGTGTGGATAACTAAGAATTCAAGAAAACAGGAGAGTAAAATAATTGCATGCATTAATTGGCTTGCCCAACTTGAGACCAAGAGTTCTATAAATTGTCAAGAAAACCAAATGAATTAGAGAAAAATAATACAACAAAGTGAATTGGAGTTTGGATTAGCCTCTTGAGCTAAAATTTTATGTTTTTTCTCACAAGACAATTGTGAATGTATAAGTCCAACCTTCAATACGAAAAATGAAAAACAAACCTAAAGCTGTGTTCTTGCAGTTTTTTTTAGTTTTTTCCTCCTTTGTTTATTTCTTCTTCTATTTTGTTGTTTCTGTTTTGGTTATGTCATGCGATTATAATTTTCATAAATAAATTCTTAAGCATTTCATTATTCTCTCAAGTTAACAAAAATAGAGATGGAAAATAGATTTAGAAATGAATATTAAATAAATCACATATAAAATGCAAGAATTTGAGCGTTTTTTATTTCGTTTTCATCCGAGGGTTGGACAAGTACATTCACAATTGTTTGGTGGGTAAGATCACACACATGACTGCTGAGGGTTCAGGTCAAGAGGTTGATATTCGGTGTATTACATATTTCTCCTCAGTTTTTTTTTTTTTTTTTATATCTTTCTATTTTGCTTTGAAATTAATTATTTTCTTGAATTCTATGTACTTGAAGTCAAAATGATGGAAGAGTTCATAGCTTGAAGAAGATGAGGACTCAACAAGAAAAGAACTTGAAGCCTTCTTCATTAACAACATTAGATTAGGAATCATTGATCTCCCCTGCGGTGGGGCCTTTAACAATAGTATCTTAATCGGGAGGGATTAACGGACATCTATTTGTATTTTTCTCATTTTTCTTTGTAAACAATTATTGATATGAATAAATGTGTTTTCCTTACTCTATTTTGTAGACATAAATCATTGGATATTTGGAATTGCTCTACTAATTTTTCATTAATTTTTAAAGTTTTGCTTTAATTTTTTACTTGCATTGTGATTGAACAACTTCTCTCTCAATTTCAAAATTTTAAATCCTTTGAAGAAAGTGAGTTAACACCCCGCTATAAATTACTTAATTTTTAACGTATAACATTTATCTTAAATTTATTTGACTTTTTAGAGATTAAAATAAATGTACGACCTTCCAATATTAACACATATTAATATTTAAAAAAATTACATTATAGCCTAATAAGATTTACTATTCCGAATAATTATTAAAATTTAAAGAAAAATCTTGAATTCGTTTTCTTTTTTGAGTTTATTTATAAATAGTTTCTCACCCGTTTACTTAATTAGAGTAGTATTTTATTGTGGTTGTTTCTCATCATAATAAAATTATCGTTTTTTTGCTTATTACTGTAGCTAACACATTATTAGTGACCACGTAATTTATGTATTCTTGTTTCATTTTTCTTCATCTCTTTCTATTTATCATAACAAATAATTTGATCATCTTACATTTGTGTTTAAATAATATGGAATCTTAGATGAAAGGGAGAGAGTATAACTTACCATAAAAAAAGGGTCAAGATAATGGACGTTCGAGCATTTATTATCATTAATTAGCTTTTGGTGACCATTAAGACATTATGATGTTAATTTGCAGTTCATATAATATGGTTAGCTTGAAATTAATGTCACTCTCTCCGAGATTTTTCCTTATAATAGTCCTTAATTTATACTCCTTCCTATTCATAATATATGTTGTTTTGACTTTACGTATTATTTGCAATTTAAATATCGTTTTTATTTTTCAATGTGAATTAATTATAGTATTTTTTAGTTTATCCTTAGTTTTGTTTAAAAAAATTACATGTATAATAATAATCTTTAAAGTCATGCGGAAAATTTCAAAGCTATTAATTAAGGGTATAGAAGGAAGTAAATAATTCTTTCGATTATGGATGTCTGGGCATTTATTAGCTTTTAATTGGTTCTAGTTAATACATTATATTAATATTAATTTGCAGTTTATGTAATATACTTAGTTTGAAATTAATGTTACCCTCTTCCCAATTTAAATATTTATGCCCATGAAATTGAATTTGACATTTTAAAACTCTAATGACTCTCGGTGACTTCTTTTTCGTAAACAATATTATTACATAATACTCCCTCCTATTCATAATATATGTCGTTTTGACTTTTCGTATAATTTGCAATTTAAATGTGAATTAATTATACTTTTTCTCAATTTACCCTTATTTTTTTAAAAAAATTACATTGATATTAATAATCTTTAAGGTCATGCGAAAAATTTGAAGCTATTAATTAAGGGTATAGAAGAAAGTAAATAATTTTCTTAAAATGTGTGTATGAGTTTAGGATGATATATATTTTAAATAGGAGGGAGTAAGTAAATTTATATGTAAAAGCATGAACATAGTTGAAAATATATTGTTTGACTTATTTCTTTCCTTTTATGTTCATTGTTGTAACCGGTTCTAAATCCAGGTGATTTGTGTTTAATGTGGTGATAATTTACCGGATAAACAACTAAAAGAACAAAGATTTCTGGTATTAATGGCCCAAGAGCAATGAATGCATATGATTGAAAATTAATACCTTGATGAATGCAAGGAACGGTAAAGAAGACAATAATTGCTGGCCCAGTCTTAAGTGTGGATGTTCGAATCTGTTTATTGAGCCTTAAAGGACTTATTTATAGGGCGTGAGTGTTGCCCTCAAATTCCTGAAATTAGGGGTCAAGAATTTAATGCATGGATATCCATTTAATGTCGATGTATGGCTCCGTACTCGGGCTATTAATTGCTTATCTCCTTCATACCATTCGTGCGCTGGTCGATGGATTCTCTCGTTATAAAAAGGATTTATTACTATTACAAGAAATGTCGGCATTTAATGTTCCCTTTGTTAGGGGATTTTATTCCTATTGTAGGGCAGATTTGTTGTGTTTATAGTCGGAGGGTCATTGTGCTTCCTTAGTTCGTGCCAATGCGGAAATATGGTCGGTTTTTTATTCCATACTCGAGGACCTCTCGCTTCCTTTGGATTTTGTCCTTGTAAAGCCTTGTCGGTCCATCGGGCTCTGCTCGGCTGCCCGATCCTAGTCGACCTCTGCCTATTTGGGTTCGGCCTAACCACTGGCACTGCAGGCTTGCCGGGCCGGCCCTATGTAACTTGGCTCGTATAATATGTGATACAACAATTGTCCCCCAGCTTGGCCTCCGAGTCTCGGGGTCAAGGTGGAGAAGAGGAAAGTTCATCGACCGGGGATGGTTAATGGGAAGGAAGCCGAGGAGGGTAACCTGTGCCGGACGCCTTTTGAGGTTTCTGGTTTGGAGGAAAACGTCTTGAAGGCTACCAAAGAGTTTAATCCGGAGTTAATGTGATGTTTTGGGCAGCCTATGCACGCGTGAGTCTAGGCTATGATGGCGCTTAGGAGGCACGCGCGGCGCGCACGGTCAATCATACGGTTAGGCGCCGTACTTGCTTGACATTTCTAGGTTCTTCCATATCGAGAATGGCCTTGATTTGTCTGGGTTTTGATTGGTGTGAAAATTGCATGATTATTGTGTGCTTAATTGTCTCAATTTGATATTATTTTCATGATTATTCACATTTAATTGATTAATTGCATTTGATTATTTAATTTGGAATCTTGAGTTTAATTTGTTAAGGCGATTTTGGAGGAATTTTTCAGGAAAATTATCGTATTTAAATCAAACGAGCAATTACATGGGTAGAAAGAGGGCCGAGAGAGCTTTGCAATGCAAAAAGAATCAGGTCATTTGGAGTTCGTATTGAGAAGTTACGATCAAACGAAGTTGGGACAATGAAATACACAACGCAAGCATACACCCTTCAAATCAGCGAATACACCCACAACCCATCCACCCAGCACACCCACCATTTTGATGAGTTCACCCATTTTCTTCTTCAAGGAGAGACACACAATCGTGCACCCCCAAATCATCAAATGTGCAACAATCATCAATCAACCAATTACCACCACCACAGATCCGTTACCCACTCACGATGCGTCTACCATCATTTAGTCATCATTCATCGCCGTTGCATCGCGATTCCAACCACCCACCAGCTGCCGCTGCTCACAGCCCTCGCCGGTGAAACAGTGCGCGAAACCCAAATCGCCCAGCCATCGCCGCTAATTCGCAGCCCCAGCGCCGCCGTCGCGCACATTTTGCCGCCTCGCAATTTCGGCGAGAAAAGCCCAAATTCTTCTACATCTTCAATCGACTCAATCTTCACACAACTCGACCCGAGGTGCGATCCTATCAACCGAGCCGAGGTAGCCACGAATCGAGTCGAGGCAAGTCGAGGCATGTCAAAGCAAACATGGAAGAAGAAGAAAGATCAATTCGGTTTATGCCATTTCGCCTCGGACCGAGGCACATATTCCAACCGAGTGAGAAGGCAGATTGCAGCATTATTTCCTTTCTCAAATTTTAATATTTTGGGGGACTTTTTGCAATATTCAAAAATTAAACCTCAATTCTACTATAAATATCCCATCTCAGATTTTCAAAAGGGGAGATCATTAGGGGATTCACAATCCCACACAATTAGATAGAAATTCCCACACTCTTCCACACATTTTACACACACTCTTCTTAGTTTAGTTAATTGTCTTTAAATTTCCCAAGATTAGAATTTAATTTCCATTGCTCAATAGTTATCTAGCTTAAATCATTAGTTTACTTCATTGTAATTTCAATTTCAAGCAAGGATTCAAGGTTTTTGTATGCATTGCAAATTTATTTCAAGTTTTGAAGAATTTCGGTGTTATCTCTCTTATCTCTCTTTTATTTTATTGCAATTGGTATGGATTTCTTATTTTCACTCTTGATTGCCAAGGGTATTGTTGAATTGATGATGATTGACTAAATTTCATAGTGCTTGGGTGTGATGATCCATTGATGACTTGATTATGGTGATGATTTGATTGGATTTTCCTTTTTGTGAGAGACTGATTATTCTTATGGGATTTGTATGTGTTGATTGCTCTTCTATGATTTGATCCTTTGTTGCTTGATTAATTATCGCATGGAGATGTGGGTAATTAAATCGGTGCTTAGGTGTTAGGAGTAGAGGTGTGATTAATATCAATATTGGGTTAACTCAAGAAGACTTGGTTAATTCCATTAGAACCGGCATAAGGGTATGTAATTGCTTGATTTGTAATTGGGTAATTGGTGAGGGGGCTTAGAGTGTCGTCTCTAAGACAATCTATGTGTTTATTGTGTGCTCTTCCTAGGTTTATCCAGACGGTTGAGTGCTTCATACGTGATTGACCTTATCATTCTCTTGCATGTGGATTTTCCGATCTTGTTTGATCCTTGATTGACGATTCCTTGGGGAATTGCACCGAGCACTATTCTCTCCTTGATATTTGTTTCGTGTTATTTGCTTTCTAGTTTAATTGCTTTTTAGTTGATTGCTCTTTTAGTTAATTGATCTTGCTTGTTTGTTGGTTTTATTTGTTGATCTAAGTTTATACCATAATCCCGTGTTTGACTCAATAATTCCGCAAAGCTTGTAGTTCTAGGGATCCTTGCTCTCCTAATTCTCGTGGGTTCGATAAGCTGGATGGTCGAAATTATTTGCTACGATAAAATGACGACAATCAAATAGCGCCGTTGCCGGGAATTAGTTGAGAACGCTAAGAGGGACTTAGAGCTTGTGTAGTGGAGTTACTTGAGTTTTTATTTTATTTTGTTCTTGTTTTTTGTTTTTGGTTGCTTTGTTGGAATTTGAGGCTTGTTTGACTTTCGCAGGTATGATCACGAGAGCTCAAAGAGCTTAATTGCAAAGATGGATGGATATAACTAATACTCGTGGAATCAATACTATTATCAAAAGAGTATGGTTTATCCTCCATATTATGAAGGATATGGCTACAATAATGGGAGAAGCTATGAGTATGACTATCAAAATCTACAAGCTTCCTCTCATTATCAAGAATGGAGAATCCATGATGTGAGAGTTATCTTGAAGGAGATGGTTAGGATGTTGATGAAGAGAATTGAGGAAAATGACTTAAGATTTGAAGAATTGTTCCCCTCGTGTGAGAGCATCTATGAGACAAAAGAAATGGTTGATGCAATGATAGATGGGAACATGGAGATCACTCAAGCTCAATTCAATGTTCTAACAAGTCAACTCAAAGCCTTTCTATGCAAAGTCAAGAGCATAATCATCATGGAGAACCATCAAGAAAAAGAGGAGGAAGAAAATGAAGATGAAGAAGAAAGTGAATGGAAAGATGAGAAAGAAGAGGGTCCAAGCATGGAGGATGAAGGAGAAAATTTCCATGTCGAAAGTGAGGAAGAGGAATGTCCATTGATGGACATGAGCAACATTGAAGAAGAAAATCTAGAAGCAGCAAATGAGGAATTGTAGAACGAAATGAGCATTTCTAAACCTCTTAACTCTTCAATTTGTACTTTAATTGAAATTGATGCTTCTATGGATTTTATTTTACCTCTTGTAAACTTTGATTATAGGAAAGAATTGAAGAAGTGCTTGGGCATCCTTGGAGAAAAGAAATGGAGAGGGTTATTGGTGAGAAAGAAAGGAGGACAACCATCAATAAAGTGCAAGGATGTGGATGATGGGTCTCTCCTACATATTTGCCTCCATGATTTCGAAGCTCAAAGGATGAGATACAATGGGAAGGAGGACCGATATCCTTGGCCATTGCGATGAAAGGAGTTTGAGCTAAATGAATAATGTCCGGCATAGGACGTTAAAAATAGCCCATTTGGATGGGAGGCAACCCATCGTTTTTTCATTTTTGTTATTTTGGTTTCATTGCTTTCAATAAGTGTGAAAGTGTGTTTGTCTTTTCTTGTTAGGAAGTCGAGAGTGTGCATTTGAGGCTTGGTGAGGCTTGCAAACTTGAAGGAGAGAGGGTACTTGAAGACCTTTAGGTACAACACCTTCTCTAGACTTGGACTTGTCCAAGTTTGGGGGAGGTGTGCCTCTTTTCATGCTTTTCCATTTGCACCGGCGCACTTCGTTTTTGAGCTTACATGTTATACTATACTTGTATATGATTTTGGTAATGTGCTTTTATTTCTTAGTAGTAGGTAGTTGGGTGCAAATCAATTAGCTAACTATCTTGCCAAACTTTTAATTGCTTGGCAATGAAAAAGTTTGGGTGTGTGTTAGTTTAGCGATTTTCGTTGCACCAACTTGCCTCTCATTAGCATGAGGAAATTTTTTTGTGAATTTGGAGCTTATTTGTGGATTTATTGCATATCTTTGAGTTTATCATTTTGGATGAGTATTTTGTGATGGGAAATCGAGTAAGGTGATCTTGATTGTGGACTTGTTATGTGCTTAATTGGTGATTTTGTGATTGGAATTGGATGAAGAGTTGAGTTAGAGGGTGATTTAGTCAATTTAACGTGTGTTTGTGTATAAACTTTGCTTAGGAGAGCATTTTGTCTACCTTGATAACCTTGTGAGATTTGAGCCTTGACTTGCATAATTTGAGTCTTGTTTCCTTGATGTGTGTATCAATCATGCTTGTGTGCTCTAGAACTTGCCACTTTTCTTAATTAGAAGCTACTTAGATGTGAAGTCTTGGAATGTGATACAAGGCCATCTTTGAATTTATTTAGTCACTTGGCCAAATTTATCCTACCAAATGATATTATTCCGTAGTTAGCCACTTTGAGCTTATTTAGACTTATTTCCTTGGCAAACCTACGAAATTAGCCTTTTATCTTTTATGAGCCTAATTGTCCCAAATAACTAGTGGAGTGTAATACTTTAAAGAGGTTAATTTGTGCTTTGAAAGAAGAGTGGTGGGAAAAATTTGAGTTGTGAAATGAAAAGTAAAAGATGAGAAAAAAATTGTGCACTTGAAAAAGAGATGTGATTAGAAAAGAAATGATGAAATGATGAGAAGAGAAAAATCTCTTGTGCATATTGTGGTTGATTAAATGAAAAAGAGAAAAAGGGTTCTATGACTATTGAGTGAGAAGAATGATTTGTAAAGAAAACGAGTAAATTGTGTGAGTTGAGTATTGTGGGTGCAACCCGTACAATTGCACTTTCTCTTGAGAGTAAGAGATGTTCCTAGGCGTCTTGACCTCTCGCTCCACTAGTTTACGAGTCACTTATCCAAATCTTCCACCTCTACCAAAGAGCCGACATTACAACCAAATATAAAGACCTTGTTGATTCCTTGATTGATCACTTTTGTGTGGTAGAAATATAGACTTGTGGCAAGCCTATGGTAGTGCACTTGTTTGATTTGATTGATTGAGAGTATACATGCCTATACACTTTTGAGTGATGAGTGTGAAACACATATCTTGTGAGAATTGGTAGACAATTTGTTCGAATTTGCTATTGTTGAAGCACAACTCATGTGAAGGTGATTAGTTGCTTTTTGGCTTGATGATTCATTTGAGGAAGATTGCTTGATTGCATGATTGTGTTGATAAGTCCATGTCTCGAGTGAGCCTATGCAATTTTCCCCTTTGATCTTTAATTTCGTTGCTCGGGACGAGCAACACCTTAAGTTTGGGGGAATTGATTGGTGTGAAGATTGCATGATTATTGTGTGCTTAATTGTCTCAATTTGATATTATTTTCATGATTATTCACATTTAATTGATTAATTGCATTTGATTATTTAATTTGGAATCTTGAGTTTAATTTGTTAGGCGATTTTGGAGGAATTTTTCAGGGAAATTAACGTATTTAAATCAAACGAGAAATTACATGGGTAGAAAGAGGGCCGAGAGAGCTTCGCAACGCAAAAAGAATCAGGTCATTTGGAGTTCGTATGGAGAAGTTACGGTCGAACGAAGTTGGGACGGCGAAATACACAATGCAAGCATACACCCTTCCAATCAGAGAATACACCCACAACCCATCCACCCAGCACACCTACCATTTTGATGAGTTCACCCATTATCTTCTTCAATGAGATACGCACAATCGCGCACCCCCAAATCATCAAATGTGCAACAATCATCAATCAACCAATTACCACCACCACAGATCTGTTACCCACTCACGATCGTCAGCCCATCATTAAGTCACCATTCATCGCCGTCGCATCGCGATTCCAACCACCCACCAGCCGCCGTCATGACCCTCGCCAACAAACAGCGGTGCGAAACCCAAATCGCCCTGCCATCGCCGCTGATTCGCAGCCCCAACGCCGTCGCCGAGCGCATTTCGCCGTCTCTGCAATTTCAGCGCGAAAAGCCCAAATACTTCACCATCTTCAATCGACTCGATCTTCACACAACTCGACCCGAGGTGCGATCCTATCAACCGAGCCGAGGTAGCCACGAACCGAGTCGAGGCAAGTCAAGGTATGTCGAAGCAAACATGGAAGAAGCAGAAAGATCAACTCGGTTTACGCCATTTACGCCTCGGACCGAGGCATATATTCCAACCGAGTGAGAAGGTAGATTACGGCGTTATTTCCTTTCTCAAATTTTAATATTTTGGGGGCCTTTTTGCAATATTCAAAAATTAATCCTCAATTCCACTATAAATATCCCATCTCAGATTTTCAAAAGAGGAGATCATTAGGGGATTCACAATCCCACACAATTAGATAGAAATTCCCACACTCTTCCACACTTTTTACACACACTCTTCTTAGTTTAGTTAATTGTCTTTAACTTTCCTTAGATTAGAATTTAATTTCCATTGCCCAATAGTTATCTAGCTTAGATCATTAGTTTACTTCATTGTAATTTCAATTTCAAGCAAGGATTCAAGGATTTTGTATGCATTGCAAATTTATTTCAAGGTTTGAAGAATTTCAGTGGTATCTCTCTTATCTCTCTTTTATTTTATTTTATTGCAATTGGTATGGATTTCTTATTTTCACTCTTGATTGCCATGGGTATTGTTGAATTGATGATGATTGGCTAAATTTCATAGTGCTTGCGTGTGATGATCCATTGATGACTTGATTATGGTGATGATTTGATTGAATTTTCCTTTTTGTGAGAGTGATTATTCTTATAGGATTTGTATGTGTTGATTGTTCTTCTATGATTTGATCCTTTGTTACTTGATTAATCATCGCATGGAGACATGGGTAATTAAATCGGTGCTTAGGTGTTAGGAGTAGAGGTGTGATTACTATCAATATTGGGTTAACTCAAGGAGACTTGGTTAATTCCATTAGAACCGGCATACGGGTACGTAATTGCTTGATTTGTAATTGGGTAATTAGTGAGGGGGCTTAGAGTGTCGTCTCTAAGACAATCTACGTGCTTATTGTGTGCTCTTCCTAGGCTTATCGATGCGGTTGAGTGCCTCATACGTGATTGACCTTATCATTCTCTTGCATGTGGATTTTTCGATCTTGTTTGATCCTTGATTGACGATTCCTTGGGGAATTGCACCCAAGCACTACTCTCTCCTTGATATATGTTTCGTGTTATTTGCTTTCTAGTTTAATTGCTTTTTAGTTGATTGCTCTTTTAGTTAATTGATCTTGTTTATTTGTTGGTTTTATTTGTCGATCTAAGTTTATAGCATAATCTCGTGTTTGGCTCAATAATTCTGCGAAGCTTGTAGTTCTAGGGATCCTTGCTCTCCTAATTCTCGTGGGTTCGATAAGCTGGTTGGTCGAAATTATTTGCTACGATAAAATAACGACAATCGAGTTTGCCTCGTTCCTCATTGACTTACTATATGGCCAAAGAGCTTGCGATTCGACCCCAAAGCTACACTTTTTGGAGTTAAATTTCATATTGTACTCCACGAGGATTGAGAATGCCTCGCCGAGGTCCCGCAGGTGATCATCTTTCTTTAGGCGCTTGACCACTATATCGTCTATGTAGACCTCCATTGTTTTGCCAACTGTTTGACAAATATTTTGTTGAATAGTCTCTCGGTAGGTTGCCCCATCATTCTTTAGGCCGAAAGGCATCCTTAGCCAAGAGTAGACATTTTCCTCGATAATGAAAGAGGTGTACTTAATGTCCTCAACCGCCATTGGTTTACGGTGGTAAACCGCAAAGGTGTCCATGAATGACATCATCTCGTGGCCGGTGTGTTGTCCACCAGGTGGTTGATGTGAGGTATTAGAAAATGATTCTTGGGGCACGCTGCGTTAAGGTCCATGAAGTTGATGCACAACCTCCGGGATCCATTGGACTTCTTTACGAGGACAACATTTGGCGACCCATTGAGGCTCGTCCTCTGCTTGCTCTATTATTTTATTACCGAGCAATTTCTTGACTTTGTCGGCGGTGGCTGCGTACTTCTTGGGCCCAAATTTACTTCATTTACGGGAAACTGGTTTCCGCTAGGGTCGACCTTTAGGTGGTGGCATTCATATTTGGGGTCGATGCCGACCATGCCTTGATGCGACCAAGCAAACACATCGATGTTGCTTTTGAAGAAATCGATAATATCCCCCATATTTCGGGCGGTATGTGCGAAGCGATTGTTACCTCTAGGTCTGATCGGGTCGGATCTATTGCAATGCGCTCGAGTTCCTCGACTGGATCCATTCTTTTAAGTCTTTTTCCTTTAGAATCTCGCATGTTACCCGTTGGATCAATATCCAGGGTTGATTGCTCGAAACCTAGTCGTGGTTCCAAGTCTTGTCCCCTGAAGTTTGGCCCAGATCGACATCCATCGGGCGGGGCCCTTGGTCGGTCTTGTTGGAGTTTTGATCTGAGATTGTGTTACAATCATAATCTAAACTGAGTGCGGAAAATTTGGGCCTGAGTAGTTCAAGCATTTTCTTGCCGCTCGGTCCCCCTTTACAGATCCTCACTTCCTTCTCGAGTGGGGAATTTGATCTGATAAAAAAGAAAGACGAGGTTACCGCCTCAAAGGTTTCTAGGAAAGGGCGACCAAAGAAGCCATATACATGTTCGGCTGGTCGACGATTACAAAATCTCTTGGCCTAGTAATCTTAACTTTGTCATCCTTGTGGTCGGCGAGCTCCACGGCCAGCTTGATCTTCCCGTAGGCATTGACGAACATGTCTCCGAATCCACACAGTGCAAGTCATAAGGCTTGATGAACTTAGTTAAGTTCCCCATCTATTCCAGTGTCGACTTGAAGATGATGTTGTAGAAGCTCCCATTATCGACCAAGATTTGGTCATTATCCCAAGGATAGTGGAAGTGATGGCGGTAGCGTCATTCTTGGGGCGGTGTACCCCTTCTCGGTCGACATTAGAGAAGCAAAGGATGGTTGACTTTAGAATGGTCGGTTCCGGCGGGAAGCTGACCAAGTTGATGTTGTCCGCAGCCCCGAGCTCGGCCTTCGTTTTTGGTTAGATTGGCTGAAGACTTCTACCGATCCACCTAGGCTTCCTCCCCCTCTTGGATCATGTCGCCCCTCCCCGGTCGGACGGGGAAGCTCCACATCCCGGAGTCGTGACGGTCTGGTTGATGGTTGCTACCCTTTGGGGTGATGTTACCCTTTGGCGACGTGGGGCTCTTTCCTCTGTGTCAGCTCTTGTTATGCCCCGAAGATTCATGGTAGGCGTCGAGAATTTGCGGAGGTCGGCCTGGTGGGGTCCAACTTGACCGGCTTGGGCTTAGGGAGAAGGCCGGTGTGTTGCATGGAGTGGATAACATGGGCGGCTAAATATCCTAGCACGTTAACTATCGAATAGACCTCAACCTTTGGAGGATTCTTGTTGAATCTTTTAAAGGTTCCAAACTCTCTTTTGTAGCCATCCTTCTTGTGGTGGCCCCGATTTTTCTTGGTCTCGAGGGGCCTTCTCTAGCTCCTCAAGCTGTCCCCTCGCCTACCTCCTTCACCTCGCTCGGTCGTTGAGAAATCAACTTCGACGGGTGATGAGGTCCCCCTGCTCGACGGCGGAATTCGGCGTAGGTGGTGGGGTACTTCTTCGTCATATGTCGGAAAATATGCGTGTCGGGCGGAGGCCAATGATGGCCGCGTGGGGTCATAGCTCATCTCCGACCGGCTCCCGGTGAGGAGTATTTCATTTAGCTTTGTCGAGGTAGGCTTCATCTATTTTAGCTCGGGTCTCGACGGATCCCCATCAACCTCTGTCGGTTTTCGCTCGAGGGATTTTGGAGGTGAAGTAAGAGGTGAACTTCTCGCTAAGCTCGTCGAAGTTTTTAATCGATCTAGTGGGATGTGAGACGCGTACCATTTATGGGTGAGTTCGCCCGGGTGAGTGGGAACTATCTGCATTTAGTGGCATCGAAGCCCCCGCCGACCATGTATATTTTATACTTGCCGAGATGAGATTACAGGTCGGTTTTTTCCTCATACACCGGGGTTTGAGGGGGAGGATCTTAGGTTGAATTGACGCTTGTTCAACCTCCAGCAAAAGTGGCTCGTTCCCCAAGTTTCTCCTTGGAGCCCCACAGTGGTCCCGATCTGTTCGCCATTTCATCAATTTTTCTTTACATGACAGCGAGCAAAGAATCACGGGGTCTCGGACTAGTTCCTAGTGAGCCGGGGAGCAGCCCGAGGCGATTGATTGGAGTGTATAGGGCAAGAGCTTTTAAGACCAATCGCAAAATATCGAACCCAAGGGAAAAAGTATGCACATGAGGCCCTAGAAATTCGAGTTCTTAGTGACTAGAGTTGCAACAATGGTTTGGAATAAAAACAACAAAACACTTGCGAAAATACAAAATAATAACAAACGAGCAAATGATCGAACACTAAGAATGCGATAACAAAAACAACAATAAATGGTGGGATAGAGGTGCTAGGATTAACATCCATCAATGAATCATCAATCAACAAGCTACAATTGAATCAAATTGCAAATCAACTAAGATAGAAAGCATAAGCCATCATGAAATTAATCACTCCATTAAAATCACAATGCCTAATGTGAGTATCCTTAGTCTTTCCCATCTCTCAATGTAGAAATCCCCAATTCATACAATCATGCAAAATTGAAACTCGATTAACACCTAATCACGTTAGCTCAACTCGCCTATTGCTAGGGTGATCAACCATTAATAAAAAGAGACAATTTTACACAAGCACAATGAAGAATCACAATTAGGAAGCAATCTACTCAATTGATCTCCAATCATCAACAATTATAGCATCATCAATCAAATCATCATCAATTTCAATTAACCCAAGTACAAGAGATTTAGCCCATGGTACCACAAACAATACCCATGGGAAGAAGATAGAATTGATCAAACACAAAGCAAATCACAACAATTAAGAAATTAAAGAGACAAAAGAGGAAAAACATCACCAAATGATCTTCAATCAACAAAAAGAGGAATGCTTGAGTCTTCAACACCAATCTCCAAATGAATTACAAGCTTGAATTGAAAGAATTACTATGATCAAAAGCTAAACTATGGCTAATCTACCAACAATCAAAGGAAATCTAAGTCTAATCTACCAATCTACTCTAATCTAATGAAGAAATTGGCTTGGGGCCTAAGAAATCGCCCCAAAACCGCTACTAACTGCTATTATGAACTCCCCTCTTGAATTGCTCTGCTTCTCCCCTTAAATACCAAATTTTGGAAAAACCACCCTCGAGTCGAGGGTCAGGCCTCGACTTGAGGATCCTGTAAAATTCTCCTCCCTCGACTCGAGGTCCTTGCTTTGTCTCATCCCTCGACTCGAGGGTCATGCCTCGAGTCGAGACTCCCGCTTTTCTTTCGATTTTGGTCCTTTCGCATATCCTCGACTCGAGGCTCTTGCTCCTCGACCAGCAGCTCGAGTCCAGTGGCACTTTTCTCGCGCGGGGCTTCCGCCCCGACCCTTGTTTTCGTCCTGTATGATCGTCTCTTCATTCTAAGCCTAATGGTACTCTCGGTTTGGCAAAATTCCACCGAATTACCTGCATAATGGACGAAAAACATCAAAATCTCACAAATAATACTTTTTAGGCAAAAGAGTGATATTTTTCACATTTAATCACAAAAACTAACACTTTAGCTCACTTTTGCACTAAAATAGGCCCTAAAAACATGCATCAATTCACTCCAATCATACCCCAAACTTGAATTGTTGCTCGTCCTCGAGCAACGTAGAAACTAAGAACAAAGGAGTGAATTGATTGCAATTATGTCACATGGCACCATAGAAGGAAAAATAAGACAATCGAACTCATCAATGAACATAAGTATCAATGCAACTATCCACTAGCCATCAAGATAGATCATGCTCAAACAAATGCTCAATCAAATACTCAACACATTGCTACTTCCATGGAGTGTTTCACTCTTCACTCAAGTGTATCAAGGTATAAAGCACTCAATCATCAAATTCATGAACTTGCACACCATATCCTTGCCAATAGACTTACTCTCAATCCAAATCACTTGTGATTAATCAAGAATCAAAAAGGTCTTTCTCTAGGTTGTAATGTAGGCTCTTTGGAAAGGTGGGATATATATGGATAAGAGTAACTAAGTAGTAGAGACTTGAATGTAAACTAATCAATACAAATGCACAATCTCTTCACTTTTCATCAAGCAACACTCTTTCTTTTTAAACTTCAATAATCAATCCACCATTCACTTGAGCTTTCTCTTTTTAAGCTCACTAATTGAATTTTTCTTCACTTCAATGTAACTTTTTCACAATTCAATCTTTTCACAACCTTTCTTTTCTTTTATGCTTCATTCATCACTTAGCTCATCATCTACCCACACTTAGCAATCAAATCACCATCATTAGCCAACATTCAAGCTCAACTAAATATAGGACAAGAAAGGCTTATAAAAATAGGCTAAAATGGTTTCAATTCACTTGGCTTACCAAAGAATATGGATCATAAGGCGCAACATGGCTTACTAAGGAAATCAAATGTATTTGGTGGGGAAAACATATTTGGCAAAGTAAATCATCATTCCAAACATGGCCTCATATCATTTTCAAGACATCACACAAAGATCAATATCAACAAGTCTAGTGGCAAGTTCTAGCATACAAATCATGAATGATGCACTCACAAAGAAAAAATATGTCAACCGTATAAGATGTACGATCATTAAGGCACAAAAGCTCACGGGCTTAAATTGAGCAATGAATTAAGCATTTTCAATCACATCCATCTTTACATAATAAATCAAGAATGCTAACTTCAAGCTACAAGTCTACTCAGGATCAAATCAAAATCCAATAAGTCTTGCAAATCAAACACAAGTGCTCATGTACATAAATCCAAGCATATTCACTACCACATGAATGATACTAAAAATATATCAATGAATCCACAACTAAGCTCAAGATAAATCAAAGAATATAGAATCATAAGAATAAGGAATCCAAAGGATCATCAAATCACAATCATCAATAGACAATAAGCTCAAAATGATCAAGAAAATCATAGCATCAATAAAATCATCAACAATCAAAACCATCAAAATCATCACATCATCACATCATCAAGTTAATCAAGAGTACAATCATCACAATAAAGAGTACAATCATAAAAAGATAAGCATCTAAAAACTAAGGAGAGGGATTGAGGAATAGGGAATAGCCCTAGTAGTCGGACGGCGGCGGTGGAGGAGGGTAGCTCGGCCGAAGTTCCACGAGCTCATCTGCCAGTAGGAGGGCATACATGTCATTTTGAGTCTTCGTGACTCCTCCTGCATCCTCCTAGTCTCTTCATTGAATCTACGAGACTCCTCCATCATCCGGTACATCTCATCCTGCGGTCGACTCTCAATATGCATCCTCCGACTATTCGCCCACATCTGCTCCGTCAAAACCCACGGTCTCCGAGATGAAATCCCGCCTCATACTCACTACTCCTCATCTCGTCCCGCCAGTACATGTTGATCTCTTGCCGATAACCTCATCCATCCGGACAGCGGCTCCTCCCGCTCCGGCTCCTCGTCATCCTCGGCCTCGACTCATCCTCCTCCTCTACCTCTACTCTCACCGCGACACCCTCATCATCATCGAATCAAAATCAGAACCTGACCGCTGGCCTTCATTATCATCATCGTCCCCCTCATCTCGGAGAACATCCCCATGCTCCCTCGTGTAAGCATCTATGGCATCGGTGTGTGGCTGCGACCACATGCGAAGGTTGATGGTCACAAAAGTAGTGGATCCAAAAACCGTCGTCAACCACTTATTAGGAAGAGAGAATCGGCCACCGTGGTGCCGCTGGAAACACCACGTCCTACCAATGCGATCAAGTGTCCTCATGCGTCGCATCGTATACGTAGTAAGATCCGACCATCTAATGCCGCGAGGTTATGAGTAGGGATCCCGAGATGCTCAGCTATCAAGGTAATCATTCCACCAAAGTTAATCTTCTTGAATTTTGTGCTCGTCGCTCTCTCAAACATTAGCAGAGGTATACACGTTGAATCTCACTCCATGTAAGAAGCACCACAAGACGTACAACTCTTCGTAAAACCACGGCTCCTCCTTCCGATCTCGCGAATATGGTACTCGCGAGGATCTTCTCTAAGTATCGGACCACCGGGTTCCGAATGTGCGTGCTCTTAGACTTCCTGTACGAACTCAGCTGGCTAGGTGCCCCGAATCAGAAATACGCCTCCGTAACTTTTTAGCGTTGTACTCCTCCCTAATGTTGAGCAATGATCTATCGGGGTCAGAGGCGCGCCAAGGATCTCGTTGACCTCGTCCAAGGTCAACTCATATTCATTCCCCATAAGCTCAAAAGTGATTTTCCTCGCAAACTTGTTCCTCCTAGCTTTGTGGACCTTAATCGTGCAAAGGAACTCGAGAGTGAGTCCAAGATGAGTCCGAGGCCTCTTGGCTAGAAAGCATCCCATCCCCACTTGCTCGAACAGTGAGGGATATCATCCTCAATCCCCATAGATAGCATGCGGTTATGATCGACTAAACGGGTTTTGACCACTTTCTTGTACAGCTCGGCATACGGGATGATATGCTTCCTCCATTTATAATCATCTCATTGAATTCCCAATTCAGCGGGCATTCTGTGTGCAAAACGTATTGCCTTCTCTCTCTCTCGGATTTTCGCATCCGAATAATTATGGTCATCCACTCCCTAAACATGATTCCTGCACAAATAACCCAAAGGCCACAAATTAATCCCACAATTAAAATGCAAGCTCAAAATATCACTCTACCATGGACGAGTCAACAAAAATACATCCAAGCTTAACAAAATTCCTAGTGACTAGGCAATAAATCCTCAACAAATGGTCAATGAGTTAATAAAAGCAAATATAGTCAATAGAAGTGCTCAACTAATCCTCAAAGTATACATACTTAACTAGATGGCTTCAACAATAAACACCAAAGAATTAAGCTCATCAAATATCATGCAATTAAGCTCCTAAAAATCATATCTACAAAACATGAGCCAACTAGCAAGCATTTAGACAACTAAGCATCATCAACAACAAACTTCTATCATCACCAAACCTCAAATTGACCAAATATCCAACAATTTCACTAGGAAATCCTATCATGCCCAAAAATCCAATTCAAGCCAAATTCACAAATAAACAAGCAACACAACATATACAATCCTAAACATGCTCCTACAATCCTCAATTAACTCAAATATTCTCAACAAAGGCTTCAATTTTTCACAATCAATCATGCATACCAAGTGTTTGACAAAATGCCCAAATGAGATTCCAATTCAAATAAATTCATGCAATTTTATCAACACCCAAGCAATAATCATACACCAATCATGAAATTGAAAGCCAAAATATGATAAATTACATACCTTATTGAGGAAAATTCAGCTTGAAATGAGCAAACTTGGACACCCACGCACTACTCACCAAAAACCCCAAAATTGATGCACAAACCCTCAAAATCCACTCTTTAATGCACTAAGATAATAATGTGATGAAATTATGGTGATTAAACGGTGAAAATGGGTGGAATACGTCGAAAATAGGGTAGAGACGAAAAGGAGTCGAAACCAAGTAAAACCCTCGAATCGTGCTTTCGAGGACCGAACCTGCATTTTTATATCGGACACCATCCTCGAGTCGAGGGTCAGGCCTCGACTCGAGGAACCCCAATTTTTCAAAAGCCTCGACTCGAGGTTCCTCCCTCGAGTCGAGGGATGTGCCGATTTCAAAATATTTTCTAAGTGTCAATGCCTCGACTGGGGCTATGCAACCTCGACCTTGGGTCGAGTCCAGAAATTTTTACGATTCCCGGGCCCAACCCGACCCCGAAACTCCTAAAAATGACCTCTACGCCCCTAACGAACCTAAATATGCAAGAAATTACCGTTTTGGTCCTCGATTTAAGCCCGGTCGCTCATTCGATCAAGAGGAGACCGGGTTCTCTTCCTTTTTGCTTATTTTCACCAACTTTTAAGCTCTCCTTTCCTTCTCGATTCCTTGATTCCTTTTTCAATTCCCTCGTTTGTCAATCTTCGTAGTGAGTATACCTACAAACGGCCACAAATAGTCATCAAATCATCATCACTAAGGGATGCATTTCTATCTTAATTGACACACACCCCCAAACTTGAATGAAGATATGCATTCAAAATTAAGTATGGGAATGATACAAGTATGCAACCCTTATATGATATCAAAAATTAAGCTCAATATTCCAAATGCACTTTATCCATCAACTAACCTATTCTCCTAAGCATGAGCAATTCCCAAAAATTCAAGGCAAAAATTCCACAAAAAGGACAAAGCACAAACACAAAACAAACACACCAAAGCAATAAAACAATGGGTTGCCTCCCATTTAGCGCTAGGTTTAACATCCTTTGCCGGACGGAACTCAAAGAGTTCACACTTCCCTTTCTTTGATCAAATGAGGGCTCGAACTTATGCTCCACTAGATGTTCCTTTGCAAAAAAGCAACACCCCCACTTATCCTCTAGGAGTAGCTTTCCTCCTTCTTTGATTTCTTTAACCGTAAGCACCTCCTTTGGTCTTTCGACTCCAAGTAACCGACTCCAATTTGATTCACACCACACCACTTGATCTCCTACTTCAAAGCTTTCCTTCCTTTCCTCAAGTGGTGCCTTTTTCTCAACCAAGACCCCCAAACTTGAGCCATGCTCAAGTTTGGTCAACTCTTTCTCACCTTCTTCCTTCTCTTGTTCACCGGGGTCAAGCAAAGGGTCCTTTATCGCTTTCTCCTTCCTACAATCATCAAGGGAAACACAAGACTTGTTAGAAATTATTTTACAAGAGGGAAGGAAATGCTCATTAACTAAAGGATTAGTAAAAGTAATAGGTGTAGAAACTTCCCTTTCAATGGAAGGGCATTCATCAACAATCTCTATGTATCCACACGTCTTATTCTCTAACTTGCTTTGAGCAACCTCTTCCTCATGAACTCTTGTAAATGTAACTTCATCACCATTTGAACTCAACTTAAGCTCTCCTTTCTCCACATTAATCATAGCCTTGCCCGTTGCAAGAAAAGGTCGACCAAGGATGATTGGTGCCTCAAGTTCCTCCTTCATGTCTAATACAATGAAATCCACCGGGAATATGAGTTTACCAACCCCTACTAACACATCTTCAATAATTCCAAATGGTTGAGCATAAGATTGATCCGCTAATTGAAGATTGATGTTCGTAGAAATCACCTCCCTAGATCCAATTGCTTGAACACGGACAATGGCATCACATTAATACTTGCTCCTAGATCACACAAGCCTTGAATGTTTACCTTCTCTCCAATCTCACATGGGATAATGAAGCTTCGGGATCCTTTTTCTTTTGTGGCAAGTGTCTCTCCAAGATTTCTTTGCATTCTTCCACTAGCTTGAGCATCCCCTTCTCATCCCAACTCCTTTTCTTGGACATAATTTCTCTCAAGAACTTCTTATAATGTGGAACTTGTTCAAGGGCCTCCAAAAGTGGGATGTCGACATGCAAATTCTTGAAAATCTCTAAAAACTTACCAAACTCTTCATCAAGTTTCTTCCTCTCTAGTCTCTTTGGAAACGGAAACGGATTAGCCTTCATTGGAACTCCCCATTCATTCTTCGATTTTTCTTCCTTCTTTGCATTTCCCCTCACTTTCACCTCTTCTTCACTTTTCTTCTCCTCCACAACCACTCTTTCTTGTCGAACTTCTTCCTCATTCACCACCTCTTCTTCAAACTCCCCTTCTTTGGATATTTTAGGACCTTCATAGCTAGTGTCACTCCTTAGCTTGATTGCACTACAAAACTCTTTAGGGTTCGGCTCGGTAGTGGATGGATACTTTCCTTTGTTTTGTAGATGGTCCACCGTAGATGAGAGCTTCCCAACTGTAGTAGCAAGTTGCCCTACTTGATGCTCGATCGTCTTGAAACGAGTGTCCATTTGCTTCCCTATATCATCAAGCCTTGAGTCATTAGCTTCCAATTTCTTCACAATCAACCCCAAAATCTCCTCCGTGGTAGCCTTTCCTTCATTATTAGGAGCCTTTGCACCCGGATCAAATCCGGGAGAGAATTGAACGGCGGCTCTCGGATTGGTATATGAAAAATTTTCGTGTCTCCTCCATGTATTCCCATTAAATTGAGCTTGCGGTTGAGGTTGGTAGCTTCCTTGTGGCCTATTTTGGTAAGGCATTTGGTAAGGCCTTCCTCCTTGATAATTCCCTTGAAAATTTCCGCCTTGATAGCCTCCTTGGAATGGAGGCCTACCCATATAACTCACTTCTTCAACCGGCAATGGACTTGGACAAACATCAACATGAGGAACGGATGGACTCACACTTGCTTGGCCTTGTGAAGTAGTAAGAGCTCCCAATCGGTCCATCATAGTCATCATCATACTCTTCATACTCTCGATTTCATCAACTTGTGACACCCTATGGTGTGCTCCCGATTAACCGACACTTGGAATGAATCTTGAGCTATGTTCTCCATTATTTCATTCATTTGCCCCACGGTTTTAGACCAAATCGATCCATTAGCACAAGCATTCAAAAGCGATCTATCCCCATCCGTCAAACCATTGCAAAAGTACATAATGGTTTGCTCCTCTAGAAAACCGTGTTGAGGATAATTGATATGTAACATGTCATACCTCTCCCACGCCTCTAGTATCGTCTCCCCATTCTTTTGTCGAAAGTGGGAAATAGCCTCCTTAGCTTGCACGGTCTTTGACGGTGGGTAAAACTTCATCAAAAATTTCTTAGACAACTCTTCCCATGTACGTACGGTCCTGGGCGGTAATGAATTAAGCCATGCTTTTGCTCTTCCTTTCAATGTAACGGCAAAGAGCCTCAACTTCTTCGCATCTTCGGGTACCCCATGGTATTTTGTAATGTCGGCAATCTCAAGAAATTGTGTCATATGTTGATGTGGGCACTCATTTTCATCTCTTCCTTCAAATTGCTTCTCCCTAAGCATTCTCACTAAAGCGGGACTTATCTCAAAGTTATTAGCATCTATCCTCGGTCTTGCTATCCCATCATAGTGCTCTCTAAGTTGTGGTTCAAAGAATTCTCTCAACGGCCTTCCTTGAGGTGGTGGCTCATTTACGGGTTGTGGTTGGGCATTTGGTATGTGAGGTGACTCATGATATCGTGGTTCTTGATTATATGGCATATGGGGATAGTATGGTGGAAATTGTTGTGGATGAGGTGGATAGTAGGGATATTGATG
This sequence comes from Paraleonurus japonicus, assembly GCA_030762865.1. Classification (NCBI taxonomy): domain Eukaryota; kingdom Viridiplantae; phylum Streptophyta; class Magnoliopsida; order Lamiales; family Lamiaceae; genus Paraleonurus; species Paraleonurus japonicus. The sequence continues at coordinate 32,658,766 of CM061052.1, forward strand.
AGCTTGTGGAGGATAAGAATATGGATTTTGGTAGGGGTAATTTTGTGGTGGCATCCCTTGAGGGAAAGGACCAACTTGAGCATGGAAATGATTCCCATTACCTCCATGTTCTACTACTCCTTCTCCTTGTCCATGTACCTCCTCAACTTGAGGATCACCCACTACTCTTTCCTCATGCCTTTGATCTTCTCCTTCCATAGCTTCCCTTCTTCTTCTCACACGATTCCTTCTCAACGTAGCCTCAATTTCCGGATTTAGTGGCAAGGGTGGAACACCACTCGATCTTGTTAGCATGCACCTACAATGCCACAAATCCAAGTATCAACTTCAAACCAACACAATCAACAAAAACAAAAACAAAAGCAACAAATAGCCACTTCAAACAATCCTCAAATCTCACTTATAGGCGCAAAAACTAACTCCCGACAACGGCACCATTTGATTGGAGTGTATAGGGCAAGAGCTTTTAAGACCAATCGCAAAATATCGAACCCAAGGGAAAAAGTATGCACATGAGGCCCTAGAAATTCGAGTTCTTAGTGACTAGAGTTGCAACAATGGTTTGGAATAAAAACAACAAAACACTTGCAAAAATACAAAATAACAACAAACGAGCAAATGATCGAACACTAAGAATGCGATAATAAAAACAACAATAAATGGTAGGATAGAGGTGCTAGGATTAACATCCATCAATGAATCATCAATCAACAAGCTACAATTGAATCAAATTGCAAATTAACTAAGATAGAAAGCATAAGCCATCATGAAATTAATAACTCCATTAAAATCACAATGCCTAATGTGAGTATCCTTAGTCTTTCCCATCTCTCAATGTAGAAATCCCCAATTCATACAATCATGCAAAATTGAAACTCGATTAACACCTAATCACGTTAGCTCAACTCTCCCCTATTGCTAAGGTGATCAACCATTAATCAAAAGAGACAATTTTACACAAGCACAATGAAGAATCACAATTAGGAAGCAATCTACTTAATTGATCTCCAATCATCAACAATTATAGCATCATCAATCAAATCATCATCAATTTCAATTAACCCAAGCACAAGAGATTTAGCCCATGGTACCACAAACAATACCCATGAGAAGAAGATAGAATTGATCAAACACAAAGCAAATCACAACAATTAAGAAATTAAAGAGACAAAAGTGGAAAAACATCACCAAATGATCTTCAATCAACAAAAAGAGGAATGCTTGAGTCTTCAACACCAATCTCCAAATGAATTACAAGCTTGAATTGAAAGAATTACAATGATCAAAAGCTAAAATATGGCTAATCTACCAACAATCAAAGGAAATATAAGTCTAATCTACCAATCTACTCTAATCTAATGAAGAAATTGGCTTGGGGCCCGAGAAATCGCCCCAAAACCGCTACTAACTGCTATTATGAACTCCCTCTTGAATTGCTCTGCTTCTCCCCTTAAATACCGAATTTTTGGAAAAACCACCCCCTCGACTCGAGGGTGAGGCCTCGACTCGAGGATCCTGCAAAATTCTCCTCCCTCAACTCGAGGTCCTTGCTTTTGTCTCATCCCTCGACTCGAGGGTCATGCCTCGAGTTGAGACTCCCGCTTTTCTTTCGATTTTGGTCCTTTCGCATATCCCTCGACTCGAGGCTCTTGTTCCTCGACTGCAGCTCGAGTCCAGTGGCACTTTTCTCGCGTGGGGCTTTGGCCTCGACCCATTTTCGTCCCGTATGATCGTCTCTTCATTCTAAGCCTAATGGTACTCTCGGTTTGGCAAAATTCCACCGATTTACCTGCAGAATGGACAAAAAACATCAAAATCTCACAAATAATACTTTTAGGCAAAAGAGTGATACTTTTCACATTTAAGCACAAAAACTAACACTTTAGCTCACTTTTTGCACTAAAATAGGCCCTAAAAACATGCATCAATTCACTCCAATCAGCGATCGTGAACCGAGACATGGGAAGGGCCCAGCCGATCCATGATTGATGCCTTCCGTCGCCCCTGGACGGTTGGGGCGCTGGGCGCCGGGCTCTTTTCTCTGGCCGAGCTTCGTTGGCACTTTGGTAACCGATTCATAGTCGACTCGAAGTCTAACCTGCGGGAGGATCCCAACCGTTCGAACACGGTCCTAGATCCCTGGGGAATCTGCTTGTGGCACGCTGGCCGGCCCTTTTCTTGCCTTTGTGGGCCTTTTTGCAGGCCATCGATGGTCCCGGTTAGCCACCTCGAGTTCTTGGCCCCATGCTTATAGCCGCTTGATGGTCGTTCTTATCTCGCTCCGGGGTTTGGTACTCTTGGATCGGAATAGGAACGAGATATTCCGTAGCTCGACGGGAGTAACGTCGCCCGGGCCTCGACGGTCCGAGATGGGTGTGGCGTTGTGGGGGTCGCCGGCGGCAGGAGTTTCTTCCGCTCTGTTCTTGAACGGAGTGTTCGTTATGGATTCCATCGGAATGTTTAGGGTTTGGATGTGAGAACGAAGAACGGTGAGTGTCCTTCAATGAAATTAGGGTTTGGGTAATAGATTATTAGAACGAACCCTCCTTTTAGCACCAATTGTTGTAACCGGTTCTAAATCTAGGTGATTTGTGTTTAATATGGCTGAGGATTTACCAGATAAACAAGTAAAAGAACAAAGATTTCTAGTATTAATGGCCGAATAGCAATGAATGCGTATGATTGGGAATTAATACCTTAATGAATGCATACGTACGGAGATCCTGCCGCGGAAAATAATCGGGGATTTTCCAACCCCGCCATGTCCATCCGTCGGGGACGGAGATCCTGTCTCATTACCAAGCGTGTGGATAACTAAGAATTCAAGAAAACAGAGAGTAAAAATTGCATGCATTAATTGGCTTGCCCAACTTGAGACCAAGAGTTCTATAAATTGTCAAGGAAACTAATTGAATTAGAGAAAAATAATACAACAAAGAGAATTGGAGTTTGGATTAGCCTCTTGAGCTAAAATTTTATGTTTTTCTCACAAGACAATTGTGAATGTATAAGTCCAACCTTCAATACGAAAAATGAAAAACAAACCTAAAATGTGTTCTTGCAGCTTTATTTGTAGTTTTCTTTTTCCTCCTTTGTTTATTTCTTCTTCTATTTTGTTGTTTCGCTTTTGTTAAGTCATGCGAGTATAATTTTCATAAATAAATTCTTGAGCATTTCATTATTCTCTCAAGTAAATAAAAATAGAGATAGAAAATAGATTTAGAAATGAATATTTAATAAATCACATATAAAATGCAAGAATTTGAGCGTTTTTGTTTCGTTTTTCATCCGAGGGTTGGACGATACATTCACAATTGTTTGGTGGGTAAGATCACGCACATGACTACCGAGGGTTCAGGTCGGGAGGTTGAAATTCGGTGTATTACATATTTCTCCCCGCTTTTTTATATCTTTCTATTTTGCTTAGCAATTAATTATTTTCTGAATTTTATGTACATGAAGTCAAAATGATGTAAGAGTTAGTAGCCTAAAGAATATGAGGACTCAACAAGAAAAGAACATCGAAGCATTCTTCATTCACAACATTAGATCGGGAATCATTGATCTCCCGAGTGGGGCTCTCAACAACAAGATCTTAATCGGGAGGGGGATTAACGAACATCTATCTGTATTTTTTTCATTTTTCTTTGTAAATAATTATTGATATGAATAAATGTGTTTTTCTTACTCAATTTTGTAGACATAAATCATTGGATATTTGGAATTGCTCTTCTAATTTTTCATTAATTTTTAAAGTTTTGCTTTAATTTGTGATTGAACAAACGTCTCTCTCAATTTCGAAATTTTAAATCCTTTAAAGAAAGTGAATTAACACCCCGCTATAAATTACTTAATTTTTAACGTATAACATTTATCTAAATTTATTTGAATTTTAGAGATTAAAATAAATGTACGACCTACCAATATTAACACACGTTAATATTAAAAAAATACATTATAGCATAATAAGATTTACTATTCCAAATAATTATTAAAAGTTAAAGAAAAATCTTGAATTCATTTTTCTATTTTGAGTTTATTTATAAATAGTTTCTCAACCGTTTACTTAATTAGAGTTATATTGTATTGTGGTTGTTTCTCGTCATAATAAAATTATCGCTTTTTTTGCTCGTGGATCGTAGCTAACACATTATTAGTGACCACGTAATTTATGTGTTCTTGTTTCATTTTTCTTCATGTCTTTTTATTTATCATAACAAATAATTTGATCATCTTACATTTATTTTTAAGTAATAGTATAACTAACCAGAAAAACAATAAAGGTCAAGATAATGGACGTTCGAGCATTTATTATCATTAATTAGCTTTTGGTGACCATTAAGACATTATAATGTTAATTTGCAGTTCATATAATATGGTTAGTTTGAAATTAATGACACTCTCTCCGAGATTTTTCCTTATAATAGTCCTTAATTTGTACTCCTTCCTATTCATAATATATGTTGTTTTGTCTTTTCGTATTATTTACAATTTAAATGTCATTTTTCACTTTTCAACGTGATTTAATTATAATTTTTTCCAATTTATCCTTAGTTTTTTTAAAAATTACGTTGATAATAATAATATCTAAAGTCATGTGGAAAATTTCAAAGCTATTAACGTCGATTGTTCATTTCTTTTTCTTATTCAGGCTTTGACCATGTCTCCCGAACAATCTCGACTAGCTACTCCGCAACCCAATACCGTACTCTCTATATCTGCTAGTCGAGCGATAAAAATATATTCAAAATCTGCCGAATCCTCTAGGGGAAAATAGGTCGGGGTTTGTCTTGAACTTGAATTTGACATTTTAAAACTCTAATGGCTCTTAGTGACCTCTTTTTCGTAAACAAGATTATTACATAATACTCCCTCCTATTTATAATATATGTCTTTTGACTTTTCGTATTATTTGCAATTTAAATATGAATTAATTATAGTTTTTCTCAATTTACCCTTAATTTTTTTAAAAATTACAGCCGATAATAATAATCTTTAAGGTCATATGAAAAATTTCAAAGCTATTAATTAAGGGTATAGAAGAAAGTAAATAATTTTCTTAAAATGTGTGTATGAGTTTAGGATGACATATATTTTGAATAGGAAGGAGTAAGTAAGTTTATATGTAAAAGTATGAACATAGTTGAAAATATATTGTTTGACTTATTTCTTTCCTTTTATGTTCATTGTTGTAATCGGTTCTAAATCCAGGTAAAATGTGTTTAATGTGGTTGAGAAATTACCGGATAAACAAGTAAAAGAACAAAGATTTCTGGTATTAATGGCCCAAGAGCAATGAATGCATATGATTGGGAATTAATACCTTGATGAATGCAAGGAAAAATAAAGTGTGGATGTTCGAATATGTTTATTGAGCATTAAAGGCCTTATTTATAGGGCGTGAGTGTCACCCTAGAATCCCTAAAATTGGGGGTCACGAATTTAATGCATGGATATCCATTTAATGTCGGCTGTACGGCTCTGTACTCGGGCCTTTAATTGTCTATCTCCCTCGTACCATTCGAGCGCTGGTCGACGGATTCCCTGTTACAAAAAGGATTTATTACTATTACAAGGAATGTCGGCATTTAATATTCCCACGTTGGGGGATTTTATTCCTACCGTAGGGCGATTTGTTGTGATTGTAGTCGAGGGTCGCTATGCTTCCTTGCTCGGCGGTTAATCCCGATCGGCCATTGTTTCGTCCCATGCGGTCGGTCTTTTATTCCATACTCTAGGACCTCTCGCTTCCTTTGGATTCTATCCTTGTAAAGCCTGGTCGGTCAATCGGGCTCTGCTCGCTGCCCCGGCCTGGTCGACCTCTGCCTATTTGGGTCCAGCTAATCGCTGGGCCTGTCTCGGCTTCGCCACTAGGCCACCCTAAGTAACTTGGACTTGGACCCGTATAATATGTGATACATCATTTCATATTTAATTAAAAATAAAATTTATAATTTTTACAAGAATAAAGAAATACAAATTTATCATTAATAAATGAATTACTCCGCATAAAATATAGATGAGAATGTATTATGTACGTACATATTGGGTAAATTGTATTTTTGATCCCAAGATAATGAACGGTTTACAAAATAATTCTTTTTTAACATTTTTTGTCCCGTAGTTTTTCGATATTTTTGGTTCCAAGAAAACTATAGTTTTGGTCTCAAGAAAATAATAAAATCGCAATTTAGGTCCTAAAAATAATGGTTGGGACTATTTTTTTACAAAATAAAACACCAAAAAGAATGTGGGATTAAAATTGTCATTGAAAAATTCTCATGGACAAAATATGCAATTGTCCATGTACATATTGGGGAAAATTGTAGTTTTGGTCCCATGAGAATTTTCCAACAACAATATTAATTCCACATTTTTTGGTCCATTTGCAAAAATAGTACTCGACCATTATTTTTAGGACCAAAACTGCAATTTTCTTAGAACTAAAAATGTCGCAAAAACTATGGGACCAAAAGTATAAAAAATGACCATTTTGCAGACCACTTATTCTCTTGTAACCAAAAATATCTAATAATATTAGTTCTTACAAGCAATAGTATTAATTTTTATTATACAAGTAATAATATTAGTAGAATACGGTGCACAAGGTTCTAAAAAGTTAACACATTAAAAAGAATTTTAAATTAGTAAAGATCCTTAAAAACCTAGTTCATCTAGATTTAAAAATTTAGAGTAAGTAGTTTGTGCATTAGGTGCACACCGTGCATTCAACTCAAGTGCATTTTTAACTTGTTATCACTTAATAATATAAGATAAATTGTTGCAATTGTTCAATGCAAATAATTAATACTATTTAAAAATTAGTGCTTTTTATGTTGCATATTATACCCGATGTATACAAGATGTAGGCAAAAATTTAAAGCAAAGTCTACTGTGAACCCTTGTTCACGGTGAAACTTGATCATTTACTAAAGGGTATCGCTTATAATAACTAAACGGTATTACCTATATTATTAAAAGGCTTCGATTAGGTTAAGCTGAAGAGTATGTCCTATATTGCTAAAGAGTATCGTAGTGATAATCAAGTGTATTACCTATATTATTAAAGAGTATCGATCATAATAACGAGAAGAGTATTACCTACATTAGTAAAAAGTATTAGTCGGGATAATGAAAAGTAAATTGATTTATTTTTTAAAATATGAACCTGGTTTCACCGTGAAACATGGTTCACAGAGACACCCTCAAAATTTAACCGCAATTGGAAAAAATTTCAAATTCATTCCAAATTAGTTTGTTGCATTCAAGACTCCTATTATAGAAAATTTATAACGAGATACGAATAGCTATATAAGCTATAAATTGTTCATATATTAATTTAACTAATAGTACGGGATATTTTTTTAATTATGGAAACTAGTATAAAGAGTTAATTTGTTGATGATTTAAACTTTTTTTTTTTTAAATTTCCCACAAACAATTATGGGTTGCACTCTTAAATTCAGTTCATTATGAGAGAACCAGATTTGGATACTTTTGCAATCTACATACTCCTTTTTTCCCTTTCAAATTGACAATTTTAGAATCACATTTAGTTAAACCCGAATTAAATTATTCCAATTTTGACCTTATGAATTTAGTAATATATTAATTGTTGTTTATATATTATTTTCATCTCACATTAAAGGTAAAAACTTAACGTGTTTATAATATTTTATTTAGAGATATACACTTGAGATATGCACTCATACAAGAAATATGAATTTTAGGCACAATTTAAAGTCAAAAGTAAATTTTGATTCTTTTCAAAATTCGGTAAAAAAAAAAATAAAAGGATTTATATTTGAGTGAATTTACATCCGACTCATAAATACAAACTCAAATTAGATATATATATTTTTTTAAAAGGGAGACATAACTACGTAAATTCAGGAAAAATCACCAAAACTAAATTTGTGATGTATCGACTGCTAGAAATAATATTTAATTGTGTTTGTCACGTAGTGACTTACCAACTCAGCTTGCAAAGAAATCTCGAGAATTCAAATCAAATTGAATTTTCTACTCATTTCTCACCTGTTTTTTTTTTTTTTTTTTTTTTTTTAATTTTGGAACGTTGTAATTGTTGATTCAATTCTCATAATTTTATTTTGTCCTATTTTTTATCACAACAAAATTTCAAATTCTAAGTGTTAGCACCAAAATATTCTAATTTTTTTATTTGAGCCTATATAACGCTACAAAATTATTCTATTCATTTTTCTTTCCAAGAACTCAGTATTTAAAAATTTAAATACTTTTTTTTTAATTAGTAAAATCATACATTATTGTCGGTAAATTTTGAGAACTGGAAGTATATATAATAGTATGTAATATATTTTTTTGATAATTTCAAAATGGTTCTTAATTAATATGAGAGAGAGAGAAAAAAATCATGAATCCAACTGAAAATTTAAACACAATATTGGGTCAAACCCGAAATATTTTTCCAATTAGTAAATTTTTGTAAGAATACAAAGGTAAAAAAATATGCTCCAGTCTGTTGTTTTCCCCAATTCCATTCTCACTCTCGAAAAGTAATTAATAGTGAAAAATATATAGTAAATGGAATTTTATCAAGGTGTTATGTGTTTCACTTAAATGGAGTAATTAATAGTGAAAAATTTAGGCAAAGTCTCATGTGTTTCATTTAAATAGTAAGGTTATCGCATATTTCTTTTTAATTTCATCTAATTCTTGATACTTTTGGTCAAATGCTTGATATTTTTTTAAAAAAATATTTGATACTTTAAATGTTATCTTATACACTTCATATTTTAAACTTAAATATTATAATATTTTTGAATTCTTTGGAATTCATTTGCATCCTCAAGTCTCATCTATTTTTCCAATTTTAAACCGTAATTATTATTGTTTCTATCTTTTTATAATTTTCTCTAGTCTTTTTTCAACCAAATTTAATCAATCCATTGATACTCAATTAATTATAAACTCCTAAAATAGTATTTCATCTACTCTAGATATTTAAATCAGTTAATGAAATTAATAATTTCAAATTCGAGTTGTCCATAAATATTTATATTCAGGAAAGTTACCTATCTATATATGGGATTTTGCAAAGCCTTACAAACATAAAGTATATTAATTGTGGTAGTCAAAATATTGCAAGAATTTTTATGGTTAGTTAATTCTTCGAAATTCAAATTTGAATTTGCATCCTCAATTTTCACTAATTTTTTTAATTTTAAATTGTAATTATTGTTGTTTCTATCCTATTATAATTTTTTGTCTTATTTTTAACCAAATTTAATTAACTCATTAATATCTAATTAAGTATAAACTCTAAAAATATTACTCCCTCCCTTTAATAAATGTATTCCCCTTTTTTGGGCACGGTATAACGTAGAAATGTGTAGTAGATATGTGGTGTTTTTAAAGTAGAGTGAGATGGAGTTATTTCTAAAAATGGAATGAGAATAAATTTTATTGGACAGACCAAAAAGGAAAGTGTGAATAATTTTATTGGACAGATGGAGTATTTTTATGGTCTAAACTTAATTCAGTTAATAAAATTTCTAAATTTTATAATATGATAAGATAATAAGAATATTTAATAAAATATAACTATATTTTTTTAATAATTTATGATAAGATTATTATGAACATTTTTGTATAAAACTGGTCAAAATCTATAATATACAACAAGCAAATGTCGTTCTATTTTATTGAGGCTTCTTTCACTAAATCAATAAATAATTATGAATATCAACGGGCAAAGAGCGATGGAAATGGAGGACAATTCTCTACCTCTTCTTTCCATACTCGTAGTTACGAATATCAACAGAGCAGAGCGCGACGGGGAAAGATAGTAAATGGACAAAAATTGTCCAAATCCTCCAAAGATTTTAAAAAGAAAAAAAAATTGATGGCATGAGAGAAGTGCAGACAGGAGCCGATCGTGATGTATTTACACGATGGAAGAAGAAATTTTGTTATAATATTAAAAAATTATGTTATATAATTAAATGTGTATATATATATATGTATATATATATATATATATATAATTGTATAATATATAACAATTACACAAATATAATAATTATAATTTATTGAATTGTTTCAGTAATGGTGGAGAATATGATACCTATCCGCACCTTGTGGAGAAAATAATCAGGGATTTTCCATCCCCGCCGCAGTCCATCCCGACGGGACGGGGATCTGTCTCATTACCAAGCGTGTGGATTACTAAGAATTCAAGAAAACAGGAGAGTAAAATAATTGCATGCATTAATTGGCTTGCCCAACTTGAGACCAAGAGTTCTATAAATTGTCAAGGAAACCAAATGAATTAGAGAAAAATAATACAACAAAGAGAATTGGAGTTTGGATTAGCCTCTTGAGCTAAAATTTTATGTTTTTCTCACAAGACAATTGTGAATGTATAAGTCCAACCTTCAATACGAAAAATGAAAAACAAACTTAAACTGTGTTCTTGCGGTTTATTTTTAGTTTCTTTTTCCCTCCTTTGTTTATTTCTTCTTCTATTTTGTTGTTTTTGTTTTGGTTAAGTCATGCGAGTATAATTTTCTTAAATAAATTCTTAAGCATTTCATTATTCTCTCAAGTTAACAAAAATAGAGATGGAAAATAGATTTAGAAATGAATATTAAATAAATCACATATAAAATGCAAGAATTTGAACGTTTTTATTTCGTTTTTCATCCGAGGGTTGGACAAGACATTCACAATTGTTTGGTGGGTAAGATCACACACATGACTTCGAGGGTTCGAGGTCAAGAGGTTTATATTCGGTGTATTACATATTTCTCCTCAATTTTTTTTATATCTTTCTATTTTGCTTTGCAATTAATTATTTTCTTGAATTCTATGTACTTGAAGTCAAAATGATGGAAGAGTTCATAGCACGAAGAAGATGAGGACTCAACAAGAAAAGAACTTGAAGCCTTCTTCATCACAACATTAGATTAGGAATCATTGATCTCCCCTGCAGTGGGGCCCTCAACAACGAGTATCTTAATAGGGAGGGGGATTAACGGACATCTATCTCGTATTTTTCTCATTTTTCTTTGTAAACGATTATTGATATGAATAAATGTGTTTTCCTTACTCTATTTTGTAGACATAAATCATTGGATATTTGGAATTGCTCAACGAATTTTTCATTAATTTTTAAAGTTTTGTTTTAATTTTTTACTTGTGTTGTGATTGAACAACTTCTCTCTCAATTTCAAAATTTTAAATCCTTTGAAGAAAGTGAGTTAACACCCCACTATAAATTACTTAATTTTTAACGCATAACATTTATCTAAATTTATTTAACTTTTTAGAGATTAAAATAAATGTACGACCTTCCAACATTAACACACATTAATATTAAAAAAATACATTATTGCCTAATAAGATTTACTATTTCGAATAATTATTAAAATTTAAAGAAAAATCTTGAATTCGTTTTTCTATTTTGAGTTTATTTATAAATAGTTTCTCAACCGTTTACTTAATTAGAGTTGTATTGTATTGTGGTTGTTTCTCATCATAATAACATTATCGTTTTTTTGCTCGTATCATAGCTAACACATTATTAGTGACCACGTAATTTATATGTTCTTGTTTCGCTTTTTCTTCATCTCTTTCTATTTATCATAACAAATAATTTGATCATCTTACATTTATTTTTAAATAATATGGAATCTTAGATGAAAGGGAGAGAGTATAACTTACCATAAAAAAAAGGGTCAAGATAATGGACGTTCGAGCATTTATTATCATTAATTAGCTTTTGGTGACCATTAAGACATTATAATATTAATTTGCAGTTCATATAATATGGTTAGCTTGAAATTAATGTCACTCTCTCCGAGATTTTTCCTTATAATAGTCCTTAATTTGTATTTCTTCCTATTCATAATATATGTTGTTTTGACTTTACATATTATTTGCAATTTAAATATCGTTTTTCATTTTTCAATGTGAATTAATTATAGTTTTTTTCAATTTATCCTTAGTTTTTTTTTAAAAAAATTACATGTATAATAATAATCTTTAAAGTCATGTGGAAAATTTCAAAGCTATTAATTAAGGGTATAGAAGGAAGTAAATAATTCTTTCGATTATGGATGTCTGGGCATTTATTAGCTTTTAATTGGTTCTTGTTAATACATTATATTAATATTAATTTGCAGTTTATGTTATATACTTAGTTTGAAATTAATGTAACCCTCTTCCCAATTTAAATATTTATGCCCATGAAATTGAATTTGACATTTTAAAACTCTAATGGCTCTCGGTGACTTCTTTTTCGTAAACAAGATTATTACATAATACTCCCTCCTATTCATAATATATGTCGTTTTGACTTTTTGTATTATTTGCAATTTAAATGTGAATTAATTATAGTTTTTCTCAATTTACCCTTATTTTATTTAAAAAATTACATTGATAATAATAATCTTTAAGGTCATGCGAAAAATTTCAAAGCTATTAATTAAGGGTATAGAAGAAATTAAATAATTTTCTTAAAATGTGTGTATGAGTTTAGGATGATATATATTTTAAATAGGAGGGAGTAAGTAAATTTATATGTAAAAGCATGAACATAGTTGAAAATATATTGTTTGACTTATTTCTTTCCTTTTATGTTCATTGTTGTAACCGGTTCTAAATCCGGTGATTTGTGTTTAATGTGGTGATAATTTATCGGATAAACAACTAAAAGAACAAAGATTTCTGGTATTAATGGCCCAAGAGCAATGAATGCATATGATTGAAATTAATACCTTGATGAATGCAAGGAACGGTAAAGAAGACAATAATTGATGGCCCACCTTATGTGTGGATGTTCGAATCTGTTTATTGAGCCTTAAAGGACTTATTTATAGGGCGTGAGTGTTGCCCTCAAATCCCTGAAATTAGGGGTCAAGAATTTAATGCATGGATATCCATTTAATGTCTGTTGTATGGCTCCGTACTCGGGCCATTAATTACTTATCTCCTTCGTACCATTCGGGCGTTGGTCGATGGATTCTCTCGTTATAAAAAGGATTTATTACTATTACAAGAAATGTCGGCATTTAATGTTCCCATTGTTGGGGGATTTTATTCCTATTGTAGGGCATATTTGTTGTGTTTATAGTCGAGGGTCGCTGTGCTTCCTTAGTTCGTCCATGCGGAAATATGGTCGGTTTTTATTCCATACTCGAGGACCTCTCGCTTCCTTTGGATTTTGTCCTTGTAAAGCCTTGTCGGTCCATCGGGCTCTGCTCGGCTGCCCGAGTCCTAGTCGACCTCTGCCTATTTGGGTTCGGCCTAACCACCGGGCCTCGTCTGGGTTTGCCTGGGCCGGCCCTATGTAACTTGGTCTCGGGCTCGTATAATATGTGATACAATAATTACCCCCAGCCTTGGCCTCACGAGTCTCGGGGGTCAAGGTGGAGAAGAGGAAAGTTCGTTGACCAGGATGGTTAATGGGAAGGAAGCCGAGGAGGGTAACCTAGGCCGACGCCTTTTGAGGTTTCTCGTTTGGAGGAAAAACGTCTTGAAGGCTACCAAGAGTTTAATCCGGAGTTGATGTGACGTTTTGGGCGGCCTATGCGCGCGTGAGTCTAGGCTATGATGGCGCTTAGGAGGCACGCGTGACTGCACGGGTCAATCATACGGTTAGGCGCTGTACTTTTTGACATTTTGGGTTCTTCCATATCGAGAATGGCCTTGATTTGTCTTTGGGTTTGCGTCGGTCCCTCGCCGACTTACTATATGGCCAAGGAGCTTACAGATTTGACCCCAAAGCTACACTTTTTGGGGTTAAATTTCATATTGTACTCCCGAGGATTGAGAATGCCTCACCGAGGTCCCTCGGGTGATCATCTTTCTTTAGGCGCTTGACCACTATATCGTCTATGTAGACCTCCATTGTTTTAGGCCGAAAGGCATCCTTAGCCAAGAGTAGACATTTTCCTATGTAACGAAAGAGGTGTGCTTAATGTCCTTAACTTCCATTGGTATCCGGTGGTAACCCGCAAAGGTGTCCATGAAAGACATCATCTCGTGGCCATTGTGTTGTCCACTGGGTGGTCGATGTGAGGTATTAGAAAATGATTCTTGGGGGGCTGCGTTATGGTCCGTGAAGTTGATGCACAACCTCCAGGATCCATTGGACTTCTTTACGAGGACAACATTGGCGACCCATTGAGGCTCGTCCTCTGCTTGCTCTATTAGTTTATTGCCGAGCAATTTCTTGACTTTGTCGGCCAGTGCTGCGTACTTCTTGGGCCCAAATTTATTTCGTTTACGGGAAACTGGTTTCCGCTTAGGGTCGACCTTTAGGTGGTGGCATTCATATTTGGGGTCGATGCCGACCATGCCTTGATGCGACCAAGCAAACACATCGATGTTGCTTTTGAAGAAATTGGTAATATTCCCCATATTTCGGGCGGTATGTGCGGCGATTGTTACCTCTAGGTCTAATCGGGTCGAGATCTATCGCAATGCGCTCGAGTTCCTCGATTGGATCCGTTCTTTTAATTCTTTTTCCTTCGGAATCTCGCATGTTACCCCTTGGATCAATATCCGGGGTTGATTGCTCGAAACCTAGCCGTGGTTCCAAGTCTTATCCCACGAAGTTTGGCCGTGTCGACATCCATCGGGCGGGGCCCTTGGTCGGTCTTGTTGGAGTTTTGATGCGAGATTGTGTTACAATCATAATCTAAAGCGAGTGCGGAAAATTTGGGCCTGAGTAGTTCAAACATTTTCTTGCCATTTTAAGTCCCCCTTTACAGTCCTAACTTCCTCCTCGGGAGTGGGGAATTTGATACAATAAAAGAAAGACGAGGTTCTTGCCTCAAAGGTTTCTAGGAAAGGGCGACCAAGAAGCCGTATACATGTTCGGCTGGTCGACGATTACAAAATCTACTGGCCTAGTAATCCTAACTTTGTCATCCTTGTGGTCGACGAGCTCCACGGCCAGCTTGATCTTCCCGTAGGCATTGACGAACATGCCACCGAATCCGCATACTGTAAGTCATAAGGCTTGATGAACATAGTTAAGTTCCCCATCTGTTCTAGTGCCGACTTGAAGTTGATGTTGTAGAAGCTCCCATTATCGACCAAGATTTGGTCGACAGCTATCCCAAGGATAGTGGAAGTGATGACCAGCGCGTCATTCTTGGGGCGGTGTACCCCTTCTCGGTCGGCATTAGAGAAGCAAAGGATAGTTGACTTTAGGATGGTCGGTTCCGGCAGAAGGTGACCAAGTTGATGTTGTCCGCGGCCCCGAGCTCGGCCTTGTTTTCGGTTAGATTGGCTGAATACTTCTACCAGTCCACCTAGGCTTCCTCCCTCCTACAGGATCATGTCGCCCCGGTCGGACGGGGAAGCTCCACATCCCGGAGTCGCCGATGGTCCGGTTGATGGCTGCTACCCTTTGGGGTGATGTCACCCTTTGCCGACGTGGGGCTCTTTCCTCCGTGTCGGCTGCGGGGAGGTTTTTTCACGAAGGCATCCGATTGCCTATTCTCGTATAATTTCTAAAGTTGCCGGAGGAGGTCGCTGTATTGGCTAGTGTTATGCCCAGAAGATTCATGGTAGGCGTCGAGAATTTTCGGAGGTCGGCACGGTGGGGTCCAACTTGACTGCTTGGGCTTAGGGAGAAGGCCGGTGTGTTGGATGCGAGTGGATAACATGGGAAGCAAAGTATCCGAGCACGTTAACTATCGAATAGACCTCGGCCTTTGGAGGATTCTTGTTGAATCTTTTAAAGGTTCCAAACTCTCTTTTGTGGCCACCCTTCTTGTGGTGGCCCCGATTTTTCTTGGTCCTGGGGCCTTCTCGACTCCTCAATTGTCCCTCGCCTACCTCCTTCACCTCGCTCGGTCGTTGAGAAATCAACTTCGACGGGTGATGAGGTCCCTGCTCAACGGCGGAATTCGGCGTAGGTGGTGGGGTACTTCTTCTTATGTCGGAAAATATGCGTGTCCGAGTGGAGGCCACCGATGGCCGCGTGTGGCTGTAGCTCATCTCCAACCGGCTCCCGGTGAGGAGTATTTCATTTAGCTTTGTCGAGGTAGGCTTCATCCATTTTAGCTCGGGTCCGACGGATCCCCATCAACCTCTGTCGGTTTTGCTCGAAGGATTTTGGAGGCGAAGTAAGAGGTGAACTTCTCACTTAGCTCGTCGAAGTTTTTGATTGATCTAGCGGGATGTGAGACGTACCATTTATAGGTGAGTTCGCCCGGGGTGAGTGGGAACCGCTCGCATTTAGTGGCATCGAAGCCCCCTACCGACTCATGTATATTTAATACTTGCTTTGAGATGAGATTCTCGGGGTCGGTTTTCCTCATACACCGGGGTTTGAGGGGGAGGATCTTAGGTTGAACCGACGCTTGTTCAACCTCCACCAAAAGTGACTCGTTCCCCAAGTTTCTCCTTGGAGCCCCACAGCTGGTCCCGATCTGGTTCGCCATTACATCAATTTTTCTTTACATGACGGCGAGCAAAGAATCACGGGGTCTCGGACTAGTTCCTAGTGAGCCGGGAGCAGCTCGGGCGATCGTGAATCGAGACATGGACAGGGGCCCAGCCAATCCATGATTGATGCCTTCCGTCCCCACTCGGTTGGGGCGGGCGCTGGACGCGGGGCTCTTTTCTCGGCCGAGCTTCTCGGGCACTTGGTGACCGATTCATAGTCGGACTCGAAGTCTAACCCGCGGGAGGATCCCAACCGTTCGAACACGGTCCTAGATCCCTGGGGGATCTACTTGTGGCACGCTCAACGGCCCTTTTCTTGCCTTTGTGGGCCTTTTTGCGGGCCATCGATGGTTCTCGGGTTCACCACCTCGAGTTCTCGGCCCCACACTTATAGCTGCTTGATGGCCGTTCTTATACGCTCCGGGGTTTGGTACTCTTGGATCGAGAATAGGAACGAGACATTCCGTAGCTCTAACGGGAGTAATCGTCGCCCGGCCCGACGGTCCGGGATGGGTGTCGCATTGTGGGGGTCGCGGCAGGAGTTTCTTCCGCTCTGTTAGTGAACGGAGTGTTCGTTATGGATTCCATCGGAATGTTTAGGGTTTGGATGTGAGAGCGAAGAACGGTGAGTGTCCTTCAATGAAATTAGGGTTTGGGTAATAGATTATTAGCACGAACCCTCTTTTAGCGCCAATTGTTGTAACCGGTTCTAAATCTAGGTGATTAGTATTTAATATGGTGAGGATTTACCAGATAAACAAGTAAAAGAACAAAGATTTTTGGTATTAATGGCCCAAGAGCAATGAATGCATATGATTGGGAATTAATACCTTAATGAATGCATACGTACGGTTTTGTACTCGGGCCATTAATTGCCTATCTCGGTCGTACCATTCAGGCGTTGGTCGACGGAATCTCTGTTACAAAAAGGATTTATTACTATTACAAGGAATGTCTTCATTTAATATTCCCCTTTGTTGGGGGATTTTATTCCTATTGTAGTGCAGATTTGTTGTGCTTGTAGTCGGAGGGTCGTTGTGCTTCCTTGCTCGGCAGTTAATCCCGATCGGCCATTGTTTCGTCCCATGTAGAAATGTCGTCGGTCTTTTATTCCATACTCGAGGACCTCTCGCTTCCTTTGGATTCTATCCTTGTAAAGCCTGGTCGGTCCATCGGTCTCTGCTCTCGCCCTGGCCCCGGTCGACCTCGCCTATTTGGGGTCCCCTAACCACCGGGCCTATCTTGGCTTACCGCTAGGCCGACCCTAAGTAACTTGGACTTGGGCCCGTATAATATGTGATACAATATTTCATATTTAATGAAAAATAAAATTTATAATTTTTAGAGAATAAAGAAATACAAATTTATCATTAATAAATGAATTACTCCGCATAAAATCTAGATGAGAATGTATTATGTACGTACATATTGGGTAAATTGCATTTTTATCCCAAGATAATGAACGGTTTACAAAATGATTCTTTTTCAATATTTTTGGTCCCGTAGTTTTTTCGATATTTTTGGTTCCAAGAAAGCTGTAGTTTTGGTCTCAAGAGAATAACAAAATCGTAATTTAGGTCCTAAAAATAATGGTTGGGACTATTTTTATAGAATAAAGGACCAAAAAAGAATGTGGGATTAAAATTGTCATTGAAAAATTCTCATGGACCAAATATGCAATTGTCCCTGTACATATTGGGGAAAATTGTAGTTTTGGTCCCATGAGAATTTTCCAACGACAATATTAATTCCACATTCTTTTTGGTCCATTTGCAAAAATAGTGCTTGACCATTATTTTTAGGACCAAAACTGCAATTTTCTTAGGACGAAAAATATTGCAAAAAACTATGGGACCAAAAGTATCAAAAATGACCATTTTGGAGATCACTTATTCTCTTGTGACCAAAAATATTTAATAATATTAGTTCTTACAAGTAATAGTATTATTTTTATTATACAGGTAATAATATTAGTAGAATACGGTGCATGCACAAGGTCCTAAAAACTTAACACTTTAAAAAGAATTTTAAATTAGTAAAGATCCTTAAAAACCTAGTACATCTAGAATTAAAAATTTAGAGTAAAGGTGCACCGTGCATTCAACTCAAGTGCATTCAACTGAAGTGCATTCAACACAAATACAATTTTGTTGGTCCCTAAATTGAGTGATTTAGAAGAGATTAAGCGAGTCCTCCTAGAGATAATCTAGAAGGGGAGTTGAATAGATTATCTAATTTTCTTTCGAAAACTTCAGATTATCAATTCGAACTTAACTTTTTAAATCAAAATCAGTACCCAGTGGAAACAAATTTATACTCAATCAAATTTGGATCTAAAAACAATCTGATTTGAACTAAACAAATCAAAAGATAATCGGCGAATTAAATGCAGAAAGTAAAGAACACATGATTTATAGTGGTTCGGATCAAAGTTCCTACATCCACTCTCCTTCTTCAACCTTGAAGAAGGGTCTTTTCCTTCTCACTTACTGACTTTCTTACTTGACGATTACAGATTAAAAATTGAGACAAACTTCATCTTTGAATCACCTTCTAACTAACAATCTATCTAACAAATCTACGATTACGGTGCAGATTGTGGTTTGAAGGAATTACAGAAAGTGTTCATCAAACACTTAGAAAATATTATCGAAAAACTTTGTAACACTAGTGAGTGCTCTAGATATTGTGAGTTTCAGAATAGAGTGCAAAAGTCCTTCTAAGGAGTGTGCTTAGGTCTATTTATAAAGTTGTAAGACGGTTAGTTTGTTGTAACAAACTCATAACCGCTTAACAAACTTATCTTTAAAACATTCTTGACTTGATTAATCTTGAGTTAGTCGTCCGACTCGACTCGAGTGTAAGCCTACCTTTCTTATTCTACTCGGTGACTTTGACCTTGTCTTGAGCTCTTCATTATCCTCTCAATCAGATGACTTCTACAAGACCGTCTTCGATGACCTTCAAGCTTCTTGTCTTGGTGACTTTGTCTACTCTACCTAGTCCGATCAGCTAACTAGAAAAATGAACTACTTGACTAATCTATACAAATCCAAATTTGGTCATCCTACTTTACATGAGTTCATCTATTCTTATACATTTTTAACTTAATCAAAACTAATCCCGATCTAACAAATCTCTACCAACATATATTACAAATTTTCATATTCTAAGTGTTAGCACCAGAATATTCTAATTTTTTTATTTGAGCCTATATAATGCTACAAAATTATTCTATTCAATTTTCTTTCCAAGAACTCAGTATTTAAATATTTAAATACTTTTTTTTAATTAGTAAAATCATACATTAATGTCGAGTTAATTTTGAGAAGCTGGAAGTATATATATAATAAAATGTAATATATTTTTCTTGATAATTTCAAAATGGTTCTTAACTAATATGGGAGAGAGAAAAAATCATGAGTACAACCTGAAATTTAAGCACAATATCGGGTCAAACCCGAAATATTTTTCCAATTAGTAAATTTTTGTAAGAATACAAAGGTAAAAAAATATGCTCAGTCCGTTGTTTTCCCCAATTCCATCCTCACTCTCGAATAGTAATTAATAGTGAAAAATATATAATAAATGAAATTTTATCAAGGTCTTATGTATTTCACTTAAATGGAGTAATTAATAGTGAAAAATTTAGGCAAAGTCTTATGTGTTTCACTTAAACAGTAAGGTTATCGCATATCTCTTTTTAATTTCATCTAATTCTTAATACTTTTGGTCAAATGCTTAATTGATATTTTTGTTAAAAATATTTGATAATTTAAATGTTATCTTATACACTTTATATTTTAAACTTAAATATTATAATATTTTTAATTCTTTGGAATTCATATTTTAAATTTGCATCCCCAAGTCTCATCTGTTTTCCAATTTTAAATTGTAAATATTGTTGTTTCTATCTTTTTATATTTTTCTCTTGTCTTTTTCAACCAAATTTAATCAATCCATTAATACTCAATTAATTATAAACTCCCAAAATAGTATTTCATCTACTCTAGATACTTAAATCGATTAATAAAATTAATAATTTCAAATTCGAGTTGTCCATAAATATTTATATTCATGAAAGTTACCTAGCTATATATGGGATTTTGCAAAGCCTTACAAACATAAAGTATATTAATTGTGGTAGTCAAAATATTGCAACAATTTTTATGGTTAGTTAATTCTTCGAACTTCAAATTTGAAATTGCATCCTCAATTTTCAGTTATTTTTAATTTTAAATTGTAATTATTGTTGTTTCTATCCTCTTATAATTTTTTTGTCTTATTTTTAACCAAATTTAATTAACTCATTAATATCTTATTAAGTATAAACTCTAAAAATATTACTCCCTCCCTTTAATAAATTTATTCCCCTTTTTTGGGCACGATATAACGTAGAAATGTGTAGTAGATATGTGGTGTTTATAAAGTAGACTGAGATAGAGTTATTTCTAAAAATGGAATGAGAATAAATTTTATTTGACATACCAAAAAGGAAAGTGTGAATAATTTATTGGACCAGATGGAGTATTTTTATGGTCTAAACTTAATTCGGTTAATAAAATTTCTAAATTTTATAATATGATAAGATAATAAGAATATTTAATAAAATATAACTATATATTTTTTTAAATAATTTATGATAAGATTATTATGAACAATTTTCACATAAAAATGGCCAAAATCTATAATATACAACAAGCAAACGCCGTTTTATTTTATTGAGGCTTATCTCACTAAATCAATAAATAATTATGAATATCAACGGGGCAGAGCGCGGCGGAAATGGAGGACAATTCCCTACCTCTTCTTTCCATACTCGTAGCAACGAATATCAACAGAGCGAGAGCGACGGGAGAAAGACAAAATCCATTTCTTTTCTGTAATGTAAATGGACAAATATTGTCCAAATCCTCCAAAGATTCCCCATTTAAAAAAAAATTGATGGCATGAGAGAAGTGTAGACAGAGAGCCGATCGTGACTCTATTTACACGATGGAAGAAGAAATTTTGTTATGGTATTAAATAAATATGTTTTATAATTATATATATATATATAATTACATAATATATAACAATTACACAAATATAATGATTATAATTTTTTGGCTTGTTACGAGAATGGTGGAGCATATGATACCCATCCGCACCTTGTGGAGAAAATAATCAGGGATTTTCCAACCTGCCGCGGTCCATCCCGTCGGGACGGAGATCCTGTCTCATTACCAAGCGTGTGGATAACTAAGAATTCAAGAAAACCGGAGAGTAAAATAATTGCATGCATTAATTGGCTTGCCCAACTTGAGACCAAGAGTTCTATAAATTGTCAAGGAAACCAATTGAATTAGAGAAAAATAATACAACAAAGAGAATTGGAGTTTGGATTAGCCTCTTGAGCTAAAATTTTATGTTTTTTCTCACAAGGCAATTGTGAATGTATAAGTCCAACCTTCAATACGAAAAATGAAAACAAACTTAAAGCTGTGTTCTTGCGGTTTATTTGTAGTTTTCTTTTTCCTCCTTTGTTTATTTCTACTTCTATTTTGTTGTTTCTGCTTTTGTTAAGTCATGCGAATATAATTTTCATAAATAAATTCTTGAGCATTTCATTATTCTCTCAAGTTAACAAAAATAGTGATGGAAAATAGATTTAGAAATGAATATTTAATAAATCACATATAAAATGCAATAATTTGAGCATTTTTTGTTTTGTTTTTCATCCGAGGGTTGGACGATACATTCACAATTGTTTGGTGGGTAAGATCACGCACATGACTACCGAGGGTTCAGGTCAAGAGGTTGAAATTCGGTGTATTACATATTTCTCCCCAATTTTTTTATATCTTTCTATTTTGCTTTGCAATTAATTATTTTCTTGAATTTTATGTACTGAAGTCAAAATGATGCAAGAGTTGGTAGCCTAAAGAAGATGAGGACTCAACAAGAAAAGAACATCGAAGCATTCTTCATTCACAACATTAGATCGGGAATCATTGATCTCCCAGCGGTGGGGCTTTCAACAACGATATCTTAATCGGGAGGGATTAACGAACATATATACGTATTTTTCTCATTTTTCTTTGTAAATAATTATTGATATGAATAAATGTGTTTTTCTTACTCAATTTTTCAGATATAAATCATTGGATATTTGGAATTGCTCTACTAATTTTTCATTAATTTTTTAAGTTTTGCTTTAATTTTTACTTGCATTGTGATTGAACAACTTCTCTCTCAATTTCGAAATTTTAAATCCTTTGAAGAATGTGAATTAACACCCCTCTATAAATTACTTAATTTTTAACGTATAACATTTATATAAATTTATTTGAATTTTAGAGATTAAAATAAATGTACGACCTTCCAATATTAACACACATTAATGTTAAAAAATACATTATAGCATAATAAGATTTATTATTCCAAATAATTATTAAAAGTTAAAGAAAAATCTTGAATTCATTTTTCTATTTTGAGTTTATTTATAAATAGTTTCTCGACCATTTACTTAATTAGAGTTATATTGTATTGTGGTTGTTTCTCATCATAATAAAATTATCGTTTTTGCTCGTTATCGTAGCTAACACATTATTAGTGACCACATAATTTATGTGTTCTTGTTTAATTATTCTTCATCTCTTTTTATTTATTATAATCTTACATTTATTTTTAAGTAATAGAATAACTAACGAGAAAAAAATAATAAAGGACAAGATAATGGACGTTCGAGCATTTATTATCATTAATTAGCTTTTGGTGACCATTAAGACATTATAATGTTAATTTGCAGTTCATATAATATGGTTAGCTTGAAATTAATGACACTCTCTCCGAGATTTTTCCATATAATAGTCCTTAATTTGTACTTCTTCCAATTCATAATATATGTTGTTTTGTCTTTTGAATTATTTACAATTTAAATGTCGTTTTTGACTTTTCAACGTGATTTATTTATAATTTTTTCCAATTTATCCTTAGTTTTTTTAAAAAAATTACATTGATAATAATAATCTCTAAAGTCATGTGGAAAATTTCAAAGCTATTAACGTCGATTGTTCATTTCTTTTTCTTATTCGGGCTTTGACCATGTCTCTAGAACAATCTCGGTACTAGCTACTCCATGACCCAATACCGTACTCTCTATATCTGCTAGTCGTGCGATAAAAATATATTCAAAATCTGTTGAATCCTCTAGGGGAAAATAGGTGCAGGTTTGTCTTGAACTTGAATTTGACATTTTAAAACTCTAATGGCTCTCGGTGACCTCTTTTTCGTAAACAAGATTATTACATAATACTCCCTCCTATTCATAATATATGTCTTTTGACTTTTCGTATTATTTAAAATTTAAATATGAATTAATTATAGTTTTTCTTAATTTACCCTTAATTTTTTTAAAAAAATTACACGATAATAATAATCTTTAAGGTCATATGAAAAATTTCAAAGCTATTAATTAAGGGTATAGAAGAAAGTAAATAATTTTCATAAAATGTGTGTATGAGTTTAGGATGACATATATTTTGAATAGGAAGGAGTAAGTAAATTTATATGTAAAAGCATGAACATAGTTGAAAATATATTGTTTGACTTATTTCTTTCCTATTATGTTCATTGTTGTAAGCTGGTTCTTAATTCGGGTGGCTGAGAATTTATATGTAAAAGCATGAACATAGTTGAAAATATATTGTTCCTATTTTGTGTTTAATGTGGCTGAGAATTTACCGGATAAACAAGTAAAAGAACAAAGATTTCTGGTATTAACGGCCCAAGAGCAATGAATACATATGATTGGGAATTAATACCTTGATGAATGCAAGGAAAAATAAAGAAGACAATATTAGCGGGTGTTTTAGGCCCAGTTTTAAGTGTGGATGTTCGAATATGTTTATTGAGCATTAAAGGTTTTATTTATAGGGCGTGAGTGTCACCTAGAATCCCTAAAATTGGGGGTCACGAATTTAATGCATGGATATCCATTTAATGTCGGTTGTACGGCTCTGTACTCGGGCCTTTAATTGTCTATCTCCTTCGTACTCATTCGGGCGCTGGTCGATTCTCTGTTACAAAAGGATTTATTACTATTACAAGGAATGTCAGCATTTAATATTCCCACTTGTTGGGGGATTTTATTCCTCTTGTAGGGGCGATTTGTTGTGCTTGTAGTCGGAGGGTCGCTATGCTTCCTTGCTCGGCGGTTAATCCCGATCGGCCATTGTTTCGTCCATACGGTAGGTCATTTATTCCATACTCGAGGATCTCTCGCTTCCTTTGGATTCTATCCTTGTAAAGCACAGTCGGTCCATCGGGCTCTGCTCATTGCCCGATCTGAGTCGACCTCTGCCTATTTGGGTCTAGCCTAACCGCCTTTGGGCTGTCTGGGCTCTCCTCTAGGCCAGCCCTAAGTAACTTGGACTTGGACCCGTATAATATGTGATACATCATTTCATATTTAATGACAAATAAACTTTATAATTTTTACAAAATAAAGAAATACAAATTTATCATTAATAAATGAATTACTCCGCATAAAATATAGATGAGAATGTATTATGTGCGTACATATTGGGTAAATTGTATATTTGATCCCAAGATAATGAACGGTTTACAAAATAATTCTTTTTTAACATTTTTGTCCCGTAGTTTTTTCGATATTTTTGGTTCCAAGAAAACTGTAGTTTTGGTCTCAAGAAAATAATAAAATCACAATTTAGGTCCTAAAAAATAATGGTTGGGACTATTTTTTACAAAATAAAAGACCAAAAAGAATGTGGGATTAAAATTGTCATTGAAAAATTCTCATGGACAAAATATGCAATTGTCCACTGTACATATTGGGGAAAATTGTAGTTTTGGTCCCATGAGAATTTTCCAACGACAATATTAATTCCACATTTTTTTGGTCCATTTGCAAAAATAGTCTTGACCATTATTTTTAGGACCAAAACCGCAATTTTCTTAGGACTAAAAATGTCGCAAAAACTATGGGACCAAAAGTATAAAATAATGACCATTTTGCAGACCACTTATTCTCTTGTAACCAAAAATATCTAATAATATTAGTTCTTACAAGCAATAGTATTAATTTTTATTATACAAGTAATAATATTAGTAGAATACGATGCACAAGGTCCTAAAAAGTTAACACATTAAAAAGAATTTTAAATTAGTAAAGATCCTTAAAAACCTAGTACATCTAGATTTAAAAATTTATAGTAAGTTGTTTGTGCATCGGGTGTACACCGTGCATTCAACTCAAGTGCATTTTTAACTTGTTATCACTAAATAATATAACATAAATAGCTGCAATTGTTCAATGCAAATAATTAATATTATTTAAAAATTAGTGCTTTTATGTTGCATATTATACGATGTATACAAGATTTAGGCAAAAATTTAAAGCAAAGTCTACTTGTGAACCCTTGTTCACGGTGAAACTTGATCATTTACTAAAGGGTATCGGTTATAATAACTGAGCGGTATTACCTATATTATTAAAAGGCTTCGATTGGGATAAGCTGAAGAGTATGCCCTATATTGCTAAAGAGTATCGGTAGTGATAAGCTGAAGTGTATTACCTATATTATTAAAGAGTATCGATCATAATAATGTAAGAGTATTACCTACATTAGTAAAAAGTATTAGTCGGGATAAGCTGAAAAGTAAATTGATTTATTTTTTGAAATATGAACCTGGTTTCACCTTGAAACTTGGTTCACGATGAGACACCCTCAAAATTTAATTGCAATTGGAAAAAATTTCAAATTCATTCCAAATTAGTTTGTTGCATTCTCAAGACTCCTATTATAGAAATTTTATAACGAGATACGAATAGCTATATAAGCTATAAATTGTTCATATATTAATTTAACTAATATTCTTGGATATTTTTTTAATTATGGAAACTAGTATAAAGAGTTAATTTGTTGATGATTTAAACTTTTTTTTAAAAAAATTCCCACATACAATTATGGGTTGCACTCTTAAATTCGGTTCATTATGAGAGAACCAGATTACGATCACACGTGAGAGTGTTGACCGGGATCTCGTTGTCACTGCCATCTTCTCGCTACGTGCCTTAACCTCCTCCCAGGTCACTTAGCCGAGATCCAACGGCGATCTTGAGATTGGCTGATAGGTTCCTTGACATGTTGACCACAAAGAATCTGCATGTTGGCGAGCATCGTATCGATGTTGCTCGTATCGGCTTCCTTGTCTTCTTTTCCATCATCCTTTGAACTTGAGATATTATCTTCTTGTGCATATCTTCAAAGGGATGAAATGGCAAGAATTGGGTGGCCTCCTCCTCGATTCGGATGAGGAAGAGGTGGTGGGAGAGGTTGGACTGGGAGCTCATGTGGATATCCCCAAAGATATTTGAGATATCCATTTGGGTGGGGTTCGGATGGGAGAGATGAAGTGGGGGCGTACGATGGGGGAGGGGGATTTACGGTGGAGGGGATGATGGTGGGGGTGGAATATGTAAAGTAGTGGGTGGGGGAGATGAGGTTGTTTGGGGTAATATGGGTTGAGTTTGGGAGGATATGGGTAAAATTTGGTGGGGAGATGAATATGGGAGTTGGGGCGAATGCGGTCTGTTAGGAAGGACAACATCCGAGATGGAGATGGTGGGGGGATGAAGTTTGGGTTTGGGGGAGGGTAGATGAGGTTGGGATTTGGACTATTTCGGAAGTAGGCTGTTTTAGAGGCTCGAGGTGCCGGCACAGGACACCTCTTCATCGCGAGTGGGGTGGAGAGGGGAGGGGAAAATTGTACTGTCTGTGGGTGGGGGAGGGTCCTCTCGAGCTTATGTCCTGGACCTCCTCGATTGAACCACTGTCTTTGCAATCTGCAGCGTGGTTACTTCTTCGGGTAGAAGACTTGGCTGGTCGGCCAGATGTCCCACCCGGCTCGGAGGTCTTAACCAACCTCCTCCTCCTTGGTGCCTTCTCCTTGACTTCATCGGCTAGGCGGCCTCGGTGAGCTCACCGTCGGCGGCTCTTCCTCTCTCTCCTCTTCTTCCTCCTCCTCGGCTTCTTTAGCGGTGGTGCACCGAGCTCCTACCTCGGCTCCACCTTCGTCTGAATCATTTGGAGCCCCAAGAGGTTCATCCTTCGTCAGGATCCCCTTTTGTTTT
Organism: Paraleonurus japonicus; assembly: GCA_030762865.1. Lineage (NCBI taxonomy): Eukaryota > Viridiplantae > Streptophyta > Magnoliopsida > Lamiales > Lamiaceae > Paraleonurus > Paraleonurus japonicus. The sequence goes on from CM061052.1 coordinate 32,686,349, forward strand.
GTATAGGGTCGACTCCATCGACCCGATTGATCTCGGTGACAGCAGTCCTCCATGATCACCGTCACCTTATTGAATATGCTAGTGATCGACCTCGCTTTGCCACTTTCCTCCAACTACCTCCAACCTTTTTCTTTCTGTCTCTAGCTTCTCCAAGAGCATCCCGGTCTGATTAGCTTGGACCCCATCTAGTATCGTCCTCATGACACATAGTGCAGTGCAGTCACCCATCATGAGAACTTTGTTCTCCCGGGATGACCTTTGTTACGATGGTCATCGAAGTCGATACCTCCGTCGGAGCATCTTCTTCTTCGGCTCCGATCGCCGGTCCCTCATGGAATTCCGGGCAATTATCTCGAATAATTCTACCCATTCATCGGACTTGTAGGTGAGGGGTTCACTCCTTCACTACTTGTATAAAAATCCTAGCCACCTCCGCCGAGTACTTGATTAAAACCTCTCCATATACTCTGGTTTTAAAGACTCCGTTCTCGAGCGTTCCATTGACGTAGAACTCGATTCCCGCATATTCGGTGTTTTATTGGAGGATTTCTTGGAACATAATGTCCTCAATCCGACCCTCTCCAATAACTCCAAAATCTCCCTTGATTCACTATCGGAAGTTGTTTGAAATCCACATACATCTCCGATTTGATCTTCTTATTATACGTCTCATTGTGAACATCCACCATGGTTGAAGTAACTCCTATTTGTTTTTGAGAAGTGCTCATGAAATGATCGAATAAGAGTTTTGAAAATTTTTGCAGAGAGTTTATAAGGATTTACGAAAGTGAAAAAGTTTGTTTAAGGAAGACGATATATTTATAGGGGAAGATTGGAAAGAGAAACCGCCATTTTAGAAAATTTGAATTAATCGAGCCATTTATTCAAAAAGTTTTTCTTGCGCATAAATCAACGGTTAAAAATTAAGATAAGCGATTAGGATTCAGCGCGTGGATGTTAATCGCCTGCGGAATGCGTAAATAATTACTTTATAGACATTGATTTGGCGAGATGTAGGTTACTTTATGCGGGGAAGTAAGTATACGGCGTCGACCTAGGGTTACCTTACTTCGACTAAGGGTTTGCAAATCGGATGAGTTTGAAAGCAGATGAGTTGAAAAAGTCATCGATAAAGTAACTGTCGATTTTAAAAAGCGACTTAAGTTCAACTTTTTAGCAATCTTAAAGACAATTTTAAATAAGCAGACTCGAGACTTAATTTTCTAAAGATGGGATTTCCAATCAATCATTCCAAAAAGAATTTTATAAAAATATGAAGTTTATTTTAAAAGACAAAAGTGTAGAATAAAAGATTTGAGAGCAGATGAGGTGAAATAGTATGATATGTGACCTATTCCTGCAAAGATATAGACTCAAGGAAAACCATTAGTAGCTTGAGGTAGATCGAGATAGGGTGCGGAGATAGTCATCTGCTTTTTTGAGAAAATCAGTTGACTATTGTGCCCTTGTTCCGATTTACCATATGTCGAATAAGCAATTATCATGTCGAGATAAGGTCAATATGACTAATCCTTGATTCTTGATTCTTGATTCTGAGAAGGAAATCAATGACATCAGCTACTGATTGTCCTTTGACTCGAGATCTAGTCCGATAATTCTTTCTAGACATAATAAAACTAAATTGAGAGAGACAAGAATTTAAAAAACCAGAATTTAGAGATGTACTAAAGAAGCATCTAATAAACCTAATTCTACGAGATAATTCTTTAAACCTCGTCTCTGAGGAGGCTTTGTTAATATGTCTGCTCTTTGAAAGTCGGTCAAGATCTTCTCAAGTTTGATATCTCCTTTTTCTACATGGTCTCGGATGAAGTGGTGTCTGATATCTACATGCTTGCATCTTGTATGAAGAATTTGGGTTACGAGTAATAGCTATGACACTATTACTATCACAAAAGATAGGTACATCTTTGGTGATAATATTATAGTCCCTTAGCTGTTGACTTATCGGATCAGTTTGTGAACAACAACTTCCAGTGCCATATACTCGGCTTGATTGTAGAAGTAGTTCTGAGAGGTTTGTTTCTTAGACAACCATGAAATCAGCTTACTTCCAAGAAATTGGCAAGTACCAAATGTAGATTTTCTATCTATCTTACACCCACCAAAATCCGAATCGAGTATCCAGACGGCTCAAAGTTGTCATCGGTGGATACCACAATCCAACATTCTTGTTCCTCTCAAATACTTGAGGATTTTCTTTCTTTGCTTCAAGATGACTTTTCTTAGAATTAGCTTGAAATCGAGCACAAACTCCAACTGCAAATGAAATATCGAGTCTACTAGCGATTAAACATAATAAAGAACCAATAAGAACTCTATACTCGGTTTGATCGGTGTCTTATCCCTTCTCATCTGGATCCATTGAAAAATTTGTCATCATAGGTATCTTAGCTTCTCATTTGGTTGATGAATATTCCCTTCTTTATGCCTTGACTTGAATTCCAAGAAAATATGTCATTTCTCCCATCATTGACATTTCAAATGCTTTTCATAAGACTACTAAATTCTTCACATAAAGATATGTTAGTTGATCCAAAAACTATATCATCAACATAAATTTGTACTAACAAAAGATCACAACCAAATTCTTTTCTAAAGAGAGTTCTATCAATTCTACCTTTAACAAAACCATTTTGAATTAAATAATCAGACAAGGTGTCATACCAAGCTCTTGGTGCTTGTTTAAGTCCATATAGGGCTTTCCTTAGTTTATAAACCTTGTCTCCTTTGACAAAACCGGAGAAATTTGCTCTACATAAACTTCTTGACTAAGATTCCATTTAAGAATGCTGATTTAACATCCATTTGAAAAACTATGAATCTTTTAAAAGTCTGCATAGGCTAAAAACAATCTTATGGCTTCCAGACGAGCTACCGGTGCAAAGGTTTCATCATAATCAATACCCTACGATTGTGAATAACCTTGAGCAACTAGTCCTGGCCTTATTTCTAACCACAATATTGTTTTCATCCCTCTTATTTTTAAAGACCCATTTAGTTCCAATGATTTTTGATGATGAGGCCTTTTAACAAGCTCTCACACATCTTGTCTTTGAAACTGATTTAGTTCTTCTTGCATGACATTAATCCGGTTGGAATCGGTTAGAGCTTACGTAATTGATTTAGGTTCAAGTAATGACACATAGCCCGAACATACAATCTTGATTTAGTTGGGTCCTCGTCTGGACACGAGTCTAAATCTCCAATTATCTGCTCGGCTAAGTGATATGACATTGCTTTCTTACCTTTATCTTTTACGGTAGATGGTGTCTTGTGCGAATTATTTATTTGAGATGATTCTATGTTACCTTACGTAATACCCATAATTTTATAATATATAATATTATATTTAACGTAATTTTTATTTTATTTTATTAATTATTCCTATTAATCTTTTAAATCCCTAATTTATTTTCACCCTCAAATTTTAAATTCTAATTTAAATTTAAAATTTCAATTTCAATTCTTATCTCTCAATTAAATTCTAATATTTTTCGAGTCCTTATCTCACTCAAGCCCAAGCCCAAGCCCATTCCTAATACTTATTTATATAAGAGTTTTAACCTAGAAAATCATACGCACATAAAATAAATCTCATACTTCTTAAAGACGCAGCAGACTTCCAATTTCTCAAGAATCTACGGTATTTTCATTCTACCAAATTTTTTTCAATTCTTTGTATTTAATTAATTAATTCGATCAATACCATATTATCTTTATTGTTTTTGATATCTCCATGCTTAATTTAATATATCTGAATTATTAAATATATATTTTTTATTTTTCCCCATACGATATAATATATATTTATAAATATATATATTGATATTATATATATAACTTATGTGTATGTGAATGTGAATGTGTGTGTGCGTGTCATGTGTTGTGCCTGTGCATGTGTGTGCGTGAGTGTGTATATGTATGTGGGTGTGTGTGAGTGGTGTTTTGTGTATATGTATGTGTGTGTGCGTGAGTGGTGTTTTGTGTATATGTATGTGTATGTGTCGGTGTGTGTGTGCGTCGGTGTGTGTGCGGGGTGTGTTTGTGTGTGTGCGTGAGTATTATGTGTGTGCAGGTGTGTGTAGGTATTTATTTAATATTATATATTTTAATGTTATTTTATTCAATTAATATTATTTCATTAATTATTATATTGTATTAATAATTTTTTTCTATAAGTTTAGTTATGCGATAATTCAAGTCTTACTATTATTGATATAAATTTAGTTGTACCATTTGGGAATTAGGGTTTTAATTTAGGGATTTAGATTATCTCAAATTAATTTATGATTTCTTATAATTAAGTCCCCAACCATTTAAGACCTTGTAATTTGATTCACAAATTTATAATAAATGCATAACTAAGACCATTAGCCCTCTTGAAAATTTGATTAGGATATGTGCTAATTGTAAATAATTATTAATGCTAGGTGACGAAAGTTACGAAGGCTAATTTTACGAGGCTATTTTGTTACACTCCTGCGGTGATCATTAAGGTGGAGAATTAATTGCTCTAAGCTCTACGGTGGTATCGTAGAGTATTGCATGTTTTATTCACTATTTAATGCCTATTGTAAATTATGTGATTATCTGCTTGAATTTTATTATTCCATGTTATTCTAATAGCCGGGGGCCCTTATGAGGTCCGGGACCGACGGGTCCTCGGGTGTATCCCGCCGTGCTCAATGGCAAAGTCTAATAGCCAGGGGCCCTAATGTGGTCGGGATCGACGGATCTTCGGGTTTAACCCGCCGTGCTCCATTCTACGTGTGAGAATACCAGAGTCTTTAAATGGCTTTGGGAAGGCTCACAACTCCATTTCTATGTTGGCAAAGTATCAATGGCAAAGTGGCAAAGTATCAATGGCAAAGTTGGCAAAGTTCATGTGAATTTATTTAATTTTAGTTGATTATCATATTTTTACTTGTGTATTAAATTTTGAATAAATTTTATCTCCACGGAGTGTGCTTGCATACTCACCCCCAATAAACCCATTTCTGTAATGAGTGGACGGCGAGGAGTGATGACGAGGGACATCATGCTCATGCTTTTACTTTTACTATTTATTTAACTAATGAATTTATGTTGAACTTAGGAATTTATGTTTTTCCTAGAAATTATTTAAATGTTTACGTTTCCGTAACATTATTTCACTTTTGAAAAATTAGACGTTAACTCTTTCATATAAAATTTATCGTTGTTTTATTCCAAAATTAAATTTGACGCCTCAAATCTTTTAATTTCTATTACTTATTTAGAATCTAAGTCTTTAAAAATTAGGGCGTCACGGTGTGGTATCAAAGCAGGTCTACGTTCTTGTAGACTTGCTAAAAAAAAAAATTTTAAGTGTAAAAAAAAATTATTTTAAGTGTATTTTATCAACGAAAAAAAAAAAGAGTTCATTTATAAATGTTCGAGCATATGTCGCCCATCACCGCCTCACCGTTTCAGCTTATAAGGTACAAAATTTTATGTTTTAATATATGCGAATTATGTGATGTCTTGATGCATAAATTGACATGCTTATATGAACTCTATGTGGGATGCTAGTTGAAACCTTATTATTACTTAATTACAATAGTCTTCTCCATATTTAGAGGTCTCTAGTGTAGTGCGTGAAACGTAGAATATTTACTTAGTACTGTAACAAAATATCTTAGGTTATGGCTCGCCGAGGTCACGCGCGCAACCAAACCGATGTTCCCAACCCAACTACTCAAGGAGACTTCGAGATAATGCTAATGTAGTGGAACAATTCCGTCGTTACAAGCCACCCACCTTTAACGGACGCGATGGACTGCTAGTGTTGAAGAATGGTTTCGAGCGTTGGAGCGTATCTTTCATCTCGTTAGATGCACGTCTCGGCAACGTGTAGCTTGTGCTGAATTTCAATTGGTAGAGGATCTTGACCATTGGTGGGAAGGCTACGGAGATCGGGCGAAGAAGCAAGAGATGCAGCGGCGTGGGATGAATTCAAGGAAATCGTTATGGAGAGATTCTTTCCAGACACCTATCGGGAGGAGATGGAGTCCCGATTCTTCAACTTCCAACAAGGAAACCTGACTGTGGAAGAGTACGAGAGACAATTCAGCAACATGGCTCGTTTTGCATACCATATGGTGGATACCGAACGTAAAAGCTCATAAATTCAAGAAGGGGTTAAGACCAGAGATACGGAGCATCCTAGCGGGTCATGGAGACATGTCTTTCGGTGACTTGGTGAGGAGAGCCGGTGAAATTGCTGCAAGCCACAGACCGAGAAAGTGAATTCGAAACCGATAAACCTTTTGGGAAAGAGGAGATGGGACGGTCATAACCAAAACAACAACCACGGTCGAATAAGCAAGGAAAGTTTGGGAGCCACGGGTGCTAATGCTCAACTAATCAAACCCACTTGCGCCAACCGTGGGAAGAATCACGGAGGAGAGTGTCTTGCAGGACAAGGAAAGTGTTTGAGTGCCGTCGGCCGGGCCATACAGCCCCTTTCTGTCCTAACCGGAGGTCGAATCCGGCTCCTAAAGGCAAAGCACGAGTTTACTCTATGTCCGGTCATGAGGATGGAGGTCAAGAACACCACGATACCATGACAGGTATGTTGACATTAAATAAAGTTCCCGTTCTAGCTTTGTTTGATACGGGTGCGACACATTCTTTTATATCCACAAAGTGTTGTGCTAAGGTTGGTTGTAAGGAAACCAACAAGGTCGAAGCACTTGATGTTAGTATACCCTCGGGTCAAACGGTGGTCACGAGATAGAGTAGCTAAGGATGTGAATTTAGAAATCTGTGGTAGAAACTTAGATGCTAACTTATATGTCATAGAAATGAGTCACTTTGATGTAATCTTTGGTATGGATTGGTTGTCCAAATATCAAGCTAGCATTGATTGTGGAAAGAGGAAGTGGTGTTAAAGCTACCAAGTGGAGAGGAATTGGTTTACTTTGGATCAAGGACGGGAGCTAAGAGCCTTATCATAACAGCTATGAAGGCCACTAAAGATGCTACGAAGCGGCATTGTCAAGGGTATTTGGTCAATGTGATGGGAACCCCTACTAGTGAAACGAAGATTGAAGATGTTCCGGTGGTTCAAGATTTTCAAGATGTTTTTCCGAAGGATTTACCCGGTATCCCACCCAAAAGACAAGTGGAGTTCACGATAGATTTATTGCGGGATCGGCACCCACATCAAAGGCACCATATCGAATGGCACCGAAAGAGTTGGAAGAGCTCAAGTGCGATTACAAGAGCTGTTGGACAAGAAATTCATTCGACCAAGTGTCTCTCCTTGGGGAGCACCTGTCTTATTTGTGAAGAAGAAGGATGGGACGATGAGGATGTGCATCGACTATAGGGAGTTGAATCGATTAACTATCAAGAATAAGTACCCACCGCCGAGGATCGAAGATTTATTTGATCGGTGAAAGGAGCCAGCGTCTTTTTCTAAGATAGACTTGCGGTCGGGTTATCACCGATTGAAAATCAAGGATAGTGATATACCGAAGACGGCATTTAGGACTCGATATGGGCATTATGAGTTCACGGTAATGCCTTTTGGTTTGAGCAACGCTCTGCGGTATTCATGGATCGATGAACCGAGTCTTCCACCCGTTCTTAGATCGGTTTGTCATTGTGTTTATCGATGACATATTGATCTACTCAAAGAACAACATGCAACACGAGGAGCACTTGAGCATAACACTAGAGGCACTTCGCAAGGAGAAGTTGTATGCGAAGTTCAAGAAGTGCGAGTTTTGGCTTGATCGGGTTGTGTTCCTTGGACATGTTGTCACTTTGCTCAAGGGATAGAGGTTGACCCAGCTAAAGTTGAGGCAGTTAATGATTGGAAGACGCCTACCAATGTTAATGAAGTTCGCAGCTTTTTGGGCTTGGCGGATACTATAGAAGGTTCATTGAAGGATTTTCAAAGATTTCTTCACCAATGACCCGTCTAACGAGAAAAGGGAAAAGTTTGAGTGGGCGAGCCGGTGTGAGGAAAGCTTCCAAGAATTGAAGATGAGATTAGTTTCCGCCTGTTTTGACAATTCCGGATACATCTGGAAGTTTTGTAATTCTGATGATGCGTCAAAGCAAGGTTTAGGATGTGTTACGATGCGGCATGGCAAGGTAATTGCTTATGCCTCAAGACAATTGAAGAATCATGAGATGAACTACCCTACTCACGATTTGGAGCTTGCGGCGGTGGTCCATGCTGCGAAGATTTGGAGGCATTATCTTTATGGGGCAAGGTGTGAGATTTATACAGACCATAAAAGTTTAAAATATTTCTTCACGCAAAAAGAGTTGAATATGAGGCAACGAAGGTGGTTGGAACTAGTGAAGGATTACGACCGCACCATTCACTACCATCCGGGTAAGGCCAATGTGGTGGCGGATGCGTTAAGTCGTAAGGATAGAGGAGAGTTGACATGCTTTTGACACAACAAGAGGAATTAGTAAGGGATTTTGCCAATCTATGGATAGAAGTGGTGGGATCGCCAAGGAATGTTGAGGCGATTGTAGCGGCTATGGTGATTCAACCTTTGTTACGAGACAGAGTTAGAGAAGCACAAGACAAGGATGTATTCTTGAACAAGATGAGGAAGCGAGCAATAGATGGGGATGGTAAAGGCTTCGGGGTAGCATCCGATGGTGCTCTCATGTTTGAGGGCGATTGTGTGTACCCAAAGATGAAAATTTGAGAAGAGAAATCCTAGAAGAAGCTCATTGTACGCCGTATGCAGCTCATCCTGGAGGAACTAAGATGTACCGAGATTTAAAGACAATGTTTTGGTGGAGAAACATGAAAGGTAGCATCGGGAAGTTTGTGGAACGATGCTTGGTATGCCGGCGAGGTTAAAGCCGAGCACCAACGACCGTCGGGGCTGCTTAAGCCTCTTGAAATTCGAGAATGGAAGTGGGAGCACATTACCATGGATTTCGTAGTGGGTTTGCCACGGTCGGTTAGAGGAAATCATCTTTGTATGGGTCATTGTGGATAGATTGACGAAGTCTGCACATTTTCTACCCGTAAAGATGACTTTCGGGATGGATCACCGCACAAATATACATTCGAGAGATTGTTAGACTTCATGGGGTTCTGTCTCAATAGTGTCGAGATCGAGACACTAGGTTCACTTGAAGTTTTGGAAGAGTTTACAAACCGCTATGGGGACGAAGTTGAGATTTAGTCTGACTTTTCCATCCGCGGTCGATGGACATCCGAGAGAACTATTCAAATTTTGGAGGACATGCTACGAGCTTGTGTGTTGGATCTCGGTGGAAATTGGGAGTCTCATTTGCCACTAGTTGAGTTTGCTTACAACAATAGCTATCGAGCAACGATCGGAATGGCACCTTATGAAGCATTGTACGGACGGAGATGCGGAGTCTCCCTCTTATTGGGATGAGGTTGGTGAAAAGAAGGTTTTAGGACCGAGAAATTGTCGAACAAACTGTTGGGGTAATACAAAAGATTCGAGAAAGAATCAAGGTAGCTCAAGATAGACAAAAGTCTTATGCCGACAAGCGAAGGAAACAGCTAGAATTTGCTCGAGGAGAAAGTATTCTTGAAGATCTCACCTACGAAAGGAGTTATTCGATTCGGTGGCAAGGGAAAACTCGGACCAAGGTACATTGGTCCTTTCGAAATTCTAGATCGAGTCGGCGACCTAGCCTGCGGCTTGCTCTGCCCCATCTCTTGCGGCGGTGCACAGCGTTTTCCACGTGTCCATGTTGAGGAAGTACGTACATGATCCAAGCCACATCGTCAACTACTCAACCTTGGAGGTCAATAGAGACTGTCATATGAGGAGGTACCGGAACTCATTTTGGAAAGAAAAGTTCATAGACTTCGCAACAAAGACGTAGTTCTCATCAAAGTGCAATGGAGTCGACATGGAAGAGATGAAGCCACGTGGGAGCGAGAGGATGAAATACAAGCAAAATACCCAAACTTCCTACTACGTGGTAAGTTTTAAAATTTCGAGACGAAATTATTGTTAGTGGGGTAGGTTGTAATACCCATAATTTTATAATATATAATATTATATTTAACGTAATTTTTATTTTATTTTATTAATTATTCCTATTAATCTTTTAAATCCCTAATTTATTTTCACCCTCAAATTTTAAATTCTAATTTAAATTTAAAATTTCAATTTCAATTCTTATCTCTCAATTAAATTCTAATATTTTTCAGTCCTTATCTCACTCAAGCCCAAGCCCAAGCCCATTCCTAATACTTATTTATATAAGAGTTTTAACCTAGAAAATCATACGCACATAAAATAAATCTCATACTTCTTAAAGACGGCGTGACTTCCAATTTCTCAAGAATCTACGGTATTTTCATTCTACCAAATTTTTTCAATTCTTTGTATTTAATTAATTAATTCGATCAATACCATATTATCTTTATTGTTTTTGATATCTCCATGCTTAATTTAATATATCTGAATTATTAAATATATATTTTTTATTTTTCCCCATACGATATAATATATATTTATAAATATATATATTGATATTATATATATAACTTATGTGTATGTGAATGTGAATGTGTGTGTGCGTGTCATGTGTTGTGCCTGTGCATGTGTGTGCGTGAGTGTGTATATGTATGTGGGTGTGTGTGAGTGGTGTTTTGTGTATATGTATGTGTGTGTGCGTGAGTGGTGTTTTGTGTATATGTATGTGTATGTGTCGGTGTGTGTGTGCGTCGGTGTGTGTGCGGGGTGTGTTTGTGTGTGTGCGTGAGTATTATGTGTGTGCGGTGTGTGTAGGTATTTATTTAATATTATATATTTTAATGTTATTTTATTCCATTAATATTATTTCATTAATTATTATATTGTATTAATAATTTTTTTCTATAAGTTTAGTTATGCGATAATTCAAGTCTTACTATTATTGATATAAATTTAGTTGTACCATTTGGGAATTAGGGTTTTAATTTAGGGATTTAGATTATCTCAAATTAATTTATGATTTCTTATAATTAAGTCCCCAACCATTTAAGACCTTGTAATTTGATTCACAAATTTATAATAAATGCATAACTAAGACCATTAGCCCTCTTGAAAATTTGATTAGGATATGTGCTAATTGTAAATAATTATTAATGCTAGGTGACGAAAGTTACGAAGGCTAATTTTACGAGGCTATTTTGTTACACTCTGCAGTGATCATTAAGGTGGGGAATTAATTGCTCTAAGCTCTACGGTGGTATCGTAGAGTATTGCATGTTTTATTCACTATTTAATGCCTATTGTAAATTATGTGATTATCTGCTTGAATTTTATTATTCCATGTTATTCTAATAGCCGAGGGGCCCTTATGAGGTCCGGGTCGACGGGTCCTCGGGTGTATCCCGCCGTGCTCAATGGCAAAGTCTAATAGCCAGGGGCCCTAATGTGGTCCGGGATCGACGGATCTTCGGGTTTAACCCGCCGTGCTCCATTCTACGTGTGAGAATACCAGAGTCTTTAAATGGCTTTGGGAAGGCTCACAACTCCATTTCTATGTTGGCAAAGTATCAATGGCAAAGTGGCAAAGTATCAATGGCAAAGTTGGCAAAGTTCATGTGAATTTATTTAATTTTAGTTGATTATCATATTTTTACTTGTGTATTAAATTTTGAATAAATTTTATCTCCACGGAGTGTGCTTGCATACTCACCCCCAATAAACCCATTTCGGGTAATGAGCTAGACGGCGAGGAGTGATGACGAGGGACATCATGCTCATGCTTTTACTTTTACTATTTATTTAACTAATGAATTTATGTTGAACTTAGGAATTTATGTTTTTCCTAGAAATTATTTAAATGTTTACGTTTCCGCCGTAACATTATTTCACTTTTGAAAAATTAGACGTTAACTCTTTCATATAAAATTTATCGTTGTTTTATTCCAAAATTAAATTTGACGCCTCAAATCTTTTAATTTCTATTACTTATTTAGAATCTAAGTCTTTAAAAATTAGGGCGTCACACCTTCGATAACTCAACTCGATCGGTGATGTGTCGTTGGTCGTGCGATCGGTTGGTAGATCATTTGTTGAGGAAGTTCTTTCGAGTTCCTTTCCTTTGTCGATTCTTCCTCTTCATCTGAATCGATTCTTGATTGTAGAATTTTATGGTTGATCTTTTGATAGTCATCCGATTCGGATCATCGATATCTTTGTGATGTCCTGTCTTATCAAACTCAAGAGAAGATTCATCAAATACCACATGGGGTGTTTCTTCTACACACAAGGTTGTCTTATTAAAAACTCTATATGCCTTTGATATAGATGAGTATCCCAAGAATATCCCATCTGCTATCTTGGCATCAAAAGTTTTTAATTGAGACTTTCCATTGTTATGTATGAAACATTTACAACCAAATATATGAAAATATGAAATTTTGGGAGGTCTTCCCTTCCAAATTTCATAGGAGTTTTATACTTATACTTGACAATCAGACTTCTATTTTGAACATAGCATCTTTGTATTAACGGCTTACGCCCAAAACCTATGAGGAGTGTTGAATGCGAGATAACATTGTTCTAGCCGCCTCTTTCAATGTTCTCGTTTCTTCTCTCAACAACTCCATTTTGTTGTGGAGTCCTTGCTTTGCAGATGTTTCTGAGCTATGCCATTCTCAATGCAGGTAGTTAGTAATCAATTTATTTAGGAATTCAGTACCTTTATCACTTCTAATTTTAACAATATTTAATCCCTTTTCATTTTGAATCTTTTTAAGAAATTCGGAATCTTAGTCATAGTCTCATTCTTTTTGTACAAGAAAATAACCCAAGTAAATCTTGAAAAGTCATCAATAATTACTAAGGTATATTTTCTTCCACTAAAGCCGAGAGGAGTTCTTGGACCAAACAGATCCATATGAAGAAGTTCCGAATCCTTTACGAAGAAGGACTACTTATTGTTTTAAAAGAAGTTTTGGTCTGTTTTCCTTTTTGACAAGAAACACATATATGGTTCTTTGAAAATATTTTATCAGTGGAGTCCTTTAACTAAGGATTTTCTTGCTATTTTGTTAAGAGTTTTGAAGTTTAAGTGACCAAGTAAATGCATGCCACCAACTTAAGTCATCTAAACTCTTAGTAACAAGACAAGTATCCTTAGGACAGCTTTTGAAGTTGGCAACATAAATGTTACCTTGTCTTACTCCAGCCAATAGAATATTTTCATTTAAACCATCTAGTACATAGCATGCATTATGAGTAAATTTGACACAAAACCCTTTATCACAAAATTGTGAAACAGATAGTAGGTTGTGCTTCAATCCTTCCACGTAGTAAACTTCTTGAACTTGAACATCTCTAATCATTAGTGTTCCTACACCTTTAGTAAGTCCATAGTTGTTATCACCAAACATCACTCTAGGTCCATCAATGGTTTGATAGTTAGAGAGAAGTCGTCTTTCATAGGTCATGTGCTTGGAACAACCACTATCAATGTACCGGATGACCTCAAGAATGTCTCCTCTATCAACTATCTTCTTATCTTCCTGCAATCACAAATTTATTGCTTAGGTACCCTTTGTATTTTGGGTCCTTTCATGTTAAGTTGACTCTTAGGAATCCAGATAAAAATATCAATGTTCCTTAAAACCATAGATTGAAGCTTGCATCCATATCTATCTACTAAGATAAGACTTTCAAGATCAATCGATTGAATTGATCTTTTGAAATTGTCTTGAATCTTGGTAAGAATGGATAAGATCTGCTTCTTCCATCAAAGCTATTATACCTAGGATAGATCTTTGATTTAGTCTTAAATTTAGCCTTAGGAGTTACTTTCCTCGTCTGATTTTTCTTTTGAAGTATCGGATGAGGTAATTAATTCCTTTGGTTTCCAGGACTGAATAAAGTTTCTACCTTAGGTTTAGTTGCTTTAACAAAAACTCTAGGTTTTATTGGATCATTCTTTTACTCCTATCAAAACCTAATCCGGTTTAATCACTAGACTTTTGTGAAGAATTGAAAATTTTATCTATTGTGGTTTGAGAATTATTCATAAGCTCTAACTTGAGATTTAATTCTCTATTAGTCCTCTTATAATTCTCATTCTCGGAATAGATATTTGAAAATTTTACTTTTAAAGAATTCAATTCCTGTTCTAACTTATCTGTCTTATCGGACAAGGTACTTGGTGATCATCTCGATCGACATTCCCCCTTGAATGTACGTCTGGTTTCTCACTTTCTTTAGTCGATTGACTTTAGTTAAATCAGAAATTTGATCCTTTAAATTAAGATTTTCAGTCTCTATCTGTTTATAAGCGAGATAGAGAAGTCTCCAAATCTTTCAAAAGTTTATCAATAAGTGGATCGATTTCGAGATAAGGTATCACAGTCATTATCGATGATGAATAGTAATGTACCTCTTTAGCCATTAGACATATGTCATCATCTGACCCAAAATCAGATGAGGATGAGGATAATGATGTCTCACGAGCTTCTTCTTTCTCGGCTAGGAGAGCTCTGCAGTCGGCATATCTTCTATCTCTTTTCTTCCTCTTTTCTTCTCTCTCTGGGAGTGAGTTGAGGACAATCATAACTATAGTGACCAGGTTTGTTGCATGTATAGCATATATCTCCTCTATATATTTTTGGACTACTATCTCCTCGTCGATAGGTGATTTATGACTTCTTGGTGATCCTTCTTTTTATCATTATACTCGAGCTCTTTTCATCCTGTCGATCTATAGTTCCTTCGACCTAATCTGTCTCTTTTGTTTCTTCGTACTTCATCTTGAGTCTCTCATACCTTTTCAACAAAAGAGTCATTTCTTCTTTTATGGACAAATCGGATGCTCTAGAGATCTTTTCGAGATTCATCTTGATGAACAAATGCTATTGTTTTTCCGGATGTAGATGACTCTGCCTCATCTTCTTCATCTTCAATGTGAATGTCATATTCCAGTGCTTTAAGATGAGAGAAAAGAGTGTGATGTGATATTGATGACAAATTTTGTGTTGCCTTGAGAATATTAGCTTTCTCTCTCCATCTTTTACTCAAAGATCTCGAGTACTTTGTTGTTAATTTATTTCTCGGTGTAAGTCTTACCCAAATCGGTTGCTTTGTTTACAAGATTAGTCGAGTCTCACGTCCAATTGATCTACGATTTCACCATCCTTCATTTTGAAAGTGTCAAAAGTATGTAGAACAGATGGAGCTTATTTTCTTTGACTTTGTTGAGATCCTTCACAGATTCCAGCAAGAGTCTCCCACATTTCTTTGGCGATCTTGCATCTTTTAACCTTTTCGGTCAATCCTTACTTAGAGTCTCGATGATCTCAGATTCGAGCTACTTGGTCAAGATTATGGACCTTTCTTTCATCATTTGTTAACTCGAGCTCTTCTTTTCTTATGCAGTCCTGGATTCGTGACTCGGCTCAGTCTTTGGTTCCTCCATGATAGAATTTTATAGGTCCCTCTTCAAGAACCTCTTCCATCCTATCATGAATGGCTTTTAGGTAATCATAATCTTCAAGACCTAAATTTCCAGGTAATCATAATCTTCAATAGAGAATTCAGGAAGATTCCTAGACTTTTTGTTTTTCCCGATGACATAATGAAACAAAGGAAAAAAATACTCCACAAACTAATTAGTAGCACTATTAGTTAAAAGAAGAAAATGAAGAAAATCAAGATAATTTCAGAATCTTATTCAAGACCTAAAATCAATATCGTAACAGACTTAACACCGCTCCGATACCACTTGTTGGTCCTGAATGTTGAGTTGAATAAAACCTCGAGTTAGCCTTCTAGAACAAAATCTAGAAGGGGGTTTGAATAGATTTTGTAGATTTTTCGAATCTCCCAAAATCAATTCAAAGAATCGATTATCACAGCGGAATATAATTGTGAACTCAACTTTTAACAAGATCAAAAGCAATGCCGATATTCGATTTTAGCTAAGATTCTGAATTTTAATCTTGAATTAACAAAATTGTAACTTTAATGAAATTAAAAGAAATCAAGTAAATAACACCGATTTTATAGTGGTTCGGATTATAACAATCCTACATCCACTCTCCTTCTCCAAACTTTGAAGAAGGGTCTTCACTAATTGCTTACTTACTTACTTGTACAAACTTTACAAATTACAACTTGATCTTCAATTCTTCAAAAATCTAATCAACTTTCTCGAAATCTAACTCTAAGAATAAGATGTGTTTTTGAAGATGTGAAGTGAAGTGTTCTATAAACACTTAAAGAAAATTCTATGAAGAAATCTTGTGACTTGAAAACTTGTGATCTTAGAAAATGACTTGTGAAATCTGTGTATATTGTGTTCGGTAAAGTGTTCTCTCTATCTCTTCTTTTTAAATACATGTATATTGTGTATATTGTGAAAATGACCTATTTATAAATACGAAAAAGGCAGTTAGTTTGTTAGTTAGTTCTAACAAACTAGAAAGCTACTTTAACAAACTTAATCTTGAAAAAAGCGCCGGTCCTCGGCTATTCTTGCTCTACTCATCTGCGGTGACTTGGTGAAAATTCACCTTTCTTATTCTACTCGGCTTATCTTGACCTCGTCGAGCTCTTCATGTTTGTCTCCTATAGATGACTAGATCTCGGTGACTAGATTGGTTCTAGACCTCGTCTAATCTGTTTAGCTTAACCTCATTTGGTCTTCGGTCGTCGATCAACTGAAATGCTTCTTTTTAACTCATCAAAACTTCTTGATTCAACAATGATACCTATCCGAACCTTGTGGAGAAAATAATCGGGGATTTTCCATCCCGCCGCAGTCCATCCCGACGGGACGGGATCTGTCTCATTACCAAGCGTGTGGATAACTAAGAATTCAAGAAAACAGGAGAGTAAAATAATTGCATGCATTAATTGGCTTGCCCAACTTGAGACCAAGAGTTCTATAAATTGTCAAGGAAACCAAATGAATTAGAGAAAAATAATACAACAAAGAGAATTGGAGTTTGGATTAGCCTCTTGAGCTAAAATTTTATGTTTTTTCTCACAAGACAATTGTGAATGTATAAGTCCAACCTTCAATACGAAAAATGAAAAACAAACTTAAAGCTGTGTTCTTGCGGTTTATTTTTAGTTTCTTTTTCCCTCCTTTGTTTATTTCTTCTTCTATTTTGTTGTTTACATTTTGGTTAAGTCATGCTAGTATAATTTTCATAAATAAATTCTTAAGCATTTCATTATTCTCTCAAGTTAACAAAAATAGAGATGGAAAATAGATTTAGAAATGAATATTAAATAAATCACTTATAAAATGCAAGAATTTGAGCGTTTTTATTTCGTTTTTCATCCGAGGGTTGGATAGTACATTCACAATTGTTTGGTGGGTAAGATCACACACATGACTACCGAGGGTTCAGGTCAAGAGGTTTATATTCGGTGTATTACATATTTCTCCTCAGTTTTTTTTTTTATATCTTTCTATTTTGCTTTGCAATAAATTATTTTCTTGAATTCTATGTACTTGAAGTCAAAATGATGGAAGAGTTCATAGCACGAAGAAGATGAGGAACAACAAGAAAAGAACTTGAAGCCTTCTTCATTCACAACATTAGATTAGGAATCATTGATCTCCCTGCGGTGGGGCCCTCAAAAGTGATATCTTAATCGGGAGGGAGATTAACGGACATCTATCTCGTATTTTTCTCATTTTTCTTTGTAAACAATTATTGATATGAATAAATGTGTTTTCCTTACTCTATTTTGTAGACATAAATCATTGGATATTTGGAATTGCTCTACTAATTTTTCATTAATTTTTAAAGTTTTGTTTTAATTTTTTACTTGTGTTGTGATTGAACAACTTCTCTCTCAATTTCAAAATTTCAAATCCTTTGAAGAAAGTGAGTTAACACCCCGCTATAAATTACTTAATTTTTAACGCATAACATTTACCTAAATTTATTTAACTTTTTAGAGATTAAAATAAATGTACGACCTTCCAATATTAACACACATTAATATTAAAAAAATACATTATAGCCTAATAAGATATACAATTTCGAATAATTATTAAAATTTAAAGAAAAATCTTGAATTCGTTTTTCTATTTTGAGTTTATTTATAAATAGTTTCTCAACCGTTTACTTAATTAGAGTTGTATTGTATTGTGGTTGTTTCTCATCATAATAAAATTATCATTTTTTTGCTCGTGGATCGTAGCTAACACATTATTAGTGACCACGTAATTTATGTGTTCTTGTTTCGCTTTTTCTTCATCTCTTTCTATTTATCATAACAAATAATTTGATCATCTTACATTTGTTTTTAAATAATATGGAATCTTAGATGAAAGGGAGAGAGTATAACTTACCATAAAAAAGGGTCAAGATAATGGACGTTCGAGCATTTATTATCATTAATTAGCTTTTGGTGACCATTAAGACATTATAATATTAATTTGCAGTTCATATAATATGGTTAGCTTGAAATTAATGTCACTCTCTCCGAGATTTTTCCTTATAATAGTCCTTAATTTATACTCCTTCCTATTTATAATATATGTTGTTTTGACTTTACGTATTATTTACAATTTAAATATCGTTTTTCATTTTTCGATGTGAATTAATTATAGTGTTTTTCAATTAATCCTTAGTTTTTTTAAAAAAATTACATGTATAATAATAATCTTTAAAGTCATGTGGAAAATTTCAAAGCTATTAATTAAGGGTATAGAAGGAAGTAAATAATTCTTTCGATTATGGATGTCTGGGCATTTATTAGCTTTTAATTGGTTACCGTTAATACATTATATTAATATTAATTTGCAGTTTATGTAATATACTTAGTTTGAAATTAATGTTACCCTCTTCCCAATTTAAATATTTATGCCCATGAAATTGAATTTGACATTTTAAAACTCTAATGGCTCTCGGTGACTTCTTTTTCGTAAACAAGATTATTACATAATACTCCCTCCTATTCATAATATATGTCGTTTTGATTTTTCGTATTATTTGCAATTTAAATGTGAATTAATTATAGTTTTTCTCAATTTTCTTAATTAAGGGTATAGAAGAAAGTAAATAATTTTCTTAAAATGTGTGTATGAGTTTAGGATGATATATATTTTAAATAGGAGGGAGTAAGTAAATTTATATGTAAAAGCATGAACATAGTTGAAAATATATTGTTTGACTTATTTCTTTCCTTTTATGTTCATTGTTGTAACCGGTTCTAAATCCAGGTGATTTGTGTTTAATATGGCTGATAATTTACCGGATAAACAAGTAAAAGAACAAAGATTTCTGGTATTAATGGCCCAAGAGCAATGAATGCATATGATTGAAAATTAATACCTTGATGAATACAAGGAACGGTAAAAAGACAATAATTGCTGGCCCGAGTCTTAAGTGTGGATGTTCGAATCTGTTTATTGAGCCTTAAAGGACTTATTTATAGGGCGTGAGTGTTGCCCTCAAATTCCTGAAATTAGGGGTCAAGAATTTAATGCATGGATATCCATTTAATGTCTCGTTGTATGGCTCCGTACTCGGGCCATTAATTGCTTATCTCCTTCGTACCATTCGGCGCCGGTCGATGGATTCTCTCGTTATAAAAGGATTTATTACTATTACAAGAAGTGTCGGCATTTAATGTTCCCATTGTTGGGGGATTTTATTCCTATTGTAGGGCAGATTTGTTGTGTTTATAGTCGGAGGGTCATTGTGCTTCCTTAGTTCGTCCATGCGGAAATATGGTCGGTTTTTATTCCATCTTGTTGGTCCCGGAGAGTTGAGTTGATTAAAACCTTGAGTAAGCTTTCTAGAACAAAATCTAGAAAGGGGGTTTGAATAGATTTTGTAGATTTTTCAAATCTTTCAAAACCAATTCAAAGTATCGATTGAGCACGGTAATTAAGATTAAATTCTCAACTTCTTATAAGATCAAAAGCAAGGTTGAAATACTGATTTTAGTTAAGATTCTGAATGTAACTCTTGATGTAACACAGCTTGTAAAATAAACAGAAAATAAAGAAAGCAAGAAATAACACCAGGATTTATAGTGGTTCGGATTTTAAAAATCCTACATCCACTCTCCTTCCTCAATTTGAAGAAGGGACTCGCTTACTACTTACTTTCTCACTTCCACTTACAACTTACAACTTGTACAAATCTTCAAATCTTCAATCTCCTAGACTCTTCTTCTAGAAATCTAACTAATACAATGTGTATCGGATTTTGAAGATTCTTTGGAAAAGTGTTCTAAAAACACTTAGAACTCTTTGAAACTCTCTAGAAATTCTTGTGAAAAGATTGTGAAATCTGAATAGTAAATTGTGTAAATCAAATATGCATAAGTATTTTTCTATTTTTGAAAAATGAAAAACCTAGACCTATATATAAGTCTGAAAAGTCGGTTAGTTTGTTAGTTAGTTCTAACAAACTTGAAACCGCTTAACAAACTTAATCTTGAAAATCGCTTAAAACCTCGGTGATTCTTCCTACTCGTCTGCGGTGACTTGGTGAAGATTAGCCTTTCTTATTCTACTCGGCTTATCTTGACCTCGTCTGAGCTCTTCATATTTGTCTCACTGCAGATGACTAGACTTGAGCTTGTCTCTAGATGACTTCTGACTTGAACTAATCTTGACCTAGTCGATCGACTTCGTACTAGAACTTAGTTTTCGATTCTACATCATAGTCTGCTCATCTGGAGCAGTCTTTTAACTCATCAAAACAATCTTGGTCTAACAATTTCCCCCTTTTTGATGAAGTTAAAACCTACAAGAAAGAGACATACTCACAAATTTGAAATTAGTTTAGAGTTAATCAAGGTTAATCAAATAGATATATCGAACACACTTTCACTTTAATCGATTCACAAATAAAAATTTATTTAAGTCTTTTAGACTTTTTCACGAAGTAAAACTTTTAAGTCTTAGAATCTTAAAAAAATTTAGACTTAGAAAGTTTTGAAAATTTTAGACTTAGAAAAATTTTGAAAATTTCAGGACTTAGAAAATTTTGAAAATTTTCGGATGAATAATACTTTTAAGAACAATAAAAATTTTAAACGAGAAAAACAACTTTTAGAAGTAAACCAAATCAATCACAGTATATTCATATTGGATTTACAATGATTTACAAAGAATATAAGAAAAAGATAAGGAAAAGAAAAATCCTGTTTCTATTAGACTCCCACTAGTCTTAAATGCGGAATCATCGGCCGAGTTGAATACACGCCTCCTAAGCTGCTTCAGTCATCTCCTTGTACAAGTCCAGACACGGCCTCTGCTTTCTTCAAAATTCCCTTGACCCGAGTCTAGGTCTAGGGATCCATCTGATTTCTTTGCGGGGATGGCATACTCGAAAGGTGGAGAGATCGGGTTGACGTTGAATTCTGCATCGGCTTCTTTTAGCGGCCTAGCATAGAAATCTCCATCTACCTTTTCCATCCATTCGTGCCAAGCCAAGTGCAGGTCTTCTTTGAGTTGCTCAGGGGCCTTTGAGAATATACAGAAGTATATCCACATACCCTCCAGATTCTTCTTTCTATATTCATCTCCATATTTTCCAGGCTTGACTTAGGAGGAGCAGACGTGGTATGAAATGGTGGAAGTTCCCATTGCTTCCGATCTTTGATTAGCCATTTACGCTCAGCGGCCTCCGAGAAGACATTGGAGTCTTTCTTCTTCTTTTGCTTCTTCTTCTCCTTCTTACCGTAAAATTCCAACTCTCTCTTTATTCTTTTGATCTCGCTCATCTCGAGAGATTGGAATAGTCGGCTTCCCTCTTACCTTTCCCTTTAGCGGCTGACCCTAGGAATGATTTGGTGATCTGGGCTCACTGCTACTTCCTTTCCTTTACCCTTGGCTCCTTGATTCAGATTCTTTAAGCCGAGCCAAGAGTTTCTCCGTCCTCTCCTCTTCATCTTTCCTCCTCTTCTCCTCATCTTCCTTCATGACCTCTTCTAGTTGACTTACCCTCAACCGGAGTGCAGCCACTCATCCGATTTGATTCGAGCTTCTTCCTGGCCGCCTCCGGATCACCCGTGTTGGCCTTAGTGCCTAGTTCTCTCTGGTCTCCTCGACCACGGTTTGTGAGGGCTTGTCTCTTTCTCGCCTCACTGTGAGGGCTTGTCTCTTTTACGCCTCAATTTGCTTTCCCTTTTTAACTTCAAAGACCAAGTCGAAAGTTTAGCTTCCAAATCATTGCACTTGACCACGAAGTCCGAGTGGTCTACTGACCAACTCATTCACAACCAGTGATTATAACCCATCACTTCCTCCTTCAATGTCCTCATCTCCTCCTCCATAGATTGCACTTTACCGGCCAGACAGAGTTAGTGACATTTACAATTTTATCGAGATAAAGTTACCTCAACTTCTCTCATCTTTGGCTAGCATTGTGTCCGTTCTGACTTTGACCATCCTCCTTGTCTTCCTTTCCATCTTTCTTGAATGTAGCATTGATTTTCTTTTCGACAAGGGTCGGGATGGAGGAGATGGCAGATGGTTGGGCTTAAATCGGTGTCATCATCCTCGGTTGAGGAGTCGGACGAGGAAGGTGTTGGTTACGGTTGAGTAGATGGGAGAGGAATATCTTGTGTTTGAATAGTAGGAAGAGAAGAGTAGGATATTATTGGGATTGGTGAGGTTTGGACTATGGGAGAAGGTATTTGTTCGGATGAGGGTGGGGGTGGGATTTCGGGTGGTGGTGATGATGGTAGAGGTGGGAATTCAGTTTGAATTTGTTGGGATTTGGATTGTAGGGATTTGGGTGTAGAGTGTTGGAGAGGCTGCGAGGTACCCGGCTGGGATACCCCTTCATCGCCTGTTTGGGTGGTGGGAGTTCGAGGTGAGGCAAAGGCTCGAAATGCCAGCTGGGGCATTTCTTCATTGCAGTGCGGGTGAAAGTTGAGGAGATGGAGAAAGACTTATACTGCCTCTGGGATCGGGAGAGAACGACTTCATCGGTTGGGGAGAGAGGAGCCTCCGGTGACCAACCTCGGCTGCTATCTCGAAGGCAGGACCTCCTGCAGTAGCAGGGTTGATGGATATATCTCGCTGTTCGGAGCTACCAGACTTGGTGGATCCTTGAACTCCGGAGGCTGCTCGTCTTGGCCTCCTCACCAAGGGAAGTTCTCGCTTCCTCTTCTTCCTCTTCATCTCGAGGCAACCTTGGCGGGAGCAGCAGATGAGCTTTCCCCTTCTTCTTTTACGAAGCTTTTACCAACCTCCTCTTCCTCCTCTGAAACATCCTCGGGACCACAACACTTTCAAGAGTTGAACTTGAGGTGCGACCTCAGCCGCCGCCGCTTCATGTCCCTCTGTTTCGACCTCCACCGGAGCCACCTCAACTTGTTCAGCGGTGGACCACGACCCTCAACAGTGCGGCCGCCATGACCTCGAGCCACTGGCCGCATCGGACTCATCATCCGAGTGCTGGAATTCCTCCCGATCTGTCATCCTTTGTGAGGATGCCCTTCTGCTTTTGAATACTTTTTAGTACCTATTCTCCATCGGCCTCCCTATTCAGCCCTTCAATCAAAACAGTAATTTTATTGAAGAGACTGACCGTAGAAGTAGGAACTCGGCCTCCGCATTTGACTTGAAAGTCAATCGCTTCTTCTCCTCCCCGAGCTTGAACAAAAGCAAATCCACCCAATTCACTTGCACTCCATCCAAGATGGCTCGCATCACGCACAATCTGGGTTTGGTTAACCCATCATGTGAGCTCTGCTCACCCAAAGACCGCCTTCGTAACCACAGTCATCAACAACCGAAACCTCCTTCTCACAGATTCTTCTTTAAATCCTCGCGAGTCCCCACGTAAGTGACCCTCGCCATCATATCGAAGGATTCTTCCCACTCATCTTCTTTGTACGCCAATGGATTAACTCCTCCATTGACGTATCAAAGATCTGGCAATATTCTCTCGAGAATAACTCGGTGTAGTTCCGTCGATAGAAGTATCAAAACCGTCCCGAGTATCCTCCATTCTCGCCAAAAACTCGCACTCAAGAAATCTACTGCTCGCTTTTGAGGAGACTTTAGTGATAGAAATCCTCGGAGACGTGAAGCTTCGAGGAGGCGAAGAATTTCGCAGATTCTCGGGTCATTTGTGGTTTCAAAATCAACATACATTTCCGCTTTCAAACGATTTTTGAAATATTCCTCATTCATTTTGAAATGAGAAATATTTGTGGAAATGTATGTGGGTTTATAAGTTTTGGTAGTTTTTGAAGAAGATGCCATTAGAAGTTTTTGTGAATTTGTAAAGGGTGTGACAAAATATGCAGTGTTTTCCGAGTATGGAAAGAAAAGGTTTTAGGGAAGAAGAAGATGTATTTATAGGGGGAAGATTGGAAAGAGAAACCGCCATTTTTGAAAATATGAATTAATCTCAGCCATTTATTCAAAAAGTTTTTACCGAGTATTAATCAACGATTAAAAACTAAGATAAGCGATTAGGATTCAGCGCGTGAATTGCAATTGCCTTTGGAATGCGTAAATAGTTACTTTATAGATCGTTGATTTGACCGATATAGGTTACTTTATTCAGAGAATTAAGTATACCCGACGTCACCACGTGATATCTTACTTCAATGAAGGTTTCCTAAACAGATGGGTTTGAAAAAGCAGATCGGCTTAAAAATGATAAGTTTTAGAAAGTCATCCGATAGAGTAACCCGTCTCGATCCCGAAAACCAACAATTTAAATGTAACTTTTTAGCATTTTTCAAACCCAGTTTAAACAAAACACATTTAGATTTAATTTTTCTAAACAAATTTTTAAGAAACAGATCGACTCAGTTAAGAATAAAGAAATTTGAATAAAAGAATGAAACAGTGTTATACGAGACTCCGTTCTGCAAAAACATAAACTCAAAGAAAACCATCAAGCTTAAGGTAAACAGATAGGATGTAAATAGTCATCTGCTTTTCTTCAGGAGTTCAGGTGACTATTATGTCCTTGTCTCGATTTATTCAATGTCGATAAGTAATTGTCAATTCAGATAAGGTCAATATGACTAATCCTTGATTCTTGATTCCTAAAAGGAGATCAATGATATCCCACACGATTGCCCTTTGACACATATCTAGTCCGATAATTCTTTCTAGACATTAATTTAAAGAAAGGAGAAGAATGAGAAAACAAATGCACACAAATTTAGAAATCAGCTAAAGATGCATCAAGTAATCCTAATTCTAAGCACATTTCTTTAAACCTAGACTCACTAATGGTTTTGTAAGAATGTCGACTTTTTGTGATTCGGTGGCAATTTTCTCAATTCTAATGTCATTCTTTTCAACATGATCCCTAATGAAATGATGCCTAATATCTATATGCTTGCATCTAGAATGTAAAACAGGATTGTAAGTCATTGCTATTGCACTATTACTATCACAAGAAATAGGAACAGCAGTGATGTTTGAATATTGTAGTCTCTAAGCCGTTGACTAATCCAGAGGAGTTGAGAGCAACAACTTCCAGTGCCATGTACTCGGCTTGATTGCGGAGGTGGCAACAGATGTCTGCTTTCTTAGATAACCAAGAGATTAATTTGTTGCCTAAGAATTGACAGTTCCGTAAGTGGATTTCCTATCAATCTTACATCCTCCAAAGTCTGAATCGAATAACTGTTAGCTCAAAGTTGTCATCAATCGGGTACCATAACCCTACTTGTAAGGTTCCTTTGAGATATCTAAGAATTTTCTTAGCAGCCTCCCGAGATGAGTTTTCTTGGGATTAGATGGAATCTTGCACATACCCCAACCGCAAAGGCTATGTCCGGCCTACTTGCGGTGAGATAAAGAAGAGATCCAATCACCCACGATACTCCGTTGCATCGGTGGGTATCCCCTGCTCATCCGAATCCATTGAGAAGTTAGTTGCCATAGGTATTTTGACTTCTCTGCTAGTAATCATTCCAAATTTCTCAATCGGATCCTTAGCATACTTAGACTGATGTATAAATATACCCTTACTCATCTCGTTTAATTTGTAAGCCTAGAAAGTATGTCAATTCTCCCATCATTGACATTTCAAACCTCGTTTTCATGAGAATGCTAAACTCTTCACATAATTTGATTAGGTGAACCAAAAATTATGTCATCTACATAAATTTGAACTAATAAGATGTTGCCATCTACTTCCTTTCTAAACAAAGTTCTATCAATCTTACCTTTAGAAAAACCATTTGATGTCAAGAAATCGATAGAGTATCATACCAAGCTCGGGAGCTTGTTTCGATCCATATAGAGCTTTGTTGAGTTTATAGACCTTGTTATTGATCTTAAACCCAGGAGGCTGCTCTACATAGACCTCTTCAAGTAACACACCATTAAGAAAAGCAGACTTAACATCCATTTGAAAAACTTTGAAAGACTTATATGCAAAGAAATGCCAAGAACAATCTTATTGCCTCTAATCTGCAATCGGAGCATAGGTTTCATCATAGTCTATTCCCTGACCGTGAATAACCTTGTGCAACCAGATCTTGCCTTATTTCGAACAATAATATTGTTCTCATCTGCTTTATTTTTAAACACTCATTTGGTGCCTATAATCTTTCTCGTAAGGGTCTTTCCACTAGATCCCATACATTTTGTCTTTCAAATCGATGCGCTTCTTCCCGCATGGCCATTATCCAGCTTTGGAGTGCGATAATGCTTCCTCAATAGACTTGGGTTCAAGAAGCGATACATAATAACCGAAAAGACTTTGAGAGTCTAACATCATTCGTGGTTCCGCACACTACTAGATGGATCTCCTATAATCTGATCGGATGGATGATAACTTCTCATCCTTTTGCCTATATGAGGAGAAGTATCCTCATCTTGAGTCTCGATCGGCAACTCATCCGACTCAACCTCACCGACGTTCCCCTTCATCGATTGACTCGTGCCGATCACCGATGTCAAAGGTGTCTGATTTGAAGGAGTCCGATCGAAGTTGTCTTGATTATCGATGGGGATTCTTCTTCATCCGATTCTCAATCAAGAGTAGGTAGATAAACAGTTCTATGTTTATTCTTGGATAATTCAATTTTATCTAGATTTTGAAATTTGATTCACTTTATCCGAGAAGGAATACAACTCATCAAAAACAACATGAGGAGTTTCCTCCACACAAAGGGTTGTCTTGTTAAAAACTCTAAATGCCTTTGAAGTATTAGAATATCCTAAGAATATTCCATCACCGCTTTAGCATCAAAAGTTCTTAACTTAGATTTCCCATTGTTATGAATGAAACACTTACAACCAAAAGCTTTGAAGTATGAGATCCTTGGAATCTTACCCTTCCAAATCTCATAAGGAGTCTTACCCTTATCTTTGACAACTAAGCACCCGTTCTCGAGTATAGCAAGCCGTGTTGATAGCTTCGCCCGTAACCTATGAGGGGTATTATACTCACCAACATGCTCCCGGCTGCTTCCTTTAAAGTTCTATTCCTTCTTTCAACCACTCCATTTTGTTGAGGAGTTCTTGCTGAAGATGTCTCATGAATAATTCCAAACTCATTGAAGAAATTAGATAAACAAGAATTCAAAAATTACATGCACTTTATCACTCCCGATTTTAATAATATTAACTCCTTCTCATTCTCGAATTTGTCTCAAGCATCAGGAATCTTGTTCATAGTCTCATTTTTCTTGAAAAGAAATATGACCCAAGTGTATCTAGAAAAGTCATCTACTACAACAAGAGTATATTTCCTTCCACCGAAACCGAGAGGAGTAACAGTCCAAACAAATCCAGATGAAGAAGTTGCAACACTCTTTCGGATGAGGAGGAGTTAATACTCTTAAATGAGTGTCTAGGCTGTTTACCTTTTTGACAAGCATCACATTTAAGATCGAGTTGATAAAAGTTTTTCTGTAATCCCTTAACAAGGTTCTTCTTAGCTGACTTACTAAGGGTCTTGAAATTCGATGACTAAGTCTTTTATGCCATAGCCAACCGACATTTTCTCCACCCTTAGCCATCGACAAGTATCTTGGGAACAACTATTAAAATTGGCCACATAGACATTACCCTCGTCTCAAGCCGCTTAATAGTACCTTATCTCGAGGAATTATCCAAAATATCACATTTATCCCTTGAAAATTTTACAAGAAAACCTTTATCACAAAGTGAGAAATGATAATGATTATGTTTCAAACCTTCAACAAAATATACCTCGGATACTCCGAATATCCTTGATAATCAAAGTACCTACACCTTTAGTCCGACCACAATTATTATCACCAAATAAAACTCTTGGACCATCAATACTTTGAAAATTTGATAATGACTTCTTGTTATGGGTCATATGTTGTGAACAACCACTTTGTCAATGTACCATATTGAAGCTAAGATCTCTTCCTTAAGTGATAATCTGTGAATCCAGAAAGCAGATTAGTTTTGAGGTACCCTAGTGATCTTGGGTCCTTTTGGGTCAAGAATCACTTTAGGAATCCAAACAAACATCTCATCTGCAGACAATAAGTCGACTCAGATTTTCTACCAAATCTGTCTACAATAATATCATTTTTAAATGACAACTTGTTGTATTCAGATTGGGTAATTTTCCTAAACTTAGGAAATGTAGGATAGCATTTGCTCCTTCCATCAAAAGAATTATAATAAGAAAATCTTCTTATTTTGGTTCTTGGATTCCTTCTAGTCTCGATAGGAATTCTTGGTGAATTCTCGGTTTGATCGAAGCCGTAGTCCTTATCTCGACTAGTTGGTTTCCATGGACCAATTTTAATATCCTTTGATTGAATAGATGCTTTCACAAATTCCCTAGGTTTTCGAACATCCGATTTATTGTACCTATCATAACCAAGTCTGTCTTATCATGAGATTTACGAGAAGTATTAAAGATATGATCTATTACCGATTGTGAATTATTAAGCTCGACTAATTTTGAAGACAAGCTTCTCATTGTCTTTCTTAATTAATTCATTTTCATACAGATTACTTCAAATTTATCTTTTAAAGTTTTCAGTTCATTTTCTAACCTTTCAGTAAGTTTGGTGATGTCTTGGCTTGATCAGATGAAAACATTCCCCCTTGAATGTTTCCTCAGCCTCAAAGCTGTTCATCACCTGCTTGCCTTTATTTAGAATCTGAATCGATCCTTTAAAAATAAATTCTCTGTCTCCACTGTTTATAAGCAGCTAAAGATGTCTTTAAATCTCTCAATAATTCATGTATAACGATTTGGTCATGATCGATGCAGATCGACAAGAATCATTATCCGAAGATGAATAGTAGATTACCTCATTAGCCATGAGACAGATCTCATCATCCGATCCAAAATCGATGAGGATGATGAAGATGATGATGATTTCTTTGGCTATTTTTCTTCACCAACAAAGCTCTTTGATCTCGCAAATCTCTGTCTCTTTTCTTCCTCTTCTCTTCCCTTTCTTTAGGAGTCAGTTGAGGACAGTCATAATCGAAATGTCTGGCTTGTTGCAAGTATAGCAAATGTCACTCCTATCTCGATCCGGGACTGAAGTATTTCTTCTAACAGTGATCTCGTATCTTCTTGTCTCGGCTCTTGTTTTTGTCATCATCTCAAGATTTGTCTACCTTCCTCTACTGATCTGGATCTTTGTCTATCTCTACCTGCAAATCTCAATTTATTTCTCTTATACTTCATTCTCAATTTATCATACCTTTTTGTAAGTAAAGCCATCTGCTCTTTCAAGGATAGATCAGCTCCTACTGACCTCTCGTTGACACCTTGTCTTCTTTACCGACAAAGGCAACAGATTTGGATGAGGTGCTTGACTCCATCTCATCTTCTTCATCTTCTATCCGAATATCATACTCTAAAGCTTTAAGATGAGAAAATAAAGTATGGTGAGTAATAGAGGATAAATCTTGAGTTGCTTTAAGGATATTGGATTTTTCCCTCCATCTCTTGGTTAATGATCTCAAAATCTTGTTGTTAATCTCCTTTTACGAATAATTCTTTCCAAGATCAGCTGCTTTGTTGAGAAGATTTGTCAACCTCATATCAAATCGATCTACGTACTCATTTTCTTTCATCTTGAATGTTTCAAATGTATGCAATCGACGTAGCTTGTTCTCCTTAACTTGGTCGATCCTTCACAAACATTAGCTAAGGTTTGCCACATTTCTTTAGGTCGCTTTTACATCTCTTAACCTTCTCTATCCAATCTTTACTCAAAGTTTCTATGATTTCTGTTCTAGCTACTTGGTCAAGATTGTGGACCTTCCTTTCATCATTAGTCAATTCGTAACTCTTCTTCTCTTGCCTAGTTCTTGATTCAGCTGCCTCTGCTCCGGTCTTTGGTGCCTCCATGGAAAAACTTTATAGGACCTTCCTCAAGAACCTCTTCCATTCTATCATGAATGGCCTTTAGATGATTTTCCATCCTAAATTTCCAATAATCATACTCTTCAATTGAAAATTCAGGCAGATTCTGGACTTATTACTTTTACCCGAAGACATGATGAAACAAAGACAAAATACTCCACAAAAGCTTATTAGTAGCACTGTTAGGAATGAAAGAAAATGAAGAAAATCAAGATTATTTCAGAATCTTGTTCAAGACCTAAAATCAATATCGTAATACCTTAACACCGCTCCGATACCACTTGTTGGTCCCGGAGAGTTGAGTTGATTAAAACCTTGAGTAAGCTTTCTAGAACAAAATCTAGAAAGGGGGTTTGAATAGATTTTGTAGATTTTTCAAATCTTTCAAAACCAATTCAAAGTATCGATTGAGCACAATGGATTAAGATTAAATTCTCAACTTCTTATAAGATCAAAAGCAAGGTTGAAATACCGATTTTAGTTAAGATTCTGAATGTAACTCTTGATGTAACAGTTGTAAAATAAGCAGAAAATAAAGAAAGCAAGAAATAACACCGTGATTTATAGTGGTTCGGATTTTAAAAATCCTACATCCACTCTCCTTCCTCAATTTGAAGAAGGGACTCGCTTACTACTTACTTTCTCACTTCCCGACTTACAACTTACAACTTGTACAAATCTTCAAATCTTCAATCTCCTAGACTCTTCTTCTAGAAATCTAACTAATACAATGTGTATCGGATTTTGAAGATTATCGGAAAAGTGTTCTAAAAACACTTAGAACTCTTTGAAACTCTCTAGAAATTCTTGTGAAAAGATTGTGAAATCTGAATAGTAAATTGTGTAAATCAAATATGCATAAGTATTTTTTTCTATTTTTGAAAAATGAAAAACCTAGACCTATATATAAGTCTGAAAAGTCGGTTAGTTTGTTAGTTAGTTCTAACAAACTTGAAACCGCTTAACAAACTTAATCTTGAAAGCTGCTTAAAACCTCGGCTGATTCTTCCTACTCGTCTAAATGCTGACTTGGTGAAGATTAGCCTTTCTTATTCTACTCACTTATCTTGACCTCGCCTCGAGCTCTTCATATTTGTCTCCCGCAGATGACTAGACTTGAGCTTGTCTCTAGATGACTTGTCATTCCTCGTCTCCACCGACTTGAACTAATCTTGACCTAGTCGATCGGCCTTCGTACTAGAACTTAGTTTTCGATTCTACATCATAGTCTGCTCATCCGGGAACAGGTCTTTTAACTCATCAAAACAATCTTGGTCTAACACATACTCAAGGACCTCTCGCTTCCTTTGGATTTTGTCCTTGTAAAGCCTTGTCGGTCCATCGGGCTCTGCTCATGCCCGATCCTAGTCGACCTTTGCCTATTTGGGTTCGGCCTAACCACTAGGCACATGCGGGCTTGCCGTTGGGCCGGCCCCTATGTAACTTGGTCTCGGGCTCGTATAATATGTGATACAACAATTGCCCCCAAAGATAGCCTCTCCGAGTCTCGGGGGTCACGGTGGAGAAGAGGAAAGTTCGTCGACCGGGGATGGTTAATGGGAAGGAAGCCGAGGAGGGTAACCTGTGCCGACGCCTTTTGAGGTTTCTCGTTTGGAGGAAAACGTCTTGGAAGGCTACCAAAGAGTTTAATCCGGAGTTGATGTGACGTTTTGGGCGGCCTATGCGCGCGTGAGTCTAGGCTATGATGGCGCTTAGGAGGCACGCCCGATCGGCACGGGTCAATCATACAGCTTAGGTGCTGTACTTGCTTGACATTTCGGGTTCTTCCATATCGAGAATGGCCTTGATTTGTCAGGGTTTGCCTCGGTCCCTTCTTGTCTTACTATATGGCCAAGGAGCTTGCAGATTCGACCCCAAAGCTACACTTTTTGGGGTTAAATTTTATATTGTACTCCCGAGGATTGAGAATGCCTCGCCGAGGTCCCTCAGTGATCATCTTTCTTTAGGCGCATGACCACTATATCGTCTATGTAGACCTCCATTGTTTTGTTAACTGCTCGGCAAATATTTTGTTGACTAGTCTCTCGGTAGCTTGCCCCAACATTCTTTAGGCCGAAAGGCATACTTAGCCAAGAGTAGACATTTTCCTCTGCGTAACGAAAGAGGTGTGCTTAACGAAAGACATCATCTCGTGGCCGGTTGTGTTGTCCACTGTGTGGTCGATGTGAGGTATTAGAAAATGACTCTTGGGGCACGCTGCGTTAAGGTCCGTGAAGTTGATGCACAACCTCCAGTGATCCATTGGACTTCTTTACGAGGACAACATTGGCGACCCATTGAGGCTCGTCCTCTGCTTGCTCTATTAGTTTATTGCCGAGCAATTTCTTGACTTTGTCGGCCGGCTGCGTACTTCTTGGGCCCCAAATTTATTTCATTTACGGGAGGCGGTTTCCGCTTAGGGTCGACCTTTAGGTGGTGGCATTCATATTTGGGTCAATGCCGACCATGCCTTGATTCGACCAAGCAAACACGTCGATGTTGCTTTTGAAGAAATCGGTAATATCCCCATATTTCGGGTCGGATCTATCACAATGCGCTCGAGTTCCTTGATTGGATCCGTTCTTTTAAGTCTTTTTCCTTCGGAATCTCGCATGTTACCCTTGGATCAATATCCGGGGTTGATTGCTCGAAACCTAGCCGTGGTTCCAAGTCTTGTCCCCTGAAGTTTGGCCCAAGTCGACATCCATCGGGCGGGGCCCTTGGTCGGTCTTGTTGGAGTTTTGATACGAGATTGTGTTACGGTCATAATCTAAAGCGAGTGCGGAAAATTTGGGCCTGAGTAGTTAAAACATTTTCTTGCCGTTTTCGGTCCCCCTTCTGATCCTAACTTCCTCCTCGGGAGTGGGGAATTTGATACGGTAAAGAAAGATGAGGCTCTTGCCTCAAAGGTTTCTAGGAAAGGGCAACCAAAGAAGCCGTATACATATTCGGCTGGTCGACGATTACAAAATCTACTTGCCTAGTAATCCTAACTTTGTCATCCTTGTGGTCGACGAGCTCCATAGCCGGCTTGATCTTCCCGTAGGCATTGGCGAACATGCCGCGAATCCGTCTGTTGCAAGTCATAAGGCTTGATGAACTTAGTTAAGTTCCCCATACATTCGAGTGCCGACTTGAAGATGATGTTGTAGAAGCTCCCATTATAGACCAAGATTTGTTCGACAGATTAACCCAACGATAGTGGAAGTGATGACTTGATGCGTCATTCTTGGGGCGATGTACCCCTTCTCGGTCGGCATTAGAGAAGCAAAGGATGGTTGACTTTAGGATGGTCGGTTCCGGTGGGAAGCTGACCAAGTTGATGTTGTCCGCGGCCCCGAGCTCGGCCTTCCATTTTCGGTTAGATTGGTGAAGACTTCTACCAATCCACCTAGGCTTCCTCCCTCCTCTTGGATCATGTCGCCCCCTCCCCGGTCGGACGGGGAAGCTCCACATCCCGGAGTCGGCGATGGTTTGATTGATGGCTGCTACCCTTTGGGGTGATGTCACCCTTTGCCGACGTGGGGCTCTTTCCTCTGTGTCGAGATCGGGGAGGTTTTTTCACGAAGGCATCCAATTGCCTATCCTCGTATAATTTCTAAAGTTGCCGGAGGAGGTCGCTATATTGGCTAGTGTTATGCCCCGAAGATTCATGGTAGGCGTCGAATTTTCCGTAAGTCGGCTGGTGGGGTCCAACTTGACTTGTTTGGGCTTAGGGAGAAGGCCGGTGTATTGGATGGAGTGGATAACATGGGCGACTAAGTATCTAAGCACATTAACTATCAAATAGACCTCAGCCTTTGGAGGATTCTTGTTAAATCTTTTAAAGGTTCCAAACTCTCATTTGTGGTCACCCTTCTTGTGGTGGCCCCTGATTTTCTTGGTCCTGGGGGCCTTCTCTCGACTCCTCAACTGTCCCTCGCCTACCTCCTTCACCTCGCTCGGTCGTTGAGAAATCAACCGACGGGTGATGAGGTCCCCGCTCGACGGCGGAATTCGGCGTAGGTGGTGGGGTACTTCTTTTTCATATGTCGGAAAATATACGTGTCCGGGTGGAGGCCACCGATGGCCGCGTGGGGCTATAGCTCATCTCCGACCGGCTCCCGGTGAGAAGTATTTCATTTAGCCTTGTCGAGGTAGGCTTCATCCATTTCAGCTGGGTCTCGACGGATCCCCATCAACCTCTGTCGGTTTTGCCGCTCGAGGGATTTTGGAGGCGAAGTAAGAGGTGAACTTCTCGCTAAGCTCGCCGAAGTTTTTGATCGATCTAGCAGGATGTGAGACGTACCATTTATGGGTGAGTTCGCCCAGGGTGAGTGGGAACCGTCTGCATTTAGTGGCATCGAAGCCCCCTACCGACCATGTATATTTTATACTTGGCCGAGATGAGATTCTGGGTCGGTTTTTTCCTCATTCTCCGGGGTTTTAGGGGGAGGATCTTAGGTTGAACGGACGCTTGTTCAACCTCCACCAAAAGTGACTCGTTCCCCAAGTTTCTCCTTGGAGCCCCACACCTGGTCCCGATCTGGGTTCGCCATTTCATCAATTTTTCTTTACATGACAACGAGCAAAGAATCACGGGGTCTCGGACTGGTTCCTAGTGAGCCGAGGGGAGCAGCCGAGGCGATCGTGAACCGAGACATGGGCAGGGCCCAGCCGATCCATGATTGATGCCTTCCGTCCCCGGTCGGTTGGGGCGCTCGGCCGGGGCTCTTTCTCCGGCCGAGCCTGCTGGCACTTTGGTGACCGATTCATAGTCGACTCGAAGTCTAACCGCGGGAGGATCCCAACCGTTCGAACACGGTCCTGGATCTCCGGGGATCTGCCGCACGCTCAACGGCCCTTTTCTTGCCTTTGTGGGCCTTTTTGCGGGCCATCGATGGTCCCGGGTTAGCCACCTCGAGTTCTTGACCCCACGCTTATAGCTGTTTGATGGCCGTTCTTATCTGCTGCGGGGTTTCGTACTCTTGGATCGGAATAGGAACGAGACATTCCGTAGCTCGACGGGAGTGCGTCGCCCGGGCCTCGACGGTCCGGGATGGGTGTGGCATTGTGGGGGTCGCCGTGGCGGAGTTTCTTCCGCTCTGTTAGTGAATGGAGTGTTCATCATGGATTCCATCGGAATGTTTAGGGTTTGGATGTGAGAACGAAGAACGGTGAGTGTCCTTCAATGAAATTAGGGTTTAGGTAATAGATTATTAGCACAAACCCTCTTAGCGCCAATTGTTGTAACCGGTTCTAAATCTAGGTGATTTGTGTTTAATATGGCCGAGGATTTACCAGATAAACAAGTAAAAGAACAAAGATTTCTGGTATTAATGGCCCAAGAGCAATGAATGCATATGATTGGGAATTAATACCTTAATGAATGCATACGCACGGTTCCGTACTCGGGCCATTAATTGCCTATCTCTGCCGTACCATTCAGGCGATGGTCGACGGAATCTCTGTTACAAAAAGGATTTATTACTATTACAAGGAATGTCTGGATTTAATATTCCCACTTTGTTGGGGGATTTTATTCCTATTGTAGTGCGATTTGTTGTGCTTGTAGTCGGAGGGTCGTTGTGCTTCCTTGCTCGGCTTAATCCCGATCGGCCATTGTTTCGT
Source organism: Paraleonurus japonicus (assembly GCA_030762865.1). Lineage (NCBI taxonomy): Eukaryota > Viridiplantae > Streptophyta > Magnoliopsida > Lamiales > Lamiaceae > Paraleonurus > Paraleonurus japonicus. Next base: position 32,722,269 of record CM061052.1, read on the forward strand.
CCATGCAGAAATATCATCGGTCTTTTATTCCATACTATAGGACCTCTCACTTCCTTTGGATTCTTTCCTTGTAAAGCCTGGTCGATCCATCGGTCTCTGCCTTTGCCCGATCTGGTCGACCTCTGCCTATTTGGGTTCGGCTAACCGGAGGCCTATCTTGGCTTACCGCTAGGCCGGCCCTAAGTAACTTGGACTTGGGCCCATATAATATGTGATACAATATTTCATACTTAATGACAAATAAAATTTATAATTTTTACGAGAATAAAGAAATACAAATTTATCATTAATAAATGAATTACTCCGCATAAAATCTAGATGAGCAATGTATTATGTACGTACATATTGGGTAAATTGCATTTTTATCCCAAGATAATGAACGGTTTACAAAATGATTCTTTTTCAATATTTTTGATCCCGTAGTTTATTTCGATATTTTTGGTTCCAAGAAAAGCGTAGTTTTGGTCTCAAGAGAATAATAAAATCGTAATTTAGGTCCTAAAAAATAATGGGTAGGACTATTTTTATAAAATAAAGGACCAAAAAGAATGTGGGATTAAAATTGTCATTGAAAAATTCTCATGGACCAAATATGCAATTGTCCTGTACATATTGGGAAAAATTGTATTTTTGGTCCCATGAGAATTTTCCAACGAAAATATTAATTCCTCATTCTTTTTGGTCCATTTGCAAAAATAGTAATCTTGACCATTATTTTTAGGACCAAAACTACAATTTTCTTAGGACTAAAAATGTCGCAAAACACTATGGGACCAAATGTATCAAAAATGACCATTTTGGAGATCACTTATTCTCTTGTGACCAAAAATATCTAATAATATTAGTTCTTACAAGTAATAGTATTATTTTTTATTATACAAGTAATAATATTAGTAGAATACGGTGCATGCACAAGGTCCTAAAAACTTAACACTTTAAAAAAGAATTTTAAGTTAGTAAAGATCCTTAAAAACCTAGTACATCTAGAATTAAAAATTTAGAGTAAAGGTGCACCGTGCATTCAACTCAAGTGCATTCAATCAAGTGCATTCAACACAAATACAATTTTGTTGGTCCCTAGATTGAGTGAATTAAAAGAGATTAAGCGAGTCCTCCTAGAGATAATCTAGAAGGGGAGTTGAATAGATTATGTTAGGAAAAGAAATTTGTATTTAGTTTTGATGTGTTAAAAGTGTAAAATAGGATGACAGTGAGCATCTTGTATAGGCAGTGAAGTATTTCTTTGTAAATAAAACTAAGTATAGAAGATCAGACAAGGTCAAGATATCGAGACGAGGAAGATTTACAGATAGAAGAGAATATCGAGACAAGGTCAAGATATCGACAAGGATAGCACAGATTGTTGAAGAGCAAGACAAACGTCTAGACAGAAAAAGAAGATGGAGACGAGGTGAAGTAAACATCGGATGAAGAGGTGTTAGAAAAATATTATGCAAAGACTCAAGAAGCGGTTTCAACGACTCGGGAAGAAGTTCTGAATTGATTATATTGTTATAAGCGATCAAAGAAGTTACAAGCGCCAAGAGGAGTTCTTTATAAATAGGAATAGAAATAAATTTAGAATTAACTTTGACACTTTGCACTATTCATTATACTTTGTGTACAAGCAACAAAGAATCATACACATTCAAGAACGTGATATACGTTTTCGTTCTTAGTGTTTATAGAACACTTTCTCATTAGATCTTCAAGCCATAGATATTCAAAAGTTAGGAAGATTCATTGTAAGGCTGAAGATTCATCATTTGTAAGTAAGGTAGCAAGAAAGAAGAACGTAAGTAAGTGAAGGCCCTTCTTCAAGTTCGAAGAAGGAGAGTGGACGTAGGATCGTTTGATCCGAACCACTATAAATCTGGTGTTATTTCTTCTTCTTGCTTATTACTTGTTTTCATTAGTTGTTTCTTATTTGCAAAATTTGATATCTGACAAAGCTTTAGATCCTATTTGAATTGAGTATAAACAAAAATTTGTTTCATTGTAAATCTGTTTTTGGAGTTGATAGATCATCTAAACTTGCAAAAGTTTTTGATAATCTATTCATCCCCCTTCTAGATTATCACTAGAGGGTATCTTGTTTTTGCATTTAAACTCGTTCTAAAGGGACCCAACAAGTGGTATCGAGCGGTGTTAAGTCATTACGATAGAGATTTGTGGTCTTGAAATATACGAGTTTTCATTGAAATCGATTTCTTATCAACGAGTCACTAACATTTCGATAAGTTGTTTTTAGCATCTTGAATTACAATGTCTTGTCAAAAGTAAGAAATCCAGGAGTTTACCAGATTTTTCTATCGAAGAATATGATTCTTTGGAAGTTCGAATGGAGAATCATTTAAAGGCCATTCATGACCGTATGGAAGAGGTTCTTGAGGAAGGTCCGATAAAATTCTACCATGGAGTTGTTAGTCTTGGAGCTGAATCTTCTACTACAAGAAGTCAACAAGAAAAGAAAAGAAAAGTCTTGATTTGACAAATGACGAAAGGAAGATTCACAATTTGGATCGAGTAGCAAGGACAGAGAAATTATAGAAACGTTGAGCAAAGACTGGATAGAAAAGGTAAAAAGATGTAAAGCGCTAAGGATATGTGGAAGACTCTTGCAAATGTTTGTGAAGGGTCGAGCGAGTTAAAGAAAACAAGTTGCAATCGATTTTACATGCATTTGATACATTCAAGATGAAAGATGGAGAAGCTGTGGATCAATTGGATGTAAGATTGACCAATTTGGTGAACAAAGTCTGCTGATTTGGGTAAAACCTATTACGAGAAAGAAATTAATAATAAGGTACTCGAGATCATTAAGCAAAAGATGGAGAGAAAAAGCAAATATCCTCAAAGCTACACAGAACCTGTCATCTATTTCACATCATACTCTATTTTCTCATCGAAAGCCTTGGAATATGATATACAAATTGAAGATGAAGAAGATGAGGCGAGTCATCTACTTCAGAAAGACTGTGGCATTTCTTCATCAAGAAGATTCGACAAGATTTCTAAGGCATCGATTTGTCGGTAAAAGAGGAAATGGCTTTATTGATCGACGATATGAGAGACTCAAGATGAAGTATAAAAGGAATAAGAGAGATAGGTTTAATCGTCAAAATTATAAATCGAGACAAGGAAGAGAAGTATTCAGACAATGACAAAAGAAGGATCCGGTGAAAAGATTTAAATCACCAATCGACGAGGTGAGAATAGTCCAAAGTCGAGAAAGATGAGATATACATTATACTGCAATAAACACTGGTCATTTTAGCTATGATTGTCCTCAACTCACTCCTAGAGAAAGAGAAGAAAAGAGGAAGAAACGGGATAGGAGGTATGCGGATCAACGAGCTCTTTTGGCGAAAAGGAGGAAACACAAGAGACATCATCATCTTTATCCTCATCTAGTTTGGGTCGAGACAATGACATTTGCCTAATGGCTAAGGAGGTAAATTACTACTCATCCTCGAGACAATGATAACTTATGCGAATCGATTCATGTCTTATTAACAAACTTCTAAAAGATGCGAAGACGGCTTTATCTGCTTATAAGCAGATAGAGGCCGAAAATTTAAGTTTAAAGGATCAAATTCTTAGTCGACAAAGGAATATCGAGACGAGGGACAAGGAAGAATCTAGATTGTACATTCAAGGGGGAATGTCGATCAAAGACTTCTACTAGTTCCTCGTGCGAGAAAACCAGTGAGTTGGAAAAGAATTAAGTTCTTTAAAAATTAAATTTTCAAATATCAATATGGAGAATGAGAATTTTAAAAGGACTAACAGAGATTTAAATCTCAAGTTAGGACATATTAATAACTCTCGGTCTACAATTGATAACATCTTGATACTTCTCGAGAAGCCTAGTGATAAGGCTGGATTGGGTTTTGATAGGAATATGAAAAATGATCCTATCAAACCAAGAGTCTTTGTCAAAGCCACTAAGACTATGGAAAAGACAGAACTTAGTCCAAAGAAATCAAAGGAGCAAATCACCCCATCCGATATTTCAAAAGAGAAAATACGGATGAGGAGAAATGTTTCAAAAAGAAATCTAAAGACTAAATCAAAGTCATTTCCAAAGTATAATGGTTTTGATGGAAGAAGCAAGTCGTATCCATTCTTTCCAAGATATAAGACAATCACTAGAGATCAATTAAATAAAATTAATCTAGATAGTCTAATATTAGTGGATAGATATGGTTGCAAAATTCAATCATTGGTTCTGAAAAACTTGGATGTTTTTATTTGGATACCTAAGTATCAACTTGACGAAAAAGGACCCAATACACAAAGGGTACCTAAGAATTAATTTGTGATTGCGAAGGATAAGGAGATAGTTGAACAAGATGTTCTTGAAGTCATTTGGTATATAGACGGTGGATGTTCTAAGCATATGACTTATGAGAAAAGACTTCTTTTTAACTATCGGACAATAGATGGACCTCGAGTAATGTTTGGTGACAACAATTTTGGTCTAACCAAAGGAGTTGGAACTTTGATGATTGGAGATATTCAGGTTAATGAAGTATATTTTGTGGAAGGTTTGAAACATAATTTCTTATCTGTATCTCAATTTTGTGACAAAGGATATTGTGTAAAATTCACTCATGAGGCATGTTTTATTTTGGATGGTTTAAATGAAAATATTTTACTTCTGAGTCAGACAAGGTAATATATATATTGCAAATTTCAAGAGTTGCTCTAAGGATACTTGTCTTATTGCTAAGAGTTCGGAAGATTTAAGTTGGCTATGGCATAAACGTCTTAGTCATTTAAATTTCAAAACTCTTAACAAAATAGCAAGAAAATCTTTAGTCAAAGGACTTCCAGATAAAATATTTTCGAAAAATCATGTTTGTGATGCTTGTCAAAAAGGAAAACAGACCAAAACTTCTTTCAAAACAATAAATGGTCACATTTGAAAGGATTACGGAACTTTTGCACATGGATCTTTTTGGTCGATTACACCTCTAAGTTTTAGTGGAAGAAAGTATACTTTAGTGATTGTAGATGATTTTTCTAGATTCACTTGGGTTATTTTCTTGTACAAAAAGAATGAGACGTAACAAAAATTCCAGAATTCCTCAAAAGAATTCAAAATGAAAAAGGACTAAATATTGTCAAGATTAGAAGTGATAAAGGTCTTGAAGTTTACGAACTCGTTTGTTACTAACTATTGTACTGAGAATGGTATAGCACATGAAACATCATCTGCAAGAACACCCCAGCAAAATGGAGTGGTAGAAAGGAGAAACGAGAACCTTGAAAGAAGGCTGCAAGGACTATGTTATCTCGAGTATGACACTCCACACAAGTTTTGGGCGAAGCCATTAATCTTTGCATGTTTTGTTCAAAATAGGTGTTTAATTGTGAAAGATAAATGCAAAACTCCTTATGAAATATGGAAAGACGAGAATACCAAAAATTTCATATTTCCATATATTTGGTTGTAAGTGTTTTATTCATAATAATGGAAAATCAAAGTTAAGAACCTTTGATGCTAAGATTGCGAAGGGATATTCTTAGGATACTCATACGTATCTAAAGCATATAGAGTTTTTAACAAGATTACATTATGTGTGGAAGAAACACCACATGTTGTTTTTGATGAAATTTCTAAGTGCGAAAGTACAGATGATGTCACCAAGATAGTGAAGATCTTAGCAGTTAAACATCAAGAAATCGGTCAAGTTCTATTTGCAGTCGAGAATCGGATGAGGAAGACACACGAGACAGGAATAAAGATAAGGAAGGTGAGAGTTCTTCCATGTCATCGATCGAGACGACTACACTACAGATGGACTAGAAGATATTCCTGAAGGTATCTGAGAACTAATTGATGAAAATATCTCGAGATAAGACTTCATATCCAGTAAAAGATAAAGGTAAGCAGTATCGACTTATCATCCAAATGAGCAGAGATAATTGGAAGTTTAGATTAAGAGTCAGAGACAAGGACACGAGATAAACCAAGACTGTCTGTTTAGTTGTTATGTATCTTTACTTGAACCTAAAACTACTCTGAAGCTCTAACCGACTCCAATTGGATAAATGCAATGCAAGAGGAATTAAATCAATTTCAAAGACAAGATGTATGGGAGCTTGTTGAAAGACCTCATCATCAAAAAGTTATTGGAACAAAATGGGTTTTCAAAAATAAGAAAGATGAGAACAATATTGTGGTAAGAAATAAGGCTAGATTGGTTGCACAAGGTTATTCACAATCTGAGGGAATTGATTATGATGAAACCTTTGCACCGGTTGCTCGTCTTGAAGCCATAAGATTGTTCTTAGCTTATGCTGCTTATAAAAGATTTCTTGTGTTCCAAATGGATGTGAAATCTGCATTTCTAAACGGAGTCATAGCCGAAGAAGTCTATGTAGAACAACCTCCGAGTTTTGTCAAAGGAGACAAGGTCTATAGGCTAAGGAAAGCTCTATATGGACTTAAACAGGCTCCTAGAGCATGGTATGATACATTATCTGAGTATTTAATTCAAAATGGTTTTGTAAAAGGTAAGATAGATAGAACTTTATTTAGGAAAGAATCGATAAAGGTTTTTGTTAGTTCAAATATATGTTGATGATATTATTTTTGGATCAACTATCCTACTCTTGTGTGAAGAATTTAGTCATCTTATGAAGAACAGATTCGAAATGTCCATGATGGGAGAGATGACATACTTTCTTGGACTTCAAATTAAGCGAGACAAAGAAAGGAATTTTCATAAATCAAGCAAAATATACCAAAGATCTTATTGAGAAATTTGGAATAGGTACCAGAGAAGCCAAAATACCTATGATGACAAATTTTTCAATGGATCTAGATGAGAAAGGAGAAGACACCGATCGGACGCGGTATAGAGGTTTAATTGGATCTCTTTTATACTTAGCGCTAGTAGACCGAGACATTTCTTTTGCGGTGGGTGTATGTGCACGTTTTCAAGCTAAGCCTAAGAAGAGTCATCTTGAAGTGCAAAGAAGATTCTAAAATATTTGAAAGGTACAATCTATGTAGGAATGTGGTATCCAGGTGACGATAACTTTGAGTTGTCGGGGATACTCAGATTCAGATTTTGGTGGGTGTAAGATAGATAGGAAATCTACATCTGGAACTTGCCAATTTACGGGAAGTAAGGTGATTTCATGGTTGTCTAAGAAACAAACCTCTGTAGCTACTTCTACTCGAAGTGAGTATATGGCGGTGGGAGTTGTTGTTCACGGCTTATCTGGATCGATCAGCAGACTAAGGGACTATAACATTATCACCAAAGATGTACCAATCTTTTGTGATAGCAATAGTGCCATAGCTATTACCCAGAACCCGATCTTACATACCGAGATGCAAACATGTTGACATTCGTCATCATTTTATTCGAGATCATGTGGAGAAAGGCAATATCGACTAGAGAAAATTCTTACTAATTTTCAAAAAAGCGCATATATTGACAAAGCCTCTTGCGAAACAAGGTTTAAAGAACTTTCGGTCGAATTAGGATTATTAGATGATTCCTTAATCATCTCTTGATCAAAACTTCTTGAATTAACCTTGTTTTCCTTATCTTAGTATAGTATGACTAGAAAGAATTATCGAGACAAGATTGTGTCAAAGGACAATCAGGTAGTGATATCATTGATCTCCTTTTATAGGAATCAAGAATCAAGGATTAGTCATATTGACCATATCTGTCTTGATAATTACTTATTCGACATAAGTAAATCGAGATAAGGATGTAATAGTCAACTTTCTCCTCTGAGAATCGGATGACTATTGAACCTTATCGACTTACTCAGTTACTAAAATTTTTCTAAGTGTACGTGATTTCAGCAAGAACAAAGTTGACAAGATTCGAAATACAAGTCAAGGTCTATTTGTTCAAAGGATACAAGAAGCAGACGGTGATGCTATCAAACCGGACAAGGAGAAAAATCGGAAGTTTTCTTACATATTTTTAATTATGAATATTGGGTTCATATAATTAATATATATGAATTTAATATCATAATTCACTCTATCATTCATTAAAAATGAAGTTACTCGGTAAAATAAAATATTTTGTTTTACAAAATTAAAGAATAAGGGTTCAAATTTTGTTTTCTAAAAATAATAATATTTTATTGCATCTCTCCAATTAATCGAAAAATAATTTCTTAAATTAGTAAGCGTGTCGGGGAGAAGTTACTATGGACCCGAAATTTTATCAAATTCAATTTTGAAATACACTCGAGTATACTTCACGCGCGAAGTGGAGGCGGTTTACGAAATATGAACCGTCTCAACCTCACGCGCGACATATTAAATATTATTACGTGCACTTTTCAAAATAAATGCCATAATTGCATTAATGGTGATTCGAAAGGCTATATTTACACTTTTACAAGCAATTATTATTCTAATAATTGTTTATTATTAAATCTTTCCATATAAATAGGAGATCGTGTGCATAATAACTTACGCACATAATTACCTATACGATTTTCACTCAAAAATCTTTTTCCCTCTCAAAAACCTTCAAAAGCTGTTTCAATGGCGGATTCCTCAAAACCAGAATCAAGTATAAATATGATCTTGCTTCTATCGAGGATCGAACAAAATCAGAGATGTATGTAGAATGGGAAGTTTCTACGGACCTGAAACAAGAGAGATTTTGGAGTTACTAGAAACGAGAGGCTTAAGGAGATCTTGTTCTCAAAACCATCAAAATCCAAAACCCTTGATGATCTTGCTGCGGAATTCTTGACTGCAGCCAAAGTTACGTACATCGGTTTAGAAACCAAGTATTCGAACTTTGGGAAAGAGCAAGAAAATTCATGTGTCCATCGCTGATATCGGAGAAATTTTTGGTCTAAGTATCACCGGTGGAAATCCATTTGTATATAAAGCAGAGGAGTATTTAGAAAGTTTTAGGATGATGGCAAGGAAATCCTTAAAAATAAAACCGCGAATTTGAAAAAGGGGATGTTGAGAAGAAAATATCGACTTCGATGCTCATTTTGACGAAGTGTATCTCGGGAGAGCGGCAGAGTCACGACGGATTGACTAAGCCAAGGATATGTCGTCGAGAGCCATCATAGACGGAGCTGATATCAATTGGGCTCGCAGTGTACTCTCGAATGATGGAGGAAAGGAAGAAGTTTGTAAAGAAAGAAGTGTCGAAGGAGCTAATAAGGTGGTCGCCGACCAAGATAACAAGTATGATGGCAAGAATCACCATCATACTTGAACACAAAATTGGGACAGACAAGCTAGATCGGCGAGGGGTGAAAAAGTTCACAAAGCAAAGGGTCTGCTCATCAAGGATGAGAAACCCTTTGGCAATACAGAACTTCGAAGGAGACACCCCACCTCCATCACCTAAAAAGAAGGTTTCTAAGGCCAAGGGAAAGAAAAAATGGAGACAGTGTTAGCTGATGATCCCTCATCGAGGAGGAAGAAACCGAGGCCGAGGTTGAGGAGGAAGAAGAGGAGGAGATGACAGCCTTCCCAAGGGGAAGTGTTGCGGCCGGGAAGTCGGGCAGGAGGAGGCAGTTGAAGTCTCATCTCGGAGACGAGGCCCGAAGAAGCCGAGCAATCCCAATCCTCCACATCATCATCTTCCTCATCTCGAGGCCGATGACACCCAACCCACATCATCTCACCCCGGCAATGAAGGGGCAGACAAGGCCGCCGCCTCCGAGCCTCTAAATCGGTCTACTTCCAAAAGTCCAACCCAATCCCAACACTCATCGACCCATTTTCTTTTCTTTCCTCATCCCAAATAGAACCTCATCTCTACTCCTTACTCCCAAATCCGTCTGGAGTCATGGGACCAACGAGAAGAGTCCTTGAGAATTATAGGGAAGAAGTTCATACTCCACAAAGAACATAACCTTCAAAATGAACCCAAGCTTTTGGAAGAGCTAGTGGATGTATGGCTTCTATGGAGGTTAAGGACAGGAGGATTTGAGGAGACAGCTATCCTCATAGCCGAGGTTGGTGGAAACAACCCGTCGATATGGGAGAAAGAAGTCTGAAAAGAGCTAAGCTCAAATCCTTTATGGATATTTTAACCGAGAGCATGTTCTTCGATTATATCCTTCACAGGTATATTTCATAGACATGTCGGCTGCTTTGAGGAAGCTCGAGAAAAGGCGAGAGGAAGAGAGGCAAGTTGAGCGAGTTGGGTGGAGAAGGAATTGAAACTGAGCAAGTTTTGGCCAGGAGATGGCATTGAAAATGAGCTTTGAGATGGCAACCGGTGGAGCTGATGAGCCACCGGGATGGATACACCGAGGAGGCACAAACGGAGCAAATTGTTGAGGTGCAAACAGAAGTGACATCGAAGAAATAGATCTATCTCGAGGAACAGATCTTGCCCTCCACATATGCGTACTGTATCCGACGTAGAAGCCCTGAAAGCAAGTTCAAAATCTAAAACCGCATGTCTAAATGCCTTTCAAGCTGGTTCCAAATGTCATCTCATCACCAATCAAGGAGAATGTAGAAGGCTGCAATTCACGAAAAAACCAAGATTGATCTATACTTCTCGGATTAAGACATGAGGAATGATGGCCGCTGTTAAGACAACGATTGCTAAGGAGATGAACTCTCAAGATGAATGGGTTAAACAATACGTTCGTTACGCCTTTGTTGAAATCAAAGATTCAGTTGAGGAGCAAGTAAGAGAAGCATGGAAAGCCAAGGAGGCATCTTTTCATCAAGTCTGAAGATGCGGCTTGCTCTGGAGAAAGATAGGCGGCAGACGAGCATTAAGCGGTTCATGGATGATGAGTTTAGGCGAGTGAGGTCGGACAAAAGAAGAGATATGACCAGCTTGATCATAAGGCGGGGCATGTACGAGAAGAGCTTGTAAGTCAAATTGAACAAGTAGCCACTATCTGCAATACCCGATTTGCTGATGCTAAAAAGGGGAAGATAGTGTGCTCAAGAAAAGAGTAGACGAGCAAGAAGATAAAATCATGGCTCGAGCATGAAAATTGAAGAGTTATACGAAGAAGCTGCTAAAGGCGAGAAGAGAAGAGATACGAGGAAAAGGCTGAGAAGGTTGTGAGGAAGACAAGATCTCGAACCCACAAAAGAAGCCCTGTGCAAGAACCTGCTCAAATTACATCTCCTTCGGATCATCTAGAAACAGCTCAAGTTCCAAAGAAATCACAAGTGAGATAGATGCGGAAGAAAAAAATCGAAAAAGAAAAAGAGATGAGAAGGAGAAGTATAAGAGAAGGGAGGCTAAGAGGAGAAGAGAGCGGGGAGAAGGCGGCGGGGAAAATATTATGATCGATCTCTTAGAAGATGGAGTTCGAGAAGATAACAGATGAGCAAGGGAAGAAGTCCTTAGGCCATATCATAGAAGCGAAGTAGTCCCCAAAGAAGTGTTATTAATGGCGAGATCGAGGCAAGGTGGAGGCCATTCGAAGTGGACTGGATTTTCCAGTTTCATGTCTGCAAAGTGATTAAGTGGGGACTCGATGAAGACGAAGCTTTCCATAATTGGGCTGGAAGAGAAGGACCCCCAGATGTATCAATATCTTGTCAACCTTGCAAATGAAGAATTCAACTCGAGATGTAGTCGCACCGCTTATTCTCGAGATGGAACCCCTCTAACAGTGATGGTCATCCTGGACCTTGAGAAGATTAAGCGGTGATTATCAAAGCGAAGCCACGGTGATCTTGCAGAGGGAGGTGAAACTATTTCACTTAAAAAGCGGGTCTTTGGTAGCTCAATGTTCGAGAAGAAAATAGGTGGTATGACTAGTCTTCTACTTCTCTCTCATCTTATCTGTTTGTGTGTGAATTACATGATTGCCGATGCAAATCCTTGAATAAATTTTTGATCTACTCTCAATTTTTGTTGTTTTTCTAAAAACTAATCGATTAACCTCTTGATTTTGAAATGTATTGTTTCATTTTCTAACTCTTAAATATCGATTATGTAATCAAATTGTTACGATTATACGATTCATGATTTTACGATCATCATTAATAACACTAATTGTTTTAGTTATACGATTATGTGATTTAATTGCTTATTTTACATTTTTAAGATTACTAACATTTCTTTTCTTGAGCTGAGTTTTAACATCATCAAAAAGGGGGAAATTGTTAGGAAAAGAAATTTGTATTTAGTTTTGATGTGTTAAAAGTGTAAAATAGGATGACGGTGAGCATCTTGTATAGGCAATTTGAAGTATTTCTTTGTAAATAAAACTAAGTATAGAAGATCGAGACAAGGTCAAGATATCGGAGCGAGGAAGATTTACAGATAGAAGAGAATATCGGACAAGGTCAAGATATCGGACAAGGATAGCACAGATTGTTGAAGAGCAAGACAAACGTCTAGACGAGAAAAAGAAGATGGAGACGAGGTGAAGTAAACATTTGATGAAGAGGTGTTAGAAAAATATTATGCAAAGACTCAAGAAGCAGTTTCAACGACTCGGGAAGAAATTCTGAGAATTGGGTTATATTGTTATAAGCGATCAAAGAAATTACAAGCTGCCAAGAGGAGTTCTTTATAAATAGGAATAGAAATAAATTTAGAATTAACTTTGACACTTTGCACTATTCATTATACTTTGTGTACAAGCAACAAAGAATCATACACATTCAAGAACGTGATATACGTTTTCGGTTCTTAGTGTTTATAGAACACTTTCTCATTAGATCTTCAAGCCATAGATATTCAAAAGTTAGGAAGATTCATTGTAAGGCTGAAGATTCATCACTGTAAGTAAGGTAGCAAGAAAGAAGAACGTAAGTAAGTGAAGGCCCTTCTTCAAGTTCGAAGAAGGAGAGTGGACGTAGGATCGTTTGATCGAACCACTATAAATCTGGTGTTATTTCTTCTTCTTGCTTATTACTTGTTTTCATTAGTTGTTTCTTGACTGCAAAATTTGATATCGACAAAGCTTTAGATCCTATTTGAATTGAGTATAAACAAAAATTTGTTTCCTGTAAATCTGTTTTTGGAGTTGATAGATCATCTAAACTTGCAAAAGTTTTTGATAATCTATTCATCCCCCTTCTAGATTATCACTAGAGGGTATCTTGTTTTTGCATTTAAACTCGTTCTAAAGGGACCCACAGATTATCTAATTTTCTTTCGAAAACTTCAGTTATCAATTCGAACTTAACTTTTTAAATCAAAATCGAGTACCCGGTGGAAACAAATTTATACTCAATCTAATTTGGATCTAAAAGCAATCTGATTAGAACTAAACAAATCAAAAGATAATCGAGAATTAAATGCGTAGAAAGTAAAGAACACATGATTTATAGTGGTTCGGATCAAAAGTTCCTACATCCACTCTCCTTCTTCAACCTTGAAGAATGGTCTTTTCCTTCTCACTTCTTGACTTTCTTCTTGACGATTACATGATTAAAAATTGAGATAAACTTCGTCTTTGAATCACCTTCTAACTAACAATCTATCTAACAAATCTACGATTGCGGTGCAGATTGTGGTTTGAAGGAATTACGAAAGTGTTCTTCAAACACTTAGAAAATATTATCGAAAAACTTTGTAACACTAGTGAGTGCTCTAGATATTGTGAGTTTCAGAATAGAGTGCAAAAGTCCTTCTAAGGACTGTGCTTATGTCTATTTATGAAGTCAGTAAGGCAGTTAGTTTGTTGTAACAAACTCATAACAACTTAACAAACTTATCTTTAAAACTTTCTTGACTTGATTGATCTTGAGTTAGTCGTCGACTCGACTCGAGTGTAAGCCGCCTTTCTTATTCTACTCAAAGCAGACTTTGACCTTGTCTTGAGCTCTTCATTATCCTCTCAATCAGATGACTTCTACAAGACCGTCTTGAGATGACCTTCAAGCTTCTTGTCTTGGTGACTTTGTCTACTCTACCTAGTCGATCAGCTAACTAGAAAAATGAACTACTTGACTAATCTATACAAATCCAAATGGTCATCCTACTTTACATGAGTTCATCTATTCTTATACATTTTAACTTAATCAAAACTAATCCCGATCTAACAAATCTCTACCAACATATATTACAAATTTTCAAATTCTAAGTGTTAGCACGAGAATATTCTAATTTTTTTATTTGAGCCTATATAATGCTACAAAATTATTCTATTCAATTTTCTTTTCAAGAACTCAGTATTTAAATATTTAAATACTTTTTTAATTAGTAAAATCATACATTAATGTCGATTAATTTTGAGAAGCTGAAGTATATATATAATAATATGTAATATATTTTTCTTGATAATTTCAAAATGGTTCTTAATTAATATGGAAGAGAGAAAAATCATGAGTACAACCTGAAATTTAAGCACAATATCGGGTCAAACCCGAAATATTTTTCCAATTAGTAAATTTTTGTAAGAATACAAAGGTAAAAAAATATGCTCCAGTCCGTTGTTTTCCCCAATTCCATCCTCACTCTCGAATAGTAATTAATAGTGAAAATTATATAGTAAATGGAATTTTATCAAGGTCTTATGTATTTCACTTAAATGAAGTAATTAATAGTAATTAATAGTGAAAAATTTAGGCAAAGTCTTATGTGTTTCACTTAAACAAGAAGGTTATCGCATATCTCTTTTTAATTTCATCCAATTCTTAATACTTTTGGTCAAATGCTTAATTGATATTTTTTGTTAAAAATATTTGATAATTTAAATGTTATCTTATACACTTTATATTTTAAACTTAAATATTATAATATTTTTGAATTCTTTGGAATTCATATTTTAAATTTGCATCCTCAAGTCTCATCTATTTTTCCAATTTTAAACTATAATTATTGTTGTTTCTATCTTTTTATAATTTTCTCTTGTCTTTTTCAACCAAATTTAATCAATCCATTAATACTCAATTAATTATAAACTCCTAAAATAGTATTTCATCTACTCTATATACTTAAATCGATTAATAAAATTAATAATTTCAAATTCGAGTCCATAAATATTTATATTTATGAAAGCTACCTAGCTATATATGGGATTTTGCAATGCCTTACAAACATAAAATATATTAATTGTGGAAGTCAAAATATTGCAACAATTTTTATGGTTAGTTAATTCTTCGAACTTCAAATTTGAATTTGCATCCTCAATTTTCAGTTATTTTTTTAATTTTAAATTGTAATTATTGTTGTTTCTATCCTCTTATAATTTTTTGTCTTATTTTTTACCATATTTAATTAACTCATTAATATCTTATTAAGTATAAACTCTAAAAATATTACTCCCTCCCTTTAATAAATTTATTCCCCTTTTTTTGGGCACGATATAACGTAGAAATGTGTAGTAGATATGTGGTGTTTATCAAGTAGAGTGGGATAGAGTTATTTCTAAAAATGGAATGAGAATAAATTTTATTGGACAAACCAAAAAGGAAAGTGTGAATAATTTATTAGACAGATGGAGTATTTTTTATGGTCTAAACTTAATTCAGTTAATAAAATTTCTAAATTTTATAATATGATAAGATAATAAGAATATTTAATAAAATATAACTATATATTTTTTTAAATAATTTATGATAAGATTATTATGAACAATTTTCATATAAAAGCGCCAAAATCTATAATATACAACAAGCAAACGCCATTTTGTTTTATTGAGGCTTATCTCACTAAATCAATAAATAATTATGAATATCAACGGGGCAGAGCGCGACGGAAATGGAGGATAATTCCCTACCTCTTCTTTCCATACTTGTAGCTACGAATATCAACGAACAGAGCGCGTCGGGAGAAAGTCAAAATCCACTTCTTTTCCCATAATGTAAATGGACAAATATTGTCCAAATCCTCCAAAGATTCCCCATTAAAAAAAAATTGATGGCATCAGAGAAGTGTAGACAGAGAGCCGATCGTGACTCTATTTACACGATGGAAGAAGAAATTTTGTTATAGTATTAAATAAATATATTTTATAATTAAATATATATATATATATATATATATATATATATATATATATATATATATATATATATATAATTGCATAATATATAACAATTACACAAATATAATGATTATAATTTATTGGATTGTTACGAGAATGGTGGAGCATATGATACCCGTCCGCACCTTGTGGAGAAAATAATCAGGGATTTTCCAACCCCGCCGCGGTCCATCCCGTCGGGGACGGAGATCTGTCTCATTACCAAGCGTGTGGATAACTAAAAATTCAAGAAAACAGGAGAGTAAAATAATTGCATGCATTAATTGGCTTGCCCAACTTGAGACCAAGAGTTCTATAAATTGTCATGGAAACCAATTGAATTAGAGAAAAATAATACAACAAAGAGAATTGGAGTTTGGATTAGCCTCTTGAGCTAAAATTTTATGTTTTTTCTCACAAGACAATTGTGAATGTATAAGTCCAACCTTCAATACGAAAAATGAAAAACAAACCTAAACTGTGTTCTTGCTTTTTATTTGTAGTTTTCTTTTTCCTCCTTTGTTTATTTCTTCTTCTATGTTGTTGTTTCGCTTTTGTTAAGTCATGCAGTATAATTTTCATAAATAAATTCTTGAGCATTTCATTATTCTCTCAAGTTAACAAAAATAGAGATGAAAAATAGATTTAGAAATGAATATTTAATATAAATCACATATAAAATGCAATAATTTGAGCATTTTTGTTTCATTTTTCATCCGAGGGTTGAGCGATACATTCACAATTGTTTGGTGGGTAAGATCACGCACATGACTCTTTGAGGGTTCAGGTCAAGAGGTTGAAATTCGGTGTATTACATATTTCTCCCGGTTTTTATATCTTTCTATTTTGCTTTGCAATTAATTATTTTCTTGAATTTTATGTACGAAGTCAAAATGATGAAAGAGTTAGTAGCCTAAAGAAGATGAGGACTCAACAAGAAAAGAACATCGAAGCATTCTTCATTCACAACATTAGATCGGGAATCATTGATCTTCCCCGATGGGGCTCTCAACAATGATATCTTAATCGGGAGGGGGATTAACGAACATCTATTTGTATTTTTCTCATTTTTCTTTGTAAATAATTATTGATATGAATAAATGTGTTTTTCTTACTCAATTTTGTAGATATAAATCATATGATATTTGGAATTGCTCTACTAATTTTTCATTAGTTTTTAAAGTTTTGCTTTAATTTTTACTTGCATTGTGATTGAACAACTTCTCTCTCAATTTGAAATTTTAAATCCTTTGAAGAAAGTGAATTAACACCCCGCTATAAATTACTTAATGTTTAACGTATAACATTTATCTAAATTTATTTGAATTTTAGAGATTAAAATAAATGTACGACCTTCCAATATTAACGCACATTAATATTAAAAAAAAATACATTATAGCATAATAAGATTTACTATTCCAAATAATTATTAAAAGTTAAAGAAAAATCTTGAATTCATTTTTCTATTTTGAGTTTATTTATAAATAGTTTCTCAACCATTTACTTAATTAGAGTTATATTATATTGTGGTTGTTTCTCATCATAATAAAATTATCATTTTTTTGCTCGTATCGTAGCTAACACATTATTAGTGACCACATAATTTATGTGTTCTTGTTTCATTTTTCTTCATCTGTTTTTATTTATCATAACAAATAATTTGATCATCTTACATTTATTTTTAAGTAATAGTATAACTAACCAGAAAAAATAATAAAGGTCAAGATAATGGACGTTCGAGCATTTATTATCATTAATTAGCTTTTGGTGACCATTAAGACATTATAATGCTAATTTGCAGTTCATATAATATGGTTAGCTTGAAATTAATGACACTCTCTCCTAGATTTTTCCTTATAATAGTCCTTAATTTGTACTCCTTCCAATTCATAATATATGTTGTTTTGTCTTTTCGTATTATTTAAAATTTAAATGTCATTTTTCACTTTTCAACATGATTTAATTATAATTTTTTCCAATTTATCCTTAGTTTTTTTAAAAAAATTATATTGATAAAAATAATCTCTAAAGTCATGTGGAAAATTTCAAAGCTATTAACGTCGATTGTTCATTTCTTTTTCTTATTCAAGGCTTTGACCATGTCTCCCGAACAATCTCGGTACTAGCTACTCCGCAGACCCAATTACGTACTTTCTATATCCGCTAGTCGTGCGATAAAAATATATTCAAAATCTTCTCGAATCCTCTAGGGGAAAATAGGTCAGGGTTTGTCTTGAACTTGAATTTGACATTTTAAAACTCTAATGGCTCTCGGTGACCTCTTTTTGTAAACAAGATTATTACATAATACTCCCTCCTATTCATAATATATGTCTTTTGACTTTTCGTGTTATTTGCAATTTAAATATGGATTAATTATAATAATCTTTAAGGTCATATGAAAAATTTCAAAGCTATTAATTAAGGGTATAGAAGAAAGTAAATAATTTTCTTGAAATGTGTGTATGAGTTTAGGATGACATATATTTTGAATAGGAAGGAGTAAGTAAATTTATATGTAAAAGCATGAACATAGTTGAAAATATATTGTTTGACTTATTTCTTTCCTTTTATGTTCATTGTTGTAACTGGTTCTAAATTCAGGTGATTTGTGTTTAATGTGGCTGAGAATTTACCGGATAAACAAGTAAAAGAACAAAGATTTCTAGTATTAATGGCCCAAGAGCAATGAATGCATATTATTGGGAATTAATACCTTGATGAATGCAAGGAAAGATAAAGAAGACAATATTTACTGGGTGTTTTAGGCCCAGTTTTAAGTGTGAATGTTTGAATATGTTTATTGAGCATTAAAGGCCTTATTTATAGGGCGTGAGTGTCACCCTAGAATCCCTAAAATTAGGGGTCACAAAATTAATGCATGGATATCCATTTAATGTCGGTTGTGCGACTCTGTACTCGGGCCTTTAATTGTCTATCTCCTTCGTACCATTCAAGCGCTAGTCGACGGATTCTCTGTTACAAAAAGGATTTATTACTATTACAAGGAATGTCGGCATTTAATATTCCCACTTTGTTGGGGGATTTTATTCCTACCGTAGGGCTGATTTGTTGTGCTTGTAGTCGAGGGTCACTATGCTTCCTTGCTCGGCGGTTAATCCCGATCGGCCATTGTTTCGTCCAAGCGGTCGGTCTTTTACTCCATACTCGAGGACCTCTCGCTTCCTTTAGATTCTATCCTTGTAAAGCCTGGTCGGTCCATCGGGCTCTGCTCGGCCGCCCGATCTGGTCGACCTCTGCCTAATTGGGTCCAGCTAGCTAACTGCTGGGCTGTCTGCTCGCCACTAGGCCAGCCCTAAGTAACTTGGACTTGGACCCGTATAATATGTGATACATCATTTCATATTTAATGACAAATAAAATTTATAATTTTTACAGTAATAAAGGAATACAAATTTATCATTAATAAAATGAATTACTCCGCATAAAATCTAGATGAGAATGTATTATTTACGTACATATTGGGTAAATAGTATTTTTACCCCAAGATAATGAACGGTTTACAAAATGATTCATTTTTAACATTTTTTGTCACGTAGTTTTTCGATATTTTTTGTTCCAAGAAAGCGTAGTTTTGGTCTCAAGAAAATAATAAAATCGCAATTTAGGTCCTAAAAATTAATGGTTGGGACTATTTTTATAAAATAAAAAGACCAAAAAGAATGTGGGATTAAAATTGTCATTGAAAAATTCACATGGACAAAATATGCAATTGTCCCTGTACATATTGGGGAAAATTGTAGTTTTGGTCCCATGAGAATTTTCCAACGACAATATTAATTTCACATTCTTTTTGGTCCATTTGCAAAAATAGTACTGACTCATTATTTTTTAGGACCAAAACTACAATTTTTTAGGACTAAAAATGTCGCAAAAACTATGGGACCAAAAGTATAAAAAAATGACCATTTTGCAGACCACTTATTCTCTTGTGACCAAAAATATCTAATAATGTTAGTTCTTACAAGCAATAATATTAATTTTTATTATACAAGTAATAATATTAGTAGAATACGGTGCACAAGGTCCTAAAAAGTTAACACATTAAAAAGAATTTTAAATTAGTAAAGATCCTTAAAAACCTAGTACATCTAGATTTAAAAATTTAGATAAGTTATTTGTGCATCAGGTGCACACCGTGCATTCAACTCAAGTGCATTTTTAACTTGTTATCACTAAATAATATAAGATAAATAGTTGCAATTGTTCAATGAAAACAATTAATATTATTTAAAAATTAGTGCATTTTATGTTGCATATTATACGATGTATACAAGATTTAGGCAAAAATTTAAGGCAAAGTCTACCGTGAACCCTTGTTCACGGTGAAACTTGATCATTTACTAAAGGGTATCAGTTATAATAATTGAACGGTATTATCTATATTATTAAAAGGCTTCGATTGGGATAAGCTGAAGAGTATGTCCTATATTGCTAAAGAGTATCAGGTAGTGATAATCAAGAGTTTTACCTATATTATTAAAGAGTATCGATCATAATAACAAGAGTATTACCTACATTAGTAAAAAGTATTAGTCGAGATAACTGAAAAGTAAATTGATTTATTTTTGAAATATGAACCTGGTTTCACCGTGAAACTTGGTTCACGAGACACCCTCAAAATTTAACCGCAATTGGAAAAAATTTCAAATTCATTCCAAATTAGTTTGTTGCATTCTCAAGACTCCTATTATAGAAAAGTTATAACGAGATACGAATAGCTATATAAGCTATAAATTGTTCATATATTAATTTAACTAATAGTCTTGGATATTTTTTTAATTATGGAAACTAGTATAAAGAGTTAATTTGTTGATGATTTAAACTTTTTTTTTTTTAATTTCCCACATACAATTATGGGTTGCACTCTTAAATTCGAGTTCATAATGAGAGAACCAGAATTGGATACTTTTGCAATCTACATACTCCTTTTTTCCCTTTCAAATTGACAATTTTAGAATCACATTTAGTTAAACCCGAATTAAATTATTCCAATATTTTTGACAGATAAATTATTCCAATTTTGACCTTATGAATTTAGTAATATATATATTCATTGTTGTTTATATATTATTTTCATCTCACATTAAAGGTAAAAACTTAACGTGTTTATAATATTTTATTTAGAGATATACACTTGAGATATACACTCATACAAGAAATATGAATTTTGGGCACAATATAAAGTCAAAAGTAAATTTTGATTCTTTTAATTTGGTAAAAAAAAAAAAAAAAAGATTTATATTTGAGTGAATTCACATCGACTCATAAATACAAACTCAAATTAGATATATATATTTTTTTAAAAGGGGACATAACTACGTAAATTCAGGAAAAATCACCAAAACTAAATTTGTGATGTATCGACTGCTAGAAATAATATTTAATTGTGTTTGTCACGTAGTGACTTACCAACTTCGATTGCAAAGAAATCTCGAGAATTCAAATCAAATTGAATTTTCTACTCAATTCTCACCTGTTTTTTTTTTTTTTTTTAAAATTTTGGAACGTAGTAATTGTTGATTCAATTCTCATAATTTTATTTTGTCCTATTTTTTATCACAACAAAATTTCAAATTCTAAGTGTTAGCACGAGAATATTCTAATTTTTTTATTTGAGCCTATATAACGCTACAAAATTATTCTATTCAATTTTCTTTCCAAGAACTCAATATTTAAAAATTTAAATACTTTTTTTAATTAGAAAAATCATAAATTAATGTCAAGTAAATTTTGAGAACTGGAAGTATACATAATAATATGTAATATATTTTTTTGATACTTTCAAAATGGTTCTTAATTAATATGAGAGAGAGAGAGAAAAAAATCATGAGTCCAACTGGAAATTTAAACACAATATTGGGTCAAACCCGAAATATTTTTCCAATTAGTAAATTTTTGTAAGAATACAAAGGTAAAAAAATATGCTCCAGTCATTGTTTTCCCCAATTCCATCCTCACTCTCGAATAGTAATTAATAGTGAAAAATATATAATAAACGGAATTTTATCAAGCTCTTATGTGTTTCACTTAAATGGAGTAATTAATAGTGAAAAATTTGGGCAAAGTCTCACGTGTTTCACTTAAACAGTAAGGTTATCGCATATCTCTTTTTAATTTCATCTAATTCTTGATATTTTTGGTCAAATGCTTGATATTTTTTTAAAAAATATTTGATACTTTAAATGTTATCTTATACACTTCATATTTTAAACTTAAATATTATAATATTTTTGAATTCTCTGGAATTCTCTAGTCTTTTTCATCCAAATTTAATAAATCCATTAATACTCAATTAATTATAAACTCCAAAAATAGTATTTCATCTACTCTAGATATTTAAATCAGCTTAATGAAATTAATAATTTCAAATTCGAGTTGTCCATAAATATTTATATTCAGGAAAGTTACCTACCTATATATGGGATTTTGCAAAGCCTTACAAACATAAAGTATATTAATTGTGGTAGTCAAAATATTGCAAGAATTTTTATGGTTAGTTAATTCTTCGAAATTCAAATTTGAATTTGCATCCTCAATTTTCACTAATTTTTTTAATTTTAAATTGTAATTATTGTTGTTTCTATCCTCTTATAATTTTTTGTCTTATTTTTAACCAAATTTAATTAACTCATTAATATCTAATTAAGTATAAACTCTAAAAATATTACTCCCTCCCTTTAATAAATTTATTCCCCTTTTTTTGGGCATGGTATAACGTAGAAATGTGTAGTAGATATGTGGTGTTTTTAAAGTTGAGTGAGATAGAGTTATTTCTAAAAATGAAATGAGAATAAATTTTATTGGACAGACCAAAAGGAAAGTGTGAATAATTTTATTGAATGATGGAGTATTTTTTATGGTCTAAACTTAATTCAGATTAATAAAATTTCTAAATTTTATAATATGATAAGATAATAAGAATATTTAATAAAATATAACTATCTTTTTTAATAATTTATGATAAGATTATTATGAACAATTTTTGTATAAAAGGCCAAAATTTATAATATACAACAAGCAAACGCCGTTCTATTTTATTGAGGCTTCTCTCACTAAATCAATAAATAATTATGAATATCATCGGGGCAAAGCGCGATGGAAATGGAGGACAATTCTCTACCTCTTCTTTCTATACTCGTAGTTACGAATATCAACAGAAGCAGAGCGCGACGGGGAAAGATAGCAAATGGACATAAATTGTCCAAATCCTCCAAAGATTTAAAAAGAAAAAAATTGATGGCATGAGAGAAGTGTAGACAGAGAGGCGATCGTGGATCGTATTTACACGATGGAAGAAGAAATTTTGTTATAGTATTAAATAATTATGTTATATAATTAAATTTATATATATATATATATATAATTGTATAATATATAACAATTACACAAATATAATAATTATAATTTATTGGATTGTTGCTGAGAATGGTGGAGAATATGATTCTGTCCGCACCTTGTGGAGAAAATAATCGTGGATTTTCCATCCCGGCCGCGGTCCATCCCGACGGTGACGGGGATCTGTCTCATTACCAAGCGTGTGGATAACTAAGAATTCAAGAAAACAAGAGAGTAAAATAATTGCATGCATTAATTGGCTTGCCCAACTTGAGACCAAGAGTTCTATAAATTGTCAAGAAAACCAAATGAATTAGAGAAAAATAATACAACAAAGTGAATTGGAGTTTGGATTAGCCTCTTGAGCTAAAATTTTATGTTTTTTCTCACAAGACAATTGTGAATGTATAAGTCCAACCTTCAATACGAAAAATGAAAAACAAACCTTCAAGATAATGGATGTTCGAGCATTTATTATCATTAATTAGCTTTTGGTGACCATTAAGACATTATGATGTTAATTTGCAGTTCATATAATATGGTTAGCTTGAAATTAATGTCACTCTCTCCGAGATTTTTCCTTATAATAGTCCTTAATTTATACTCCTTCCTATTCATAATATATGTTGTTTTGACTTTACGTATTATTTGCAATTTAAATATCGTTTTTCATTTTTCAATGTGAATTAATTATAGTATTTTTTAATTTATCCTTAGTTTTGTTTTAAAAAAATTACATGTATAATAATAATCTTTAAAGTCATGTGGAAAATTTCAAAGCTATTAATTAAGGGTATAGAAGGAAGTAAATAATTATTTCGATTATGGATGTCTGGGCATTTATTAGCTTTTAATTGGTTACTTTGTTAATACATTATATTAATATTAATTTGCAGTTTATGTAATATACTTAGTTTGAAATTAATGTTACCCTCTTCCCAATTTAAATATTTATGCCCATGAAATTGAATTTGACATTTTAAAACTCTAATGGCTCTCGGTGACTTCTTTTTCGTAAACAATATTATTACATAATACTCCCTCCTATTCATAATATATGTCGCTTTTGACTTTTCGTATTATTTGCAATTTAAATGTGAATTAATTATAATTTTTCTCAATTTACCCTTATTTTTTAAAAAAAATTACATTGATAATAATAATCTTTAAGGTCATGCGAAAAATTTCGAAGCTATTAATTAAGGGTATAGAAGAAAGTAAATAATTTTCTTAAAATGTGTGTATGAGTTTAGGATGATATATATTTTAAATAGGAGGGAGTAAGTAAATTTATATGTAAAAGCATGAACATAGTTGAAAATATATTGTTTGACTTATTTCTTTCCTTTTATGTTCATTGTTGTAACCGGTTCTAAATCCAGGTGATTTGTGTTTAATGTGGCTGATATTTTACCGGATAAACAACTAAAAGAACAAAGATTTCTGGTATTAATGGCCCAAGAGCAATGAATGCATATGATTAAAAATTAATACCTTGATGAATGCAAGGAACGGTAAAGAAGACAATAATTGCTGGCCCAGTCTTAAGTGTGGATGTTCGAATCTGTTTATTGAGCCTTAAAGGACTTATTTATAGGGCGTGAGTGTTGCCCTCAAATCCCTGAAATTAGGGGTCAAGAATTTAATGCATGGATATCCATTTAATGTCCGATGTATGGCTCCGTACTCGGGCCATTAATTGCTTATCTCCTTCGTACCATCTGCACTGGTCGATGGATTCTCTGTTATAAAAAGGATTTATTACTATTACAAGAAATGTCAAAGCATTTAATGTTCCCACCGTTGGGGGATTTTATTCCTATTGTAGGGCGATTTGTTGTGTTTATAGTCGAGGGTCGCCGTGCTTCCTTAGTTCGTCAATGCGGAAATATGGTCGGTTTTATTCCATACTCGAGGACCTCTCGCTTCCTTTGGATTTTGTCCTTGTAAAGCCTTGTCGGTCCATCGGGCTCTGCTCGCTGCCCGATCCTAGTCGACTCGCCTATTTGGGTTCGGCCTAACCACCGGGCCTCGTGCGGGCTTGCGCCGGGCCGGCCCTATGTAACTTGGTCTCGGGCTCGTATAATATGTGATACAACAATTGTCCCCAGCTTGGCCTCTGAGTCTCAGGGGTCAAGGTGGAGAAGAGGAAAGTTCATCGACCAGGGGATGGTTAATGGGAAGGAAGCCGAGGAGGGTAACCCGAGCGACGCCTTTTGAGGTTTCTCGTTTGGAGGAAAACGTCTTGAAGGCTACCAAAGAGTTTAATCCGGAGTTAATGTGATGTTTTGGGCAGCCTATGCACGCGTGAGTCTAGGCTATGATGGCGCTTAGGAGGCATGCGTGATCGGCACGGGTCAATCATACGGTTAGGCGCCGTACTTGCTTGACATTTCTAGGTTCTTCCATATCGAGAATGGCCTTGATTTGTGCTGGGTTTTGATTGGTGTGAAAATTGCATGATTATTGTGTGCTTAATTGTCTCAATTTGATATTATTTTCATGATTATTCACATTTAATTGATTAATTGCATTTGATTATTTAATTTGGAATCTTGAGTTTAATTTGTTAAGGCGATTTTGGAGGAATTTTCAGGGATATTATCGTATTTAAATCAAATGAGCAATTACATGGGTAGAAAGAGGGCCGAGAGAGCTTCGCAATGCAAAAAGAATCAGGTCATTTGGAGTTCGTATGGAGAAGTTACGGTCGAACGAAGTTGGGACGGCGAAATACACAATGCAAGCAGACACCCTTCCAATCAGAGAATACACCCACAACCCATCCACCCAGCACACCCACCATTATGATGAGTTCACCCATTGTCTTCTTCAATGAGAGACATACAATCGTGCACCCCCAAATCATCAAATGTGCAACAATCATCAATCAACCAATTACCACCACCACAGATCCGTTACCCACTCACAATCGCCAACCATCATTTAGTCACCATTCATCGCCGTTGCATCGCGATTCCAACCACCCACCATGCCGTTCACAGCCCTCGCCGCGAAACAGGCGCGAAACCCAAATCGCCCAGCCATCGCGCTGATTCGCAGCCCCAGCGCCGCTGCCGCGCACATTTTGCCGCCTCGCAATTTCGGCGCAGAAAAGCCCAAATTCTTCAACATCTTCAATCGACTCAATCTTCACACAACTCGACCCGAGGTGCGATCCTATCAACCGAGCCGAGGTAGCCACGAATCGAGTCGAGGCAAGTCGAGGCATGTCGAAGCAAACATGGAAGAAGCAGAAAGATCAACTCGGTTTATGCCATTTCGCCTCGGACCGAGGCACATATTCCAACCGAGTGAGAAGGCAGATTGCAGCGTTATTTCCTTTCTCAAATTTTAATATTTTGGGGGCCTTTTTGCAATATTCAAAAATTAATCCTCAATTCTACTATAAATATCCCATCTCAGATTTTCAAAAGGGAGATCATTAGGGGATTCACAATCCCACACAATTAGATAGAAATTCCCACACTCTTCCACACTTTTTACACACACTCTTCTTAGTTTAGTTAATTGTCTTTAAATTTCCCAAGATTAGAATTTAATTTCCATTGCCCAATAGTTATCTAGCTTAGATCATTAGTTTACTTCATTGTAATTTCAATTTCAAGCAAGGATTCAAGGTTTTTGTATGCATTGCAAATTTATTTCAAGTTTTGAAGAATTTCAGGTGTTATCTCTCTTATCTCTCTTTTATTTATTGCAATTGGTATGGATTTCTTATTTTCACTCTTGATTGCCATGGGTATTGTTGAATTGATGATGATTGACTAAATTTCATAGTGCTTGGGTGTGATGATCCATTGATGACTTGATTATGGTGATGATTTGATTGGATTTTCCTTTTTGTGAGAGACTGATTATTCTTATGGGATTTGTATGTGTTGATTGCTCTTCTATGATTTGATCCTTTGTTGCTTGATTAATTATCGCATGGAGATGTGGGTAATTATATCGGTGCTTAGGTGTTAGGAGTAGAGGTGTGATTAATATCAATATTGGGTTAACTCAAGGAGACTTGGTTAATTCCATTAGAACCGGCATAAGGGTATGTAATTGCTTGATTTGTAATTGGGTAATTGGTGAGGGGGCTTAGAGCGTCGTCTCTAAGACAATCTACGTGCTTATTGTGTGCTCTTCCTAGGCTTATCCAAGACGGTTGAGTGCTTCATACGTGATTGACCTTATCATTCTCTTGCATATGGATTTTCCGATCTTGTTTGATCCTTGATTGACGATTCTTTGGGGAATTGCACCCGAGCACTATTCTCTCCTTGATATTTATTTCGTGTTATTTGCTTTCTAGTTTAATTGCTTTTTAGTTGATTGCTCTTTTAGTTAATTGATCTTGCTTGTTTGTTGGTTTTATTTGTTGATCTAAGTTTATACCATTATTCCGTGTTTGACTCAATAATTCCGCAAAGCTTGTAGTTCTAGGGATCCTTGCTCTCCTAATTCTTGTGGGTTCGATAAGCTGGATGGTCGAAATTATTTGCTACGATAAAATGACGACAATCAAATGGCGCCATTGCCGGGAATTAGTTGAGAGCGCTAAGAGGGACTTAGAGCTTGTGTAGTGGAGTTACTTGAGTTTTTATTTTATTTTGTTCTTGTTTTTGTTTTTGGTTGCTTTGTTGGAATTTGAGGCTTGTTTGACTTTCGTAGGTATGATCACGAGAGCTCAAAGAGCTTAATTGCAAAGATGGATGGATATAACCAATACTCGTGGAATCAATACTATTATCAAAATAGTATGGTTTATCCTCCATATTATGAAGGATATGGCTACAATAATGGGAGAAGCTATGAGTATGACTATCAAAATCTACAAGCTTCCTCTCATTATCAAGAATGGAGAATCCATGATGTGAGAGTTATCTTGAAGGAGATGGTTAGGATGTTGATGAAGAGAATTGAGGAAGATGACTTAAGATTTGAAGAATTGTTCCCCTTGTATGAGAGCATCTATGAGACAAAAGAAATGGTTGATGCAATGATAGATGGGAACATGGAGATCACTCAAGCTTAATTCAATGTTCAAACAAGTCAACTCAAAGCCTTTCTATGTAAAGTCAAGAGCATAATCATCATGGAGAACCATCAAGAAGAAGAGAAGGAAGAAAATGAAAATGAAGATGAAGAAGAAAGTGAATGGAAAGATGAGAAAGAAGAGGGTCCAAGCATGGAGGATGAAGGAGAAAATTTCCATGTCGAAAGTGAGGAAGAGGAATGTCCATTGATGGACATGAGCAACATTGAAGAAGAAAATCTAGAAGCAGCAAATGAGGAATTGTAGAACGAAATGAGCATTTCTAAACCTCTTAACTCTTCAATTTGTACTTTAATTGAAGTTGATGCTTCTATGGATTTTATTTTACCTCTTGTAAACTTTGATTATAGGAAAGAATTGAAGAAGTGCTTGGGCATCCTTGGAGAAAAGAAATGGAGAGGGTTATTGGTGAGAAAGAAAGGAGGACAACCATCAATAAAGTGCAAGGATGTGGTTGATGGATCTCTCCTACATATTTGCCTCCATGATTTCGAAGCTCAAAGGATGAGATACAATGGGAAGGAGGACCGATATCCTTGGTCATTGCGATGAAAGGAGTTTGAGCTAAATGAATAATGTCCGGCATAGGACGTTAAAAATAGCCTGGATGGGAGGCAACCCATCGTTTTTCGTTTTTGATGTTTTGGTTTCGTTGCTTTCAATAAGTGTGAAAGTGTGTTTGTCTTTTCTTGTTAGGAAGTCGAGAGTGTGCATTTGAGGCTTGGTGAGGCTTGCAAACTTGAAGGAGAGAGGGTACTTGAAGACCTTTAGGTACAACACCTTCTCTAGACTTGGACTTGTCCAAGTTTGAGGGAGGTGTGCCTCTTTTCATGCTTTTCCATTTGCACCGGCGCACTTCATTTTTAGCTTACATGTTATACTATACTTGTATATGATTTTGGTAATGTTCTTTTATTTCTTAGTAGTAGGTAGTTGGGTGCAACTCAATTAGCTAACTATCTTGCCAAACTTTTAATTGCTTGGCAATGAAAAAGTTTGGGGGTGTGTTAGTTTAGCGATTTTCGTTGCACCAACTTGCCTCTCATTAGCATGAGGAAATTTTTTTTTTAATTTGGAGCTTATTTGTGGATTTATTGCATATCTTTGAGTTTATCATTTTGGATGAGTATTTTGTGATGAGAAATCGAGTAAGGTGATCTTGATTGTGGACTTGTTATGTGCTTAATTGGTGATTTTGTTATTGGAATTGGATGAAGAGTTGAGTTAGAGGGTGATTTAGTCAATTTAACGTGTGTGTTTGTGTATAAACTTTGCTTAGGAGAGCATTTTGTCTACCTTGATAACCTTGTGAGATTTGAGCCTTGACTTGCATAATTTGAGTCTTGTTTCCTTGATGTGTGTATCCATCATGCTTGTGTGCTCTAGAACTTGCCACTTTTCTTAATTAGAAGCTACTTAGATGTGAAGTCTTGGAATGTGATACAAGGCCATCTTTGAATTTATTTAGTCACTTGACCAAATTTATCCTACCAAATGATATTATTCCGTAGTTAGCCACTTTGAGCTTATTTAGACTTATTTCCTTGGCAAACCTACGAAATTAGCCTTTTATCTTTTATGAGCCTAATTGTCCCAAATAACTAGTGGAGCGTAATACTTTAAAGAGGTTAATTTGTGCTTTGAAAAAGAGTGGTGGGAAAAATTTGAGTTGTGAAATGAAAAGAAAAGGATGAGAAAAAAATTATGCACTTGAAAAAGAGATGTGATTAGAAAAGAAATGATGAAATGATGAGAAGAGAAAAATCTCTTGTGCATATTGTGGTTGATTAAATGAAAAAGAGAAAAAGGGTTCTATGACTATTGAGTGAGAAGAATGATTTGTAAAGAAAACGAGTAAATTGTGTGAGTTGAGTATTGTGGGTGCAACCCGTACAATTGCACTTTCTCTTGAGAGTAAGAGATGTTCCTAGGCGTCTTGACCTCTCGCTCCACTAGTTTACGAGTCACTTATCCAAATCTTCCACCTCTACCAAAGAGCCGACATTACAACCAAATATAAAGACCTTGTTGATTCCTTGATTGATCACTTTTGTGTGGTAGAAATATAGACTTGTGGCAAGCCTATGGTAGTGCACTTGTTTGATTTGATTGATTGAGAGTATACATGCCTATACAATTTTGAGTGATGAGTGTGAAATACATATCATGTGAGAATTGGTAGACAATTTGTTCGAATTTGCTATTGTTGAAGCACAACTCATGTGAAGGTGATTAGTTGCTTTTTGGCTTGATGATTCATTTGAGGAAGATTGCTTGATTGCATGATTGTGTTGATAAGTCCATGTCTCGAGTGAGCCTATGCAATTTTTCCCCTTGATCTTTAATTTCGTTGCTCGGGACGAGCAACACCTTAAGTTTGGGGGAATTGATTGGTGTGAAGATTGCATGATTATTGTGTGCTTAATTGTCTCAATTTGGTATTATTTTCATGATTATTCACATTTAATTGATTAATTGCATTTGATTATTTAATTTGGAATCTTGAGTTTAATTTGTTAAGTCGATTTTGGAGAAATTTTTCAGGGAAATTAACATAATTAAATCAAACGAACAATTACATGGGTAGAAAGAGGGCCGAGAGAGCTTCGCAACGCAAAAAGAATCAGGTCATTTGGAGTTCGTATGGAGAAGTTACGGTCGAACGAAGTTGGGACGGCGAAATACACAATGCAAGCATACACCCTTCCAATCAGAGAATACACCCACAACCCATCCACCCAGCACACCCACCATTTTGAAGAGTTCACCCATTGTGTTCTTCAATGAGATACGCACAATCGCGCACCCCCAAATCATCAAATGTGCAACAATCATCAATCAACCAATTACCACCACCACAGATCTGTTACCCACTCACACCGTCGTCGACCATCATTAAGTCACCATTCATCGCCGTCGCATCGCAATTCCAACCACCCACCAGCCGCCGTTCACAGCCCTCGCCATAAACAGCAGTGCGAAACCCAAATCGCCCAGCCATCGCCGCTGATTCGCAGCCCCAGCGCCATCGTCCGAGCGCATTTCGCCGTCTCTACAATTTCCGGGCAGAAAAGCCCAAATACTTCACCATCTTCAATCGACTCGATCTTCACACAACTCGACCCGAGGTGCGATCCTATCAACCGAGGCCGAGGTAGCCACGAACCGAGTCGAGGCAAGTCGAGGTATGTCGAAGCAAACATGGAAGAAGCAGAAAGATCAACTCGGTTTACGCCATTTCGCCTCGGACCGAGGCATATATTCCAACCAAGTGAGAAGGCGATTGCGGCGTTATTTCCTTTCTCAAATTTTAATATTTTGGGGGCCTTTTTGCAATATTCAAAAATTAATCCTCAATTCCACTATAAATATCCCATCTCAGATTTTCAAAAGAGGAGATCATTAGGGGATTCACAATCCCACACAATTAGATAGAAATTCCCACACTCTTCCACACTTTTACACACACTCTTCTTAGTTTAGTTAATTGTCTTTAAATTTCCTTAGATTAGAATTTAATTTCCATTGCCCAATAGTTATCTAGTTTAGATCATTAGTTTACTTCATTGTAATTTCAATTTCAAGCAAGGATTCAAGGATTTTGTATGCATTGCAAATTTATTTCAAGTTTTGAAGAATTTCGGTGTTATCTCTCTTTTATTTTATTTTATTGCAATTGGTATGGATTTCTTATTTTCACTCTTGATTGCCATGGGTATTGTTGAATTGATGATGATTGGCTAAATTTCATAGTGCTTGCGTGTGATGATCCATTGATGACTTGATTATGGTGATGATTTGATTGAATTTTTCTTTTTGTGAGAGACTGATTATTCTTATAGGATTTGTATGTGTTGATTGTTCTTCTCTGATTTGATCCTTTGTTACTTGATTAATCATCGCATGGAGACATGGGTAATTAAATCGGTGCTTAGGTGTTAGGAGTAGAGGTGTGATTACTATCAATATTGAGTTAACTCAAGGAGACTTGGTTAATTCCATTAGAACCGGCATACGGGTACGTAATTGCTTGATTTGTAATTGGGTAATTAGTAAGGGGCTTAGAGTGTCGTCTCTAAGACAATCTACGTGTTTATTGTGTGCTCTTCCTAGGCTTATCCAAGACGGTTGAGTGCTTCATACGTGATTGACCTTATCATTCTCTTGCATGTGCATTTTTCGATCTTGTTTGATCCTTGATTGACGATTCCTTGGGGAATTGCACCCAAGCACTACTCTCTCCTTGATATATGTTTCGTGTTATTTGCTTTCTAGTTTAATTGCTTTTTAGTTGATTGCTCTTTTAGTTAATTGATCTTGCTTGTTTGTTGGTTTTATTTGTCGATCTAAGTTTATAGCATAATCTCGTGTTTGGCTCAATAATTCCATGAAGCTTGTAGTTCTAGGGATCCTTGCTCTCCTAATTCTCGTGGGTTCGATAACTGGTTGGTCGAAATTATTTGCTACGATAAAATGACGACAATCGTGTTTGCCTCGTTCCTCGCTGCCTTACTATATGGCCAAGGAGCTTGCAGATTCGACCCCAAAGCTACACTTTTTGGAGTTAAATTTCATATTGTACTCCCGAGGATTGAGAATGCCTCGCCGAGGTCCCAGGTGATCATCTTTCTTTAGGCGCTTGGCCACTATATCGTCTATGTAGACCTCCATTGTTTTGCCAATCTGCTCGACAAATATTTTGTTGACTAGTCTCGGTAGGTTGCCTCAAAGATTCTTTAGGCCGAAAGGCATCCTTAGCCAAGAGTAGACATTTTTCTCAATGTGAAAGAGGTGTACTTAATGTCCTCAATCGCCATTGGTTTCGGTGGTAACCCGCAAAGGTGTCCATGAATGAAATCATCTTGTGGCCACTTTGTGTTGTCCACCAGGTGGTCGATGTGAGGTATTAGAAAATGATTCTTGGGGCACGTTGCGTTAAGGTCCATGAAGTTGATGCACAACCTCCAGGATCCATTGGACTTCTTTACGAGGACAACATTGGCGACCCATTGAGGCTCGTCCTCTGCTTGC
Organism: Paraleonurus japonicus; assembly: GCA_030762865.1. NCBI lineage: Eukaryota > Viridiplantae > Streptophyta > Magnoliopsida > Lamiales > Lamiaceae > Paraleonurus > Paraleonurus japonicus. The sequence continues at coordinate 32,755,654 of CM061052.1, forward strand.
TCTATTATTTTACTGCCGAGCAATTTCTTGACTTTGTCGGCTGTGGCTGCGTACTTCTTGGGCCCAAATTTACTTCGTTTCGGGAAACTGGTTTCCGCTTAGTGGTCGACCTTTAGGTGGTGGCATTCATATTTGGGGTCGATGTCGACCATGCCTTGATGCGACCAAGCAAACACATCGATGTTGCTTTTGAAGAAATCGATAATATCCCCCATATTTCGGGCGGTATGTGCGGGCGATTGTTACCTCTAGGTCCGATCGGGTCGATCTATCGCAATGCACTCGAGTTCCTCGATTGGATCCGTTCTTTTAAGTCCTTTTCCTTCAAAATCTCGCATGTTACCCGTTGGATCAATATCCGGGGTTGATTGCTCGAAACCTAGCCGTGGTTCCAAGTCTTGTCCCCACGAAGTTTGGCGGAGTCGACATCCATCGGGCGGGGCCCGTGGTCGGTCTTGTTGGAGTTTTGATCTCGAGATTGTGTTACAATCATAATCTAAACTGAGTGCGGAAAATTTGGGCTGAGTAGTTCAAGCATTTTCTTGCCGCTTCTGGTCCCCCTTTACAGTCCTAACTTCCTCCTCGAGAGTGGGGAATTTGATATAGTAAAGAAAGACGAGGCTACCGCCTCAAAGGTTTCTAGGAAAGGGCGACCAAAGAAGCCATATACATGTTCGGCTGGTCGACGATTACAAAATCTTTGGCCTAGTAATCCTAACTTTGTCATCCTTGTGGTCGACGAGCTCCACAGCTTGATCTTCCGTAGGCATTGACGGACATGTCTCCGAAACCGCACACCGCAAGTCATAAGGCTTGATGAACTTAGTTAAGTTCCCCATCATTCAGGCCGACTTGAAGATGATGTTGTAGAAGCTCCCATTATCGACCAAGATTTGGTCAACGATTATCCCAAGGATAGTGGAAGTGATGGCCAGTAGCGTCATTCTTAGGGGCGGTGTACCCCTTCTTGAGTCGACATTGGAGAAGCAAAGGATGGTTGACTTTAGGATGGTCGGTTCGGCGGGAAGCTGACCAAGTTGATGTTGTCCGCGGCCCCGAGCTCGGCCTTCCGTTTTTGGTTAGATTGGCTGAAGACTTCTACCAGTCCACCTAGGCTTCCTCCCTCCTCTTGGATCATGTCGCCCCCCCCCGGACGGGGAAGCTCCACATCCCGGAGTCGTTGACGGTCTGGTTGATGGTTGCTACCCTTTGGGGTGATGTTACCCTTTGCCGACGTGGGGCTCTTTCCTCTCGTGTCAGCTCTTGTTATGCCCCGAAGATTCATGGTAGGCGTCGAATTTGCAGAGGTCGGCACGGTGGGGTCCAACTTGACCGGCTTGGGCTTAGGGAGAAGGCCGGTGTGTTGCATGGAGTGGATAACATGGGCAGCTAAGTATCCTAGCACGTTAACTATCGAATAGACCTCGGCCTTTGGAGGATTCTTGTTGAATCTTTTAAAGGTTCCAAACTCTCTTTTGTAGCCATCCTTCTTGTGGTGGCCCCGATTTTTCTTGGTGGGGGCCTTCTCTAGCTCCTCAAGCTGTCCCCTCGCCTACCTCCTTCACCTCGCTCGGTCGTTGAGAAATCAACTTCGAGGGTGATGAGGTCCCCTGCTCGACGGCGGAATTCGGCGTAGGTGGTGGGGTACTTCTTCGTCATATGTCGGAAAATATGTGTGTCCGGGCGGAGGCCACCGATGGCCGCATGGGGCTGTAGCTCATCTCCGACCGGCTCCCGGTGAGGAGTATTTCATTTAGCTTTGTCGAGGTAGGCTTCATCTATTTTAGCTCGGAGTCTCGCGGATCCCCATCAACCTCTGTCGGTTTTACGCTCGAGGGATTTTGGAGGCGAAGTAAGAGGTGAACTTCTCGCTAAGCTCGTTGAAGTTTTTGATCGATCTAGTGGGATGTGAGACGTACCATTTATGGGCGAGTTCGCCCGGGTGAGTGGGAACTGCGCATTTAGTGGCATCGAGAATCCCCCTGCCGACCACGTATATTTTATACTTGGCTTTGAGATGAGATTCTGGTCGGTTTTCTCCTAATACACCGGGGTTTGAGGGGGAGGATCTTAGGTTGAGCGACGCTTGTTCAACCTCCGGCAAAAGTGGCTCGTTCCTAAGTTTCTCCTTGGAGCCCCACGGTGGTCTCGATCTCGGTTCGCCATTTCATCAATTTTTCTTTACATGACAGCGAGCAAAGAATCACGGGGTCTCGGACTAGTTTCTAGTGAGCCGGGAGCAGCCCGAGGCGATTGATTGGAGTGTATAGGGCAAGAGCTTTTAAGACCAATCGCAAAATATCGAACCCAAGGGAAAAAGTATGCACATGAGGCCCTAGAAATTCGAGTTCTTAGTGACTAGAGTTGCAACAATGGTTTGGAATAAAAACAACAAAACACTTGCGAAAATACAAAATAACAACAAACGAGCAAATGATCGAACACTAAGAATGCGATAACAAAAACAACAATAAATGGTGGGATAGAGGTGCTAGGATTAACATCCATCAATGAATCATCAATCAACAAGCTACAATTGAATCAAATTGCAAATCAACTAAGATAGAAAGCATAAGCCATCATGAAATTAATCACTCCATTAAAATCACAATGCCTAATGTGAGTATCCTTAGTCTTTCCCATCTCTCAATGTAGAAATCCCCAATTCATACAATCATGCAAAATTGAAACTCGATTAACACCTAATCACGTTAGCTCAACTCTACCTTTATTGCTAGGGTGATCAACCATTAATAAAAAGAGACAATTTTACACAAGCACAATGAAGAATCACAATTAGGAAGCAATCTACTCAATTGATCTCCAATCATCAACAATTATAGCATCATCAATCAAATCATCATCAATTTCAATTAACCCAAGCACAAGAGATTTAGCCCATGGTACCACAAACAATACCCATGGGAAGAAGATAGAATTGATCAAACACAAAGCAAATCACAACAATTAAGAAATTAAAGAGACAAAAGAGGAAAAACATCACCAAATGATCTTCAATCAACAAAAGAGGAATGCTTGAGTCTTCAACACCAATCTCCAAATGAATTACAAGCTTGAATTGAAAGAATTACTATGATCAAAAGCTAAACTATGGCTAATCTACCAACAATCAAAGGAAATATAAGTCTAATCTACCAATCTACTCTAATCTAATGAAGAAATTGGCTTGGGGCCTGAGAAATCGCCCCAAAACCGCTACTAACTGCTATTATGAACTCCCCTCTTGAATTGCTCTGCTTCTCCCCTTAAATACTGAATTTTTGGAAAAACCACCCCCTCAAGTCGAGGGTCGAGGCCTCGACTCGAGGATCCTGTAAAATTCTCCTCCCTCGACTCGAGGTCCTTGCTTTGTCTCATCCCTCGACTCGAGGGTCATGCCTCAGTCGAGACTCCTGCTTTTCTTTCGATTTTGGTCCTTTCGCATATCCCTCGACTCGAGGCTCTTGCTCCTCGACCGCAGCTCGAGTCCAGGGCACTTTTTCTCGCGGGGCTTCGGCCCCGACCTGTTTCGTCCCGTATGATCGTCTCTTCATTCTAAGCCTAATGGTACTCTCGGTTTGGCAAAAATTCCACCGAATTACCCGCATAATGGACGAAAAACATCAAAATCTCACAAATAATACTTTTTAGGCAAAAGAGTGATACTTTTCACATTTAAGCACAAAAACTAACACTTTAGCTCACTTTTTGCACTAAAATAGGCCCTAAAAACATGCATCAATTCACTCCAATCATACCCCCAAACTTGAATTGTTGCTCGTCCTCGAGCAACGTAGAAACTAAGAACAAAGGAGTGAATTGATTGCAATTATGTCACATGGCACCATAGAAGGAAAATAAGACAATCGAATTCATCAATGAACATAAGTATCAATGCAACTATCCACTAGCCATCAAGATAGATCATGCTCAAACAAATACTCAACACATTGCTCCTTCCATGGAGTGTTTCACTCTTCACTCAAGTGTATCAAGGTATAAAGCACTCAATCATCAAATTCATGAATTTGCACACCATATGCTTGCCAATAGACTTACTCTCAATCCAAATCACTTGTGATCAATCAAGAATCAAAAGGTCTTTCTCTAGGTTGTAATGTAGGCTCTTTGGAAAGGTGGGATATATATGGATAAGAGTGACTAAGTAGTAGAGACTTGAATGTAAACTAATCAATACAAATGCACAATCTCTTCACTTTTCATCAAGCAACACTCTTTCTTTTTAAACTTCAATAATCAATCCACCATTCACTTGAGCTCTCTCTTTTAAGCTCACTAATTGAATTTTCTTCACTTCAATGTAACTTTTTCACAATTCAATCTTTTCACAACCTTTCTTTTCTTTTATGCTTCATTCATCACTTAGCTCATCATCTACCCACACTTAGCAATCAAATCACCATCATTAGCCAACATTCAAGCTCAACTAAATATAGGACAAGAAAGGCTTATAAAAATAGGCTAAAATGGTTTCAATTCACTTGGCTTACCAAAGAATATGGATCATAAGGCGCAACATGGCTTACTAAGGAAATCAAATGTATATGGTGGGGAAAAATATTTGGCAAAGTAACTCATCATTCCAAACATGGCCTCTTATCATTTTCAAGACATCACACAAAGATCAATATCAACAAGTCTAGTGGCAAGTTCTAGCATACAAATCATGAATGATGCACTCACAAAGAAAAAATATGTCAACCGTATAAGATGTACGATCATTAAGGCACAAAAGCTCACGGGCTTAAATTGAGCAATGAATTAAGCATTTTCAATCACATCCATCTTTACATAATAAATCAAGAATGCTAACTTCAAGCTACAAGTCTACTCAGGATCAAATCAATTCAATAAGTCTTGCAAATCAAACACAAGTGCTCATGTACATAAATCCAAGCATATTCACTACCACATGAATGATACTAAAAATATATCAATGAATCCACAACTAAGCTCAAGATAAATCAAAGAATATAGAATCATAAGAATAAGGAATCCAAAGGATCATCAAATCACAATCATCAATAGACAATAAGCTCAAAAAGATCAAGAGAATCATAGCATCAATAAAATCATCAACAATCCAAAACATCAAAATCATCACATCATCACATCATCAAGTTAATCAAGAGTACAATCATCACAATAAAGAGTATAATTATAAAAAGATAAGCATCTAAAAACTAAGGAGAGGGATTAAGGAATAGGGAATAACCACTAGTAGTCGGACGGCGGCGGTGGAGGAGGGTAGCTCGGCCCGAAGTTCCACGAGCTCATCTGCTGTAGGAGGGCATACATGTCATTTTGAGTCTTCGGTGACTCCTCCTGCATCCTCCTAGTCTCTTCATTGAATCTACGAGACTCCTCCATCATCCGGTACATCTCATCCTGGCGGAGTCGGGCTCTCAATATGCATCCTCTCGACTATCCGCCCACATCTGCTCCGTCAAAACCCACGGTCTCGAGATGAACTCCCGCCTCATACTCTCTACTCCTCATCTCGCCCCGCCAAGTACATGTTGATCTCTGCCGATAATCCTCATCCATCCGGACAGCGGCTCCTCCCGCTCCGGCTCCTCGTCATCCTCGGCCCCGACTCATCCTCCTCCTCAACCTCTACTCTCACCTGCGACACCCTCATCATCATCGAATCGGAATCGAACTCCGACCGCTGGCCTTCATTATCATCATCGTCCCCCTCATCTCGGAGAACATCCCCATGCTCCTCGTGTAAGCATCTATGGCATCGGTGTGACGCTGCGACCACATGCGAAGGTTGATGGTCACAAAAGCGGTGGATCCAAAACCGTCGCCAACCTCTTATTAGGAAGAGGGAATCGGCCACCGTGGTGCTGCTTTGGAAACACCACGCCCTACCGATGCAATCAAGTGTCCTCATGCGTCGCATCGTATTCGTAGTAAGATCTGGACCATCTAATGCCGCGAGGTTATGAGTAGGGATCCCGAGATGCTCCTATCAAGGTAATCATTCCACCAAAGTTAATCTTCTTGAATTTTGTGCTCTGTCGCTCTCTCAAACATTAGCAGAGGTATACAGCGTTGAATCTCACTCCATGTAAGAAGCACCACAAGACGTACAACTCTTCGTAAAACCACGGCTCCTCCTTCCGATCTCGCGAATATGGTACTCGCGAGGATCTTCTCTAAGTATCGGACCACCGGGTTCGAATGTGCGTGCTCTTAGACTTCCTGTGTACGAACTCAGCCGGCTAGGTGCCCCGAATCGAAATACGCCTCGTAACTTTTTGGCATTGTACTCCTCCCTAATGTTGAGCAATGATCTATCGGGGTCAGTAGGCGCGCCAAGGATCTCGTTGACCTCGTCCAAGGTCCACTCATATTCATTCCCCATAAGCTCAAAAGTGATTTTCCTCGCAAACTTGTTCCTCCTAGCTTTGTGGACCTTAAGCGTGCAAAGGAACTCGAGAGTGAGTCCAAGATGAGTCCGAGGCCTCTTGGCTAGAAAGCATCCCATCCCCACTTGCTCGAGCAAATGAGGGATATCATCCTCAATCCCCATAGATAGCATGCAGGTTATGATCGACTAAACGGGTTTTGACCACTTTCTTGTACAGCTCAAAGATACAGGATGATATGCTTCCTCCATTTATAATCATCCCATTGAATTCCCAATTCGGCGGGCATCTGTGTGCAAAACGTATCGCCTTCTCTCTCTCTCGGATTTCCGCATCCGAATAATTATGGTCATCCACTCCCTAAACATGATTCCTGCACAAATAACCCAAAGGCCACAAATTAATCCCACAATTAAAATGCAAGCTCAAAATATCACTCTACCATGGACGAGTCAACAAAAATACATCCAAGCTTAACAAAATTCCTAGTGACTAGGCAATAAATCCTCAACAAATGGTCAATGAGTTAATAAAAGCAAATATAGTCAATAGAAGTGCTCAACTAATCCTCAAAGTATACATACTTAACTAGATGGCTTCAACAATAAACACCAAAGAATTAAGCTCATCAAATATCATGCAATTAAGCTCCTAAAAATCATATCTACAAAACATGAGCCAACTAGCAAGCATTTAGACAACTAAGCATCATCAACAACAAACTTCTATCATCACCAAACCTCAAATTGACCAAATATACAACAATTACACTAGGAAATCCTATCATGCCCAAAAATCCAATTCAAGCCAAATTCACAAATAAACGAGCAACACAACATATACAATCCTAAACATGCTCCTACAATCCTCAATTAACTCAAATATTCTCAACAAAGGCTTCAATTTTTCACAATCAATCATGCATACCAAGTGTTTGACAAAATGCCCAAATGAGATTCCAATTCAAATAAATTCATGCAATTTTATCAACACCCAAGCAATAATCATACACCAATCATGAAATTGAAAGCCAAAATATGATAAATTACATACCTTATTGAGGAAAATTCGACTTGAAATGAGCAAACTTGGACACCCACGCACTACTCACCAAAAACCCCAAAATTGATGCACAAACCCTCAAAATCCACTCTTTAATGCACTAAGATAATAATGTGATGAAATTATGGTGATTAAACGGTGAAAATGGGTGGAATGCGTCGAAAATAGGGTAGAGACGAAAAGGAGTCAAAACCAAGTAAAACCCTCGAATCGTGCTTTCGAGGACCGAACCCGCATTTTTATATCGGACACCATCCTCGAGTCGAGGGTCAGGCCTCGACTCGAGGAACCCCAATTTTCCAAAAGCCTCGACTCGAGGTACCTCCCTCGAGTCGAGGGATATGTCGATTTCAAAATATTTTCTAAGTGTCAATGCCTCGACTGGGGGGCTATGCAACCTCGACCTTGGAGTCGAGTCCAGTGGAATTTTTACGATTCCCGAGCCCGATCCGACCCCGAAACTCCTAAAAATGACCTCTACGCCCCTAACGAACCTAAATATGCAAGAAATTACCGTTTTGGTCCCTCGATTTAAGCCCGTCGCTCATTCGATCGAGGAGACCGGGTTCTCTTCCTTTTGCTCATTTTCACCAACTTTTAAGCTCTCATTTCCTTCTCGATTCCTTGATTCCTTTTTCAATTCCCTCGTTTGTCAATCTTCGTAGTGAGTATACCTACAAACGGCCACAAATAGTCATCAAATCATCATCACTAAGGGATGCATTTCTATCTTAATTGACACACACCCCCAAACTTGAATGAAGATATGCATTCAAAATTAAGTATGGGAATGATACAAGTATGCAACCCTTAGATGATATCAACAATTAAGCTCAATATTCCAAATGCACTTTATCCATCAACTAACCTATTCTCCTAAGCATGAACAATTCCCAAAAATTCAAGGCAAAATTCCACAAAAAGGACAAAGCACAAACACAAAACAAACACACCAAAGCAATAAAACGATGGATTGCCTCCCATTTAGCGCTAGGTTTAACATCCTTTGCCGGACGGAACTCAAAGAGTTCACACTTCCCTTTCTTTGATCAAATGAGGGTCGAACTTATGCTCCACTAGATGTTCCTTTGCAAAAAAGCAACACCCCCACTTATCCTCTAGGAGTAGCTTTCCTCCTTCTTTGATTTCTTTAACCGTAAGCACCTCCTTTGGTCTTTCGACTCCAAGTAACCGACTCCAATTTGATTCACACCACACCACTTGATCTCCTACTTCAAAGCTTTCCTTCCTTTCCTCAAGTGGTGCCTTTTTCTCAACCAAGACCGCCAAACTTGAGCAAGTTTGGTCAACTCTTTCTCACCTTCTTCCTTCTCTTGTTCACCGGGTCAAGCAAAGGGTCCTTTTATCGCTTTCTCCTTCCTACAATCATCAAGGGAAACACAAGACTTGTTAGAAATTATTTTACAAGAGGGAAGGAAATGCTCATTAACTAAAGGATTAGTAGAAGTAATAGGTGTAGAAACTTCCCTTTCAATGGAAGGGCATTCATCAACAATCTATATGTATCCACGAGGTCTTATTCTCTAACTTGCTTTGAGCAACCTCTTCCTCATGAACTCTTGTAAATGTAACTTCATCACCATTTGAACTCAACTTAAGCTCTCATTTCTCCACATTAATCATAGCCTTGCCCGTTGCAAGAAAAGGTCGACCAAGGATGATTGGTGCCTCAAGTTCCTCCTTCATGTCTAATACAATAAAATCCACCGGGAATATGAGTTTACCAACCCCTACTAACACATCTTCAATAATCCCAAATGGTTGAGCATAAGATTGATCCGCTAATTGAAGATTGATGTTCGTAGGAATCACCTCCCTAGATCCAATTGCTTGAACACGGACAATGACATCACATTAATACTTGCTCCTAGATCACACAAGCCTTGAATGTTTACCTTCTCTCCAATCTCACATGGGATAATGAAGCTTCCGGGATCCTTTTTCTTTTGTGGCAAGTGTCTCTCCAAGATTTCTTTGCATTCTTCCACTAGCTTGAGCATCCCCTTCTCATCCCAACTCCTTTTCTTGTTTCGTATACTTTCCCGGTTCCAGGAAATAAATTGTAACGCCAATACCAGCTCCAAAGCGGATCTATTCTCAAGAAGATAGCCAATCCTGGCGACATAATTTCTCTTAAGAACTTCTTATCATGTGGAACTTGTTCAAGGGCCTCCAAAAGTGGGATGTCGACATGCAAATTCTTGAAAATCTCTAAAACTTACCAAACTCTTCATCAAGTTTCTTCCTCTCTAGTCTCTTTGGAAACGGAACCGGATTAGCCTTCATTGGAACTCCCCATTCATTCTTCGATTTTTCTTCCTTCTTTGCATTTCCCTCACTTTCACCTCTTCTTCACTTTTCTTCTCCTCCACAACCACTCTTTCTTGTCGAACTTCTTCCTCATTCACCACCTCTTCTTCAAACTCCCCTTCTTTGGATATTTTAGGACCATCATAGCTAGTATCACTCCTTAGCTTGATTGCACTACAAAACTCTTTAGGGTTCGGCTCGGTAGTGGATGGATACTTTCCTTTGTTTTGTAGATGGTCCACCGTAGACGAGAGCTTCCCAACCGTAGTAGCAAGTTGCCCTACTTGATGCTCGATCGTCTTAAAACGAGTGTCCATTTGCTTCCCTATATCATCAAGCCTTGAGTCATTAGCTTCCAATTTCTTCACAATCAACCCCAAAATCTCCTCCGTGGTAGCCTTTCCTTCATTATTAGGAGCCTTTGCACCGGATCAAATCCGGGAGGGAATTGAACGGCGGCTCTCGGATTGGCATATGAAAATTTTTGTCTCTCCTCCATGTATTCCCATTAAATTGAGCTTGCGGTTGAGGTTGGTAGCTTCCTTGTGGCCTATTTTGGTAAGGCATTTGGTAAGGCCTTCCTCCTTGATAATTCCCTTGAAAATTTCCGCCTTGATAGCCTCCTTGGAATGGAGGCCTACCCATATAACTCACTTCTTCAACCGGCAATGGACTTGGACAAACATCAACATGAGGAATGGATGGACTCACACTTGCTTGGCCTTGTGAAGTAGTAAGAGCTCCCAATCGGTCCATCATAGTCATCATCATACTCTTCATACTCTCGATTTCATCAACTTGTGACACCCTATGGTGTGCTCCCGATTAACCGACACTTGGAATGAATCTTGAGCTATGTTCTCCATTATTTCATTCATTTGCCCCACGGTTTTAGACCAAATCGATCCATTAGCACAAGCATTCAAAACGACCTATCCCCATCCGTCAAACCATTACAAAAGTACATAATGATTTGCTCCTCTAAAACCGTGTTGAGGACAATTGATAAGTAACATGCCATACCTCTCCCACGCCTCCGGTATCGTCTCCCCATTCTTTTGTCGAAAGTGGGAAATAGCCTCCTTAGCTTGCGTGGTCTTTGACGGTGGGTAAAACTTCATCAAAAATTTCTTAGACAACTCTTCCCATGTACGTACGGTCCCGGGCGGTAATGAATTAAGCCATGCTTTTGCTCTTCCTTTCAATGTAAAGGCAAAGAGCCTCAACTTCTTCGCATCTTCGGGTACCCCATGGTATTTTGTAGTGTCGGCAATCTCAAGAAATTGTGCCATATGTTGATGTGGGCACTCATTTTCATCTCTTCCTTCAAATTGCTTCTCCCTAAGCATTCTCACTAAAGTGGGACTTATCTCAAAGTTATTAGCATCTATCCTCGGTCTTGCTATCCCATCATAGTGCTCTCTAAGTTGCGGTTCAAAGAATTCTCTCAACGGCCTTCCTTGAGGTGGTGGCTCATTTACGGGTTGTGGTTGGGCATTTGGTATGTGAGGTGGCTCATGATATCGTGGCTCTTGATTATATGGCATATGGGGATAGTATAGTGGAAATTATTGTGGATGAGGTGGATAGTAGGGATATTGATGAGCTTGTGGAGAATAAGGATATGGATTTTGGTAGGGGTAATTTTGTGGTGGCATCCCTTGAGGGAAAGGGCCAACTTGAGCATGGAAATGATTCCCATTACCTCCATGTTCTGCTCCTCCTTCTCCTTGTCCATGTACCTCCTCAACTTGAGGATCACCCACTACTCTTTTCTCATGCCTTTGATCTTCTCCTTCCATAGCTTCCCTTCTTCTTCTCACACGATTCCTTCTCAACGTAGCCTCAATTTCCGGATTTAGTGGCAAGGGTGGAACACCATTCGATCTTGTTAGCATGCACCTACAATGCCACAAATCCAAGTATCAACTTCAAACCAACACAATCAACAAAAACAAAAACAAAAACAAAAACAAAAGCAACAAATAGTCACTTCAAACAATCCTCAAATCTCACTTATAGGCGCAAAACTAACTCCCGACAACGGCGCCATTTGATTGGAGTGTATAGGGCAAGAGCTTTTAAGATCAATCGCAAAATATCGAACCCAAGGGAAAAAGTATGCACATGAGGCCCTAGAAATTCGAGTTCTTAGTGACTAGAGTTGCAACAATGGTTTGGAATAAAAACAACAAAACACTTGCAAAAATACAAAAATAACAACAAACGAGAAAATGATCGAACACTAAGAATGCGATAATAAAAACAACAATAAATGGTGGGATAGAGGTGCTAGGATTAACATCCATCAATGAATCATCAATCAACAAGCTACAATTGAATCAAATTGCAAATCAACTAAGATAGAAAGCATAAGCCATCATTAAATTAATCACTCCATTAAAATCACAATGCCTAATGTGAGTATCCTTAGTCTTTCCCATCTCTCAATGTAGAAATCCCCAATTCATACAATCATGCAAAATTGAAACTCGATTAACACCTAATCACGTTAGCTCAACTCTCGCCTATTGCTAGGGTGATCAACCATTAATCAAAGAGACAATTTTACACAAGCACAATGAAGAATCACAATTAGGAAGCAATCTACTCAATTGATCTCCAATCATCAACAATTATAGCATCATCAATCAAATCATCATCAATTTTAATTAACCCAAGCACAAGAGATTTAGCCCATGGTACCACAAACAATACCCATGGGAAGAAGATAGAATTGATCAAACACAAAGCAAATCACAACAATTAAGAAATTAAAGAGACAAAAGTGGAAAAACATCACCAAATGATCTTCAATCAACAAAAAGAGGAATGCTTGAGTCTTCAACACCAATCTCCAAATGAATTACAAGCTTGAATTGAAAGAATTACAATGATCAAAAGCTAAAATATGGCTAATCTACCAACAATCAAAGGAAATATAAGTCTAATCTACCAATCTACTCTAATCTAATGAAGAAATTGGCTTGGGGCACGAGAAATCGCCCCAAAACCGCTACTAATCGCTATTATGAACTCCTCTTGAATTGCTCTGCTTCTCCCCTTAAATACCGAATTTTTGAAAAACCACCCTCGAGTAAAGGGTCAGGCCTCGACTCGAGGATCCTGCAAAATTCTCCTCCCTCGACTCGAGGTCCTTGCTTTTGTCTCATCCCTCGACTCGAGGGTCATGCCTCGAGTCGAGACTCCCGCTTTTCTTTCGATTTTGGTCCTTTCTACCGTTGGTCCCGGAAAGTTGAGTTGATTAAAAACCTTGAGTTAGCTTCCTAGAACAAAATCTAGAAAGGGGGTTTGAATAGATTTTGTAGATTTTTCAAATCTTTCAAAATCAATTCAAAATATCATATTAAACACGTGAATATGATTGAATTCTCAACTTTTATAAGATCAAAAGCAAGGTTGATATTCAGATTTTAGTTAAGATTCTGAACTTTAATCTTGAAGTAACACAATTGTAAATCAAGCAGAAACTAAAGAAAGCAAGAAATAACACCAGGATTTATAGTGGTTCGGATTTTAATAATCCTACATCCACTCTCCTTCTCCAATTTGAAGAAGGGACTCGCTCACCGCTTACTTTCTTACTTTCACTTACAACTTACAACTTGTACAAATCTTCAAATCTTCAATCTCCTAAACTCTTCTTCTAGAAATCGAACTATTACGGTGTGTATTGGATTTTGAAGATTACATGAAAAGTGTTCTAAAAACACTTAGAACTTTTGAAAACTCTCTTGAAATACTTGAGAAAAGATTGTGATTGAAATCTGAGTAGAGAATAGTGTGTAAAATCGGATATGCATAAGTGTTCAATAACTATATCTGAAAAATGAAAAACCTAGACCTATTTATAAGTCCTGAAAGACAGTTAGTTTGTTAGTTAGTTCTAACAAACTTAAAACCGCTTAACAAACTTAATCTTGAAAACTGTTTCTCTACCTCACCGATTCTTCATACTCGTCATAAATGACTTGGTGAAGACTTGCCTTTCTTATTCTACTCAGCTTGTCTTTACCTCGCCTCGAGCTCTTCATGATCGTCTCGCAGATGACTAGTTTTGAGCTTGTCTTCGATGACTTGTAGACTTTGATCTCCACTAATCTTAATCAGCTCTTGACCCGGCCTGATCGGCTTAGGATCGAATCGATCTCGAGCTGTTTATCACCGTTGTATGCTCATCTCGGATTTCTCCTTTTAACTCATCAAAACTCTTCTTGGTCTAACAATTTCCCCTTTTTAGATGAAGTTAAAACCTACAAGAAAGAGACTCACTCACGGCTAAGTTAGTTTATAGTTAATCAAGATCATCAAATAGGTATTTCAGAGCACATATTTCACAACTCAAAGGATTCATTTCACTATTAGAAAAAAATAAAGTCTTTTAAGATCTTTTATAAGTACTTAGAAACAAAAACTGAGTCTTAAGACTTAAAAGAACTTTTTCAAAATTTCAAGTTTGAGATATAAAATTCTCGAAAAAAAAAAAAAAATTTAAGTTTTTCTTTAAAAAAACTTTTTTAAAAAAACTAAGACAAAAAAATCACAAACGATCAAATATATTCATTCAAATATTTACACATTTACAATGATCAAAAGATAAAAAGATAAGGAAAAGATAAAAGATCCTTTATCGGACTCCCCACCGATTGGATTCGGGAATATCCAACCAGGTAAAGACTCTCTTCCTTAGCTTTTTCAACTCCTCCTCGTCTTTTAATCCGGACTCAACCTCGGCTTTGGCAATGATGCCTTTGATCCAGCTTCATGTCGGTGAGACGTCTGGATTGGTCTTGGGCCTTCCTTTTTCATAGGCTGGAGCACACGAGATCGGCATTGAAGAATTTATCGGCTTCTACCGGCGGCCTCGATAGAAATCCTTGTCCTCCTTTTCTATCCACTCATGCCACTTTAGATCTTCGTCTGCTCACTGAATCGAGATCCCTTCGGGATGTACCAATGATACATCCATCTGGCTTCCAAATTCTTTTCTTTATACTCTTTGAGGAGTCTGCGGCTACGACCTTAGGTGGATTAAGTGTCTGTGATATGGCCTAAATTCAGACTCATCCGCCTCCTTCATCTCCCATTTTCTCGACATCTCTGCTCCACCTCATCTCCAGTCCTTTGCTCTTCTTTTTCAGCTTCTTCCTTTCTCTTTCTCCATAGAAAGCCTGTTCCCTCATGATCCTGCTGATCTGTTCCTCGGGCGAGTTAGAGTAATCAGGCTCCCTCTTCCTTTTCTCGGAGATGGTGAGCTTAGGACTCAAGACTTTGGCAGAGAAAATTCTGCAATCATCTTTCCTTTCCCTTCCCTTTCACCTCACCGCTTTAGTCTCGCATTCTTTTAGCTTTGTCAGCGGTGAGCAGTCCTTTCTTCTTCTTCTCTCTTCCTCCTCTCCTCATCTTCCTTCATCGCCTCCTCAAGTTGGCTGACCCTCGGTGAAGTGCAGCCACTCATCTGATTTGATGCGAGCTTCCTCTCTGTTTGTCTCCAACTCACTGTGCTAGCCTTTGTCTCAACTTTACTTTTTGTCTCATCTAACACAGCTGTGAGTGCCAACTCTCTTTCCTTTACCTCCTTCACCTCCTTTTCCCCCTTTTTACTTCATCAGCCAAGGTAGTCGGCTTCGTCTCAGTTCACTGCATTTAGCCAGAAGTACCGACTTGTCCAAGGCCAACGAATCTACCACAATTGAGTTTTACTCAGAGACTTGTGATTTCAATCCTTTGACCTCCTCCTCCATAGCTGTCACCTTTTCAAGAGCAGATTGAGTTATAGATGTAATCTTTTCGGTAAGATTTACCTCTACTTCTCGCATATTTGTGATCATTGCTTCATGACAGCCTTTCACCATCTTCTTCGTCCTCCTCTGGAGGTTTTTCTCGAACGTCTCGCTTCATTTTCCTCTCCATTTGAATAATTATGGAAGTGATAGCTGATGTGGGACTTAGGGCACTTTCCTCCTCCTCGGATGAGGATTCGGAAGAAGAAGAGGTAGAGGTGGGAAGTTCAGAAATTTGAGGTTGAGGAATTGGGAGCTCATCTCGAATGTCTTCAAGAAAGGAGTAAGAGGTGACGTCTATTTCGGGGAGTAAAGTGTTGGGTTTCGGATGGGGTGGGGGTGGATGTAGTGATTGGTTCTATTTGTGGAGAGATGGTTGGGAGAATAGTAAATTCAGGTTGGGTTGAAGTGGGGGTTTCGGTTTGGGTGGTGGTGGGAGTGGTTTGAGATGATGTTTGGGTGTTTGGGGCAACTATGGCTGTTTCGGAGGCTCGAAGGTGCCGGCCGGGCACACCTCTTCATTGCCGTGGGGATTTTGAGGGAGAGAGAGATGAAGTAGTACCTTCCTCTGGATGGATGAAAGCACAACTTCCTTGGTGGAGAAGCTGGGACATCCAGTGCTCCACCTCAGCTGCGATTTCTACCACCGGTATCTCTTCGGTAGGAGAGTGGAGACTTCTGGCGACCGGAGCCGCGGAAGATTCAGACGTCTGGAGGACCTCCTCTGAAGAATAAATTGATTATCTTCATCGGAGTCCTCATCTGTCTGCTGACTTGTGGCTGGCTCGGCCTCGGTGCCCTGTCTGCAGCCTCGACTAGCCTCCTCCTAGACCTCCGTCTTGTTGGAGACCTTATCGAAGTTGTTGCCTCCTCGGTACATTACTTCTACAATTTGGATCCTCGGCTGGTTGAGCTTCGCAGCTGGTTCAGCCACCCCATTTCTTTGGAGGTTGGGAGTACTGCTGCTGGCCTCTCGTACTCCTGCGGGTGCCAATGCTCCCTTTGCCTCTCGTGCATCATCGGACTCATCATCGAGTCGAGCAACCCTCCAATCCATTCATCTTTTGTCAGTGACCCTTTCGCTTTGAATATTTCTTTAAACCCTCCCTTGTTTCAAATCTTTTATTCAGTCCTTCCATCAACACCGTGATCTTATTAAAAAGACTCACATTGAAGTATTTGTCCGGTCTCCATTGGTTGGGTTAAACAATAACCTCAACTTTTCCTCTTTCAGTCTCCTAAACAATACATCTACCCAATCTACCTGTACTCCATCAACAATGGCTCTCATACAGCACAATCGTGACTTTGTCACTCCATCATGGGAGCTTTGATCTCCTAGGATTGACTTAGTGACGATTGTCATGAGCAGCTGAACCTTCTCCTCAACATGTGTTTCTTTAATTCTCTCCTAACACCTCTGTATGTAACCCTCGCAAACATATCAAACGATTCTTCCCAATCGTTTTCCTTATACACCAAGGGATTGACCCCTTCCATCAAGTATCCGTAATCCTTGCAACATTTTCTTTTGAGTATTCTAGCTGGGTACCTTCAACCGTTGTTTTGAAACCATCCTCTCGTGAATTCACTCCTTGCGAGAAGTGCTGCTCCAATGAAATCGGCAGTTTTGTTCAATGGAGATTTAAGCGAGCAAAACCCTCGTAGTCTTGAAACTTCTAGGAGTCTCGATGATTTCTCCGGATTCTCTGTCATTTGTAGTTTCAAAATCTACATACATCTCAGCTTTTAATTTGTTTTTGCAGAATCGGTAAGCATTTTGAAATCGATCCTCAAGCGGATATATAAGAAGGTGGTTTTGGGGTTTGGGAAGAAGAAGATGCTATTGATAAATTTTTAGAGTAAGAAATTTTGAGAAAACTTTGATAGCAGGTAATTGTGAAAGTAAAAAATTAAAAGCTGTTGAAGGTAAGTTTTTAAACGAAGGGGAGAGAGAGGGAAAGTTTAGAAAATCAAACGTGGCACGATCTCGTGGTTCTGATTTTTAAACCGTCGATTAAAAAGGCGCGTGTAAAACATCAACGGTTTTGCAAGAAAATCGATTTGAATTCGTGCGTGATTTACACGCATCTAGAATTGCGTAAAGAGTAACCGTTTATCCTATGGATTAGACGGCTAATAGACTTACTTTATCGAGTAATTAATATACCCGACGTAAGCAATGAGATGTCTTGCTTAGTATTCGTGTATTCTATTTCGAACTTGGTAAAAGGTCGACTAGGTCAAGAAAATCTTATCTGAAATTTTTCCGAAAACTCTTTCCTAGTACGATTTTTAAAAAAATTAACAACAAAGTATTTTCACTTTGTTACAAAGCAGATTATTTGAAATACATGCTTAAGAACTTTATTTAAAAACAACAATTTTGAGAAGAACAAGGATGAAGGTTCTTGAATGAAGAGATTTATGAATCTAATACGATATCCTTATTCCTGCAAACAAGCTCATCAAAACTTATTAAGTAGCCGAGGTAGATCGGATAGGGTGTAGATAGTCATCTGTTTTGAGAAAATCAGCTAACTATTGTGCCCTAGTCGATTTACCATAAGTCGAATAAGCAATTATCATGTCGATAAGGTCAATATGACTAATCCTTGATTCTTGATTCATAAATAGGAGATCAATGATATCACTACTGATTGCCCTTTGACACATATCTAGTCCGATAATTCTTTCTAGACATTTTAAAGAAAAGAAAAGATAAGAAATAAGGAAACAGATGCACACAAATTAGAAACCAGCTAAAGATGCATCAAGTAATCCTAATTCTAAACACATTTCTTTAAACCTAGATTCAGCTAATGGTTTTGTAAGAATGTCGGCTCTTTGTGATTCGGTGACAATTTTCTCAATTCTAATGTCATTCTTCTCCACATGATCCCTAATGAAATGATGCCTAATATCTATATGCTTACATCTAGAATGTAAAACAGGATTGTAAGTCATTGCTATTGCACTATTACTATCACGGTAAATAGGAACATTTGATGTTTGAATATTATAATCTCTAAGGCATTGACTAATCCAGAGGAGTTGAGAGCAACAACTTCCAGTGCCATGTATTCGGCTTGATTGTGGAGGTGGCAACAGATGTCTGTTTCTTAGATAATCAAGAAATTAATTTGTTGCCTAAGAATTGACAAGTTCCAAGTGGATTTTCTATCAATCTTACATCCTCCAAAGTCTGAATCAATAACCTGTCACCAAAGTTGTCATCATTTGGAGGGTACCATAACCCTACTTGCAAGGTTCCTTTGAGATATCTAAGAATTTTCTTAGCCGTCTCCAGATGAGTTTTCTTGGGATTAGACTGGAATCTTGCACATACCCCAACCGCAAAGGCTATATCCGGTCTACTTGCGGTGAGATAGAGAAGAGATCCAATCAGTCCACGATACTCCGTTGCATCGGTGGGTATTCCTGCTCATCTAAATCCATTGAGAAGTTAGTTGCCATAGGTATTTTAACTTCTCTGCTAGTTGTCATTCCAAATTTCTCAATCGGATCCTTAGCATACTTAGACTGATGTATAAATATACCCTTACTCATCTGTTTAATCTGTAAGCCTAGAAAGTATGTTAATTCTCCCATCATTGACATTTCAAACCTGTTTTCATGAGAATGCTAAACTCTTCACATAATTTCAAATTAGGTGAACCAAAAATTATGTCATCTACATAAATTTGAACTAGTAAGATGTTGCCATCTACTTCCTTTCTAAACAAAGTTCTATCAATCTTACCTTTAGAAAAACCATTTGATGTCAAGAAATCGAGATAGAGTATCATACCAAGCTCTGGGAGCTTGTTTCAGTCCATATAGAGCTTTGTTGAGTTTATAGACCTTGTTATTGGTCTTAAACCCAGGAGGCTGCTCTACATAGACCTCCTCAAGTAACACACCATTAAGAAAAGCAGACTTAACATCCATTTGAAAGACTTTGAAAGATTTATATGCAGCAAATGCCAAGAACAATCTTATTGCTTCTAATCGCAAGCTGGAGCATAGGTTTCATCATAGTCTATTCCCTCGGTGTGAATATCCTTGTGCAACCAGTCTTGCCTTATTTCGAACAATAATATTGTTCTCATTTGTTTTATTTTTAAACACCCATTTGGTGCCTATGATCTTTACGTAAGAGGTCTTTACACTAGATCCCATACATTTTGTCTTTCAAAGTGATGCGATTCTTCTGCATGGCATTATCCAGTTTGGAGTGCTGATAGGGCTTCCTCAATAGACTTGGGTTCAAGAAGCGACACATAACAAGCGAAAAGACTTTCGTAGTCTAGCATCATTCGTGTTGCACACTACTAGATGGGTCTCCGATAATCGATCGGATGGATGATAGCTTCTCATCCTTTTGCCTATATGAGGAGAAGGATCCTCATCTTGAGTTTCGGTGGGCAACTCCTCCGACTCAACCTCGGTGACGTTCCCCCTTCATCGGCTAACCCTTGTGATCGGTGATGTTAAGGGTGTGCGATGCGAAGGAGTACCGATCAGAAGTTGTCTTCGATTATCGAGATGGGGATTCTTCTTCATCTGATTACGAATCAAGACTAGGTAGATACGGTTCTATGTTTAGTCTTGGATAATTCAATTTTATCTAGATTTTCGAAATTTGATTCACTTTATCTCGAGAAGGAATACAACTCATCAAAAACAACATGAGGGGTTTCCTCCACACAAAGAGTTGTCTTGTTAAAAACTCTAAATGCCTTTGAAATATTAGAATATCCCAAGAATATTCCATCACCGCTTTAGCATCAAAAGTTCTTAACTTAGATTTCCCATTGTTATGGATGAAACACTTACAACCAAAAGCTTTGAAGTATGAGATCCTTGGAATCTTACCCTTCCAAATCTCATAAGGAGTCTTACCCTTGTCTTTGACAACTAAGCACCTGATGCAGGTATAGCAAGCCGTGTTGATGGCTTCACCCGAGAACCTATGAGGGTATTATACTCGGCCAACATGCTCTGGCTACTTCCTTCAAAGTTCTATTCCTTCTTTCAACCACTCCATTTTGTTGAGGAGTTCTTGCCGAAGATGTCTCATGAATAATTCCACACTCATTGAAAAATTAGATAAACAAGAATTCAAAAATTTCGTGCCCTTATCACTCCTTATTTTAATAATATTAACACCCTTCTCATTCTCGAATCTGTCTAAACAGATCAGGAATCTTATTCATAGTCTCATTTTTCTTGAAAAGAAATATAACCCAAGTGTATCTAGAAAAGTCATCTACTACAACAAGAGTATATTTCCTTCAACTGAAACTAAGAGGTGTAACAGTCCAAACAGATCCGGATGAAGAAGTTGTAACACTCTTTCGGATGAAGAGGAGTTAATACTCTTAAATGAGTGTCTAGGTTGTTTACCTTTTTGACAAGCATCACATTTAAGATCGGTGGATAAAAGTTTTTCGAGGTAATCCCTTGACAAGGTTCTTCTTAGCTAGTATACTAAGGGTCTTGAAATTCGAGATGACTAAGCCTCTTGTGCCATAGCCAGTGAGATCTTCTCCACCCTTAACTATCGGACAAGTATCTTTGGGACAACTATTGAAGTTGGCAACATAGACATTACCATGTACAAGCCGATTAATAGTACCTTATACGAGGAATTATCTAAAATATCACATTTATCCCTTGAGAATTTTACAAGAAAACCTTTATCACAAAGCCGAGAAGCAGATAGCGATTATGTTTCAAACCTTCAACAAAATATACCTCGGATACTCCGAATATCCTTGATAATCAAAGTACCTACACCTTTAGTCCGACACAATTATTATCACCAAATAAAACTCTTGGACCATCAATGCTTTGAAAATTTGATAACGACTTCTTGTTATGGGTCATATGTTGTGAACAGACCACTATCAATGTACCATATTGAAGCTAAGATTTCTTCCTTGAGTGATGATCCTGTGAATCCTGTAAAAGCAGATTAGTTTTGAGGTACCCTAGTGATCTTGGGTCCTTTTGGGTCAAGAATCACTTTAGGAATCCAAATAAACATCTCATTTGCGAGACAATAAATCAGACTCAGATTTTCTACCAAATCTGTCTACAATTATATCATTTTTAAATGATAACTTGTTGTATTCAGATTGAGTAATTTTCCTAAACTTAGGAAATGTAGGATAGCATTTGCTCCTTCCATCAAAAGAATTATAATAAGAAAATCTTCTTATTTTGATTCTTGGATTCCTTCTAGTCGATAGGGATTTTTAATTTGAATTCTTGGTTTTTTGGAAGATGTAGTCCTTATCGACTAGTTGGTTTCCATGGACCAATTTTTATATCCTTTGATTGAACAAATGCTTTCACAAATTTCCTAGGTTTTTGAACATTTGATTTATTGTTCCTATCATAACCAAGTCCTGTCTTATCATGAGATTTTTAGAAGTATTAAAAATATGATCTATTATCGATTGTGAATTATTAAGGTGACTAATTTTGAAGACAAGCTTCTCATTGTCTTTCTTAATTAATTCATTTTCAGCACAGACTACTTCAAATTTATCTTTTAAAGTTTTCAATTCATTTTCTAACCTTTCGGGTAAGGTGGTGATGTACTAGCTTGATCAAGACAACATTCCCCCTTGAATGTTTCCTCGGTCTCTGAGCTGTTCATCACTGCTTGCCTTTATTTAGAATTTGAATCGATCCTTTAAAAATAAATTCTCTGTCTCTAGCTGTTTATAAGCGGCTAAGGATGTCTTTAAATCTCTCAATAACTCATGAATAACGGTTTGGTCATGATCGGATGCGGATGACAAGAATCATTATACGAAGATGAATAGTAGATTACCTCATTAGCCATGAGACAGATCTCATCATACTCGATCCGAAATCGGATGAGGATGATGAAGATGATGATGATTTCTTTGGCTCTTTTTCTTCAGCTAACAAAGCTCTTTGATCTGCAAATCTCCTGTCTCTTTTCTTTCTCTTTTCTTCCCTTTCTTTAGGAGTCGA
This sequence comes from Paraleonurus japonicus, assembly GCA_030762865.1. Taxonomy (NCBI): domain Eukaryota; kingdom Viridiplantae; phylum Streptophyta; class Magnoliopsida; order Lamiales; family Lamiaceae; genus Paraleonurus; species Paraleonurus japonicus. The sequence continues at coordinate 32,778,263 of CM061052.1, forward strand.
TTGAGGACAGTCATAGCTGAAATGTCCCGGCTTGTTGCATGTATAGCAAATGTCACTCCTATACTCGATCTGGGGACTGGAAGGATTTTTCGACAGGTGATACGTATCTTCTTGTCGGCTCTTGTTTTTGTCATCATCGAAGATTTATCCACCTTCCTATCGATCACGGATCTTTGTCTATCCTTATCTGCAAATCTCAATTTATTTCTCTTATACTTCATTCTCAATTTATCATACCTTTTTGTAAGTAAGGCCATCTGCTTCTTTCAAAGATAGATCGGCTCCTCTGGACTCTGTTGACACCTTGTCTTCTTTCTTGACAAATGCAGAGTACATGGATGAGGTACTTGACTCTATCTCATCTTCCTCATCTTCTATCTGGATATCATACTCTAAAGCTTTAAGATGAGAAAATAAAGTATGATGAGTAATAGAAGATAAATCTTGAGTTGCTTTAAGGATATTGGATTTTTCTCTCCATCTCTTGGTTAATGATCTCAGAATCTTGTTATTAATCTCCTTCTCTCAATAATTCTTTCCAAGGTCATTGCTTTGTTGAGAAGATTAGTCAACCTAACATCAAACCGATCTACAGACTCATTTTCTTTCATCTTGAATGTTTCAAATGTATGCAATACATGATCGTAGCTTATTTTCCTTGACTTGATCGGATCCTTCACAAACATTGGCTAAAGTTTGCCACATTTCTTTGGCTGTTTTGCACCTCTTAATCTTCTCTATCCAATCTTTACTAAGAGTCTCGATGATTTCAGTTCTAGCTACTTGGTCAAGATTGTGGACTTTTCTTTCATCATTCGTCAATTCGAGAACTATTCTTTACTTGTCTAGTTCTTGATTCAGCTGTCTCGCTCCAAAGGCTTGGTGCCTCCATGATAAAACTTGTTGGTCCCGGATGAGATGTGCAAGGAGGTGGAAAGTCTAGAAGGGGGTTGAATAGACTTTCCCACACTCAAAACTTTTTACAACTTTTCGTGAGCTGAGTGTGAGGTTAGAAGACTTTGAAGTCTTCTGCAGCAAGGTACTCGAGTGTGCTAAGTGAGATCAGCAGACTTCGAAACTCGAAGTCTTCGATGGTGCGGAAGCTAATCTCGTGTGTATTTGAAAACCCTTTTAAAGAAAACCTTCTTGAAGTTAGAAGACTTTGGAGTCTTCTACGGCACGGTTGATACAAGTTTGTAAAAAGCGATGAATGAGCAGTTATAAGTATGAATGCGTAAAGCAAGTAAAGACACAGAGATTTTTATAGTGGTTCGGATATAACGATCCTACGTCCACTCTCCCCGATCCCACAGGGGTCTTACTATCCACCGAAACTGGTCTTGTCTCCTCTAATCTCCTTGAGGATTCGACCACAGGAAGTTTAACAAGTTCCCGCCCTTGGTACAATCAAGATGATCCTCGAGTGTTAGCTCTAGATCAAAACAATCAACCTTTTCTCGTACAGAGATAATGAAAGGTGATTTACACTTCCTTGACCAAAAATAAATCTCTTAGAAAATTCAACGTGATAGATTGATTTACGGTATGAAGAATTCAGCGTGTATTGAAATGAGTGAAGGAGATGTTCTTGATGTTTCTCGTGCGCGTATATTCAAAAATCCTTCACTTCTGCTTTTTATGATCCTGAATTTGACTAGCCGTTAGGCTAATTTGTCAATCAGTCTTCAAAGAAATGGTAAGTGATCGTTGGAAGATTTGTTTGACTTTGGATAATTGATTGTGCGATACCAATCAATTATGCCGTGATTGATCTTGATTGATAATCAAATCTTCACTTGACTTACTTCGGATATCTTTGAAATATCTTTCTTTCTTTAGTTAACCACTGATGAACTTCTTGAAGTCAACTCTAGCAACCTTACATCTTGCTCCAAAGACATCTTAAAGTTTGTTGTAGCATGGATATCAACCTTGCTAACTTTACTTGAACCTTTCTTAACGTAACTTCTTTTTGCATAACTCTATCATCTCTTCTTGATCTTCGTGACTCCCTTCCAATTGACTTCGATCGAGATTTCTCTTAGATCTTTAAGTCTTCTTATCGCCAGCCTTCGCTTCTCAACCAATATGAAGCTTCGTGTTAGGCCTAGCAAGATTAACTATACAAAGACACAAACCCTTTCTAGATCAACGGTGACTAACAGATTCACCTGGTCCTATTACACTTAGGTTTTGGGAACATCATCAAAACATACAAATTCAAATCCTAACAAATTCCCCCTTTTTGATGATGTTAAAACCTTCTTGAGAACCGCACAAGGGTATGCAAAAACAAGACAAGAAGAGACCAAAAAACTCAAACAAAATCAGATGACAACGAGAGGTTGTCTTAGCGCAAAACATTCACTTCTATTAATATGAAGAAATCGGTACATCTTACGTAAGTGAAATGCAAAAAGATAACGAGAAAAAAACTTCATTAGCTTCCCGTCCAAAGCAATCTAGCTACCCAACCAAAGAACCTTCATATCTTCCTCAGTCCATACCTTCGAAACCCTCGTTGGAACATTCAGCCACTCGTACACTCTGTCATAGAGTTCCTTGTTATCTGCTCCAATAGGTGGGCTGACCTCGGCCAAGCATTTTGAGCGTCCCGCGAACACTCACCGGTCAAACTTCTCATCTCGTGGACTGGAGTAGGAATCTTTTCAAATTCTCGCGCTTGAAGGTTTAGGTTGAATTCCACGAAGCTCTCGGAATATCTCGCCCAAAGATCACTGTGCTTTTCCTCAATCCAAGCAAAGAATGTTTCATTATTGTGGCCCCGACGCCGATACTTTTACGGACATAGTATGAGCAGATGAAATCTCTCTTTCTTTGCTTTCCAATCCTCAATCCTCTCCGGAGGACAAAGAATCATCCAAAATCCATCAAGATTGTGGGGGAGGATAAAATCTTCTTCAGCCTCTGCTCCAAAGCAGCTTCTTCCCTTTCTTAGTCTGCTTCTTCCTTGACACCGGTTTTGCGGTAGCTTTCTTCGGTATAAACTGCTTTTCGTTTCTTTGTCCAACACATCCACTTCTTTTCCTTGCTTCCCGAGTAGTTTGATCATCTTGTGACTATCCTTCTCCTCCATCCTTCTAGTTTCTAAGTCGAAGAAATGCTTCCTCATGCAACGCCTCTAACTCTTCTTCACAGACTTCCCTTCAACTTTTCGGACATCTTAACCAACCTTCTCCTTTTCAATGGTTGAGAACCTTGACCTTCATCCATTCCGGCAGACTCTCGCAACGCTCTTTTCAGCTCTGCTTTTTCTCTTCGTTCTCCAACGAGAAAACTTTCAACAGCCTCTAGCCTATCTTTCAGCTCCTTCAATTCTTTACCCTTAGCCTCATCTCTCACAACCATCTCGTTCTCAAGTGGCTTTCCCCCTTTTTAACATCATTCAAAAGAGGGGTCCAGGCGTCCTTCCATTTCCGTCATCTTGGCAAGAATATCCCTTACGTATGCAGAAACTTTTCCGTAAACTTCTTGATTCGGCCAAAGATACTCACTGCTATTGGAGAAGCAATCTTCTCATCGATTTTGAGCATATGCTGAATAAAGCAGCAGCAGCCGTCATGAGCCGTGAGCTGCCTCCGTCAATTTAGCATTCGCCTCTTGAATACGCAATTTGCTTTCCCATGTCCAGCATAGATGATTGGATAGCCGCATTCGATCAATTCCTTCTTTTAATCTGTGCTTCCATGGCACTGAGTCTTGTCAATCGATCCTCCATCTTTGTCCGAAATCTATCCTCAATCGTCTCTCTTCAAAGAAACACCTTCCCGAGAGTAGCTTCAGCTTTCTCACCTTCAGCCTTCACACTTTCAATGTGCTTTCTAACCTCATTTATGTTGTTCAACATCATGCCAGAAAGAGTTTCGATGATAGTCTCTGTTGCTCGTAAAACATATCGGCAGTAGTTTGACGGATCAAAGAGGGGGCCGTCGAATGACATGACCTCGATGTAGGATTTTGACGACTCAATAGACTCAGCAAGTGGAGTGTATTTAGCAGCCAATACAGTAAAACATTGAAGCATACTGTTGTGTTAACTCAAAGCAAACTTTGAGGAGTAAGAGTTATACAAGTCTTCATGAACGACAACAGGCATAAAATTGGGCAAACGTACAGATGTAAAATCGGGAAGAGGAGGAGGAATAGAAGATACACCTTTCCCGATATCATCGGGCCATCGTAAAGGGAGGGATAGAACCATCTTCTCGCAGTTCCGGTTCATCTAACAATCGAGCAACTAGGCAAGCAACTGATGATCTCGTGGTTAGATCAAATGCTCGCTACTCCAGCCTTGGTCTCGTAGCTCAAATTCCCATAAGGAAAACTTCATTGTGTCCAATCTCATTTGCCAACAGTAATGAGATCATCTATTGCTCCAAGCCTTGCATTTTTCCATACCAAGATATCTACCAAAGAAGTTACGCTCCTCCGGAAAATTTCGTAACTGGGAAACTTCGTCCACCCAAGTAACCCTCGGCCATCAAACATTTCTCAAACGAACCTCGTGATCTACCGGCAAGATCTATCATTTGACTGAATCTATCGGATCTGCTCCGATCAAATTCTCTGTGATTACCCTCGCAACTCCGGGTGCTAGGCTCCGTAGCGGCACCCATACCCGCAACCTCATCGCCAACTTCCATCGGTGCAGCAAGCTTTGAAGAAGTAGGAATCTCGTAAAGAGAGGGAAATGGAATTGGTACCTGCTCCTCCTCACTAGCGGATTCATGAGATACCATCTCTTCAAAGATCCGAAATCGGAGAATCATCAACCTCCATTGCATCCACCACCGACGATCCTTTCTTTCCGGGAGAAACCTTAGGAGGCATACGTGCTCCTCTAGTACATTTGCTCACAGAATCTTTCCGGGTTGCCACGGTGAACCTCTTCGCCTTTCTTTGTGGTAATTGAGAAATCGGAATCGATCTTCGCTACGGAAGACTTCAAAGTCTTCTCCCCGAACTAGCAGCCTTGGAGCTTGCTGGGTTATCCGAGTCCTTTACCATCGCCTCTTTCCCAATATCAATAGCCACGGGGCAACCGCCAAGATCGGTAACACCTCGGCAGGCTCTTCCTCATCTACGGCGTGATCATCATCATCATCGTAATCAGGAGGACCACTGAGCTACTCATCCTTGTTCAAAGCATAAACTTTGCTTTAGTGTATGGTTTCGTCCACTTAGGATCCCACGCCGTGTTAGGCAACATCCTCTCCGGCAAAGACTGTAATCTTATTCGACATAGAAACATATTGTTCCACAGCCCAAACCTTAACCTCTGGATGTCCAACCACCTCTGTCCGAAAGAACCTATTCTTTTCCTTCTGCAGAATCTCAAAGAATTTATCGACTCCAATCACACTCGACTCCATCCACAATCGCCTTTAAAGCACAAAGACGCCTCGACTAATCGAGTCCATACTCGGCGTTCACCAAACATCACCTTCACCATGATGTCAAATAACAATCTATATTTCCGCTTGAGATAAGCTTTCTTCAAATCCGACACATGATGACGACATGAAGTTTTCGCTAGAGAACGAAAAGCTTCGAGATGATTTTCCGCCATATATGACTCGGATCAATGCCTTGAAGAGACAAACCCAAGTGTTCATGAATATCTCGCTGCCGTCGATGGTCAAACTTTGACCAAACATCAAGCATCGTTTTATGCTGCTCCGTCCGAAATCACCACGAACCGTAAATCGAACAACATAGGCATCTAGAGTCCGCTGCTCAAGAATGAGCCGAACAAGATCTTGAAACAAACCTCTATCGATAAGAGATTTAGAATCTCCACTGCTTCCCGCTGTCCAAAGAGTCCGAAAATCCACCGATAGTTCACTGCGCACTTTCTCGAAAGAGCCAAAGGATCTAGAGTCTTGTGTTTCCTCGCAACCTTTTCGAAGATGAAGATTGTTTTGGTGCCATTGAAAATAGAACAGGAGAAAGATCGAGTTTCGGAAGAAAGAAAAACAGAGAATAAAGATCAAGGAATAATGAGAGAGAGAGAGAGAGAAAGAGAGACGAAGAAAAACAATTTATAAGAGAGAAGAAGGAAACCGCTAAATTTTAAATTATACAATAAAATATGAACGTTGATTTGCATATTGCACGATCAGATCGAACGGTTACGGATTCAACGGTTCAATTCGAAAAGTGCGTGTCCTCGGCTTTGGATTTGAAAAGGTATTTTCCAAAATTAAAAGATTTTCGGGTCCTTGCAGAAATAGGATATAAAATAATATTTTTAAGGAAAACTTACCCCATAAATTGTGGTTGAAAAGATTTGATTTGACAATTCACATAATTACTTTCCAATGCCGAGGATAAACTCGGGAATAAAATATTAGAAAATTTATTTAACCATACAGACTAAGGAATATTTTAGACCAAAATATTTGACAAACAAATAAACAGGAGCAAAACGAAAGAGAGAGAAACATATCAGTCAGTTGATATTGTAATCAATCGATACCACCGAGTATTGTAGTAGCAAGCTTTAGAACTTTCTGCAGCAAGTTTTAAAGTTTTCTTGACAAGCTTTATCTTCTCTTCACAAGTTTAATATTCTCTTGACAAGTTTAATGCTTTCTTCACAAGCTTAATATTCTCTTCAAAGAGTTTCAAACTTTCAAAGCAATATGGTTAACACGTTTTCCTGGATCCAGTAGACCTAATTCTACGAGATAGATCTCTAAACCGTGCCTCTGCCAATGGTTTCGTCGAATATCTGCTCTCTGTCGATCTGTATGAATCTTTTCCACTCGAATGTTCTTCTTTTCGACGTGATCTCTAATAAAATGATGACGTATATCCACATGCTTGCATCTTGTGTGAAATCTTGGATTCGAGTAATAGCAATGGCACCGTTGCTATCACAGAATATAGGAATTTCTTTAGCGACAATGTGATAGTCTTGTAATTGTTGACTTATCCAAAGTAATTGTGAGCAACAACTCCGTGACCATATATTACCTTACGTAGTTGACGTAGCTACGAAGTTTTCTTCTTAGAAAACCAAGAAACCAGCTTACTTCCAAGAAATTGACATGTGCCCGTGGTTGATTTTCTATCAATTCTACAACCACCATAATCTGAATCAATATCCACTGAGTTCCAGTTGTCATCAGCAGGTACCAAAGACCTACATTTGTTGTACCCTTGAGATATTTCAGAATTTTCTTTGCTGCATCCAAATGACTTTTCTTTGGATTGGCTTGAAATCTAGCGCATACTCCAAGCTGCGAAAGAAATGTCAGTCGCTTGCCGTTAGATACGCAAGGAACCTATTAAACCTCTGTACATGGTCCGATCAATGCTTTCACCATTCTCATCTGGATCCATCTTGTAGTTTGTTACCATCAGAATCTTTGCATCCTTGCTTGTTAACATTCCAAACTTTTCTAGCATATTTTTGGTATACTTTGCTTGGTTTATGAATATTCCTTTAGAAGTTTGCTTGACTTGAAGACCTAGGAAATAATTCATTTCTCCCATCATAGACATTTCGAACTTACTCTGCATCAATTTCTTGAATTTCTCACAAAGCTTCTTGTTTGGAGATCCAAAATGATGTCATCCACATATATCTGTACTAATAGAATATCTTGTTCTTCTTCAATTCGAACAAGGTTCTATCTATCCTTTCTTTCTTGAATCCATGATCAAGTAAAAATTGCGATAGTGTGTCATACCAAGCTCGAGGAGCTTGCTTGATCCATATAAAGCTTTCTTTAGACGGTAGACTTGATTTCCTTGAACAAAACCCGGAGGTTGTTCAACGTATACTTCTTCAGCAAGAACTCCATTTAAAAACGCGGATTTTACATCCATTTGATATACTCTGAATTTCATGTATGCTGCGTATGCAAGGAATAATCTTATCGCTTCTAATCGCTACAGTGCAAATGTCTCGTCATAGTCAATTCCTTCGATTGTGAGTAGCCTTGTGCGACAAGCCTTGCTTTATTTCTGGTGACTTCATCTTTCTCATTTTTCTTGTTCTTGAAAACCCACTTCATGCCAATCACTTTTTGATGTTTTGGTCTATCAACAAGTACCCACACATCTTGTCGTGTGAATTGATTGATTCATCTTGCATAGCTTCTATCGAGTTTGTGTCCAACGGTGCTTCTTCAATATTCTTAGGTTCTTGTAGAGAGACATAATGAGCTAAATAAACCATCTAGGTTTATTTTCCTTCTTGTCTTTACTCCATCTTGAGGATTTCCTAAGATTAAGTCACTAGGATGATCAGTCATCCAATTCCTTCGTTAGATACGTGTAATTCTTCTCAAGATATTGTTGGAACATCATCTTGCGTCATTCCCCCTTGAGTTGACACATTTACATCTGGTGTTCTGGGTGAATCATCAGCAACCTTAGAGGTTTCGTCAATGAGACTTTGTCTTGTTTGAGTCTGCTTTGCCGCAGAGTTTCTTGATCATCTTGAGAATACGAGTCTAAAGTAGGTACTTGAACCTTGACATATCTTGTCTTATCCTTGAGTTCTAGTTTCCCAAATCCTTCTCGCTAGAGGTTCTTCTTGTCCTTTGTCCTTAAACTCAACAATAGATTCATTAAAAACCACATGGGGTGTTTCTTCCACAACAAGGGTTTTCTGTTAAAAACCCGATAGGCCTTGCTTGTCTTTGGAATATCCTAAAAATATTCCATCAGCAACCTTGGCATCAAAGGTTTTTAAACTTGGATTTGCCATTGTCATGAATGAAACACCTACAACCAAAAACACGAAAGAAAGAAACACGAGGAATTCTACCTTTCCATAACTCATATGGTGTCTTTCCATGTTCTTTGGTCGCAAGCTTCGATTTTGAGTATAGCATGCTTTGTATTCACAGACTCGCCCCAAAACCTCGAGGAACATCATACTCTGCTAGCATTGTTCGCAGCTTCCTTGAGTGTTCTATTTCTCCTCTCAAAGAACACCATTTTGTTGTGGAGTGCGAGCCGCAGATGTTTCATGTTGGATTCCAGCTTCTTTGCAATATGTCGCTATGTGAGAGTTTAGGAATTCTCGTTCCTTTGTCACTTCTAATCTTTACAACATTTTCTCCTTTCTCGTTTTGTAATCTCTTGATGGTCGAGGTAACCTTGTGATGGTTTCATTCTTCTTGAACATAAATATCACCCATGTGAATCTTGAATAGTCATCCACCACCACCAGAGTATATTTTCTACCACTTTGAAGCTTAGCGGGGATACAGGACCAAAAAGATCCATATGGAGTAATTGTAATACTCTACTTGATGTTGGTACAGAAACTTCCTTGAAAGTGGCTCTAGTTTGTTTTCCTTTTTGACATGAGTCACATATCGATCTTTTGAGAAAACTTCATTTGGTAAGCCTTCTACAAGAGACTTCTGGCTATCTTGTTTAGCGTCTTGAAATTTATATGGTCGAGTCTCTTGTGCCATAACCACTGGCCTCTGAAGTACTCTTTGCTACAAGGCATGTATTACTAGAACATTTAAATTTCTGCAACATAAACATTGCCCTTTCTCGGGCCGATTAAGAGCACACGATCGTTTAAACCACTTAGAACAACACACAGAGAACTAGAAAACTTAATCGAGTATCCCTTATCACAGAATTGCGAAACCGAAAGCAAGTTATGTTTTAATCCTTCCACATAGAAGACTTCCTCAACACGTACATCTCCAATGTATATAGTCCCAACACCTTTGGTAATCCCAAAGTTATTGTCTCCAAATACCACACGTGGGCCATTTTGTGATTTTATTAAGCTCAAGAGTTGCTTATTTCCGGTCATATGCTTCGAACACCCACTTTGTCGATGTACTGCATAAGTATTTCCAAAGCAACTTCTCTTTCATGTCCCACGGCGTCCCGCACGTTTAGTTAAGTTTCAGGTACCCTTTAGATTTGGGTCCTTGAGAGTTAGCATAGTCTTTAGGAATCCATAGGAATAGATTCTTCTTATCATATTCAGAAGATCTTATCCTTCTTCCATACATATCAACATAGACAATCTCATCCTTTGGTGCCTTCTTGAATGTATGCCTATGGGTGTCGACCGTGTTCCTTCTAGAAGACTTCGACCCTTCCGAGGTCTTACGTATGGAGTGATCAGCCGCTGTGCAATGGTTCGAGGATTTTGATGATAAGGGTACGTTCTACTTGAGCCATCAAAAGATTCATATCTTACAGGCACGAGAAGACTTAGTAGACCATTTAGCAAGCTTTGAAGTTTGCTTAGGTTGTGTAGTCTTGGTGAGACTGTCTCCACGGAGATGGTTTCGGCCGATGTCTACTTTTTGACCTTCCCGAGGTTTCTTAAGTTGGGATTCCCCTTCTTTTGATACCTCATCGGTTGTTTAGGTTGTTGAGTATAACTACTCTTCTTCCCATTCAACCGATTTCTTTGGGTCAGCAACCTTTTTACCCTTATCGGTAGGTTTAGGTTTGGAACCCTCTCCTACCAAATCATTACCCTTAACATGTGTACTCTTCTTAAGTACACTTGTTTGAACTTGTGAGGATTGGGCAATGGTAAAACCAATTCCCTTCTTTACGTTAGGTGTTTGAGACGATTCAACTATTGTTTGAACCGCATGAGAAGCTTTGTTCGAGTTGATCCACCTCAACCTTAAACGTTCCTCACTTGATTTTATACGCTCATGCCGATGGAAAAGTTCATCGAATTTTGCTTGTAGAATTTTCAACCGATCGCTTTTCTCAAGATTCTCAAAGAAGCAACCTTTCTACCAAGAGACTGCTCAAGATACTTCATTTTAAGAGTATTTAACTCTTCTCAAGTTATACGATTAGAATCTATTAGTGTCTCGAGATGTCTTGCTAATAGATTCTTGTGTAAATAGATCAATTTTTTTCTTTCAAGCTCACATTCTCCTTTTCCACACGGTTGTAAGCATTTATAGCAGTTTTGAGATCTTCCATTAACTTATCAACAAAGTTATGGTCAAACTCTTCTGCAAAAGAAACACGAGAAGCATTTAAGAGCAGGAATCGAGAAAGTACCTCATCTCCTTTTGCCATAAGACACAAATCATTGTCTCAAGAGAAGTCTCAAGATGATGATGAATCACTTGAAGGAGTATCCTCCTCTTCACCCACTAAAGCACGTTTGTCAAGAAACTTTACTCGTTCCTCATCAGTCTCTTTTCTTCTCTTTCTCTTGGAGTTAGATCTGGACAATCATAACCGAAATGTCCCGATTTATGACAATTATAGCAAGCATCACTTCTTGAAGATTTTCTTGGACTAGAATCCCTTTTTGGAGAAAAATCTCTTCTTTTTGGACTATCTTCTCTTCTTCTTTCTCGGAGTCTTGAACCTTGTCTTCTTTGGAGTCTTCGATCTCTTGTCTCGAAGATTTGTTTCGGATACGAAACCAGCTTTCTTTGTATTCTTCCAATATCTTCTATATTTCCCAAATTTTGAGTTCATTCTATCAAATTTTCTCGGTCAAGTAAAGCCATCTGTTCTTTTAAGCTTAAATCCTCTCCAATAGGCTCTTTAGATGGTCGATTTGAAGTGACCTTGAAAGCAACTTCCTTTCCCGTGGAATTTGAATTCCCTTCATCTTCGTCTTCTTCTTGTTTCAGATCATATTCATGAGCTTTCAAATGTGAGAATAGCTCATGATGATCGATCTTGCTCGATTCTTTCGTATCCTTAATCACTGTAATCTTGACTCTCCATTTGCTAGTTAGAGATCTCAATATTTTGTTGTTGATCTCCTTCTCAGGTGTATGATTTTCCCAAAGAGCTTGCTTTATTGATGATATTTGTCAGTCTTAAGTCCAATTGATCTATCGTCTCATCAAAGCTTCATCTTGAAGGTATCAAATGAATGTAGAATGGATCGCAACTTGTTCTCTTTAATCTGCTCCGATCCTTCACACATGAGTGCTAAAGTTTCCCACATTTCTTTAGCAGTCTTACATGTCTTGACTTTCTCTGTAAGTTCTCTAGTTAATGTCTCTATGATCTCTGTCCGAGCAACTTGATCAAGATTAAATAGTTTCCTTTCATCATTTGACATTTCACTCCTTTTCTTTTCAATCTTCTCGCCGAGTAGATGCTTGCTCCACCACTCCCGAACTTACTGGTTCAAAGTAAAACTTTATCGGTCCATCTTCTAGTGTCTCGAGCATCCTATCATGAATTGCACCAAGATGATTTTCCATGCGGAATTTCCAAAGAGTCATAGTCTTCAATAGAGAACTCTGGTAGCTTTCTTTTACTGCTCTTGAGAGAACTCATGTTAGCAATAAAAACAATTATGCAATGAATGCAATGAGTTTTATGAAAACGGTTTTTCAAAAAGGATCTGCTCAGATGACCACAACAGTCTTTCCTCAAAGACTATTGGTAACCAAAGCCGGTGGTCGGTTGAACCACCGCTCACGATACCACTTGTTGGTCCCGGACGAGATGTGCAAGGAGGTGGAAAGTCTAGAAGGGGGTTGAATAGACTTTCCCACACTCAAAACTTTTACAACTTTTCGTGAGCCGAGTGTGAGGTTAGAAGACTTTGAAGTCTTCTACGGCAAGGTACTCGAGTGTGCTAAGTGAGATCAAGAGACTTCGGAAACTCGAAGTCTTCGATGGTGCGGAAGCTAATCTCGTGTGTATTTGAAAAACCCTTTTAAAGAAAACCTTCTTGAAGTTAGAAGACTTTGGAGTCTTCTACAAGACGGTTGATACAAGTTTGTAAAAAATGATGAATGAGCGAGTTATAAGTATGAATGCGAAAGCAAGTAAAGACACAGAGATTTTTATAGTGGTTCGGATATAACGATCCTACGTCCACTCTCCACGATCCCACGGGGTCTTACTATCCACCGAAACTGGTCTTGTCTCCTCTAATCTCCTTGAGGATTCGACCACGGGAAGTTTAACAAGTTCCTGCCCTTGGTACAATCAAGATGATCCTCGAGTGTTAGCTCTTAGATCAAAACAATCAACCTTTTCTCGTACGAGAGATAATGAAAGGTGATTTACACTTCCTTGACCAAAAATAAATCTCTTAGAAAATTCAACGTGATAGATTGATTTACGGTATGAAGAATTCAGCGTGTATTGCAATGAGTGAAGGAGATGTTCTTGATGTTTCTCGTGCGCGTATATTCAAAAAATCCTTCACTTGTTTTTATGATCCTGAATTTGACTAGCCGTTAGGCTAATTTGTCAATCAGTCTTCAAAGAAATGGTAAGTGATCGTTGGAAGATTTGTTTGACTTTGGATAATTGATTGTCTGATACCAATCAATTATGTTGTGATTGATCTTGATTGATAATCAAATCTTCACTTGACTTACTTCGGATATCTTTGAAATATCTTTCTTTCTTTAGTTAACCCCGATGAACTTCTTGAAGTCAACTCTAGCAACCTTACATCTTGCTCCAAAGACATCTTAAAGTTTCTTTGTAGCATGGATATCAACCTTGCTAACTTTACTTGAACCTTTCTTAACAGAACTTCTTTTTGCATAACTCTATCATCTCTTCTTGATCTTCGTGACTCCCTTCCAATTGACTTCGATCGAGATTTCTCTTAGATCTTTAAGTCTTCTTATCACAGCCTTCGGTTCTCAACCAATATGAAGCTTCGAGTTAGGCCTAGCAAGATTAACTATACAAAGACACAAACCCTTTCTAGATCAACGGTGACTAATGATTCATTGGTCCTATTACACTTAGGTTTTGGGAACATCATCAAAACATACAAATTCAAATCCTAACAAAACTTTATAGGACCTTCCTCAAGGACCTCTTCCATTCTATCATGAATGGCCTTCAGATGATTTTCCATCCTAAATTTCCAATAATCATAATCTTCAATGGAAAATTCAGGAAGATTCCTAGACTTTTTACTTTTTCTGATGACATGATGAAACAAAATACTCCACAAAAGCTTATTAGTAGCTCTGTTAGTAATGAAAGAAAAAAATGAAGAAAATCAAGATAAATCCAGAATCCTGTTCAAGACCTAAAATCAATATCGTAATGCCTTAACACCGCTCCGATACCACTTGTTGGTCCCGGAAAGTTGAGTTGATTAAAAACCTTGAGTTAGCTTCCTAGAACAAAATCTAGAAAGGGGGTTTGAATAGATTTTGTAGATTTTTCAAATCTTTCAAAATCAATTCAAAATATCGATTAAACACAGCGGAATATGATTGAATTCTCAACTTTTTATAAGATCAAAAGCAAGGTTGATATTCAGATTTTAGTTAAGATTACTGAACTTTAATCTTGAAGTAACACAATTGTAAATCAAAACGAAACTAAAGAAACCAAGAAATAACACCAGGATTTATAGTAGTTCGGATTTTAATAATCCTACATCCACTCTCCTTCTCCAATTTGAAGAAGGGACTCGCTCACCGCTTACTTTCTTACTTTCGACTTACAACTTACAACTTGTACAAATCTTCAAATCTTCAATCTCCTAAACTCTTCTTCTAGAAATCTAACTATTACGGTGTGTATTGGATTTTGAAGATTACATGAAAAGTGTTCTAAAAACACTTAGAACTTTTGAAAACTCTCTTGAAATACTTGAGAAAAGATTGTGATTGAAATCGAGTAGAGAATAGTGTGTAAAATCGGATATGCATAAGTGTTCAATAACTATATCGAAAAATGAAAAACCTAGACCTATTTATAAGTCCGGAAAGACAGTTAGTTTGTTAGTTAGTTCTAACAAACTTAATCTTGAAAACTGTTCTCGACCTCGGTGATTCTTCCTACTCGTCTGCGGTGACTTGGTGAAGACTTGTCTTTCTTATTCTACTCGGCTTGTCTTTACCTCGTCTCGAGCTCTTCATGATCGTCTCCTGCAGATGACTAGTTTTGAGCTTGTCTTGAGATGACTTGTAGACTTTGATCTCCGGCTAATCTTAATCGGCTCATGACCCGGTCTGATCGGCTTAGGATCGAATCTCGATCCGAGCCGTTTATCACCGTTGTATGCTCATCCGGATTTCTCCTTTTAACTCATCAAAACTCTTCTTGGTCTAACATCTACATATCCCTCGACTCGAGGCTCTTGCTCCTCGACCGCAGCTCGAGTCCAGTGGCACTTTTCTCGCGTGGGGCTTTGGCCCCGACCCCCATTTCGTCTCGTATGAGCGTCTCTTCATTCTAAGCCTAATGGTACTCTCGGTTTGGCAAAATTCCACCGATTTACTGCAGAATGGACGAAAAACATCAAAATCTCACAAATAATACTTTTTAGGCAAAAGAGTGATATTTTTCACATTTAAGCACAAAAACTAACACTTTAGCTCATTTTTGCACTAAAATAGGCCCTAAAAACATGCATCAATTCACTCCAATCAGCGATCGTGAACCGAGACATGGGAAGGGCCCGGTCGATCCATGATTGATGCCTTCCGTCCCCCTTGACGGTTGGGGTGCCGGGCGCCGGGCTTTTTCTCTCGCCGAGCTTCGCCGGCACTTTGGTAACCGATTCATAGTCGGACTCGAAGTCTAACTCGCGGGAGGATCCCAACCGCTCGAACACGGTCCCGGATCACTCGGGAATCTGCTTGTGTCACGCTCGGGCCGCCCTTTTCTTGCCTTTGTGGGCCTTTTTGCAGGCCATCGATGGTCCCGGGTTAGCCACCTCGAGTTCTTGGCCCCACGTTTATAGCTGCTTGATGGTCGTTCTTATCTCGCTCCGGGGTTTGGTACTCTTGGATCGGAATAGGAACGAGATATTCCGTAGCTCGACGGGAGTAACGCCGCCCGGCCTCGACGGTCCGAGATGGGTGTGGCGTTGTGGGTCGTCGGCGGCAGGAGTTTCTTCCGCTCTGTTAGTGAACGGAGTGTTCGTCATGGATTCCATCGGAATGTTTAGGGTTTGGATGTGAGAACGAAGAACAGTGAGTGTCCTTCAATGAAATTAGGGTTTGGGTAATAGATTATTAGAACGAACCCTCCTTTTAGCACCAATTGTTGTAACCGGTTCTAAATCTAGGTGATTTGTGTTTAATATGGCTAAGGATTTACCAGATAAACAAGTAAAAGAACAAAGATTTCTAGTATTAATGGCCCAAGAGCAATGAATGCGTATGATTGGGAATTAATACCTTAATGAATGCATATGTACGGAGATCCTCGCCATGGAAAATAATCGGGGATTTTCCAACCCCGCCATGTCCATCCTGGCCGGGGACGGAGATCTGTCTCATTACCAAGCGTGTGGATAACTAAGAATTCAAGAAAACAAGAGAGTAAAATAATTGCATGCATTAATTGGCTTGCCCAACTTGAGACCAAGAGTTCTATAAATTGTTAAGGAAACTAATTGAATTAGAGAAAAATAATACAACAAAGAGAATTGGAGTTTGGATTAGCCTCTTGAGCTAAAATTTTATGTTTTTCTCACAAGACAATTGTGAATGTATAAGTCCAACCTTCAATACGAAAAATGAAAAACAAACCTAAAGCCGTGTTCTTGCGGTTTATTTGTAGTTTTCTTTTTCCTCCTTTGTTTATTTCTTCTTCTATTTTGTTGTTTCTGCTTTTGTTAAGTCATGCGAGTATAATTTTCATAAATAAATTCTTGAGCATTTCATTATTCTCTCAAGTTAACAAAAATAGAGATAGAAAATAGATTTAGAAATGAATATTTAATAAATCACATATAAAATGCAAGAATTTGAGCATTTTTGTTTCGCTTTTCATCCGAGGGTTGGATGATACATTCACAATTTTTTGGTGGGTAAGATCACGCACATGACTAATGAGGGTTCAGGTCAAGAGGTTGAAATTCGGTGTATTACATATTTCTCCCAGCTTTTTTATATCTTTCTATTTTGCATTGCAATTAATTATTTTCCTGAATTTTATGTACATGAAGTCAAAATGATGCAAGAGTTAGTAGCCTAAAGAATATGAGGACTCAACAAGAAAAGAACATCGAAGCATTCTTCATTCACAACATTAGATCGAATCATTGATCTCCCCAAGTGGGGCTCTCAACAATGATATCTTAATCGGGAGGGGATTAACGAACATCTATCTCGTATTTTTTTCATTTTTCTTTGTAAATAATTATTGATATGAATAAATGTGTTTTTCTTACTCAATTTTGTAGACATAAATCATTGGATATTTGGAATTGCTCTACTAATTTTTCATTAATTTTTAAAGTTTTGCTTTAATTTGTGATTGAACAACTTCTCTCTCAATTTCGAAATTTTAAATCCTTTAAAGAAAGTGAATTAACACCCTGCTATAAATTACTTAATTTTTAACGTATAACATTTATCTAAATTTATTTAATATTAAAAATACATTATAGCATAATAAGATTTACTATTCCAAATAATTATTAAAAGTTAAAGAAAAATCTTGAATTCATTTTTCTATTTTGAGTTTATTTATAAATAGTTTCTCAACCGTTTACTTAATTAGAGTTATATTGTATTGTGGTTGTTTCTCGTCATAATAAAATTATCGCTTTTTTGCTCGTGATTGTAGCTAGCACATTATTAGTGACCACGTAATTTATGTGTTCTTGTTTCATTTTTCTTCATGTCTTTTTATTTATCATAACAAATAATTTGATCATCTTACATTTATTTTTAAGTAATAGTATAACTAACCGAGAAAAAACAATAAAGGTCAAGATAATGGACGTTCGAGCATTTATTATCTTTAATTAGCTTTTGGTGACCATTAAGACATTATAATGTTAATTTGCAGTTCATATAATATGGTTAGTTTGAAATTAATGACCGTAGCGCCCCAAGTTCTCTTACTTTTTAAAATAATATCACTTTGGGGCTGAGGCGCTACTAAAATACCATTTCAAACTCATTTCCAAAGATACGATAATAAAATTATTATCTTTATAAGCGGAAGCTATAACCAAATTAAAAATAATACCCCAAAGCAACCGAAATCAGTGATACGTACTTGAAAAAGAAGAATTTAACAAACCTCGCTCACATGCGATAATTACACATCAAAAGAAAAAGGGCAAAATATATTTTTGTTACACGTTTCAACTAGTATATTTATACTAGTCGACAAAAGAACCATTATTTTTCCCTCCAAAGAGCATAACTCATAATATATACAATAATTACACAACCGAACCAAAAGGTACAGGCTTTGCATCCTCATCGTCCCTCCACATCAAACTCAAGATCTCAGAATAATGGATATGAGGGGTGAGTGTTTCAAATACACCGGTGGAATAATCTCAATGATTGCACCGATAAAATATATATGCAAATAACACATAACATGAAAACATAACTCATGTGCACATTGTACGGGCCATTACCCGGCTTGAACATTGTACGGACCATTACCCGGCTTGAACATAATACGGGCCATTACCCGACTTGAACATAATACACATAATACGGGCCATTACCCGGCTTGAACATTGTACGGGCCATTACCCGGCCAACATAATACACATAGTACGAGTGCCATTACTCGGCTTGAACATAATATCACAATTGTTGCATAATCATGACATATATTACTCACATATTGCACCTTAACATAGCAATCATAACATGGAATGTTAAACTCAATTAAGAGTGGAAATTATCCCACCCGATTAGATATGAGCACCATTTTGGAGCAGAATCGCTTTTATGCTTCGAGTTCTTCTCGGCCCTACAAATGATATCGTGCGCTCGTAACATTGTAATAGATATGATAATTAACTTATAATAACTATAATAAGAGCTTCCTAGAGTTATAGGACCACCGAATTTGGTCTAGAGGTTAAAGGGCAAACCAGGTCTTTTCCTAAGGATTTTAAAGTTCAATTAATGTGTTTGACGGTCAAAAGACAAACTAGCTAGTTTATTGATAATATAATCCTATTTAGAGCGTGTAGAAACTCGTTGGGATAAAAACGGACTTGAAACAAAGAATTTGGATTAAAAGCGGGAGTTTACGGCATACAACCGTTCAGGGGTAAAACAGTCATTTTTATAATACTGTTCATCCCGTGATTTTAGAATTAAAATGTAGATCTTTGAATTTGGAACAATTTGACGCTGGTTTGGATCAAATCGGATGAAAAGCGAAGATTCTACAAGCGCTTTGAAAATGAGGGCAAAATTGTAATTAAATGGAAATCAAGAGTCAACAGTTGACCGTTGACCGTTGACTGGTCAACTGACCAGAATTGAGAACTTGCATTTTAGTCCCTGAAGTTAATCTAATTCTCTTTGGCCTCCTCTACTTTCAAGCTTTTGTACAAGAGGTCCCTACCGTCATTCTACACCTCCGATTGGAAAACCGAAAATACCGTTGGAATCCTTACAATCTCGGCTTCCTATTTCACCCAAGCCTCGCCTCAAACGGTCACCGGAAAGGTGACGGTCATTTTGGCAAGAGAACGACGAATTTTTCACTTACACCATTAATGTCCATTTCAAGCTTTTGATACTCCATTTTCATCAAGTTTCCTACTCACAATTAGGCCTATGACCTTTACTACATCCCATAATGACTCAAACGTAAGAATCCACAAAAATAAAGTTTAATTCTAAACGTTGAAACCCGTTTCTACTGGCGTCACTTTCGGCTTATTTTTCTACTAATTTCGTACATCGATTCTAACAATGGAGAATAGAATTCTACTCTATGCTGCTTGAGACTTCACAACGGTATAAGCCTCGCCACCTATCGTTTGCGAAGCAGCGGTGGTGATTGAATGAAAAAGCACATTTAAACACTAATTTTGAAGTTTCGCATTAAATTATCGGACGCTACAGGAATCGAAACAACAAGCTGATCTTATTTCTACAATCTACGAATCGCTACGAGCATTTTCATATATAATATGATAATACCAGAGAAAACCGTCGACGATGAAATTTGGCGGCGTGAACGGGCGTACTGCGCTTATCTTACAGTGGAAGGAAATGGAAGAAAATGGTTGATAAGAATACGGACGTCAATTAACTTTTCAATTTAACTTATAAAAATTTTTACATTATCAGTAACTTTTATATTTTTATTAATTTAACCTAATATATATATATATATATATATATATATATATATATATATATATTATTTAATACCTCTTATAAATATATTTTCATATAAATACACATTATTATACACTATAAAATATTTAATTTTCTATTTCAATTAGAAAAATTATCAAATTATAATACTTAATTTATTAAAATTAATAACATGCATTAATAATTCATATAAGGATTTCGGGTATTACAACCTACCTACCCTTAAAAAAATTTCGTCCTCGAAATTACATTTACCAAGCCAAGGCATTAGGATACTTCTTTCGAACTTCATCTTCTCGTTCCCGGTTGCCTCTTCTTGACCATGTCTACTCCATTGGACTTTAACTAAGATAATTTCTTTATTCATCGGTTTGTGAATTTTTTCCTCGAGAATAGCTACCGGAAATTCCTCATATGATAGATTGTTGTCAACCTCGATCACTTCACGGTTGACTATATGGCTTGGGTTAAACACATATTTTTTTCGGCATAGAAACGTGAAATACCTTATGTACTCGGCCAGATTGGGTGGTAGCGTCAATCTATAAGCTAAGTTTCCTACGCGTTCGAGGAATTTCATAAGGTCCAATAAATGCGGGTTTCAGTTTTCCCCTCTTGCCAAAACGAATAACTCCTTTCGTGGGGGTAACCTTTAGAAATACTTTATCTCCGGCTGAAATTCCAAATCTTTGCGCCGTTTATCAAAGCATATGACTTTTGTCTATCTTGAGCCGCTTGGATTCTTTCTTTGATCTTTTCAATTGCCGTTACCGTCTTTTCTATTATCTCTGGCCCTAAAACTTTCTTTTAGCCTACTTCGTCCCAATATAGGGGCAATCTACACTTCCTTCCGTAAAGAGCTTCATAAGGAGCCATACTTATTGTGGCACGATAACCGTTATTGTAGGCGAATTCTACTAATGGCAAATAGCTTTCCCATCCTCCTTTAAAATCTAGCACGCAAGCTCTTAGCATGTCTTCTAATGTTTGGATAGTCCTTTCAGATTGTCCATCGGTCCGAGGATGAAAAGTCAGTCTTTGAAATTTAACTCGTACCCATGGCGGTTTGCGGGTTGTACCAAATTTAGAAGTAAATCTTGGATCTCTATCACTGTCTATGGAAGCGGCACTCCATATAATCGACAATTTCTTCAAGGTATATCTCGTGCAAGCTTATCTAATCCGTGTGTCATTTTTATTGGTAGAAAATGAGCTGATTTGGTCAATCGATCGACAATGGCCCAGATGGCTTGATTTCCTCGTCTGCATTTTGGTAAGCCGACCACGAAATCCATCGTGTTATGCTCCCATTTCCATTCGGAATTTCCAATGGTTTTAGAAGTCCCGCCGGTCGTTAATGTTCAGCTTTCCCTTTTTGACATGTCATGCACTTCGAATAAAAGATCCTATACTCCTCTTCATATTTCTCCACCAAAATATTTTTTTCAAGTCTTGATACATTTTTGTGCCTCTGGATGTGCATTGTATGGAGCACAATGGGCCTCCTTCAATATCCTCTTCTCGAAGTTCTTCATCCTTAGGGACACACAACCTTCCTTCATAAACAAGTGCCCCTTCATCGGTTAATGCAAAACCCCTTGTCTTTCCCGTTCCAACGTGATCTTTAATCTTTTCAAAAGTTCATCTTTCTCTGAGCTTCAATGATTTCTTCTTTTAAGGTTGGCTTCACCACCATGGCAGCTATCATCATTTCGATCTTCTTTGGGGGTATCACTACTTCTAGTCTTAATCGTGTGAATTCGGTTATCAATTGCTTTTGACTTGTTAGTGCACAAGCCATTTCCCCTTTTCCCTTTCGACTTAGGGCATCCGCCACCACGTTCGCTTTCCTGTGGTGATATAAAATTGTGTAGCCATAGTCTTTTATTAATTCTAACCACTTTCTTTGCCTCATGTTCAACTCCTTCATTCAAAGAAATACTTTAAACTTTTATGGTCCGTGTAGATTTGACACTTCCCTCCATATAAATAGTGTCACCAAATCTTCAAAGCATACACTACCGCCGCTAATTTTAAATCATGAGTTGGATAGTTCTGTTCATGAGGCTTTAATTGCCTAGAAGCATAGGCGATCACCTTTCCATGTTGCATTAAAACACAACCCAATCCTTGCTTCGACGCGCCGCTATAGATGACAAATTCTTGACCCATCCGGAAGGGCTAGAACAGTCTGAGACCAATTTCGCTTCAATTAATGAAAACTATTATCACACTCATGTCCACCGGAATTTGACTTCCTTCCTAGTCAATTTTGTTAAGGGTCCTACAATCTTCGAGAAACCTTTGATAAATCTTCTATAATATCTAGCTAAACCCATAAAACTTCGTACTTCACTCACACTCGTAGGTGTCTTCTACTTATTCACGGCTTCGACTTTTCTTTGGATCTACTTCGATTCCTCGAATTGAAACAATGTGGCCAAGAAAAATTACTCTATCAAGCCAAAATTCAAATTTCTTAAATTTAGCGTATAATTTCTCCCTCCTTAACGCCTCTAGGGTGATTCTTAGATGTTCTTCGTGTTGTTCCCAATTTTTCGAATACACAAGGATATCATCAATAAACACAATCACAAACCTATCAAGGTAAGGATGAAAAACACGATTCATCGGATCCATAAAAATGGCTGGTGCATTACTAAGCTCAAATGGCAACATTATGAACTCATAGTGTCCATAACGTGTTTTGAAAGTTGTCTTCAAAATATCACCCTCTCTAATCCTCACCGATGATATCCTAACCTTAGGTCAATCTTAGAGAATATTTTTGCCTCATTTAATTGATCAAACACATCATATATCCTTGGTAGAGGGTACTTATTCTTGATGGTAAGTTTATTTAATTCCCGATAGTCTATACACATCTTAAACGAACCATCTTTCTTTTCACAAATAGTACGGGCGCTCCCTATGGTGAAACACTAGGTCGTATAAAACCCATATCTAAAAGCTCCTGAAGTTAAACTTTTAGTTCTCGCAATTCTTTCTCGCGCCATCCTATACGGTGCTTTCGATCTTGGTGCAGCTCCCGGCACTAGATCGATCGTAAACTCTACGTGTCGATCGGGTGGCAAACCCGAAGGTCTTAGGAAACACGCCCCGATAATCTTGCACGATAGGAATGTCATCTATTTTTGGTCCCCTTTTCTTCGAAATTTATAATGTTCACAAGATATGCTTGACAATTTCCTTCTCTCAACATTATCCTTGCTTTCATCATAGTCACTATTCGTGGTAATATTCCAACCTTTGTTCCACAAAAATGAATTTTTCTTCCTCGGGCGGTTGAAATATCACTTCTTTCTCATGACACCGAATAACAACGTGATTAGCTCTAAGCCAATCCATACCCAAGATTACATCAAAATCTTTCATCTTAAGTACATGCAAATTTGCCATCAAAATTTTGTTATCAATTCCCTACTTGGTACACTTCGACACAAATTTTCGGTCCGTATTACTCTACCGGATGGTATACTAACCTCAAGTATGTCATTCTCTATTGTCTCAACTTTGACACAATTTTTCGGTCTGTATTACTCTAAACTCTTTGATAGATTCTAGAGGAGCAAAGGTGATGTAATACCCTGTGTTGCCTCTTCATTTACATACTTGTCGATATAAAAATGAATATTGTAATGATACATATAAAATTAACCCAAATGGCAACAACAAATTTTACTTTAGACCATATAAATATTTTCAACATAGGTCATTTATGAGATAATAACACAATAAGATAGTAAATAATATAGAATAGCATAAACTTAAAGCGAACGATTCTAAATAATCTAAAACGAATCACAATTATTTTAACGTAGTAAAGTAAAATAAATAAAAATTCTCATATTTACTTACTTTAATTCAATCATATTCTTTCTTTTCAAGTCATCATGTAATTCGCAAAGTACTAGTCTTTGTATCACTAGGGTGTTACCACAAATTAACTCTACCTATCACGAAACATATGCATGTGAAATAACTCATTTAACGCAAACCTAAACTCCCCAAAACCATAACTACCACACACGTACTGTGCACCGATACACATGCACGACCACACACGCTCACGAGCACACGCTGCTGCAGTCAACGGCTCAGCGGCGGCGATCAAACAATAGCATCTTAGCCACGGTAACATTATGCGAAGTAAGATAATTAGAGTCATTCTATAATATTCTTGTGTATTCTCGCTCATTCGAACAAAGTCATATATATAGTTCTATATCTTTATTAATCTCCAAATATTTCATCATATGATCATTATTTCTCTTTTCTATGCTTTGGATGCAAAAATAAGATATTTCGTTTCTACCGACGTTCAATGACATGGAGCAGGTGGTGCAGGGTTTCCCTAAATTATTGCGCTAATCCTCGCAGTAACGATTATAAGATCATCATCGGGGTTTTCATCGGCATCTCCGGTATCGGTGGAGCCTCTCGCTAATGCTTGCTTACGTGGTTTACCACGTGGCATGATCTATCACACAAAATAATTTACCCTCTAAGTCTCTAACTTATTTATCCAATACTTAAACATTCACATGACCTAAAATATTTCACCTTAGGTCTAGCGGTTGCTCCAAAACACATATTACAAATGTATTCATATTAATCACATTGTATACCAAAGAATATGCATCACATAATCAAATTATGTCACATCAAGTCAAAGAGGGCACATAGTACACATCAAAGCACTTACCAGAGTCTAATGAGGTCGAACGTCTATCGGATGCGCACACCGGTATAATCTTACAAATTAACAATTTTGACTTAATAAAATTCATGAGCAAAACATTGAGCAAATCTACTGATACGAGACCTTTGCTCACGATACCAACGTAGCGCCCCAAGTTCTCTTACTTTTTAAAATAATATCACTTTGGGGCTGAGGCGCTACTAAAATACCATTTCAAACTCATTTCCAAAGATATGATAATAAAATTATTATCTTTATAAGCGGAAGCTATAACCAAATTAAAAATAATACCCCAAAGCAACGAGAAATCGGTGATACGTACTTGAAAAAGAAGAATTTAACAAACCTCGCTCACATGCGATAATTACACATCAAAAGAAAGAGGGCATTATATGTTTTGTTACACGTTTCAACTAGTATATTTATACTAGTCGGACAAAAGAACCATTATTTTTCCCTCCGGTAGCATAACTCATAATATATACAATAATTACACAACCGAACCAAAAGGTACAAAGTGCCGCATCTTCATCGTCCCCTCCACATCAAACTCAAGATCTGTAACAATGGATATGAGGTGAGTGTTTCAAATACACCAGTGGAATAATCTCAATGATTGCACTGATAAAATGTATATGCAAATAACACATAACATGAAAACATAACTCATGTGCACATTATGCGGGCCATTACCCGGCTTGAACATTGTACGGGCCATTACCCGGCTTGAACATAATACGGGCCATTACCCGGCTTGAACATAATACACATAGTACGGGCCATTACCGGCTTGAACATTGTACGGGCCATTACCCTTGAACATAATACACATAGTACGAGACCATTACGGCTTGAACATAATATCACAATTGTTGCATAATCATGACATATATTACTCACATATTGCACCTTAACATAGCAATCATAACATGGAATGTTAAACTCAATTAAGAGTGGAAATTATCCCACCCGATTAGATATGAGCACTATTTTGGAGCGAATCGCTTTTATGCTTGAGTTCTTCTCGGCCCTACAAATGATATCGTGCGCTCAGAACATTGTAATAGTTATGATAATTAACTTATAATAACTATAATAAGAGCTTCCTAGAGTTATAGGACCACCGAATTTGGTCTAGAGGTTAAAGGGCAAACCAGTCTTTTCCTAAGGATTTTAAAGTTCGATTAATGTGTTTGATGGTCAAAAGACAAACTAGCTAGTTTATTGATAATATAATCCTATTTAGAGCGTGTAGAAACTTCGTTTGGATAAAAACGGACTTGAAACAAAGAATTTGGATTAAAAACGGGAGTTTACGGCGTACAACCGTTCAGGGGTAAAACGGTCATTTTTATAATGCTGTTCATCCCGTGATTTTAGAATTAAAATGTAGATCTTTGAATTTGGAAAAATTTGACGCTGGTTTGGATCAAATCGGATGAAAAACGAAGATTCTACAAACGTTTGAAAATGAGGGGCAAAATTGTAATTAAATGAAAATCAAGAGTCAACAGTTGACCGTTGACTGGTCAACTGACCAGAATTGAGAACTTGCATTTTAGTCCCTGAAGTTAATCTAATTCTCTTTGGCCTCCCTCTACTTTCAAGCTTTTGTACAAGAGGTCCCTACCGTCATTCTACACCTCCGATTGGAAAACCGAAAATACCGTTAGAATCCTTACAATCTCAGCTTCCTATTTCACCAAAGCCTCGCCTCAAACAGTCACCGGAAAGGTGACGGTCATTTTGGCAGAGAACGACGAATTTTTCACTTACGCCATTAACGTCCATTTCAAGCTTTTGATACTCCATTTTCATCGTTTCCTACTCACAATTAGGCCTATGACCTTTACTACATCCCATAATGACTCGAACGTAAGAATCCACAAAAATAAAGTTTAATTCTAAACGTTGAAACCCGCTTTCTACGCGTCACTTTCGGCTTATTTTTCTACTTATTTCGTACATCGATTCTAACAATGGAGAATAGAATTCTACTCTATGCACAACAGACTTCACAACGGTATAAGCCTCGCCACCTATCGTTTGCGAAGCAGCGGTGGTGATTGAATGAAAAAGCAAATTTAAACACTAATTTTCGAAGTTTCGCATTAAATTATCGGACGCTACAGGAATCGAAACAACAAGCTGATCTTATTTCTACAATCTACAAATCGCTACGAGCATTTTCATATATAATATGATAATACTAGAGAAAACCGTCGACGATGAAATTTGGCGGCGTGAACGGGCGTACTGGCGCTTATCTTACGGTGGAAGGAAATGGAAGAAAATGGTTGATAAGAATACGGACGTCAATTAACTTTTCAATTTAACTTATAAAAATTTTTACATTATCAGTAACTTTTATATTTTTATTAATTTAACCTAATATATTTAATATATATATATATATATATATATTTTATTTAATACCTCTTATAAATATATTTTCATATAAATACACATTATTATACACTATAAAATATTTAATTTTCTATTTCAATTAGAAAAATTATCAAATTATAATACTTAATTTATTAAAATTAATAACATGCATTAATAATTCATATAAGAATTTCGGGTATTACAATGACACTCTCTCCGAGATTTTTCCTTATAATAGTCCTTAATTTGTACTCCTTCCTATTCATAATATATGTTGTTTTGTCTTTTCGTATTATTTACAATTTAAATGTCGTTTTCACTTTTCAACGTGATTTAATTATAATTTTTTCCAATTTATCCTTAGTTTTTAAAAAAATTACATTGATAATAATAATCTCTAAAGTCATGTGGAAAATTTCAAAGCTATTAACGTCGATTGTTCATTTCTTTTTCTTATTCGGGCATTGACCATGTCTCCCGAACAATCTCAATACTAGCTACTCCGCAACCCAATACCGTACTCTCTATATCTGCTAGTCAAGCGATAAAAATATATTCAAAATCTGCTGAATCCTCTAGGGAAAATAGGTCGGGGTTTGTCTTGAACTTGAATTTGACATTTTAAAACTCTAATGGCTCTTAGTGACCTCTTTTTCGTAAACAAGATTATTACATAATACTCCCTCCTATTTATAATATATGTCTTTTGACTTTTCGTATTATTTGCAATTTAAATATGAATTAATTATAGTTTTTCTCAATTTACCCTTAATTTTTTTTAAATTACATGATAATAATAATCTTTAAGGTCATGCGAAAAATTTCAAAGCTATTAATTAAGGGTATATAAGAAAGTAAATAATTTTCTTAAAATGTGTGTATGAGCTTAGGATGACATATATTTTGAATAGGAAGGAGTAAGTAAATTTATATGTAAAAGCATGAACATAGTTGAAAGTATATTGTTTGACTTATTTCTTTCCTTTTATGTTCATTGTTGTAATTGGTTCTAAATCCAGGTGATTTGTGTTTAATGTGGTTGAGAATTTACCGGATAAACAAGTAAAAGAAGAAAGATTTACGGTATTAATGGCCCAAGAGCAATGAATGCATATGATTGGGAATTAATACCTTGATGAATGCAAGGAAAAATAAAGTGTGGATGTTCGAATATGTTTATTGAGCATTAAAGGCCTTATTTATAGGGCGTGAGTGTCACCCTAGAATCCCTAAAATTGGGGGTCACGAATTTAATGCATGGATATCCATTTAATGCTCGGTTGTACGGCTCTGTACTCGGGCCTTTAATTGTCTATCTCCCTCGTACTATCTGTGCGCCGTCGACGGATTCTCTCGTTACAAAAAGGATTTATTACTATTACAAGGAATGTCGGCATTTAATATTCCCACTTTGTTGGGGATTTTATTCCTCTTGTAGGGCAGATTTGTTGTGCTTGTAGTCGGAGGGTCGCTATGCTTCCTTGCTCGGCGGTTAATCCCGATCGACCATTGTTTCGTCCATGCGATCGGTCTTTTATTCCATACTCGAGGACCTCTCGCTTCCTTTGGATTCTATCCTTGTAAAGCCTGGTTGGTCCATCGGGCTCGCTCATTGCCCAGGTCTCTGGTCGACCTCGCCTATTTGGGTCGGCTAGCTTTTTGGGCTGTCTGGGCTCGCCACTAGGCCAGCCCTAAGTAACTTGGACTTGGACCCGTATAATATGTGATACATCATTTCATATTTAATTACAAATAAAATTTATAATTTTTACAGAATAAAGAAATACAAATTTATCATTAATAAATGAATTACTCCGCATAATATATAGATGAGAATGTATTATGTACGTACATATTGGGTAAATTGTATTTTTGATCCCAAGATAATGAACGGTTTACAAAATAATTCTTTTTTAACATTTTTGTCCCGTAGTTTTTTCGATATTTTTGGTTCCAAGAAAACTATAGTTTTGGTCTCAAGAAAATAATAAAATCGCAATTTAGGTCCTAAAAATAATGGTTGAGACTATTTTTTTACAAAATAAAAGACCAAAAAAAGAATGTGGGATTAAAATTGTCATTGAAAAATTCTCATGGACAAAATATGCAATTGTCCTGTACATATTGGGGAAAATTGTAGTTTTGGTCCCATGAGAATTTTCCAACAACAATATTAATTCCACATTTTTTGGTCCATTTGCAAAAATAGTACTAACCATTATTTTTAGGACCAAAACCGCAATTTTCTTAGGACTAAAAATGTCGCAAAAAACTATGGGACCAAAAGTATAAAAAAATGACCATTTTGCAGACCACTTATTCTCTTGTAACCAAAAATATCTAATAATATTAGTTCTTACAAGCAATAGTATTAATTTTTATTATACAAGTAATAATATTAGTAGAATACGGTGCACAAGGTCCTAAAAAGTTAACACATTAAAAAAAAATTTAAATTAGTAAAGATCCTTAAAAACCTAGTACATCTAGATTTAAAAATTTAGAGTAAGTAGTTTGTGCATCAGTGCACACCGTGCATTCAACTCAAGTGCATTTTTAACTTGTTATCACTAAATAATATAAGATAAATAGTTGCAATTGTTCAATGCAAATAATTAATACTATTTAAATATTAGTGCTTTTTATGTTGCATATTATACCCGATGTATACAAGATGTAGGCAAAAATTTAAAGCAAATTCTCCGTGAACCCTTGTTCACGGTGAAACTTGATCATTTACTAAAGGGTATCAGTTTATAATAACTAAACGGTATTACCTATATTATTAAAAGGCTTCGATTAGGATAAGCTGAGAGTATGTCCTATATTGCTAAAGAGTATCGGTAGTGATAATCAAGTATATTACTTATATTATTAAAGAGTATCGATCATAATAACGAAGAGTATTACCTACATTAGTAAAAAGTATTAGTCGGGATAATGAAAAGTAAATTGATTTATTTATTAAAATATGAACTGGTTTCACCGTGAAACATGGTTCACAATAGAGACCCTCAAAATTTAACTGCAATTGGAAAAAATTTCAAATTCATTCCAAATTAGTTTGTTGCATTCTCAAGACTCCTATTATAGAAAATTTATAACGAGATATGAATAGCTATATAAGCTATAAATTGTTCATATATTAATTTAACTAATAGTCTTGGATATTTTTTTAATTATGGAAACTAGTATAAAGAGTTAATTTGTTGATGATTTAAACTTTTTTTAAAAATTTCCCACAAACAATTATAGGTTGCACTCGTAAATTCAATTCATTATGAGAGAACCAGATTTGGATACTTTTGCAATCTACATACTCCTTTTTCCCTTTCAAATTGACAATTTTAGAATCACATTTAGTTAAACCCGAATTAAATTATTCCAATTTTTTTGTGAGATAAATTATTCCAATGTTGACCTTATGAATTTAGTAATATATTAATTGTTGTTTATATATTATTTTCATCTCACATTAAAGGTAAAAACTTAACGTGTTTATAATATTTTATTTAGAGATATACACTTGAGATATGCACTCATACAAGAAATATGAATTTTAGGCACAATTTAAAGTCAAAAGTAAATTTTGATTCTTTTCAAAATTTGGTAAAAAAAAATAAAAGGATTTATATTTGAGTGAATTTACATCCGACTCATAAATACAAACTCAAATTAGATATATATATATATTTTTTTAAAAGGGAGACATAACTACGTAAATTCGGGAAAAATCACCAAAACTAAATTTGTGATGTATCGACTGCTAGAAATAATATTTAATTGTGTTTGTCACGTAGTGACTTACCAACTCGATTGCAAAGAAATCTCGAGAATTCAAATCAAATTGAATTTTCTACTCAATTCTCACCGCTTTTTTTTTTTTTTTTTTAATTTTGGAACGTTGTAATTGTTGATTCAATTCTCATAATTTTATTTTGTCCTATTTTTTATCACAACAAAATTTCAAATTCTAAGTGTTAACACTAGAATATTCTAATTTTTTTATTTGAGCCTATATAACGCTACAAAATTATTCTATTCATTTTCTTTCCAAGAACTCGGTATTTAAAAATTTAAATACTTTTTTTAATTAGTAAAATCATACATTATTGTCAAGTAAATTTTGAGAACTGGAAGTATATATAATAGTATGTAATATATTTTTTTGATAATTTCAAAATGGTTCTTAATTAATATGAGAGAGAGAGAGAAAAAAAAAAATCATGAGTCCAACTGAAAATTTAAACACAATATTGGGTCAAACCCGAAATATTTTTCCAATTAGTAAATTTTTGTAAGAATACAAAGGTAAAAAAATATGCTCCAGTCTGTTGTTTTCCCCAATTCTATTCTCACTCTCGAATAGTAATTAATAGTGAAAAATATATAGTAAATGGAATTTTATCAAGGTCTTATGTGTTTCACTTAAATGGAGTAATTAATAGTGAAAAATTTAGGCAAAGTCTCATGTGTTTCATTTAAATAGTAAGGTTATCACATATCTCATTTTAATTTCATCTACTTTTGGTCAAATGCTTGATATTTTTTTAAAAAAATATTTGATACTTTAAATGTTATCTTATACACTTCATATTTTAAACTTAAATATTATAATATTTTTGAATTCTTTGGAATTCATTTGCATCCTCAAGTCTCATCTATTTTTTCAATTTTAAACTGTAATTATTGTTGTTTCTATCTTTTTATAATTTTCTCTAGTCTTTTTCAACCAAATTTAATCAATCCAATGATACTCAATTAATTATAAACTCCTAAAATAGTATTTCATCTACTCTAGATATTTAAATCAGTTAATGAAATTAATAATTTCAAATTCGAGTTGTCCATAAATATTTATATTCAGGAAAGTTACCTATCTATATATTGGATTTTGCAAAGCCTTACAAACATAAAGTATATTAATTGTGGTAGTCAAAATATTGCAAGAATTTTTATGGTTAGTTAATTCTTCAAATTCAAATTTGAAACATCCTCAATTTTCACTAATTTTTTTAATTTTAAATTGTAATTATTGTTGTTTCTATCCTATTATAATTTTTTGTCTTATTTTTAACCAAATTTAATTAACTCATTAATATCTAATTAAGTATAAACTCTAAAAATATTACTCCCTCCCTTTAATAAATGTATTCCCCTTTTTTTGGGCATGGTATAACGTAGAAATGTGTAGTAGATATGTGGTGTTTTTAAAGTAGAGTGAGATAGAGTTATTTCTAAAAATGGAATGAGAATAAATTTTATTGGACAGACCAAAAAGGAAAGTGTGAATAATTTTATTGGACAGATAGAGTATTTTTTATGGTCTAAACTTAATTCAGCTTAATAAAATTTCTAAATTTTATAATATGATAAGATAATAAGAATATTTAATAAAATATAGCTATATATTTTTTTAATAATTTATGATAAGATTATTATGAATAATTTTTGTATAAAAGCTGGTCAAAATCTATAATATACAACAAGCAAATGCCGTTCTATTTTATTGAGGCTTCTCTCACTAAATCAATAAATAATTATGAATATCAACGGGGCAAAGAGCGAGGAAATGGAGGACAATTCTCTACCTCTTCTTTCCATACTCGTAGTTACGAATATCAACAGAGCAGAGCGCGCTGACGGGGAAAGATAGTAAATGGACAAAAATTGTCCAAATCCTCCAAAGATTTAAAAAGAAAAAAAAATTGATGGCATGAGAGAAGTGCAGACAGAGAGACGATCGTGGTTTGTATTTACACGATGGAAGAAGAAATTTTGTTATAATATTAAATAATTATGTTATATAATTAAATATATATATATATATATATATATATATATATATAATTGTATAATATATAACAATTACACAAATATAATAATTATAATTTATTGGATTGTTACAGAATGGTGGAGAATATGATACCTATCCGCACCTTGTGGAGAAAATAATCGAGGATTTTCCATCCCTTGCAGTCCATCCCGACGGGGACGGG
This sequence comes from Paraleonurus japonicus, assembly GCA_030762865.1. NCBI lineage: Eukaryota > Viridiplantae > Streptophyta > Magnoliopsida > Lamiales > Lamiaceae > Paraleonurus > Paraleonurus japonicus. The sequence continues at coordinate 32,811,424 of CM061052.1, forward strand.
GATCCTGTCTCATTACCAAGCGTGTGGATAACTAAGAATTCAAGAAAACAGGAGAGTAAAATAATTGCATGCATTAATTGGCTTGCCCAACTTGAGACCAAGAGTTCTATAAATTGTCAAGGAAACCAAATGAATTAGAGAAAAATAATACAACAAAGAGAATTGGAGTTTGGATTAGCCTCTTAAGCTAAAATTTTATGTTTTTTCTCACAAGACAATTGTGAATGTATAAGTCCAACCTTCAATACGAAAAATGAAAAACAAACTTAAAGCGTGTTCTTGCGGTTTATTTTTAGTTTCTTTTTCCCTCCTTTGTTTATTTCTTCTTCTATTTTGTTGTTTTTGTTTTTGTTAAGTCATGCGAGTATAATTTTCATAAATAAATTCTTAAGCATTTCATTATTCTCTCAAGTTAACAAAAATAGAGATGGAAAATAGATTTAGAAATGAATATTAAATAAATCACATATAAAATGCAAGAATTTGAACGTTTTTATTTCGTTTTCATCCGAGGGTTGGACAGTACATTCACAATTGTTTGGTGGGTAAGATCACGCACATGACTTGGAGGGTTCAGGTCTAGAGGTTTATATTCGGTGTAATATATATTTCTCCTCAATTTTTTTGCTCGTGGATTTGTAGCTAACACATTATTAGTGACCACGTAATTTATGTGTTCTTGTTTCGCTTTTCTTCATCTCTTTCTATTTATCATAACAAATAATTTGATCATCTTACATTTGTTTTTAAATAATATGGAATCTTAGATGAAAGGGAGAGAGAGTATAACTTACCATAAAAAAAAGGGTCAAGATAATGGACGTTCGAGCATTTATTATCATTAATTAGCTTTTGGTGACCATTAAGACATTATAATATTAATTTGCAGTTCATATAATATGGTTAGCTTGAAATTAATGTCACTCTCTCCGAGATTTTTCCTTATTATAGTCCTTAATTTATACTCCTTCCTATTTATAATATATGTTGTTTTGACTTTACGAATTATTTACAATTTAAATATCGTTTTTCATTTTTCGATGTGAATTAATTATAGTGTTTTTCAATTTATCCTTAGTTTTTTTAAAAAAAAATTACATGTATAATAATAATCTTTAAAGTCATGTGGAAAATTTCAAAGCTATTAATTAAGGGTATAGAAGGAAGTAAATAATTCTTTCGATTATGGATGTCTGGGCATTTATTAGCTTTTAACGGTTACCGTTAATACATTATATTAATATTAATTTGCAGTTTATGTAATATACTTAGTTTGAAATTAATGTTACCCTCTTCCCAATTTAAATATTTATGCCCATGAAATTGAATTTGACATTTTAAAACTCTAATGGCTCTCGGTGACTTCTTTTTCGTAAACAAGATTATTACATAATACTCCCTCCTATTCATAATATATGTCGTTTTGATTTTTCGTATTATTTGCAATTTAAATGTGAATTAATTATAGTTTTTCTCAATTTACCCTTATTTTATTTAAAAAATTACATTAATAATAATAATCTTTAAGGTCATGCGAAAAATTTCAAAGCTATTAATTAAGGGTATAGAAGAAAGTAAATAATTTTCTTAAAATGTGTGTATGAGTTTAGGATGATATATATTTTAAATAGGAGGAAGTAAGTAAATTTATATGTAAAAGCATGAACATAGTTGAAAATATATTGTTTGACTTATTTCTTTCCTTTTATGTTCATTGTTGTAAGGTTCTAAATCCAGGTGATTTGTGTTTAATGTGGCTGATAATTTATCGGATAAACAACTAAAAGAACAAAGATTTCGTTATTAATGGCCCAAGAGCAATGAATGCATATGATTGAAAATTAATACCTTGATGAATACAAGGAACGGTAAAGAAGACAATAATTGCGGCACGGTCTTATGTGTGGATGTTCGAATCTGTTTATTGAGCCTTAAAGGACTTATTTATAGGGCGTGAGTGTTGCCCTCAAATCCACTGAAATTAGGGGTCAAGAATTTAATGCATGGATATCCATTTAATGTCTGTGTATGGCTCCGTACTTGGGCCATTAATTGCTTATCTCCTTCGTACCATTCGGCGCGACTCGATGGATTCTACGTTATAAAAGGATTTATTACTATTACAAGAAATGTCGAATTTAATGTTCCCATTGTTGGGGGAGTTTATTCCTATTGTAGGGCGATTTGTTGTGTTTATAGTCGGAGGGTCATTGTGCTTCCTTAGTTCGTCCATGCGGAAATATGGTCGGTTTTTATTCCATACTCGAGGACCTCTCGCTTCCTTTGGATTTTGTCCTTGTAAAGCCTTGTCGGTCCATCGGGCTCTGCTCATTGCCCAGTCCTAGTCGACCTCGGCTATTTGGGTTCGGCCTAACCACCGGGCCTGTCTGGTTTGCGGTGGGCCGGCCCTATGTAACTTGGTCTCGGGCTCTTATAATATGTGATACAACAATTACCCCCAGCTTGGCCTCTCGAGTGTCGGGGTCAAGGTGGTGAAGAGGAAAGTTCGTTGACCGGGGATGGTTAATGGGAAGGAAGCCGAGGAGGGTAACCTGAGGCCGACGCCATTTGAGGTTTCTCGTTTGGAGGAAAACGTCTTGAAGGCTACCAAAGAGTTTAATCCGGAGTTGATGTGATGTTTTGGGCGGCCTATGCGCGCGTGAGTCTAGGCTATGACGGCGCTTAGGAGGCACGCGCGGCAGCCGCACGGTCAATCATACGGTTAGGCGCTGTACTTGTTTGACATTTTTGGGTTCTTCCATATCGAGAATGGCCTTGATTTGTCTTTGGGTTTGCGTCGGTCCCTCGCTGACTTACTATATGGCCAAGGAGCTTACAGATTTGACCCCAAAGCTACACTTTTTGGGGTTAAATTTCATATTGTACTCACGAGGATTGAGAATGCCTCGCCGAGGTCCCTCAGTGATCATCTTTCTTTAGGCGCTTGACCACTATATCGTCTATGTAGACCTCCATTGTTTTGCCAATCTGTTCGGCAAATATTTTGTTGACTAGTCTACGGTAGGTTGCTCAGGCATTCTTTAGGCCGAAAGCCATCCTTAGCCAAGAGTAGACATTTTCCTCTCGTAACGAAAGAGGTGTGCTTAATGTCCTTAACTTCCATTGGTATCTGGTGGTAACCCGCAAAGGTGTCCATGAAAGACATCATCTCGTGGCCATTTGTGTTGTCCACCGGGTGGTCGATGTGAGGTATTAGAAAATGATTCTTGGGGCACGCTGCGTTAAGGTCCGTGAAGTTGATGCACAACCTCCGGGATCCATTGGACTTCTTTACGAGGACAACATTGGCGACCCATTGAGGCTCGTCCTCTGCTTGCTCTATTAGTTTATTGCGAGCAATTTCTTGACTTTGTCGGCCGTGGCTGCGTACTTCTTGGGCCCAAATTTATTTCGTTTCTCGGGAAACTGGTTTCCGCTAGGGTCGACCTTTAGGTGGTGGCATTCATATTTGGGGTCGATGCCGACCATGCCTTGATGCGACCAAGCAAACGTCGATGTTGCTTTTGAAGAAATTGGTAATATCCCCCATATTTCGGGCGGTATGTGCGAAGCGATTGTTACCTCTAGATCCGATCGTGTCGGATCTATCGCAATGCGCTCGAGTTCCTCGATTGGATCCGTTCTTTTAAGTCTTTTTCCTTCGAATCTCGCATATTACCCCTTGGATCAATATCCGGGGTTGATTGCTCGAAACCTAGCCGTGGTTCCAAGTCTTATCCCACTGAAGTTTGGCCTGTGTCGACATCCATCGGGCGGGGCCCTTGGTCGGTCTTGTTGGAGTTTTGATCCGAGATTGTGTTACAATCATAATCTAAACCGAGTGCGGAAAATTTGGGCCTGAGTAGTTCAAACATTTTCTTGCCGTTTTCTCGGTCCCCTTACAGTCCTAACTTCCTCCTCGGGAGTGGAGAATTTGATACAATAAAAGAAAGACGAGGTTACCGCCTCAAAGGTTTCTAGGAAAGGGCGACCAAAGAAGCCGTATACATGTTCGGCTGGTCGACGATTACAAAATCTACTGGCCTAGTAATCCTAACTTTGTCATCCTTGTGGTCGAAGAGCTCCACGGCCAACTTGATCTTCCGTAGGCATTGTGAACATGCCACCGAATCCGCACCGCAAGTCATAAGGCTTGATGAACATAGTTAAGTTCCCCATCTGTTCTAGTGCCGACTTGAAGTTGATGTTGTAGAAGCTCCCATTATCGACCAAGATTTGGTCGCACGCTATCCCAAGGATAGTGGAAGTGATGACCAGCGCATTATTCTTGGGGCGGTGTACCCCTTCTCGGTCGGCATTAGAGAAGCAAAGGATGGTTGACTTTAGGATGGTCGGTTCCAGGCGGGAAGTGACCAAGTTGATGTTGTCCGCGGCCCCGAGCTCGGCCTTCTATTTTCGGTTAGATTGGCTGAATACTTCTACCAGTCCACCTAGGCTTCCTCCCTCCTACAGGATCATGTCCCCCGGTCGGACGGGAAGCTCCACATCCCGGAGTCGCCGATGGTCCGGTTGATGGCTGCTACCCTTTGGGGGTGATGTCACCCTTTGCCGATGTGGGGCTCTTTCCTCTCGTGTCGGCTGCGGGGAGGTTTTTTCACGAAGGCATCCGATTGCCTATTCTCGTATAATTTCTAAAGTTGCTTAGGAGGAGGTCGCTATATTGGCTAGTGTTATGCCCCGAAGATTCATGGTAGGCGTCGAGAATTTTCAGCAGGTCGGCCGGTGGGGTCCAACTTGACTGCTTGGGCTTAGGGAGAAGGCCGGTGTGTTGGATGCAGTGGATAACATGGGCGGCTAAGTATCCGAGCACGTTAACTATCGAATAGACCTCGGCCTTTGGAGGATTCTTGTTGAATCTTTTAAGGCTCCATTTGGATGGAGTGGATTTGAAATCAAGGGATTTTAGAATAATATACATGCATTCACACAAACTAAAATGGAGAAAAACTAAATGAATGAATTTAATTCACTTAAATTTTAAGCACAAGTGGGAGAAGTGAGATGATTTCAAATGGCTAGATTTTGTTGGGTATTTGAAATCCTCCCACTTATAAGTAATATTTGTGTGAACCAAATCCATTCATTTAGTTTTTCTCCATTTTGATTTGTAAATGTATAGTGTATTATCCACAAATCCATTGATTTCAAATGACTCCATCCAAATGTTCCAAACTTCTCTTTTGTGGCCACCCTTCTTATGGTGGCCCCGATTTTCTTGGTGCGGGGCCTTCTCGACTCCTCAACGTCCCCTCGCCTACCTCCTTCACCTCGCTCAGCCGTTGAGAAATCAACTTCGACGGGTGATGAGGTCCCTCGCTCCGATGGCGGAATTCGGCGTAGGTGGTGGGGTACTTCTTCTTCATATGTCGGAAAATATGCGTGTCGGGTGGAGGCCACCGATGGCCGCGTGTGGTGTAGCTCATCTCCAACCGACTCCCGGTGAGGAGTATTTCATTTAGCCTTTCGAGGTAGGCTTCATCCATTTTAGCTCGGGTCTCGACGGATCCCCATCAACCTCTGTCGGTTTTACGCTCGAAGGATTTTGGAGGCGAAGTAAGAGGTGAACTTCTCGCTAAGCTTGTCGAAGTTTTTGATCGATCTAGCGGGATGTGAGACGTACCATTTATGGGTGAGTTCGCCCCGGGGTGAGTGGGAACCATCTGCATTTAGTGGCATCGAAACCCCCTACCGACTCATGTATATTTTATACTTGCTTTGAGATGAGATTCTGGTCGGTTTTCCTCAAACACCGGGGTTTGAGGGGAGGATCTTAGGTTGAACCGACGCTTGTTCAACCTCCACCAAAAGTGACTCGTTCCCCAAGTTTCTCCTTGGAGCCCCACACTGGTCCGTTACAGTTCGCCATTACATTAATTTTTCTTTACATGACAATGAGCAAAGAATCACGGGGTCTCGGACTAGTTCCTAGTGAGCCGGGAGCAGCTCGAGGCGATCGTGAACCAAGACATGGACAGGGCCCAGCCAATCCATGATTGATGCCTTCCGTCCCACTCGGTCGGTTGGGGCGCCGGCGCCGTGGCTCTTTTCTGGCCGAGCTTCGCTGGCACTTGGTGACCGATTCATAGTCGGACTCGAAGTCTAACCCGTGGGAGGATCCCAACCGTTCGAACACGGTCCCGGATCCCTGGGGATCTACTTGTGGCACGCTCAACGGCCCTTCTCTTGCCTTTGTGGGCCTTTTGCGGGCCATCGATGGTCTGGGTTCACCACCTCGAGTTCTCGGCCCCACGCTTATAGCTGCTTGATGGACGTTCTTATCTCGCTCACGGTGTTTGGTACTCGTGGATCGGAATAGGAATGAGACATTCCGTAGCTCTAACGGGAGTAACGTCGCCCGGCCTGCCGGTCCGGGATGGGTGTGGCATTGTGGGGGTCGCCGGCGGCAGGAGTTTCTTCCGCTCTCGTTAGTGAACGGAGTGTTCGTCATGGATTCCATCGGAATGTTTAGGGTTTGGATGTGAGAACGAAGAACGGTGAGTGTCCTTCAATGAAATTAGGGTTTGGGTAATATATTATTAGCACGAACCCTCCTTTTAGCGCCAATTGTTGTAACCGGTTCTAAATCTAGGTGATTAGTATTTAATATGGTGAGGATTTACGGATAAATAAGTAAAAGAACAAAGATTTCTGGTATTAATGGCCCAAGAGCAATGAATGCATATGATTGGAAATTAATACCTTAATGAATGCATACGTACGGTTCTGTACTCGGGCCATTAATTGCCTATCTCGGTCGTACCATTCGAGGTCTTTGGTCGACGGAATCTCTGTTTCAAAAGGATTTATTACTATTACAAGGAATGTCTTCATTTAATATTCCCACCGTTGGGGGATTTTATTCCTATTGTAGTGCTTGATTTGTTGTGCTTGTAGTCGGAGAATTCGTTGTGCTTCCTTGCTCGGCAGTTAATCACGATCGGCCATTGTTTCGTCCCATGTAGAAATGTCGTCGGTCTTTTATTCCATACTCGAGGACCTCTCGCTTCCTTTGGATTCTATCCTTGTAAAGCCTGGTCGGTCCATCGGTCTCTGCTCGATCGCCTGGCCCCGGTCGACCTCTGCCTATTTGGGGTCGGCCTAACCACCGGGCCTATCTTGGCTTACCGCTAGGCCGACTCCTAAGTAACTTGGACTTGGGCCCGTATAATATGTGATACAATATTTCATATTTAATGACAAATAAAATTTATAATTTTCTTGAATAAAGAAATACAAATTTATCATTAATAAATGAATTACTCCGCATAAAATCTAGATGAGAATGTATTATGTACGTACATATTGGGTAAATTGCATTTTTATCCCAAGATAATGAACGGTTTACAAAATGATTCTTTTTTCAATATTTTTGGTCCCGTAGTTTTTTCGATATTTTTGGTTCCAAGAAAACTATAGTTTTGGTCTCAAGAGAATAACAAAATCGTAATTTAGGTCCTAAAAAATAATGGTTGGGACTATTTTTATAGAATAAAGGACCAAAAAGAATGTGGGATTAAAATTGTCATTGAAAAATTCTCATGGACCAAATATGCAATTGTCCTGTACATATTGGGGAAAATTGTAGTTTTGGTCCCATGAGAATTTTCCAACGACAATATTAATTCCACATTCTTTTTGGTCCATTTGCAAAAATAGTAATCGACCATTATTTTTAGGACAAAACTGCAATTTTTTAGGACGAAAAATATTGCAAAAACTATGGGACCAAAAGTATAAAAAAATGACCATTTTGGAGATCACTTATTCTCTTGTGACCAAAAATATCTAATAATATTAGTTCTTACAAGTAATAGTATTATTTTTTATTATACAAGTAATAATATTAGTAGAATACGGTGCATGCACAAGGTCCTAAAACTTAACACTTTAAAAAAGAATTTTAAATTAGTAAAGATCCTTAAAAACCTAGTACATCTAGAATTAAAAATTTAGAGTAAAGGTGCACCGTGCATTCAACTCAAGTGCATTCAACTCAAGTGCATTCAACACAAATACAATTTTGTTGGTCCCTAAATTGAGTGATTTAAAAGAGATTAAGCGAGTCCTCCTAGAGATAATCTAGAAGGGGAGTTGAATAGATTATCTAATTTTCTTTCGAAAACTTCGGATTATCAATTCGAACTTAACTTTTAAATCAAAATCGGAGTACCCAAATGGAAACAAATTTATACTCAATCTAGTTGGATCTAAAAGCAATCTGATTAGAACTAAACAAATCAAAAGATAATCGGCGAATTAAATGCAGAAAGTAAAGAACACATGATTTATAGAGGTTCGGATCAAAGCTCCTACATCCACTCTCCTTCTTCAACCTTGAAGAAGTATCTTTTCCTTCTCACTTACTGACTTTCTTACCGACGATTCTGATTAAAAATTGAGACAAACTTCATCTTTGAATCACCTTCTAACTAACAATCTATCTAACAAATCTACGATTACGGTCTGATTGTGGTTTGAAGGAATTACGTAAAGTGTTCTTCAAACACTTAGAAAATATTATCGAAAAACTTTGTAACACTAGTGAGTGCTCTAGATATTGTGAGTTTCGAGAATAGAGTGCAAAAGTCCTTCTAAGGACCGTGCTTAGAGTCTATTTATAAAGTTGTAAGACAGTTAGTTTGTTGTAACAAACTCATAACCGCTTAACAAACTTATCTTTAAAACATTCTTGACTTCGATTGATCTTGAGTTAGTCGTCGACTCGACTCGAGTGTAAGCCTACCTTTCTTATTCTACTCGGTGACTTTGACCTTGTCTTGAGCTCTTCATTATCCTCTCAATCGGATGACTTTTACAAGACCGTCTTCGATGACCTTCAAGCTTCTTGTCTTCACTGACTTTGTCTACTCTACCTACTCGATCACCTAACTAGAAAAATGAACTACTTGACTAATCTATACAAAGCCACCTGGTCATCCTACTTTACATGAGTTCATCTATTCTTATACATTTTAACTTAATCAAAACTAATCTGATCTAACAAATCTCTACCAACATATATTACAAATTTTCATATTCTAAGTGTTAGCACGAGAATATTCTAAATTTTTATTTGAGCCTATATAATGCTACAAAATTATTTTATTCAATTTTCTTTCCAAGAACTCGGTATTTAAATATTTAAATACTTTTTTAATTAGTAAAATCATACATTAATGTCGAGTTAATTTTGAGAAGCTGGAAGTATATATATAATAAAATGTAATATATTTTTCTTGATAATTTCAAAATAGTTCTTAACTAATATGGGAGAGAGAAAAATCATGAGTACAACCTGAAATTTAAGCACAATATCGGGTCAAACCGAAATATTTTTCCAATTAGTAAATTTTTGTAAGAATACAAAGGTAAAAAAATATGCTCCAGTCCGTTGTTTTCCCCAATTCCATCCTCACTCTCGAATAGTAATTAATAGTGAAAAATATATAATAAATGAAATTTTATCAATGTCTTATGTATTTCACTTAAATGGAGTAATTAATAGTGAAAAATTTAGGCAAAGTCTTATGTGTTTCACTTAAACAAGAAGGTTATCGCATATCTCTTTTTACTTTCATCTAATTCTTAATACTTTTGGTCAAATGCTTAATTGATATTTTTGTTAAAAATATTTGATAATTTAAATGTTATCTTATACACTTTATATTTTAAACTTAAATATTATAATATTTTTGAATTCTTTGGAATTCATATTTTAAATTTGCATCCTCAAGTCTCATCTGTTTTCCAATTTTAAACTGTAATTATTGTTGTTTCTATCTTTTTATATTTTTCTCTTGTCTTTTTCAACCAAATTTAATCAATCCATTAATACTCAATTAATTATAAACTCCTAAAATAGTATTTCATCTACTCTAGATACTTAAATCAGTTAATAAAATTAATAATTTCAAATTCGAGTTGTCCATAAATATTTATATTCATGAAAGTTACCTAGCTATATATGGGATTTTGCAAAGCCTTACAAACATAAAGTATATTAATTGTGGTAGTCAAAATATTGCAACAATTTTTATGGTTTGTTAATTCTTCTAACTTCAAATTTGAAATTGCATCCTCGATTTTCAGTTATTTTTTTAATTTAAAATTGTAATTATTGTTGTTTCTATCCTCTTATAATTTTTTGTCTTATTTTTAACCAAATTTAATTAACTCATTAATATCTTATTAAGTATAAACTCTAAAAATATTACTCCCTCCCTTTAATAAATTTATTCCCCTTTTTTGGGCACGATATAACGTGGAAATGTGTAGTAGATATGTGGTGTTTATAAAGTAGAGTGAGATAGAGTTATTTCTAAAAATGGAATGAGAATAAATTTTATTGGACATACCAAAAAGGAAAGTGTGAATAATTTATTGGACGGATGGAGTATTTTTTATGGTCTAAACTTAATTCGAGTTAATAAAATTTCTAAATTTTATAATATGATAAGATAATAAGAATATTTAATAAAATATAACTATATATTTTTTAAATAATTTATGATAAGATTATTATGAACAATTTTCATATAAAACTGGCCAAAATCTATAATATACAACAAGCAAACGCCGTTCTATTTTATTGAGGCTTATCTCACTAAATCAATAAATAATTATGAATATCAACGGGGCAGAGCGCGACGGAATTGGAGGACAATTCCCTACCTCTTCTTTCCATACTCGTAGCTACGAATATCAACAGAGCAAAGCGCGACGGGGGAGAAAGACAAAATCCACTTCTTTTCCTGTAATGTAAATGGACAAATATTGTCCAAATCCTCCAAAGATTCCCATTTAAAAAAAAATGATGGCATGAGAGAGTGTAGACAGAGAGCCGATCGTGACTCTATTTACACGATGGAAGAAGAAATTTTGTTATAGTATTAAATAAATATGTTTTATAATTAAATATATATATGTATATATATATATATATATATATAATTACATAATATATAACAATTACACAAATATAATGATTATAATTTTTGGATTGTTACGAGAATGGTGGAGCATATGACACCGTCCTCGCACTCCTTGTGCGAGAAAATAATCGAGGGATTTTCCAACCACGCCATGGTCCATCCGTCGGGACGGAGATCTGTCTTATTACCAAGCGTGTGGATAACTAAGAATTCAAGAAAACGAGGAGAGTAAAATAATTGCATGCATTAATTGGTGGCTTGCCCAACTTGAGACCAAGAGTTCTATAAATTGTCAAGGAAACCAATTGAATTAGAGAAAAATAATACAACAAAGAGAATCGGAATTTGGATTAGCCTCTTGAGCTAAAATTCTATGTTTTTTCTCACAAGACAATTGTGAATGTATAAGTCCAACCTTTAATACGAAAAATGAAAAACAAACCTAAACGTGTTCTTGCAGGTTTATTTGTAGTTTTCTTTTTCCTCCTTTATTTATTTCTACTTCTATTTTGTTGTTTCTGCTTTTTGTTAAGTCGTGCAGTATAATTTTCATAAATAAATTCTTGAGCATTTCATTATTCTCTCAAGTTAACAAAAATAGTGATGGAAAATAGATTTAGAAATGAATATTTAATAAATCACATATAAAATGCAATAATTTGAGCATTTTTTTGTTTTGTTTTTCATCAGGGTTGGACGATACATTCACAATTGTTTGGTGGGTAAGATCACGCACATGACTACGAGGTTCGGAGTCAAGAGGTTGAAATTTGGTGTATTACATATTTCTCCCGGTTTTTTATATCTTTCTATTTTGCTTTGCAATTAATTATTTTCTTGAATTTTATGTACACAAGTCAAAATGATGCAAGAGTTAGTAGCCTAAAGAAGATGAGGACTCAACAAGAAAAGAACATCGAAGCATTCTTCATTCACAACATTAGATCGGGGAATCATTGATCTCCCGAGCGGTGGGGCTTTCAACAACACTTATCTTAATCGGGAGGGGATTAACGAACATATATACGTATTTTTCTCATTTTTCTTTGTAAATAATTATTGATATGAATAAATATGTTTTTCTTACTCAATTTTTCAGATATAAATCATTGGATATTTGGAATTGCTCTACTAATTTTTCATTAATTTTTAAGTTTTGCTTTAATTTTTTACTTGCATTGTGATTGAACAACTTCTCTCTCAATTTGAAATTTTAAATCCTTTGAAGAAAGTTAATTAACACCCCTCTATAAATTACTTAATTTTTAACGTATAACATTTATCTAAATTTATTTGAATTTTAGAGATTAAAATAAATGTACGACCTTCCAATATTAACACACATTAATGTTAAAAAAATACATTATAGCATAATAAGATTTACTATTCCAAATAATTATTAAAAGTTAAAGAAAAATCTTGAATTCATTTTTCTATTTTGAGTTTATTTATAAATAGTTTCTCAACCATTTACTTAATTAGAGTTATATTGTATTGTGGTTGTTTCTCATCATAATAAAATTATCATTTTTTGCTCGTATTGTAGCTAACACATTATTAGTGACCACGTAATTTATGTGTTCTTGTTTAATTATTCTTCATCTCTTTTTATTTATTATAACAAATAACTTGATCATCTTACATTTATTTTTAAGTAATAGAATAACTAACCAGAAAAATAATAAAGGTCAAGATAATGGACGTTCGAGCATTTATTATCATTAATTAGCTTTTGGTGACCATTAAGATATTATAATGTTAATTTGCAGTTCATATAATATGGTTAGCTTGAAATTAATGACAATCTCTCCGAGATTTTTCTATATAATAGTCCTTAATTTGTACTTCTTCCAATTCATAATATATGTTGTTTTGTCTTTTCGAATTATTTACAATTTAAATGTCGTTTTCACTTTTCAACGTGATTTATTTATAATTTTTCCAATTTATCCTTAGTTTTTTTAAAAAAATTACATTGATAATAATAATCTCTAAAGTCATGTGGAAAATTTCAAAGCTATTAACGTTGATTGTTCATTTCTTTTTCTTATTCGGGCTTTGACCATGTCTCCCGAACAATCTCGGTACTAGCTACTCCAGCCCAATACCGTACTCTCTATATCTGCTAGTCGTGCGATAAAAATATATTCAAAATCTGTTGAATCCTCTAGGGAAAATAGGTCGGGGTTTGTCTTGAACTTGAATTTGACATTTAAAACTCTAATGGCTCTCGGTGACCTCTTTTCGTAAACAAGATTATTACATAATACTCCCTCCTATTCATAATATATGTCTTTTGACTTTTCGTATTATTTAAAATTTAAATATGAATTAATTATAGTTTTTCTCAATTTACCCTTAATTTTTTTAAAAAAATTACACCGATAATAATAATCTTTAAGGTCATATGAAAAATTTCAAAGCTATTAATTAAGGGTATAGAAGAAAGTAAATAATTTTCTTAAAATGTGTGTATGAGTTAAGGATGACATATATTTTGAATAGGAAGGAGTAAGTAAATTTATATGTAAAAGCATGAACATAGTTGAAAATATATTGTTTGACTTATTTCTTTCCTTTTATGTTCATTGTTGTAAGCTGGTTCTAAATCCCGGGTGATTTTGGGTTTAATGTGGCTGAGAATTTACCGGATAAACAAGTAAAAGAACAAAGATTTCTGGTATTAACGGCCCAAGAGCAATGAATGCATATGATTGGGAATTAATACCTTGATGAATGCAAGGAAAAATAAAGAAGACAATATTAATTGGGTGTTTTAGGCCCGAGTTTTAAGTGTGGATGTTCGAATATGTTTATTGAGCATTAAAGGTCTTATTTATAGGGCGTGAGTGTCACCCTAGAATCCCTAAAATTGGGGGTCACGAATTTAATGCATGGATATCCATTTAATGTCGGTTGTGCGGCTCTGTACTCGGGCCTTTAATTGTCTATCTCCTTCGTACCATTCAGGCCACAGTCGACGGATTCTCTGTTACAAAAAGGATTTATTACTATTACAAGGAATGCCGGCATTTAATATTCCCATTTGTTGGGGGATTTTATTCCTACTATAGGGCGATTTGTTGTGCTTGTAGTCGGAGGGTCGCTATGCTTCCTTGCTCGGCGGTTAATCCCGATCGGCCATTGTTTCGTCCATGCGGTCGGTCTTTTATTCCATACTCGAGGACCTCTCGCTTCCTTTGGATTCTATCCTTGTAAAGCCTGGTCGGTCCATCGGGCTCTGCTCGGCTGCCCCGTCACAGTCGACCTCGCCTATTTGGGTCCGGCTAGCTATTTGGGCCTGTCTGGGCTCGCCACTAGGCCAGCCCTAAGTAACTTAGACTTGGACCCGTATAATATGTGATACATCATTTCATATTTAATGACAAATAAAATTTATAATTTTCTGAGAATAAAGAAATACAAATTTATCATTAATAAATGAATTACTCCACATAAAATCTAGATGAGAATGTATTATGTACGTACATATTGGGTAAATTGTATTTTTGACCCCAAGATAATGAACGGTTTACAAAATGATTCATTTTTAACATTTTTGTCCCGTAGTTTTTTCGATATTTTTGTTCCAAGAAAACTGTAGTTTTGGTCTCAAGAAAATAATAAAATCGCAATTTAGGTCCTAAAATATAATGGTTGGGACTATTTTTATAAAATAAAAGACCAAAAAAGAATGTGGGATTAAAATTGTCATTGAAAAATTCTCATGGACAAAATATGCAATTGTCCCACTTGTACATATTGGGAAAAATTGTAGTTTTGGTCCCATGAGAATTTTCCAACGACAATATTAATTCCACATTCTTTTTGGTACATTTGCAAAAATAGTACTCGACCATTATTTTTAGGACCAAAGCTGCAATTTTCTTAGGACTAAAAATGTCGCAAAAACTATGGGACCAAAAGTATAAAAAAATGACCATTTTGCAGACCACTTATTCTCTTGTGACCAAAAATATCTAATAATATCAGTTCTTACAAGCAATAGTATTAATTTTTATTATACAAGTAATAATATTAGTAGAATTCGGTGCACAAAGTCCTAAAAAGATAACACATTAAAAAAGAATTTTAAATTAGTAAAGATCCTTAAAAACCTAGTACATCTAGATTTAAAAATTTAGATTAAGTTGTTTGTGCATCAGTGCACACCGTGCATTCAACTCAAGTGCATTTTTAACTTGTTACCACTAAATAATATAAGATAAATAGTTGCAATTGTTCAATGAAAATAATTAATATTATTTAAAAATTAGTGCTTTTTATGTTGCATATTATACCTGATGTATACAAGATTTAGGCAAAAATTTAAGGCAAAGTCTTGTGAACCCTTGTTCAAGGTGAAACTTGATCATTTACTAAAGGGTATCGAGTTATAATAATTGAACGGTATTACCTATATTATTAAAAGGCTTCGATAAGGATAAGCTGAAGAGTATGTCCTATATTGCTAAAGAGTATCGGTAGTGATAAGCTGAAGAGTATTACCTATATTATTAAAGAGTATCGATTATAATAACAGAAGAGTATTACCTACATTAGTAAAAAGTATTAGTCGGGATAATCGAAAAGTTCTAGCGCCCCAAGTTCTCTTCCTTTTTAAAATAATATCACTTTGGGTGAGACGCTACTAAAATACCATTTCAAACTCATTTCGGAGATACGATAATAAAATTATTATCTTTATAAGCGGAAGCTATAACCAAATTAAAAATAATACCCCAAAGCAACAGAAATCGGTGATACGTACTTAAGAAAGAAGAATTTAACAAACCTCACTCACATGCGATAATTACACATCAAAGAAAAAGGGCAAAATATGTTTTGTTACACGTTTCAACTAGTATATTTATACTATTCAAACAAAAGAGCCATTATTTTTCACTCCGGTAGCATAACTCATAATATATACAATAATTACACAATTGAATCAAAAGGTACAGTCTTTGCATCCTCATCGTCCCTCCACATCAAACTCAAGATCTCAGTAACAATGGATATGAGGGGTGAGTGTTTCAAATACACCAGGTGGAATAATCTCAATGATTGCACTTTGATAAAATGTATATGCAAATAACACATAACATGAAAACATAACTCATGTGCACATTGTACGGGCCATTACGGCTTTAACATAGTACGGGCCATTACCGGCTTGAACATAATACACATAGTACGGGCCATTACCCGGCTTGAACATTGTACGGACAATTGCCCGGCTTGAACATAATACACATAGTACGGGCCATTACCCGGCTTGAACATAGTATGGGCCATTACGGCTTGAATATAATACACATAGTATGGGCCATTACCCGGCTTGAACATTGTACGGGCCATTACCCTTGAACATAATACACATAGTACGGGCCATTACCCGGCTTGAACGTAATATCACAATTGTTGCATAATCATGACATATATTACTCACATATTGCACCTTAACATAGCAATCATAACATGGAATGTTAAACTTCGATTAAGAGTGGAAATTATCCCACTGATTAGATATGAGCACCTTGTTTTGGAGCGAATCGCTTTTATGCTTCGAGGTTCTTCTGGCCCTACAAATAATATCGTGCTCTCGGATCATTGTAATAGATATGATAATTAACTTATAATAACTATAATAAGAGCTTCCTAGAGTTATAGGGCCACCGGATTTGGTCTAGGGGTTAAAGGGCAAACCAGTCTTTTCCTAAGGATTTTAAAGTTCGATTAATGTGTTTGATGGTCAAAAGACAAACTAGCTAGTTTATTGATAATATAATCCTATTTAGAGCGTGTAGAAACTCGTTGGGATAAAAACGGACTTGAAACAAAGAATTTGAATTAAAAACGGGAGTTTACGGCGTACAGACCGTTCAGGGGTAAAACGGTAATTTTTATAATACTGTTCGTCCCGTAATTTTAGAATTAAAATGTAGATCTTTGAATTTGGAACAATTTGACGTTGGTTTGGATCAAATCGGATGAAAAAGCGAAGATTCTACAAGCGTTTGAAAATGAGGGGCAAAATTGTAATTAAATGGAAAGTCAACGTTGACCGTTGACTGGTCAACTGACCAGAATTGAGAATTTGCATTTTAGTCCCTGAAGTTAATCTAATTCTCTTTGGCCTCCCTCTACTTTCAAGCTTTTGTACAAGAGGTCCCTACGGTCATTCTACACCTCCGATTGGAAAACGAAAATACCGTTGGAATCCTTACAATCTCGGCTTCCTATTTCACCCAAGCTTCGCCTCAAACGGTCACCGGAAAGGTGACGGCCATTTTGACAGAGAACGATGAATTTTTCACTTACGCCATTAACGTCCATTTCAAGCTTTTGATACTCCATTTTCATCGTTTCCTACTCACAATTAGGCCTATGACCTTTACTACATCCCATAATGACTCAAAGCGTAAGAATCCACAAAAATAAAGTTTAATTCTAAACGTTGAAACTCGTTTCTATGCGTCACTTTCGGCTTATTTTTCTACTAATTTCATACACCAATTCTAACAATGGAGAATAGAATTCTACTCTATGCACAATTGACTTCACAACGGTATAAGCCTCGCCACCTATCGTTTGAAAGCAGCGGTGGTGATTGAATGAAAAAGCACATTTAAACACTAATTTTGAAGTTTCGCATTAAATTATCGGACGCTACAGGAATCGAAACAACAAGCTGATCTTATTTCTACAATCTACGAATCGCTACGAGCATTTCCATATATAATATGATAATACCGAGAAAACCGCCGACGGAATAAGGCGGCGTTAATTCACTTACCGGCTTACGACGGCGGAAGACGGAAGGAAAGAAAGCAAATAAGATTATGGACGTCAAACCAACTTTTAAATTTACATATATTACTTTTACCTTATCTAACTTACACTTATCTTATAATTAAAATTAACTCTATACATATATATATACATATATATATATATATATATATATTCTATTTAATACCTCATATAAATTTATTTGTATACATAAATACACATTATTAAACACTACAAAATTTTTAATTTCTATTTAAATTAGAAAAATTATCAAATTATAATACTTAATTTATTAAAATTAATAACATGCATTAGTAATTCATATAAAGATTTCGAGGTATTACAATCTACCTACCCTTAAAAAAATTTCGTCCTCGAAATTATACTTACCAAGCCAAGGCAGATTAGGATACTTCTCTCGAACTTCATCTTCTCGTTCCCAGGTTGCCTCTTCTTGACCATGCCTACTCCATTGGACTTTAACTAAGGTAATTCATTTATTCCTCGGTTTGTGAATTTTTCGGTCGAGAATAGCTACGGAAATTCCTCATATGATAGATTGTTGTCAACCTCGATCACTTCACGGTTGACTATATGGCTTGGGTCAAACACATATTTTCTCAAAGCATAGAAACGTGAAATACATTATGTACTCCGCCAGATTGGGTGGTAGCGCCAATTTATAAGCTAGGTTTCCTACGCGTTCCAGAATTTCATAAAGTCCAATAAATCTTGGTTTCGCTTTTCCCTTCTTGCCAAAACGAATAACTCCTTTCATGGGGGTAACCTTCGAAATACTTTATCTCCCGGCTGAAATTCCAAATCTTTGCGTCGTTTATCAAAGATATGACTTTTGTCTATCTTGAGCCGCGGATTTTTTCCTTGATCTTTTCAATTGCCGTCACCGTCTTTTCTATTATCTCTGGCCCTAGAACTTTCTTTTCTCCTACTTCGTCCCAATATAGGGCGATCTACACTTTCTTCCGTAAAGAGCTTCATAAGGAGCCATATTTATTGTGGCACGATAAGCATTATTGTAGGCGAATTCTACTAATGGTAAATAGCTCTCCCATCCTCCTTTAAAATCCAAAGACGCAAGCTCTCAAAGATGTCTTCTAATGTTTGGATAGTCCTTTCATATTGTCCATCGGTCCTGGGGATGAAAAGTCATGTGAAACTTAACTTCGTACCCATGGCGAGTGCCGTACCAAAATTTAGAAGTAAATCTTGGATCTCTATCACCGACTATGGAAACCGGCACTCCATGTAGTCCGACAATTTCTTCCAGGATATATACGTGCAATTTTATCTAATCCGTGTGTCATCTTCATTGGTAGAAAGTGCGCTGATTTGGTCGATCGATCGACAATGACCCAGATGGCTTGATTTTCTCGCACAGATTTTGGTAAGCCGACCACAAAATCCATCGTGATATGTTCCCATTTCCATTTTGGATTTTCCAATGGCTTCAAAAGTCCCGCTGGTCGTTGATGTTCAGCTTTCACTTGCCGACATGTCATACACTTTTAAATAAAAGATCCTATACTTCTCTTCATATTACTCCACCAAAACATCTTTTTCAAGTCTTGATACATTTTTGTGCCTCCTGGATGTGCATTGTATGGAGCACAATGGGCCTCCTCCAATATCCTCTTTCGAGTTCTTCATCCTTAGGGACACACAACCTTCCTTCATAAACAAGTGTCCCTTCATCGATTAATGCAAAACCCCTTGTCTTTCCGTTCCAACGTGATCTTTAATCTTTTTCAAAAGATCATCTTTCTCCTGAGCTTCAATGATTTCTTCTTTTAAGGTTGGCTTTACCACCATGGCGGCTATCATCATTTCGATCTTCTTTGGGGGTATCACCACTTCTAATCTTAATCGTGTGAATTCGGTTATCAATTGCTTTTGACTTGTTAGTGCACAAGCCATTTCCCTTTCCCTTTCGACTTAGGGTATCTCGCCACCACGTTCGCTTTCCTGTGGTGATATAGAATTGTGTAGTCATAGTCTTTTACTAATTCTAACCACCTTCTTTGCCTCATGTTCAACTCCTTCGTTCAAAGAAATACTTTAAACTTTTATGGTCCGTGTAGATTTGACACTTCCCTCCATATAAATAATGTCGCCAAATCTTCAAAGCGTACACTACCGCCGCTAATTCTAAATCATGAGTTGGATAGTTCTGTTCATGAGGTTTTAATTGCCTAGAAGCATAGGCGATCACCTTTCCATGTTGCATCAAAACACAACCCAATCCTTGCTTTGACGCGTCGCTATAGATGACAAATTCTTGACCCATCCGGAAGGGCTAGAGCAGTCTTTGAGACCAATTTTTGCTTCAATTCACGAAAACTATTATCACACTCATCCGTCCCACTGGAATTTGATTTCCTTCCTGGTCAATTTTGTTAAGGGTCCTACAATCTTTGAGAAACCTTCGATGAATCTTCTATAATATCCAGTTAAACCCATAAAGCTTCGTACTTCACTCACACTCGTAGGTGTCTTCCACTTATTCGCAGCTTCGACTTTTCTTTGGATCTACTTCGATTCCTCGAATTGAAACAATGTGGCCAAGAAAATCACTCTATCAAGCCAAAATTCACATTTCTTAAATTTAGCGTATAATTTCTCCCTCCTTAGTGTGTCTAGAGTGATTCTTAGATGTTTTTCGTGTTGTTCCCAATTTTTTGAATACACAAGGATATCATCAATAAACACAATCACAAACTTATCAAGGTAAGGATGAAAAACACGATTCATCGAGATCCATAAAAATGGCTGGTGCATTACTAAGCCCAAAGGGCATCACTATGAACTCATAGTGTCCATAACGTGTTCTCAAAAAATTTGTCTTCAAAATATCACCCTCTCTAATCCTCACCTAATGATATCGACCTTAGGTCAATCTTAGAGAATCTTTTGTTGCCCCATTTAATTGATCAAACAAATCATCTATCCTTGGTAGAGAGTACTTATTCTTGATGGTAAGTTTATTTAATTCCCGATAGTCTATACACATCCTAAACGAACCATCTTTCTTTTTCACAAATAGTACGGGCGCTCCCCATGGTGAAACACTAGGTCGTATAAAACTCATATCTAAAAGCTCCTGAAGTTGAACTTTTAGTTCATGCAATTCTTTCGGCGCCATCCTATACGGTGCTTTCGATATTGGTGCAGCTCCGGCACTAGATCGATCGTAAACTCTACTTGTCGATCGGTGGCAAACCTGGAAGGTCTTAGGAAACATATCACCGATAATCTCGCACGATAGGAATGTCATCTATTTTTTGCCCCCTTTTCTTCGGAATTTATAATGTTCACCAGATGTGCTTGACAATTTTATTCTCTCAACATTCTCCTTGCTTTCATCATAGTCACTATTCGTGGTAATATTCCAACCTTTGTTCCACAAAATGTGAATTTTTCTTCCTCGGGAGGTTGAAATATCACTTCTTTCTCATGACACCGAATAACGGCGTGATTCGCTCTAAGCCAATCCATACCCAAGATTACATCAAAATCTTTCATCTTAAGTACATGCAAATTTGCCATCAAAATTTTGTTATCAATTCCCTACTTGGTACACTTCGACACAAATTTTCGGTCTCAGACACTCTACCGGATGGTATACTAACCTCAAGTATGTCATTCTCTATTGTCTCAACTTTGACACAATTTTTCGGTCTGTATTACTCTAAACTCTTTGATAGATTCTAGAGGAGCAAAGGTGATGTAATACCTGTGTTGCCTCTTCATTTACATACTTGTCGATATAAAAAAATAAATAGTGTAATGATACATGTAAAATTAACCCAAATGGCAACAACAAATTTTACTTTAGACCATATAAATATTTTCAACATAGGTCATTTATGAGATAATAACACAATAAGATAGCAAATATATAGAATAGCATAAACTTAAAGCGATCGATTCTAAATAATCTAAAACAAATCAAAATTATTTTAACGTAGTAAAGTAGTAAAATAAATAAAAATTATCATATTTACTTACTTTAATTCAATCATATTCTTTCTTTTCAAGTCATCATGTAATTCGCTTCGAGTACTAGCCTTTGTATCACTAGGGTGTTACCACAAATTAACTCTACCTATCACGAAACATATGCATGTGAAATAACTCATTTAACGCAAACCTAAACTCCCCAAAATCATAACTACCACACACGTCTGTGCACCGATACACATGCACGACCACACACGCTCACGAGCACACGCTGCTGCGGTCGGCTCGGTGGCGATCAAACAATATCATCTTAGCCAGTAACATTATGCAAAAGTAAGATAATTAGAGTCATTCTATAATATTTCTTGTGTATTCTGTTCATTCGAACAAAGTCATATGTATAGTTCTCTATCTTTATTAATCTCCAAATATTTCATCATATGATCATTATTTCTCTTTTCTATGATGGATGCAAAAATAAGATATTTACGTGCTACCGACGCGTTCAATGACGTGGAGCAGGTGGTGTAGGGTTTCCCCTAAATTGTTGCGCTAATCCTCGAGAACGATTATAAGATCATCATCGGGGTTTTCATCGGCATCTCCAGGTATCGGTGGAGCCTCTGCTAATGCTTGCTTACGTGGTCTACCACGTGACATGATCTATCACACAAAATAATTTACCCTCTAAGTCTCTAACTTATTTATCCAATACTTAAACATTCACATGACCTAAAATATTTCACCTTAGGTCTAGCAATTGCTCCAAAACACATATTACAAATGCATTCATATTAATCACATTGTTTGCCAAAGAATATGCATCACATAATCAAATTATGTCACATCAAGTCAAAGAGGGCACATAATACACATCAAAGCACTTACCAGAGTCTAATGAGGTCGAACGTCTATTGGATGCAGACACCGGTATAATCTTATAAATTAATAATTTTGACTTAATAAAATGCATGAGCAAAACATTCAGAGCAAATCTACCCGATCTGAGACCTTTGCTCGATGCCACACTGTAGCGCCCCAAGTTCTCTTCCTTTTAAAATAATATCACTTTGGGGCCGAGGCGCTACTAAAATACCATTTCAAACTCATTTCGGAGATACGATAATAAAATTATTATCTTTATAAGCGGAAGCTATAACCAAATTAAAAATAATACCCCAAAGCAACCAGAAATCGGTGATACGTACTTGAGAAAGAAGAATTTAACAAACCTCACTCACATGCGATAATTACACATCAAAAGAAAAAGGGCAAAATATGTTTTGTTACACGTTTCAACTAGTATATTTATACTATTCAAACAAAAGAGCCATTATTTTTCACTCCAATAGCATAACTCATAATATATACAATAATTACACAATTGAACCAAAAGTACAGTCTTTGTATCCTCATCGTCCACTGCACATCAAACTCAAGATCTGAATAATGGATATGAGGGGTGAGTGTTTCAAATACACCCAGTGGAATAATCTCAATGATTGCACTGATAAAATGTATATGCAAATAACACATAACATGAAAACATAACTCATGTGCACATTGTACGGGCCATTACCCGGCTTGAACATAGTACGGGCCATTACCTCGGCTTGAACATAATACACATAAGACGGGCCATTACCCGGCTTGAACATTGTACGGGCCATTGCCCGGCTTGAACATAATACATATAGTACGGGCCATTACCCGACTTGAACATAGTACGGGCCATTACCGGCTTGAACATAATACACATAGTATGGGCCATTACCCGGCTTGAATATTGTACGGGCCATTACCCGGCTTGAACATAGTACACATAGTACGGGCCATTACCCGGCTTGAACATAATATCACAATTGTTGCATAATCATGACATATATTACACACATATTGCACCTTAATATAGCAATCATAACATGGAATGTTAAACTCAATTAAGAGTGGAAATTATCCCACCCGATTAGATATGAGCACTTTGTTTTGGAGCGGAACCGCTTTTATGCTTCAGGTTCTTTTGGCCCTACAAATAATATCGTGCTCTCAGATCATTGTAATAGATATGATAATTAACTTATAATAACTATAATAAGAGCTTCCTAGAGTTATAGGACCACCGGATTTGGTCTAGGGGTTAAAGGGCAAACCATCTTTTCCTAAGGATTTTAAAGTTTGATTAATGTGTTTGACGGTCAAAAGACAAACTAGCTAGTTTATTGATAATATAATCCTATTTAGAGCGTGTAGAAACTCGTTGGGATAAAAACGGACTTGAAACAAAGAATTTGTATTAAAAACGGGAGTTTACGGCGTACAGGCCGTTCAGGGGATAAAACGGTCATTTTTATAATGCTGTTCGTCCCGTGATTTTAGAATTAAAATGTATATCTTTGAATTTGGAACAATTTGACGCTGGTTTGGATCAAAACGGATGAAAAATGAAGATTCTACAAGCGTTTGAAATGAGGGGCAAAATTATAAATAAATGGAAAGTCAACGTTGACCGTTGACTGGTCAACTGACCAGAATTGAGAATTTGCATTTTAGTCCCTGAAGTTAATCTAATTCTCTTTGGCCTCCCCTCTACTTTCAAGCTTTTGTACAAGAGGTCCCTACGGTCATTCTACACCTCCGATTGGAAAACCGAAAATACCGTTGGAATCCTTACAATCTCGGCTTCCTATTTCACCCAAGCTTCGTCTCAAACGGTCACCGGAAAGGTGGCGACCATTTTGACAGAGAACGATGAATTTTTCACTTACGCCATTAACGTCCATTTCAAGCTTTTGATACTCTATTTTCATCGTTTCCTACTCACAATTAGGCCTATGACCTTTACTACATCCCATAATGACTCGAAACGTAAGAATCCACAATAATAAAGTTTAATTCTAAGCGTTGAAACCCGTTTCTATGCGTCACTTTCGGCTTATTTTTCTACTAATTTCATACACCGATTCTAACAATGGAGAATAAAATTCTACTCTATGCACAATTGACTTCACAACGGTATAAGCCTCGCCACCTATCGTTTGTCAAAACGACGGTGGTGATTGAATGAAAAAGCACATTTAAACACTAATTTTGAAGTTTCGCATTAAATTATCGGACGCTACAGAATCGAAACAACAAGCTGATCTTATTTCTACAATCTACGAATCGCTACGAGCATTTCCATATATAATATGATAATATCGGAGAAAACCGCCAGACGGAATAAGGCGACGTTAATTCACTTACGACGGCGGAAGACGGAAGGAAAGAAAGCGAGATAAGATTATGGACGTCAAACCAACTTTTAAATTTACATATATTACTTTTACCTTATCTAACTTACACTTATCTTATAATTAAAATTAACTCTATATATATATATATATATATTCTATTTAATACCTCATATAAATTTATTTGTATACATAAATACACATTATTAAACACTACAAAATTTTTAATTTCTATTTAAATTAGAAAAATTATCAAATTATAATACTTAATTTATTAAAATTAATAACATACATTAATAATTCATATAAAGATTTCGGGGTATTACAAAAGTAAATTGATTTATTTTTGAAATATGAACTGGTTTCACCGTGAAACTTGGTTCACAATAGACACCCTCAAAATTTAATTGCAATTGGAAAAAATTTCAAATTCATTCCAAATTAGTTTGTTGCATTCTCAAGACTCCTATTATAGAAAATTTATAACAAGATACGAATAGCTATATAAGCTATAAATTGTTCATATATTAATTTAACTAATAGTCTTGGATATTTTTTTAATTATGGAAACTAGTATAAAGAGTTAATTTGTTGATGATTTAAACTTTTTTTTTTTTTTAATTTCCCACATACAATTATGGGTTGCACTCTTAAATTCAGTTCATAATGAGAGAACCAGATTTGGATACTTTTGCAATCTACATACTCCTTTTTCCCTTTCAAATTGACAATTTTAGAATCACATTTAGTTAAACCCGAATTAAATTATTCCAATTTTTTTGACGGATAAATTATTCCAATTTTGACCTTATGAATTTAGTACTCCCTCCGTCCCAAAGAACCTTTCACACTTGACTTTTCAACGGTTTTGTGTGAGAGTTATTTCATAGTAATACATTTACAAAAGTTATTTTATATGAATGATATGCTAGTTGATCTTATTAACTAACATATCATTCATATAAAATAAATTTTGTTAACGTATTACTATGAAATAACTCTCACACAAAACCGTTGAAAAGTCAAGCGTGAAAGGTTCTCTCGGGACGGAGGGAGTAATATATTAATTGTTGTTTATATATTATTTTCATCTCACATTAAAGGTAAAAACTTAACGTGTTTATAATATTTTATTTAGAGATATACACTTGAGATATACACTCATACAAGAAATATGAATTTTGGGCACAATTTAAAGTCAAAAGTAAATTTTGATTCTTTTCAGAATTTGGTAAAAAAAAAAAAAAAAGATTTATATTTGAGTGAATTCACATCGACTCATAAATACAAACTCAAATTAGATATATATATATTTTTAAAAGGGAGACATAACTACGTAAATTCAGAAAAATCACCAAAACTAAATTTGTGATGTATCGACCGCTAAAAATAATATTTAATTGTGTTTGTCACGTAGTGACTTACCAACCTCGATTGCAAAGAAATCTCGAGAATTCAAATCAAATTGAATTTTCGACTCAATTCTCAATTGCTTTTTTTTTTTTTTTAAATTTTGGAACGTAGTAATTGCCGATTCAATTCTCATAATTTTATTTTGTCCTATTTTTTATCACAACAAAATTTCAAATTCTAAGTGTTAGCACCAAAATATTCTAATTTTTTTATTTGAGACTATATAACGCTACAAAATTATTCTATTCAATTTTCTTTCCAAGAATTCAATATTTAAAAATTTAAATACTTTTTTTAATTAGTAAAATCATACATTAATGTCAGTAAATTTTGAGAACTGGAAGTATATATAATAATATGTAATATATTTTTTTCATAATTTCAAAATGATTCTTAATTAATATGAGAGAGAGAGAGAGAGAGAGAGAGAGAGAGAGAGAGAGAGAGAGAGAGAGAGAGAGAGAGAGAGAGAGAGAGAGAGAGAGAGAGAGAGAGAGAGAAATCATGAGTCCAATCGGAAATTTAAACACAATATTGGGTCAAACCCGAAATATTTTTCCAATTAGTAAATTTTTGTAAGAATACAAAGGTAAAAAAATATGCTCGATCTGTTGTTTTCCCCAATTCCATCCTCACTCTCGAATAGTAATTAATAGTGAAAAATATATAATAAATTGAATTTTATCAAGGTCTTATGTGTTTCACTTAAATGGAGTAATTAATAGTGAAAAATTTAGGCAATGAAAAATTAATAGTGTTTCACTTAAACGGTAAGGTTATCGCATATCTCTTTTTAATTTCATCTAATACTTGATACTTTTGGTCAAATTCTTGATATTTTTTTAAAAAAATATTTGGTACTTTAAATGTTATCTTATACACTTCATATTTTAAACTTAAATATTATAATATTTTTGAATTCCCTGGAATTCATTTGCATCTTCAAGTCTCATCTATTTTTCCAATTTTAAACTGCCATCTTTTATAATTTTCTTTTGTCTTTTTCATCCAAATTTAATAAATTCATTCATACTCAATTAATTATAAACTCCAAAAATAGTATTTCATCTACTCTAGATATTTAAA
Organism: Paraleonurus japonicus; assembly: GCA_030762865.1. Lineage (NCBI taxonomy): Eukaryota > Viridiplantae > Streptophyta > Magnoliopsida > Lamiales > Lamiaceae > Paraleonurus > Paraleonurus japonicus. The sequence goes on from CM061052.1 coordinate 32,838,878, forward strand.
TCGCTTAATGAAATTAATAATTTTAAATTCGAGTTGTCCATAAATATTTATATTCAGGAAAGTTACCTATCTATATATGGGATTTTGCAAAGCCTTACAAACATAAAGTATATTAATTGTGGTAGTCAAAATATTGCAAGAATTTTTATGGTTAGTTAATTCTTCGAAATTCAAATTTGAATTTGCATCCTCAATTTTCACTATTTTTTTTTAATTTTAAATTGTAATTATTGTTGTTTCTATCCTCTTATAATTTTTTGTCTTATTGTTAACCAAATTTAATTAACTCATTAATATCTAATTAAGTATAAACTCTAAAAATATTACTCCCTCCCTTTAATAAATTTATTCCCCCTTTTTGGGCACGGTATAACGTAGAAATGTGTAGTAGATATGTGGTGTTTTTAAAGTAGAGTGAGATAGAGTTATTTCTAAAAATGGAATGAGAATAAATTTTATTGGACAAACCAAAAAGGAAAGTGTGAATAATTTTATTGGACAAGATGGAGTGTTTTTTATGGTCTAAACTTAATTCAGCTTAATAAAATTTCTAAATTTTATAATATGATAAGATAATAAGAATATTTAATAAAATATAACTATATATTTTTTTAATAATTTATGATAAGATTATTATGAACAATTTTTGTATAAAACTGGCCAAAATCTATAATATACAACAAGCAAACACCGTTCTATTTTATTGAGGCTTCTCTCACTAAATCAATAAATAATTATGAATATCAACGGGCAAAGGGCGATGGAAATGGAGGACAATTCTCTACCTCTTCTTTCCATACTCGGTTACGAATATCAACAGAGCAGAGCGCGACGGGGAAAAGATAGTAAATGGACAAAAATTGTCCAAATCCTCCAAAGATTTAAAAAGAAAAAAAAATTGATAGCATGAGAGAAGTGTAGACAGAGAGCCGATCGTGACTGTATTTACACGATGGAAGAAGAAATTTTGTTATAGTATTAAATAATTATGTTATATAATTAAATATATATATATATATATATATATATATATATATATAATTGTATAATATATAACAATTACACAAATATAATAATTATAATTTATTGGATTGTTACAGTAATGGTGGAGAATATGATACCTGTCCGCACCTTGTGGAGAAAATAATCGGGGATTTTCCAACCTGCCGCGGTCCATCCGTCGGGACGGAGATCCCGACTCATTACCAAGCGTGTGGATAACTAAGAATTCAAGAAAACAGGAGAGTAAAAATTGCATGCATTAGACCAAGAGTTCTATAAATTGAGACCAAGAGTTCTATAAATTGTCAAGAAAACCAAATGAATTAGAGAAAAATAATACAACAAAGAGAATTGGAGTTTGGATTAGCCTCTTGAGCTAAAATTTTATGTTTTTTCTCACAAGACAATTGTGAATGTATAAGTCCAACCTTCAATACGAAAAATGACAAACAAACCTAAACCGTGTTCTTGCAGTTTTTTTAGTTTTTTTCCTCCTTTGTTTATTTCTTCTTCTATTTTGTTGTTTCGTTTTGGTTAAGTCATGCGAGTATAATTTTCATAAATAAATTCTTGAGCATTTCATTATTCTCTCAAGTTAACAAAAATAGAGATGGAAAATGATTTAGAAATGAATATTAAATAAATCACATATAAAATGCAAGAATTTGAGCGTTTTTTATTTCATTTTTCATCCGAGGGTTGGATGGACATTCACAATTATTTGGTGGGTAAGATCACACACATGACTACCGAGGGTTCGTGTCAAGAAGTTGATATTCGGTGTATTACATATTTCCTCAGTTTTTTTTTTTATATCTTTCTATTTTGCTTTGCAATTAATTATTTTCTTGAATTCTATGTACTTGAAGTCAAAATGATGGAAGAGTTCATAGCATGAAGAAGATGAGGACTCAACAAGAAAAGAACTTGAGAAGCCTTCTTCATTCACAACATTAGATTAGGAATCATTGATCTCCCTTCCGATCAAAAAAAAAGGAATCATTGATCTCCCTACGGTGGGGCCTTCAACAACAACATCTTAACTGGAGGGGGATTAACGGACATCTATTTGTATTTTTCTCATTTTTCTTTGTAAACAATTATTGATATGAATAAATGTGTTTTCCTTACTCTATTTTGTAGACATAAATCATTGGATATTTGGAATTGCTCTACTAATTTTTCATTAATTTTTAAAGTTTTGCTTTAATTTTTTACTTGCGTTGTGATTGAACAACTTCTCTCTCAATTTCAAAATTTTAAATCCTTTGAAGAAAGTGAGTTAACACCCCGCTATAAATTACTTAATTTTTAACGTATAACATTTATCTAAATTTATTTGACTTTTTAGATATTAAAATAAATGTACGACCTTCCAATATTAACACACATTAATATTAAAAAAAAATACATTATAGCCTAATAAGATTTACTATTCCGAATAATTATTAAAATTTAAAGAAAAATCTTGAATTCGTTTTCTTTTTTGAGTTTATTTATAAATAGTTTCTCAACCGTTTACTTAATTAGAGTAGTATTGTATTGTGGTTGTTTCTCATCATAATAAAATTATCGCTTTTTTGCTCGTGATTGTAGCTAACACATTATTAGTGACCACGTAATTTATGTGTTCTTGTTTCGCTTTTTCTTCATCTCTTTCTATTTATCATAACAAATAATTTGATCATCTTACATTTGTTTTTAAATAATATGGAATCTTAGATGAAAGGGAGAGAGTATAACTTACCATAAAAAAGGGTCAAGATAATGGACGTTCGAGCATTTATTATCATTAATTAGCTTTTGGTGACCATTAAGACATTATAATATTAATTTGTAGTTCATATAATATGGTTAGCTTGAAATTAATGTCACTCTCTCCAAGATTTTTCCTTATAATAGTCCTTAATTTTTTACTCCTTCCTATTCATAATATATGTTGTTTTGACTTTACATATTATTTGCAATTTAAATATCGCTTTTTCATTTTTCAATGTGAATTAATTATAGTTTTTTCAATTTATCCTTAGTTTTTTTAAAAAAATTACATGTATAATAATAATCTTTAAAGTCATGTGGAAAATTTCAAAGCTATTAATTAAGGGTATAGAAGGAAGTAAATAATTCTTTCGATTATGGATGTCCTGGACATTTATTAGCTTTTAATTGGTTACGTTAATACATTATATTAATATTAATTTGCAGTTTATGTTATATACTTAGTTTGAAATTAATGTTACCCTCTTCCCAATTTAAATATTTATGCCTCTGAAATTGAATTTGACATTTTAAAACTCTAATGGCTCTCGGTGACTTCTTTTTCGTAAACAAGATTATTACATAATACTCCCTCCTATTCATAATATATGTCGTTTTGACTTTTTGTATTATTTGCAATTTAAATGTGAATTAATTATATTTTTTCTCAATTTACCCTTATTTTATTTAAAAAATTACATTGATAATAATAATCTTTAAGGTCATGCGAAAAATTTCAAAGCTATTAATTAAGGGTATAGAAGAAAGTAAATAATTTTCTTAAAATGTGCGTATGAGTTTAGGATGATATATATTTTAAATATGAGGGAGTAAGTAAATTTATATGTAAAAGCATGAACATAGTTGAAAATATATTGTTTGACTTATTTCTTTCCTTTTATGTTCATTGTTGTAACCGATTCTAAATCCGTGTGATTTGTGTTTAATGTGGCTGATAATTTATCGGATAAACAACTAAAAGAACAAAGATTTCTAGTATTAATGGCCCAAGAGCAATGAATGCATATGATTGAAAATTAATACCTTGATGAATGCAAGGAACGGTAAAGAAGACAATAATTGCTGGCCCAGTCTTATGTGTGGATGTTCGAATCTGTTTATTGAGCCTTAAAGGACTTATTTATAGGGCGTGAGTGTTGCCCTCAAATCCCTGAAATTAGGGGTCAAGAATTTAATGCATGGATATCCATTTAATGTCTGTATGGCTCCGTACTCGGGCCATTAATTGCTTATCTCCTTCGTACCATTCGGGCGCAGTCGATGGATTCTCTCGTTATAAAAAGGATTTATTACTATTACAAGAAATGTCAGCATTTAATGTTCCCATTGTTGGGGGATTATATTCCTATTGTAGGGCAGATTTGTTGTGTTTATAGTCGAGGGTCGCTGTGCTTCCTTAGTTCGTCCATGCGGAAATATGGTCGGTTTTTATTCCATACTCGAGGACCTCTCGCTTCCTTTGGATTTTGTCCTTGTAAAGCCTTGTCGGTCCATCGGGCTCTGCTCGGTTGCCCCGATCCTAGTCGACCTCTGCCTATTTGGGTTCGGCCCAACCACCGGGCCTGTCTGGGTTTGCCGTTGGGCCGGCCCTATGTAACTTGGTCTCGGGCTCGTATAATATGTGATACAACAATTACACCCCAGCTTGGCCTCCGAGTCTCGGGGTCAAGGTGGAGAAGAGGAAACTTCGTTGACCGGGGATGGTTAATGGGAAGGAAGCCGAGGAGGGTAACCCGTGCCGACGCCTTTTGAGGTTTCTCGTTTGGAGGAAAACGTCTTGAAGGCTACCAAAGAGTTTAATCCGGAGTTGATGTGACGTTTTGGGCGGCCTATGCGCGCGTGAGTCTAGGCTATGATGGCGCTTAGGAGGCACGCGCGACCGGCACGGGTCAATCATACGGTTAGGCGTACTTGTTTGACATTTTGGGTTCTTCCATATCGAGAATGGCCTTGATTTGTGCTGGGTTTTGATTGGTGTGAAAATTGCATGATTATTGTGTGCTTAATTTTCTCAATTTGATATTATTTTCATGATTATTCACATTTAATTGATTAATTGCATTTGATTATTTAATTTGGAATCTTGAGTTTAATTTGTAGGTTTAAGGCGATTTTGGAGGAATTTTTCAGGGAAATTAACATATTTAAATCAAACGAGCAATTAAATGGGTAGAAAGAGGACCGAGAGAGCTTCGCAATGCAAAAAGAATCAGGTCATTTGGAGTTCGTATGGAGAAGTTACGGTCGAACGAAGTTGGGACAACGAAATACACAACGCAAGCATACACCCTTCAAATCAACGAAAACACCCACAACCCATCAACCCAGCACACCCACCATTTTGATGAGTTCACCCATTGTCTTCTTCAATGAGAGACACACAATCGCGCACCCCCAAATCATCAAATGTGCAACAATCATCAATCAACCAATTACCACCACCACAGATCCGTTACCCACTCACAGTCGTCAACCATCATTAAGTAACCATTCATCGCCGTTGCATCGCGATTCCAACCACCCACCACTGCCGTTCACAGCCCTCGCCGGCGAAACAGCGGCGCGAAACTCAAATCGCCCAGCCATCGCCGCTGATTCGCAGCCCTAGCGCCGCCGTCGCACGCATTTCGCCGTCTCTGCAATTTCAGCGCAGTAAAAGCCCAAATTCTTCACCATCTTCAATCGACTCGATCTTCACACAACTCGACCCAAGGTGCGATCCTATCAACCGAGCCGAGGCAAGTCGAGGCATGTAGAAGCAAACATAGGAAGAAGCAGAAAGATCAACTCGGTTTATGCCATTTCTGCCTCGGACCGAGGCACATATTCCAACCGAGTGAGAAGGCAGATTGCGGCGTTATTTCCTTTCTCAAATTTTAATATTTTGGGGGCCTTTTTGCAATATTCAAAAATTAATCCTCAATTCCACTATAAATATCCCATCTCAAATTTTCAAAAGGGGAGATCATTAGGGGATTCACAATCCTACACAATTAGATAGAAATTCCCACACTCTTCCACACTTTTTACACACACTCTTCTTAGTTTAGTTAATTGTCTTTAAATTTCCCTAGATTAGAATTTAATTTCCATTGCCCAATAGTTATCTAACTTAGATCATTAGTTTACTTCATTGTAATTTCAATTTCAAGCAAGGATTCAAGGTTTTTGTATGCATTGCAAATTTATTTCATGTTTTGAGGAATTTCAGGTGTTATCTCTCTTATCTCTCTTTTATTTTATTGCAATTGGTATGGATTTCTTATTTTCACTCTTGATTGCCATGGGTATTGTTGAATTGATGATGATTGACTAAATTTCATAGTGCTTGGGTGTGATGATCCATTGATGACTTGATTATGGTGATGATTTGATTGGATTTTCCTTTTTGTGAGAGACTGATTATTCTTATGGGATTCGTATGTGTTGATTGCTCTTCTATGATTTGATCCTCTGTTGCTTGATTAATTATCATATGGAGACGTGGGTAATTAAATCGGTGCTTAGGTGTTAGGAGTAGAGGTGTGATTAATATCAATATTGGGTTAACTCAAGGAGAATTGGTTAATTCCATTAGAACCGGCATAAGGGTACGTAATTGCTTGATTTGTAATTGGGTAATTAGTGAGGGGCTTAGAGTGTCGTCTCTAAGACAATCTACGTGCTTATTGTGTGCTCTTCCTAGGCTTATCCAAGACGGTTGAGTGCTTCATACGTGATTGACCTTATCATTCTCTTGCATGTGGATTTTCCGATCTTGTTTGATCCTTGATTGACGATTCCTTGGGAATTGCACCCGAGCACTACTCTCTCCTTGATATTTATTTCGTGTTATTTGCTTTCTAGTTTAATTGCATATGATTGGGAATAAATACCTTGATGAATGCAAGGAAAGATAAAGAAGACAATATTTACCGTGTGTTTTAGGCCCAGCTTTTAAGTGTGGATGTTCGAATATGTTTATTGAGCATTAAAGGCCTTATTTATAGGGCGTGAGTGTCACCCTAGAATCCCTAAAATTGGGGGTCACGAATTTAATGCATGTATATCCATTTAATGTCGGTTGTACGACTCTATCCTCGGGCCTTTAATTGTCTATATCCTTCGTACCATTCAAACACTAGTCGACGGATTCTCTGTTACAAAAAGGATTTATTACTATTACAAGGAATGTCAACATTTAATATTCCCACCGTTGGGGGATTTTATTCCTACCGTAGGCGATTTGTTGTGCTTGTAGTCGGAGAGGGTCGCTATGCTTCCTTACTCGGTGGTTAATCCCGATCGGCCTGTTTCGTCCATGCGGTCGGTCTTTTATTCCATACTCGAGGACCTCTCGCTTCCTTTCGATTCTATCCTTGTAAAGCCTGGTCGGTCCATCGGGCTCTGCTCGCTGCCCGATCTGGTCGACCTCTGCCTATTTGGGTCCACCCTAACTGCCGGGCCTGTCTGGGCTCGACACTAGGCCAGCCCTAAGTAACTTGGACTTGGACCCGTATAATATGTGATACATCATTTCATATTTAATGACAAATAAAATTTATAATTTTTACGTAATAAAGAAATACAAATTTATCATTAATAATTGAATTACTCCGCATAAAATCTAGATGAGAATGTATTATGTATGTACATATTGGGTAAATTGTATTTTTGACCGCAAGATAATGAACGGTTTACAAAATGATTCTTTTTTAACATTTTTTGTCCCGTAGTTTTTTCGATATTTTTGGTTCCAAAAAAAAGCGTAGTTTTGATCTCAAGAAAATAATAAAATCGAAAATTAGGTCCTAAAAAATAATGGTTGGGACTATTCTTACAAAATAAAAGACCAAAAAGAATGTGGGATTAAAATTGTCACCGAAAAATTCTCATGGACAAAATATGCAATTGTCCCCTGTACATATTGGGGAAAATTGTAGTTTTGGTCCCATGAGAATTTTCCAACGACAATATTAATTCCACATTCTTTGGTCCATTTGCAAAAATAGTAATGACCATTATTTTTAGGACCAAAACCGCAATTTTCTTAGGACTAAAAATGTCGCAAAAAAATTATGGGACCAAAAGTATAAAAAAATGACCATTTTGCAGACCACTTATTCTCTTGTGACCAAAAATATCTAATAGTATTAGTTCTTACAGGCAATAGTATTAATTTTTATTATACAAGTAATAATATTAGTAGAATATGGTGCACAAGTGTAACGCCCCAAATTTAATAATAATATATAATAGCTAAGGCGCTACCAAATTGACCCGTTAACTCAATTAAAGAGAAAATTGTAATTGAATAAATGAGATTTATTACAAAATAATCATTTGAGATTTACAGTGGAAAATAACGTAAAATAAATTACATGCAACCATCGCCTCATGCCCCTGCTCGAGCTCCTTTGCTCCGTAGAAAATCATAATCATGGGGGTGAGTGTTTGAAAATACACCCAGTGAGGGAAACATCAATGATTGCACAGCTTAAACAACATTCGTAAGCGGTATATGATATTTTCATATATAAAGCTCATGAGAACATTTAATGCTTTATCACATAGTACGGGCCATTACCCGACTTGAACATAATATGGGTCATTACCCATCTTGAACATATACACGGGCCATTACCCGGCTTATATATAGTACGGGCCATTACCCGGCTTGAACATTGTACGGGCCATTACCCGGCTTGAACATAGTGCGGGTTATTACCCGTCTTGTTTAATAATGCAATTTAACATAGCAATCATAACATTGAATGTTAAACTCGATTAAGAGTGGAGATTGCCCTCACCTTAAAAACAAGAATCGCAACAAATGATACAATGCAGCACTCTTAGTGATCCTCAACTCCTTGATAACGCACAATATATCTTAATGGTCTCATGTTTCTCCTCCTATCCTACAAATAACATATGCTCTTAATAATCTCCAATTCCAAACGCTACGAGCGTCGATCAATAAACTAATTATAATTCTATAATCTACGAGTGGATACAAGCATTTTGGTATATAATACCACAATTAACAGAGATCGAATACTTACCAAAATGCTTCGAGATCTCTCTCTTTCTCTCTTCTCTCTCTCCTCTCTCTCCTTTCCTTCCTTCTGCGCCACTTTTCTCCCTTTCTTTCTTTTTCTTTCCTTCTTCTTTCCTCTTATTCTTCCACCGCCTTACCCCTCTTTCTTATCATCACCGCCTTACCCTCTTTCTTATCATCACCGCCTTAGTTTAGGAGGTAAGTTTCCTAATTTAATATTATTATTATTTTATATTATATATTATATATTATACTATACATATTAAACACACACACACGATGCACACACGCCACACACACTTACACACACGCCACACACACACAATATTATATTATATATATAATATAATATAATATACATTTTATATTTTCTATTTTAAAATATTTATATAATTTGATTAAAAGCTAATTATTAATACTAATATTCAATTTACCAAAAATAATTACATCTAAATACAAAAAATTCACGAAGTAATTTTGGGATATTACAACAAGGTCCTAAAAAGTTAACACATTAAAAAAGAATTTTAAATTGGTAAAGATCCTTAAAACCTTGTACATCTAGATTTAAAAATTTAGAGTAAGTTGTTTGTGCATCAGTGCACACCGTGTATTCAACTCAAGTGCATTTTTAACTTGTTATCCCTAAATAATATAAGATAAATAGTTGCAATTGTTCAATGAAAACAATTAATATTATTTAAAAATTAGTGTTTTTATGTTGCATATTATACGATGTATACAAGATTTAGGCAAAAATTTAAGGCAAAGTCTACCGTGAACCCTTGTTCACGGTGAAACTTGATCATTTACTAAAGAGTATCAGTTATAATAATTGAACGGTATTACCTATATTATTAAAAGGATTCGATTGGGATAATCGAACCTATATTGCTAAAGAGTATCAATAGTGATAATCGAAGAGTATTACCTATATTATTAAAGAGTATCGATCATAATAATGTAAGAGTATTACCTACATTAGTAAAAAGTATTAGTCGTGATAACTGAAAAGTAAATTGATTTATTTTTTGAAATATGAACTGGTTTCACCGTGAAACTTGGTTCATGAGACACCCTCAAAATTTAACCGCAATTGGAAAAAATTTCAAATTCATTCCAAATTAGTTTGTTGCATTCTCAAGGCTCCTATTATAGAAAATTTATAACGAGATACGAATAGCTATATAAGCTATAAATTGTTCATATATTAATTTAACTAATAGTACGGGATATTTTTTTAATTATGGAAACTAGTATAAAGAGTTAATTTGTTGATGATTTAAACTTTTTTTTTTTTTTTTTTAAATTTCCCACATACAATTATGGGTTGCACTCTTAAATTCAGTTCATTATGAGAGAACCAGATTTGGATACTTTTGCAATCTACATACTCCTTTTTTCCCTTTCAAATTGACAATTTTAGAATCACATTTAGTTAAACCCGAATTAAATTATTTCAATTTTTGTGATGATAAATTATTCCAATTTTGACCTTATGAATTCAAGAATATATTAATTGTTGTTTATATATTATTTTCATCTCACATTAAAGGTAAAAACTTAACGTGTTTATAATATTTTATTTAGAGATATACACTTGAGATATACACTCATACAAGAAATATGAACTTTGGGAACAATTTAAAGTCAAAAGTAAATTTTGATTCTTTTCGAATTTGGTAAAAAAAAAAAAAAAAAGATTTATATTTGAGTGAATTCACATCGACTCATAAATACAAACTCAAATTAGATATATATATATATATATATATATATATATTTAAAAGGGAGACATAACTACGTATATTCAGGAAAAATCACCAAAACTAAATTTGTGGTGTATCGACCTACTAGAAATTATATTTAATTGTGTTTGTCACGTAGTGACTTACCAACTTCGATTGCAAAGAAATCTAGAGAATTCAAATCAAATCGAATTTTCTACTCAATTCTCACTTGTTTTTTTTTTTTTTTTTAATTTTGGAACGTAGTAATTGTTGATTCAATTCTCATAATTTTATTTTTTCCTATTTTTTATCACAACAAAATTTCAAATTCTAAGTGTTAGCACCAAGATATTCTAATTTTTTTATTTGAGCCTATATAACGCTACAAAATTATTCTATTCAATTTTCTTTCCAAGAACTCAGTATTTAAAAATTTAAATACTTTTTTAATTAGTAAAATCATACATTAATGTCAGTAAATTTTGAGAATCGGAAGTATATATAATAATATGTAATATATTTTTTTCATAATTTCAAAATGGTTCTTAATTAATATGAGTGAGAGAGAGAGAGAGAGAGAGAGAGAGAGAGAGAGAGAGAGAGAGAGAGAGAGAGAGAGAGAGAGAGAGAGAGAGAGAGAGAGAGAGAGAGAGAGAGAGAGAGAGAGAGAGAGAGAGAGAGAGAGAGAGAGAGAGAGAGAGAGAAATCATGAGTCCAACTGGAAATTTAAACACAATATTGGGTCAAACGCGAAATATTTTTCGAATTAGTAAATTTTTGTAAGAATACAAAGGTAAAAAAATATGCTCCATCTGTTGTTTTCCCCCAATTCCATCCTCACTCTCGAATAGTAATTAATAGTGAAAAATATATAATAAATGGAATTTTATCAAGGTCTTATGTGTTTCACTTAAATGGAGTAATTAATAGTGAAAAATTTAGGCAAAGTCTTATGTGTTTCATATAAACAAGTAAGGTTATCGCATATCTCTTTTTAATTTCATATAATTCTTGATACTTTTGGTCAAATGCTTGATATTTTTTAAAAAAATATTTGATACTTTAAATGTTATCTTATACACTTGATATTTTAAACTTAAATATTATAATATTTTTGAATTCTTTGGAATTCATTTGCAGCCTCAAGTCTCATCTATTTTTCCAATTTTAAAATGTAATTATTGTTGTTTCTATCTTTTTATAATTTTCTCTTGTCTTTTTCATCCAAATTTAATCAATCCATTGATACTCAATTAATTATAAACTCCTAAAATAGTATTTCATCTACTGGAGATACTTAAATCAGTTAATAAAATTAATAATTTCAAATTCGAGTTGTCCATAAATATTTATATTCATGAAAGCTACCTAGCTATATATGGGATTTTGCAAAGCCTTACAAACATAAAGTATATTAATTGTGGTAGTCAAAATATTGCAACAATTTTTATGGTTAGTTAATTCTTCGAACTTCAAATTTGAATTTGCATCCTCAATTTTCAGTTATTTTTTTAATTTTAAATTGTAATTATTTTTGTTTCTATCCTCTTATAATTTTTTGTCTTATTTTTAACCAAATTTAATTAAGTATAAACTCTAAAAGTATTACTCCCTCCCTTTAATAAATTTATTCCCCTTTTTTGGGCACGATATAACGTAGAAATATGTAGTACATATGTGGTGTTTATAAAGTAGAGTGAGATAGAGTTATTTCTAAAAATGGAATGAGAATAAATTTTATTGGACAGACCAAAAGGAAAGTGTGAATAATTTATTGGACAAATTGAGTATTTTTTATGGTCTAAACTTAATTCGCTTAATAAAATTTCTAAATTTTATAATATGATAAGATAATAAGAATATTTAATAAAATATAACTATATATTTTTTTAAATAATGTATGATAAGATTATTATGAACAATTTTCATATAAAACTGGCCAAAATCTATAATATACAACAAGCAAACGCTGTTCTATTTTATTGAGGCTTATCTCACTAAATCAATAAATAATTATGAATATCAACGAGGCAGAGCGCGAAGGAAATGAAGGACAATTCCCTACCTCTTCTTTCCATACTCGTAGCTACGAATATGAACAGAGCAGAGCGCGACGGAGAAAGACAAAATCCACTTCTTTTCCCGTAATGTAAATGGACAAATATTGTCCAAATCCTCCAAAGGTTCCCATTTAAAAAAATTTGATGGCATGAGAGAAGTGTAGACAGAGAGCCGATCGTGACTCTATTTACACGATGGAAGAAGAAATTTTGTTATAGTATTAAATAAATGTTTTATAATTATATATATATATATATATATATATATATATATATATATATATAATTGCATAATATATAACAATTACACAAATATAATGATTATAATTTATTGGATTGTTACAGAATGGTGGAGCATATGATACCCGTCTCGCACCTTGTGGAGAAAATAATCGTGGATTTTTCAACCCCGCCGCGGTCCATCCCATCGGGACGAAGATCCTGTCTCATTACCAAGCGTGTGGATAACTAAGAATTCAAGAAAACAGGAGAGTAAAATAATTGCATGCATTAATTGGCTTGCTCAACTTGAGACCAAGAGTTCTATAAATTGTCAAGAAAACCAATTGAATTAGAGAAAAATAATACAACAAAGAGAAATGGAGTTTGGATTAGCCTCTTGAGCTAAAATTTTATGTTTTTTTCTCACAAGACAATTCTGAATGTATAAGTCCAACCTTCAATACGAAAAATGAAAAATAAACGTAAATTGTGTTCTTGCGGTTTATTTGTAGTTTTCTTTTTCCTCCTTTGTTTATTTCTTCTTCTATTTTGTTGTTTCGCTTTTGTTAAGTCATGCGAGTATCATTTTCATAAATAAATTCTTGAGCATTTCATTATTCTCTCAAGTTAACCAAAATAGAAATAGAAAATAGATTTAGAAATGAATATTTAATATATCACATATAAAATGCAAGAATTTAAGCGCTTTTTGTTTCGCTTTTTCATCCATGGGTTGGACGATACATTCATAATTGTTTGGTGGGTAAGATCACTCACATGACTAATGAGGGTTCAGGTCAAGAGGTTGAAATTCGGTGTATTACATATTTCTCCCCAGCTTTTTTATATCTTTCTATTTTGCTTTGCAATTAATTATTTTCTGAATTTTATGTACATGAAGTCAAAATGATGCAAGAGTTAGTAGCCTAAAGAATATGAGGACTCAACAAGAAAAGAACATCGAAGCATTCTTCATTCATGTTGTATGACGATTTATTCGCCCGAGGCCCAATGGCACCTAGGCCTCGCCCACCCGAGCTCGGCGCGGCCTGCAGGATTTCGGCCCCATCGCTAGCCGACTCGCCGGGCGTGACGGACCGACTTCGGCTACGTCCGGGTGAGCTCGGCACGACGGAAGATCGGCTCGCCGGGGTCAGTGCAAGCAAACTCGGCCGGGCAGGTCGGACCCTCCGGGCCACGCCGCCGAGGATCCCGCCCGCCCGGTCGAGGCCGGCTCGCCTGCCTCGCGAGCCGAATGTTCCTTCGGGCGATAAAGTCGCGGCAACGCCGGATGGCGGGCGCGGCAAGGACCCCGCCACCCGAGCTCGGCAAGGGCGACGCCTTGTCATCCACGCCACGCCCAAAATGGTATCGTACAAGATATCCGACTCCATTTAAAGGTCAACTTATCCCGTAAAGGCAAGAATATCCCTCGGCCATCGAAGATCCCCTGCCAGGGACACCGGGCAGACGCGAGTGGCTAGCCGTCTACTCGCCGCAGGCGTACATCTCAATTAATAAGAGATGGTACAAAGCATTTATGTTGATTTGTACTTTATTGTACCTTTGGACTGCCAAAAAGGCAACCAAACCCATGTATAAATAAGACCTATAAGGCATAATAAACGCATCTCGAAAATCCATCCTTAGCTGGGACTAACACTCCCAAAGAAACCTTGTGTTCTTACTTGCTTTCCCGCTTTAAGTTCTACATTTATTGCTCATTTATTTCTCATCATTTCTATTGATTGTTCTTGGGTGTTTATCATAATAAATGCTCCAATCAATATTGTTTTAACCGATCAAGAGCCACATTTAATCACTCATAAATATTTCGGTTAACAACAATTGGGCGCCAGAGGAAGGGTGTGTATACCTCCGCTTTCCACAAGGAAGTTCTTTGGAAAAATTTTGAAGAACACTCACCGTTCTTCAAACCATAAATCTCACGTAAGTCACTTGTTCCTTACCTTTCCCTTCCGAGAGAAGATCCTTCTCCGTTTGGGAAGATGACGAAAGCCGGAAACGCCGTTCCGGTGGGGAAAATCCTACCCCCGTTGTCGCTGGCATGGACACCATGCACGTTCATGAAGGTGAACAGCCTCAAGGTGATTTCACCCCCACCAGGGCGCGGGGTCTCGGCCCCCATCCCACTTCGTGAGTATCAAACCCCGAACAGATTCTGACGGCCATCAAGCTTCTTCAGCTCGAGGCCGTGAGCTAACCATGGCCAACCCCGACCTTCTGCTCCCGTAAGAGTAAGGGGAAAAAGAAGAAGAAGACCCAACGAGCTCGGGACGGACCGGATCCCCAGCCGAGGCGATCAGCCCAGGGGTCTGTAGGATCTCTTTCGAACGACTTGGGTCATCTCGACACTGGATTTCGAGTCGAGTCTCAAACGGAGTCTAGGACAGGGAGCACCCGGCACGGCGAGCGGCCGAGGATCGCCGACCTACCAATAGGGCCCTCGCACCTAGCGCGCCCGGAGCGCGAGGCCAAGGGTGTCGGCCAAAGATAGGTTGGGTCCAGCTCCGCGAGCACTCTGCTCCCGAACCAAGAGCGATTCTCGCGATGCTCTCCTCGCCGCCATGCAGAGGAAGATCGACGAGATGGAATCCCGCTTTGGGGCCCGCGATGGGCAGCCAAAGCGAAGCGCGGCGAATGAGCCTCTCTCTATGGAGGTCGAGCAGGCGCCGGTTCAGCCCAAGATCCTCCCCTCAAATGCCCGTTTATGAGGGGAAGATCGACCCGTGAGACTCACCTCAGCAAGTACAACATTTACATGGTCGGAAGGGGGCTTCCGACGCGACCAAATGCCGCTAATTTCCACTAACTCGGGCGAGCTCGCCCACAAGTGGTATGTCTCTCTCCCCGCCCGCTCGGTCAAGACCTTTAGTGAGATAGGCGAAAAGTTCACCACCTACTTCGCCTCCAAGATTCCTGCAGCCGAAAACCGGCAGACCGATGGGAATCAAGCAGGGGAAGGAGGAGAGCGACGAGGCATACCTCGATCGCCCGGACGAGGTTCTCCTCACTTGGGAGCCAGCTTGGAGACGAGCTCCAACTCCATACAGCCCTCGCCGCCTAAGACCGGAGTCCCACATGTTCCGGCACATGACTAAAAACTACCCCACCTCCTACGCCGAATTCCGTCAAGGCGGCAAAGCGAGCTCATCACTGGCCAGGAGAAAATGCTCGCCCAAAGGCCGGGCGAGACCACGGAGGGGGAGAGGTGAAGGTGGGAAAGGCCGCTCCAAAGGCACCTACCGCCACCGACCACACCCCCAACGGAGGAAGGGCCACGAGAAGGCCGCCGGGGACCTTCAAGAGCTTTGAGGACCCCGCCCCGCATAAACTGGCCTGTGTCGTGGAAAAGCTAAGGTACACTCCGGCTTTTGTCTTCAACGCGATCCGGCACACTGGCTGGTCCCCAAGCCCAAACCTCTCAGACGGACCCCGCCAAGCGTAACCCCAACAAATTTTGCGCCTATCACGACACTCCTGACACAACACCAGCCAGTGCCGGACCTCCTTAAACAGCCTCCGGAGGCTGTTCGAGGATGGGCTTCTCGACAAGTACGCCAAGAGGCCCTCCGCGGCCGGATACATCAAGAGCGGGCTCCTGTGCGGCAGAGGGTGGTCTCCCGAGAGGGTTGCGGCAGCTTGAGGTCGCCACCGACATGGAGTCGTCGGGCGACGAACTCCCCGGCTGCTCGCCCGGCGGACGGATCAATATGATCCAAGCCGGGGGTAGCCTTGGCGGATCTTGGTTGAGGTGTTCACCTACCAAACAGAAGAGGAAGGCCGAGCCGAGGGCCATCGACCACGCACACTCGGTCGCGCTCCCTGAGCCCACTATCTCCAAGGCTGCGGTAATCTCATTCTCAAATGCCGACCGCGAGGGGGTTCTCTCGCCCAAAGAATGATGCTCGTCATCTCGGCCAACATCCTCGGGAATGACCGTGGACCGGGTCCTCGGTCGACAACGGCAGCCTTTCGCAACATCCTCTTCAAGTCCGCCTTGGACTAGATGGGCAATCTCGCCAAGTACATCAAGCCCTATGACCTTCAACTCCGCGGATTCGGCGACACCGCTGCCTCGGCGCACGGGAAAATTAAGCCGCTTTGGCCGAGCCGGTCGACTTTGCAGATGATAGGGTTAGGATAACTAGGCCCTGCCGAGTTTGTAATTGTTGACCCGCCGAACATGTATAACGGCTTTTTTGGTCGCCTTTTCTTGAAACCTTTGAGGCGATCACCTCTTCCTATTTCTATTGTATCAAGTTCCCCACCTGCCGAGGGGGAGGTCGGCACCATTAAGGGTGACCTTAGAAAATGTCCAAGAAGTGTTTGAACTACTCGTGTCCAGATTTAATTTCGCACTCGCTTTAGATTTTTCGTCTATTTTCACCGTGGCCGAACAAAATAAAGGCCGAGCTCCCTCGGGGAACACTTTACCCAGCCGAGCTCCGGCGCCGAATGCAACGAAGCAACTCCAATGGATTGCTTGATTCCAACACAATCCGAGCGTGCCCAAGACGAGCTCGCCCGCTCGGCCCCAACTCCCATGGAGCCCGGCCAGGCGAGCGAGCAAGACTTGGAGCCTCGCCTCGGCTTTGAACCCATGCGGGTGCTAGACATTGACCCTGTGGGAAACCTCCAAGACCCCAACGGTCGGCGATCGAACGCACCGCTCCAAATAAGAACTCGAGCGCATTCCGGTGGATTCTACTCGCCCGAGCTTGAAGTCTCCATCGGCTCCAAAGTACCCGCCGAAATGCGGGGGATATCATAGACTTCCTCGAAGCAGTGTGGACGTCTTCGCCTGGTCACACCAAGATATGGTCGGCATCGATCCGAAACATGCATGCCACCACCTTAAGATTGACCCAAGTCGCAAGCTGTCCTCGCAAAAAGCGGAAATTCGGCCCGAGAAATATGCCGCCCGGCCGAAGAAGTTAAAAAGTTGCTCGACAACAAATTGATCGAGCAAGCCGAGGACGAGCCCCAATGGGTGGTGAACGCCGTGCTCGTCCAAAAATCCAACGGTTCCCTCGGAGGTTGTGCATAGATTTCACGGACCTAAACGCGGCATGCCCAAAGGACCACTTCCCGATGCCACACATTGATCATCCGGTGGATAGACGGCCGGCCACGAGATGATGTCCTTCATGGATGCATTCGCAGCTATCACCGAATCCCGATGGCCGCAGAGGACATTAAGCACACCTCCTTCCTCACTAAAAAGAACGCTTACTCCTGGACTGTGATGCCCTTCGGGTTGAAAACGCGGGGCGACCTATCAAAGGCTAGTAAACAAGATGTTCACGAGCAAATCGGAAAAACAATGGAGGTATATATAGACGACATCGTCGCCAAAAGTGTGAAAAAGGAGGATCATTTGAGGGACCTAGCCGAGACCTTCGCGATCCTCCGGGAGTACAACATGAAGCTCAATCCGAAGAAATGTAGCTTCGGGGTCGGCCCGCAAGTTCCTCGGCCACATCGTGAGCCAAAGGGGAATTGAAGCCAACCCCGCCCAAATCAAGGCCATCCTCGACATGGAGGAGCCTCGCAATGTCAAGCAGTCCAGAGACTCACCGGTGTCTCGCGGCCTTGAACAGTTCATCTCCCGCCTAGGCGACAAAAGTAAGCCTTTCTTTGCTACCATCAAAAAGCAAAAATTTTCATGGGGCAGAGAAAGCCGAGATGCTTTCCTCAAATTAAAGGAGTACCTCGCCAACCCCAACATTCTCGCCAAGCCGGTGCCGGGCGAGAAGCTATTCCTCGTACTTGGCAGCCTCCGAATCCGCTCTAAGTGCTGTGCTTGTCGGGTGGAGGGGCAGGACCATCTCGCCGATCTACTTCGGCTGCCCAGGTTCTCCACGATGCCGAGCTCGATACACTCCGTTGGAGAAATTGGCATACGCACTCATCATGAGTGTTAGAAAGCCGAGGGCCTACTTCTTCGATCATCAAGTCGAAGTCCTCACAACCCTCCCGCTTCGCAAGTCCCGCACAGCCGGACACCGCCGCCGCTTTTAAAGTGGTCGCTCGAGATCGCCAGTATGGCATTACATAAGCGCCGAGGACGGCGATCAAAGGACAGGCGCCGCCCACTTCGCCGCCGAGCTTACCTTTCTCGAACAACCCCTCAACCTTGACCTTCCCGCCCGGAAGTTGTTCGTAGATGGCTCCTCGACACGCCTTGTTCGGGAGCGGGAATCGCTTTGGTCGGACCGGAGGGGCAATGCTTCACGAATGCCGTCGATTCGAGTTCCCGGCCACTAATAACGAGGCCGAGTACGAGGCTCTGGTCGGGCGGTCTAGAGCTCGCCGCCGCGTTGGAGTCCGTCGTCCACATATTCATGGATTCTCTCTTGGTTGTAAACCGGGTTAAGGGAGAATATGAAGCCCGCTGGGAGCAAATGATAAAGTACCAAGAGCTCGCCGCCTCCTTGTGCAAAAGGCTTCAGCAAGTTTTTATAGAGCAGATCCCGAGGGAACAAAACTCCCAGGCGGACGCGCTTCCAAGCTCGCCACCTCGGAGGGGGCATGGACATGTCCAACATTGTCCTCACGAAGCTCGCCACCTCAGCCTATCACGGCCGAGCCGTGGCTACCGTCCTGTGCCGAGGAGGCGAGCCGGATGACGCCCATCATCCTTTACCTCGTAACGGGCATTCTCCTGATGACCGCGCCCAAGCTGCATAACTCGAGTTAAGGGCGGCGAGGTACACCCCCGATCGAGGACGTGCTTTATAAACGAAGTTTCTTTCTACCCCTACTCAATGCATCACGCCCAAGGATGGGCAGAAAGTTCTAGCTGATATCCACGACGGAATCTGTGGAAATCATGCCGGGGCAATCGCTCGTTTATAAAACAATGAGGCAGTGGCTACTACCGCCCACTCTCCAACGAGACGCGATCGCATACGCCAAGGCGTGCCACAAATGCCGATTATGGCGCCCAACATAAAACTCTCCCAGAGCACTTAAAATCAATCTTCACCCTCGGCCGTTCGCCAGCTGGGGATCGATGACCGGACCCTCGCCGGTGGCGCCCGGGGATGTAAGTTCGCAGTGGTCGCCGGCCGACTATTTCACCAAGTGGGCGGAGGCCGAGCCTCCGAACAAGATCGACCAGCAGGCTATCATCGTATTCATATGGAAGAACATCATCTCGCAGATTCGGCCTTCCCTGTGCCATAGTCTCGCATAATGGGAAACAATTCGACGGCTCGAAATCTTGGAGTTCTCGCGAAAGATGGAAGATCAAGAGACTGCTCGCCACCCCGCACCATCCTCAAACCAATGAGTCAGGGTAGAGGCGGTCAACAAAATAATCAAGCACACTCTCAAAGCCAAGCTTGAGGAGAGAAAAGGGAAGTGGGCGACAAACCTTCCGCACGTCCTATGGGCATATAGGACGACCACCGTAAATGCCACGGCGAGACTCCTTTCGCGCTCGCCGGCACCGAGGCCGTCATCCCGGCCGAGGTCACCGTGCCGAGCTTCCGCACATCGCAGAGGCTCGGCGAGGCAAATGACTGTGCAAGGAGGCTCGACCTCGACCCGATAGAAGAGCGCCGGCTTGACTCAATCCACAAGAACGCGGCCTACAAACAACGTTCGTAAAAATATTACAACTCTAAGGTTAAGGTCGACAATTCTCGGTCGCCGACCTCGTCTTGAAAAAGATTCACGGCCCCACCAAGGAGTATTCGGCCCGAATCGGGAGGGACCGCTTCAGTGGTGTCTAGATGGCTACCCAACGGGCGTACGAGCTTGAACACCCAGATGGCACTCCGGACCAATACCCTTGGAACGCATGCCACCTCAAGAAGTACTTTCGGTGAGCCATCATCTCGAATCTCTTCTTGCAACACGTAAAATTTCTAGATTCTCGTAAAATCCTTGTAAACCTTGTAAAATTTTGTTATGTATAAAACGAAGCGTTCTAGAAAATGCATTTAAAAATCCTCGCAAGAGGTATCCTTGGGGACCCACTCGAGGCCGGTCGGCCGAGAGCGGGCTCCTCTCATACTCGTGCGGGCCGTACAGCCCCGCCGAGGTAGGGACTCGTCCCCATAAACTCCTCGCAGCTAGTTTAGCCTTTAGGCGAGGTCCGCCCACCCATAAAACCGGGAGGCTCCTACTAAACTCCTCGTGACGTGTCCCGTCACCGTCCGAGGTCTCCGGCTTTCCCGGCCGGTGTGCCCCTCAAATTCCTCGCAGCGAGCCTAGCCTCCGGCCGGGTCTCCTAGCTTTTCCGGCTAGTGAGGTCCACCAGCCTCCTCGGAGTTAGGACAAAAGTCGCATGGTTCGATCCTAGCGATCAGCCCAAAGTGCAAAGCACGCAACTAGCGCGCTCGCACAGTGTCGCCTGAAGTGCCACCGGGTTCTTCCCGAGATAAAAGTCTCGGCGAGCAACCACTTCGATACTATTCCAAGCGAGCGGTTCGGTGGTCAAGTCTCCATTTAGCGAGCACCTTAATCAGGCTCGCCCGACCAACTTCGCTGCGGAACCGGCCTGGGCGACGAAGGATCCGGCGGGCTGTCAACCCGCCATGACACACTTAGGCGAGCGTAACTCGCCAAGTGAATCCTTACTTGCCAAGAGCCGAGCTCGACAATGCCGAAAACCAAATCGGAAAGGCGGTGGCGAGCTCGACCTCTTGAACAAGTAATGCCGAGGCATGACAAGCCAAGAAAAGTTTGAAATATTCGCAAAATTGTAAAAATTATGCTAAGTATTGAAGACGATTGTTATATAGGGACGAGCCGAGCTCCCCAATTTAATCCTTACTCGCCAAAGTCCAAGCTCTCCCATGCCGAAACCAGATCGGGAAGGTATGGGTCAAGCTCTTCCCTTTGGCCAAGCAAGGCCGAGGCCGGACAGTCATCGCAGCCTTGTCATATTTAGGAAATTTCACAAGAATTTTCTAAGTATAGAAAGAAATAAATGAAGCAAAAATTGAAGTCGGCAAGATCATTGGAGATATGAAAGAAAATGCAGATTTCATTAATTACAAAGAGGTGTGCCAATGGCCGAGCACAGAGATCCTAAACCCTAAACCTTAAACCAAAAGAAAAACAAGAATTACAACCGTAGCGGGGAGGTCCAAGAAACCACTTGGAATTCAAAGTATCTATTAAAAAGAAAGACCAGCCGCCGCGGGGGATCCAAAACATCGCGGAGCCCAAGGTTTCTATTAAAGAGAGAGAGTAACAAGTGGCGGGAACGCGAAGTTTAAAGTACCGAGGGGGCACAGCGAATCCGTTGTTGAATACTTTCAAGAGACATATGGATTCGTTATTCACCGCTCTCCCGGCGGGAAGAGAAAACTCGTTAAGCCTCACCACCCGCGGTTCCCCGGGCTCCCTGGCCTCCCGCTCCGCCTCGCCTCGCCGGAAGTCCACTGCTCTGGTCGGGTACTGTGGAGAGGTCCACCCCATGGTCCCTCTCCAGATCTTTGATCTCCAGTGTTAGCTCTTCGTGGAGAGGGTGGGCAAGGGCGTACTCCCAAGTACCTCTCCATGGCCCCGGTGGGGTCGCGGCTGCTCGCGCCGCGCGGATGAGGTCGGCGGAGGCCATGTAGTACGCGAACTCCCCATCATAGCCGGATCCCGGGTCGGGGGATGACAACCGCTTCCGGGTCGCATAGGCCGCGGCCAAGAGGTGCTCGGATTTGGCGATCTCTCTTCCGGCCTCAGCCTTCGCCACGCGGCCCGAGCAGCCTCCTCGCGGCTCGGTCTCTTTCCTCTCGGCCTCGGGCAGCCGCGGCCCGTTCAACCTTCAACCTCTCCGCGGCCGACCTCTCCATCGCCGCCTTCTCGGCCTCCAGCCGCTCTCGGACGGCCGCCACCGCCTTCTCACCCTCGCGCTGGCGGGCGACCTCCTCCTTCAAACGGGCCACCTCGGCCTCTCGCTCCCGGGATGGCCGCGCCGCTTTCTCGCCTTCGGCCTCGGGCCTTCAGCCACGGCCCGTGCTTTCGGCCTCCTTCCTGCCCGGTCCCGCCTCCCGGCGGACTTCCCGGCTCCCGGCCACTTCCCGGTCCCGGCCCGTCTGTGCACCGCCTCCAAAGACGGCGGCACTCAAGACCGAGGACTCGGGCGAGCAAGAGGGCGCTCCTGTGTTCAGAAGAGTCCGCGTCCCACCTCGGCCGTCATGGCCGACGGCATCTTCTCCATAGCCCGGATAACGTAGTCCGAAAGCTCGTCGGGGCCGGGTCTCGCCGGGAGGTAAGGAAATCCACCACGGGAGGAGGACGCTTGCGGCCGCCGCCAAAAACTCCGAAAGGAAAACCTTTAGCATTTCCCAAAAGAATAAAAACCGAAGAGGGTAGAGGAACACAACTTACTTCGTAAAGGGCGGGGTCTCGCCTCAGAAGGAATGATCGTCCCGGATCCCGGCCCGGCTCGGCCTGGGCACCGAGCCGGATCGGCTGCGGCGCCGGGGCTCTCCTCAACTCGAGGCCACTTACCCCGACGGCGGGCGGACGGGCCTTCCACGACCTCAACCGAGGTCTCCCTCACTCGCGCGCCCGGGGACGCTGGTTCGGTCGGCTCCGAGGCTCGGCGGGGGCATCCTCCGCCTGTCGGGACTCGGGATGACCGGTTCGGCGGGGGAGGGACAACATGCTCGGCGGCGGGCTCGGCGACCGGCGGGGCGAATGGGACCCCCACCGGTACTTGCTCGGCGACATCCTCGTCTCCCGACCTCTCCTTCCCGTGAGGCTTGCTCGCCTTCCTCACGCGGAGTTTCGCCCGGCCAAGAGATCGGGCACCGCCGACATGATAACAGAGTGGATGCGGAAGGGGGATAATTGAAACTCGCATGCACCCGTAACCTCTAGTTATTCGCTCGCCATGAGAGACATTCAAGGGCTAGGTGAGTAGTGCCTTACCAGCGTCCGGCGGAGGTGGCGAGGATAACAGAAAAACCGAGCTTCTAGCCTCGACTGCGTCGTTGTTCACCACCGAGCACTTTTGGTCGGCAAAGGGAATAAGAGTCAGCTTGGCGAGCACAAGTCGGAAGTCGGTATTCAGCCTCTCCTTCCGTAGGGACGAACAACTCGCAAAGGAAAAGAAGAATTAGATCGGTAGTGATTGTTCAAATTTAAACAAAGAGGTCTTACTTTTGGGTTTGTGCCCAAAGACGGATGGGATGTCCAAATCCGAGTCGAAGTCGACCCCAGGCGACCGCCAAGCCCCGCCGACGAAGAACCACCTCCGGTTCCTCCGAGCTTGGAGGATCCCATTGAAGAGTGTCCCACCTGCCGAGTCCGTATGAACAACTCCCGCTTGGACTCCGACAGGTAAAGATGAAGTTAACCTCGGCTGGGTCGGCATCCGTACACCTGAACTTCCTCACCAAACAAACAGCGTGAGAAGGTTCATCCACCCGTTGGGATGAACTCCGGAAAGGAACGACGTTCGTGCCGCGAACA
Organism: Paraleonurus japonicus; assembly: GCA_030762865.1. NCBI lineage: Eukaryota > Viridiplantae > Streptophyta > Magnoliopsida > Lamiales > Lamiaceae > Paraleonurus > Paraleonurus japonicus. Next base: position 32,863,162 of record CM061052.1, read on the forward strand.
AAGTGCGAGATATTAGGATGAAGAGGAAACCGGAGCCCCGCTTCCATCATGTGGTAATTCACGGCGAGCATCCTCGCGGGGCTGGTCGGGCCTCTCGCCCCTCGGCAGCACAAAAAGTGCACGCCGGAGGGGACTCGCCACCTCACCCGCCAGCAGCCAAATCGGCCTCGTACACGGAACTCGCCTCGCCTCGGCGTTGGCCGGCGATCCAAGCACCCGCACTCCAGAACATTCGGCGAGTCCGCTCCGGCGAGCATACGGATGCTCCCGCAGATATTCCCGGTAATTGAAGGTGGGGCCGGTCCCGCTAATCGATCAACATATCGCTCCCGAGGCGGAGTAGGCGACAAGAACCTTCGCGGCGGCTTGCTTGCTCGCCTCTTCATCGGCCTCTTCCCTTGGACTCTCTCGCTCTCGCCCAAGAGCTCGGCGGCCGTAGGACTTTGAGCGACCGGCGAGGTCCCCGCCGCACCTTCGCTTGCAGTCCTCTCGCTGTCACTCCTCCGGAGGAAAAGCTCGGCCACCATCTCCGCAGTGGGCCCTCTCCAGCCCAACATCGACCGGGGCATCCCCGCATCCTCACCGATCCTCATGTCGATCCCCAGATCGGCAAGGTCGGCAAATGGGGCGTCCCCGGCTTGCCCCTCAAACCACCTCCACTAGTGGAGGCGGCGCTTGAACTCCCAACACGGCCAAAGACCGGATCCAAGCCATCACGGTCGACAACCCATATCTCCGGGCGGCGTCTGCCATCCCCGGGAAGACTCCTCTAGCGGCAGCGCCACGCATCGGAATATCCGAACCAGTCCCACGAGAGGAAGCTCCTCTCGATCTCACCATTTCGATCGGAAGAAATGAAAGAAAAACAAAAAGAAGAAGTTCCTTCAAGTGGTGAAGGGAAACTACCGCTTGAAATGCCGATCGAGGCTCGAGACCGGGAAACCCAAAGGATGCACCGAAATCACTCACAACGCGCTCCGAAAATCACACAGGTAAGAAGTTTAACGTGATGAAGGAGACTCCTATTTATAAAAAGCGGGAAGGACCTCTCCGCAAAATCCCTTAAACTTTTCGACTCGGGGCAAAAACACGATTATTTTCGCGAAGGGTCGTGGACCGCTTCTCGCACCATGGGGCGTGCCACGTGTCCACGCGTGGTGGTTAGAGGTAGTCACCTCCAATCGCCACGCGCCCGCCAAAAATCGCTTTTTGCGAGCACGTGGGATAAATGACCCCTTGTCGATCCAACCGCCATTTTCTCCAAGTCCAAATCCAAGTCCCATCGGTGAAAACCCAGGGGGTACTCGGCAGTGGGAGCTCGGCAATAAAGGCGAACAACTCTCCAAGAGACCAGCTCGGCCTCCAAACTCCCTCGGAGACCGAATCATGGGGCAATTGTTGTATGACGATTTATTCGCCCCGAGGCCCAATGGCAATCGGACTGCCCACCCGAGCTCGGTGCGCCTGCAGGATTTCGGCCCCATCGCAGCCGACTCGCCGGGCGTGACGGACCGACTCGCTACGTCCGGTGAGCTCGGCATGACGGAAGATCGGCTCGCCGGGTCAGCACGCAAACTCGGCCGGGCAGGTCGGACCTCCGGCCACGCCCGCCGAGGATCCCGCCCGCCCGGCCGAGGCCGGCTCGCTGCCTCGCGAGCCGAACGTTCTTCGAGCGACAAAAGTCGCGGCAACGCCGGATGGCGGGCGCGGCGAGGACCCCGCCACCCGAAGCTCGGCAAGGGCGACGCCTTGTCATCCACGCCACGCCCAAAATGGTATCAGTACAAGATATCTCGACTCCATTTAAAGGTCAACTTATCCCGTAAAGGCAAGAATATCCCTCGCCCATCAAGATCCTCGCCAGTGGGACACCGGGCAGACGCGAGTGGCTAGCCGCCTACTCGCCGCAGGCGTACATCTCAATTAATAAGAGATGGTACAACATTTATGTTGATTTGTACTTTATTGTACCTTTGGACTGCCAAAAAGGCAACCAAACCCATGTATAAATAAGACCTATAAGGCATAATAAACGCATCTGAAAAATCCATCCTTAGCCTCGGGACTAACACTCCCAAAGAAACCTTGTGTTCTTACTTGCTTTCCCGCTTTAAGTTCTACATTTATTGCTCATTTATTTCTCATCATTTCTATTGATTGTTCTTGGGTGTTTATCATAATAAATGCTCCAATCAATATTGTTTTAACCGATCAAGAGCCACATTTAATCACTCATAAATATTTCGGTTAACAACAATTCAAAACATTAGATCAGGAATCATTGATCTCCCCAGCGGTGGGGCTCTCAACAACAAGATCTTAATCGGGAGGGGATTAACGAACATCTATCTCAGTATTTTTTTCATTTTTCTTTGTAAATAATTATTGATATGAATAAATGTGTTTTTCTTACTCAATTTTGTAGACATAAATCATTGGATATTTGGAATTGCTCTACTAATTTTTCATTAATTTTTAAAGTTTTGCTTTAATTTGTGATTGAACAATTTCTCTCTCAATTTCAAATTTTAAATCCTTTGAAGAAAGTGAATTAACACCCCGCTATAAATTACTTAATTTTTAATGTATAACATTTATTTAAATTTATTTGAATTTTAGAGATTAAAATAAATGTACGACCTTCCAATATTAACACACATTAATATTAAAAAATACATTATAGCATAATAAGATTTACTATTCCAAATAATTATTAAAAGTTAAAGAAAAATCTTGAATTCATTTTTCTATTTTGAGTTTATTTATAAATAGTTTCTCAACCGTTTACTTAATTAGAGTTATATTTTATTGTGGTTGTTTCTCATCATAATAAAATTATCATTTTTTTGCTCGTGGACTCAGTAGCTAACACATTATTAGTGACCACGTAATTTATATGTTCTTGTTACATTTTTCTTCATCTCTTTTTATTTATCATAACAACCCTGACACCTCGTAGCTTACGAAACAGCCACGCTTGCCTTCATCAGTTCAAACACCAACCCCAATCGAATGTATCCCAACCTCCAACCCACCGACCAAACCCCAACCGATCAAACCACTTCACCCACCCCATCTCTAAATCAACCCACATCATCCCCCAACCAACAAACCCCATCCTCACTGCGCAAACCTCACCTACTCTACCATCATCATCTCCCATCCCACTCCCCGAAACCCAATGTACTCCTCCCACAAACTCAAACAACCCCATTCCCCAAGTCCAATCAACACCTCTCCCAACTCCTTCCTACTCTTTTCTCCGTAACATAAAAATCCGCTCCCCTTCCCCTCACCACCCTCTCAAGAACCACAAACCCCCTCTCGTCTCGAGTCCTCATCCGAGGATGACGACATGACCTATGCCCGCATCTACCCTCTCTTCGATCTTTACTAAGATTAAAAAGAAGATGAAGTGCCTTCAAAAAGAAGATGAAGAGGATGGTAGAAGCTGTGAGAAACCATGATAGCAAGCATGAGGGAAGTCGATGTAATTTTAATCGACAAAATTACTTCCTTGACTAACTCGTCTTGGCCGAGAAAGTGAAGGCACTGGAGGAGGAGGTGCAAGGGGTCAAGAAGAACCAAGTGAAAGAATACAATGCCATAGTGGTAGATGGCGGCCTGGACAAGTCTCGATTTGAGAATAAAATGCAATGATCTGAATACGAAGCTGAAAGACTTGTCCGATGAAGTTAAAAAGGGGAAAAAGGTGGAAGAAGAAAGAAGACAAGCCCTCACATTGCCGTTGAGGAGATGAGGAAAGAACTGGGCACCAAGGCCAGTGCAAACTCGATCTGGGAGGCAGCCAAGGAGGACGTCGAATTAAGTCTCGATGAATTGAGGAAACAATGAGGGAAGACTAGCAGAGGAGAAAAAAGGAGGAGGAGGAGAGATCGGAGAGACTCTTGTCCAGGACTCAAAGAATCCGAACAATCTGAGGCCAAGGGTAAGGGTAAGAAGGTAGCGGTGATGAGCCCGGATCGGTGACATTAGTTTGAAGGCTGCTACCAAGGGCAAGGGAAAGAGAGAAGCCGACTTCTCGAATCTCTCCGAATAACAAATCAAGAGGATCAAGAGAAAAAGAGTTCTTCAGAAAGAAAGAGAAGAAGAGGTGAAGAAGATGGAGAAAGATGCTAACGCCACCTCGGCGAGATCGAGAAAGGAAATGGCTAGTGCAAGGCCAAGGTGATGAAAGCTTGTGCCATACCATACCACCTCTGCTCCTCCTAAGATGGCTTGTGGTCAGTATGATAAGGAGTACAAAGACAAGAACACGGATGCAATGTGGATGTACTGCACATCCTCAATGCTCCAGGCCACTCGGCGAGATCCAGACCTAGCACAGCACGAATGGATAGAGAAGGTAGATGAAGACTTCTATCATCGGCTGCTCGTTGAAGCCGATGTGGAGTTCAACGTCAACCTAATCGCTCCAGCCTTTGAGTTTGCGGTTCCAGCCAAGAAAGCTAACGGGACTCTTGACTTAGACTGGGTCAAGGGAATCGTGCAAAGGGCGGAGGCCGAGTCTGGATTCACTCGGGAGGAAGACCTAAAGTAGCTAAGGAGGAGAGTGTTCGATCGGGCCGGTAGTGCGGAAGCCGATCGTTGGGGAATTTAGATAAGAGTCTAATATTTTTCTATCTTTTGATTATCTAAGTGCTCCAATCAGAAATTGTAATCAGATTCGATGTATATATGAGATGTTTTGAACTTATCGATGTTTTATGACTTATGCCTTATTTACTTTCGAAGTTCAAAAAAATTTCTAAGTCTCAAAACTATTTCTTTAAGAAATTTTTCTAAGTGTTGATAATCCGATAAAACTTTTAAACTTGAAAAATTTTCTTAAAATTCTTGTAAAAATTTCTAAGTATGGAAAATGTCTAAGTATGAATACCTTCTTAAGTATGAATTGATGCTCTTATGTGAACTTATCTAAGTAAAAGATGCTTATGTGTTAGTATGCCTATCTAATTATCTTAAATAATATTGACTAACACCACCTTCTTTCTTATAGTTTTAACTTCATCAAGAAGGGGAAAATTGTTAGATCAGGTTCTTAGTTTTGATGAGTTAAATTTCTTAATAGACTAGAACAAGCTCATGTAAATAAGATAACCAGCTGAGAATGTATAGAACAGTGATGTAGTAAGCATTAGTACTAGGTGATCGACTAGGTAAAGCTAATAAAGTCACCGAGATCGGGAAGAAGAAGGTCATACGAAGACAGTCTTGAAGAAGTCATCTGTTGGAGAGAATAATGAAGAGTTCAAGACGAGGTGAAGACCAGCTTCGTAAAATAAGAAAGGCAAGTCTTCACCAAGTCAGCGGTAGACAACTAACTCAAGATCAGCTGAAGACAAAACGGTTTTAAAAATAAGTTTGTTAAGCGGTTTTTAGTTTGTTACAACAAAATAACCGTCTTACAAGCTTATAAATAGGAGTAAGCACGATTGAGTAAAAAAACTCTTAGCACTATTCATTCTGAAACTCACATTTTCGAAGCACTCACAAGTTTTCAAAAAGCTTTTCATAATTTTCTAAGTGTTTAAAGAACACTTTCCTTTATATCTTCAAACACATTACGCACTTTGTACTTTTTAGATCTATTAGATAGATTGATAGTTTGAAGATAGGTTGAAGACGAAGATCATCATACCATTGTAATTGTAATCACCGGTGAGTAAGCAAGTAAGTGAGTCGAGGCCCTTCTTCATGTTGAAGGAGGAGAGTGGATGTAGGATCTTTTGATCTAAACCACTATATATCGTTTGTCATTTACTTTCTGCATTTAACTTTCGTTAATAATCTATTGTTCAAACAAATTAATTTCAGATTGTTTTTTGATCCAAAAAGATTGAGTCTAAAATTATTTTATTTGTTCATCTTTGATAAATTGAATTGATAATCTGAATTTTGGAAAAGATTTAGATAATCTATTCACCCCCTTCTAGATTATCTCCGGAAGGTGTACTTGGTTTCTCTTAAATACTCAATCTCGGGACCAACAAAGGAGAAATTCTCATGGAGCAGGGAAAGCGGGAGATCTTCCAAAAGATCAAAGAGTACTTGGCCAAACTCAGATTCTCGTCAAACCCGTGCCAGTGAAAAACTCTTTCTATATCTGGCCACCTCGGAGTCCGCGCTCAGAACGTCTTAGTACGGGCTGAGGGGCAACAACATCTCCCAATATATTTTGTTAGTCGGGTACTACACGATGCCGAGCTAAGATATACCCCTCGGAAAAAGCGGCGTACACCACGATCATGAGCATAAAGAAGCTAAGGGTCTACTTCTTCGACCACCGTGTCGAGGTCCTCACCACCCTTCCTCTCGAGCAAGTACTACACCGACCGGATACCGGTGGTCGACTCCTCAAATGGTCCCTGGAGATAGCTCGGTCACGGAATATCCTATGCTCCCGGATAGCAATGAAACGCCAGGCCTTAGCGGACTTCGTGGCCGAGCTGACCTTTCCTCCGGAGGTGACCAAGGTAGATTTCCCTCCTTGGAAGCTTTTCGTTGTTGGCTCCTCCACATCCTCCTATTCCAGGGCCGGAATAATCTTAATTGGACCAAAAGGTCGGTGTTTCACTAATGCGGTCTGTTTCTACATTTTGGCTACCAACAACAAAGCCAAGTACGAGGCCCTGGATGTATGCCTTGAGCTCGCCGAGGCGGTTGGGGCCTTCGATTGCACATCTTCATGGATTCACTACTTGGTGGTAAATCAGGTAAAAAGAGAATACAAAGCCGAGAGGGAACAAATGATGAAGTACCAAGGCATCAATGTGCAAAAAGCTCCACCAGGTATTGATCGAGTAAATACCTAGAGAACAAAATTCTCAAGCCGACGCCCGTCCAAGCCGCCACCTCGGAGGGCGGCCGACATGTCAAACATTGTCCTCACCAGGTTGCCACCTTTCGGCAATAAGCGGTCGAACGGAAACCACCGTTAATGAGGGAACAAAACTTGGATGACCCAATCATCATATATCGGTCCTAATTGAGGACGGTGTTCTAGCTTGACAACTTGAGCTCGGAGCGGCAAGGTACACTTTGATCGATAACTCCTCTACAAACGAAGTTTTTTTCTCCCCTACTCAAATGCATCACCCCGAGCTAGGGCAAGAAATCCTAGCGGATATCCATGACGGCGTATGTGGAAATCACGCTGGGGGACAGGCACTCGCTTATAAAGCAATGAGTCAAGGCTACTATTGGCTCACCCTCGAAAAGGACGACATTGTATAACGAAGACTTGTCACAAATGCCAAGTGATGGCACCAAACATCAAGCTGTTCCCGAACACTTGATATCCATCTTCAGCCCATGGCCTTTCGCTCAATGGAGCATGGATCTCGATCGGTCCCCTCGCACGCACAGGGGGGTTGTAAATACGCCATGGTTGCTTTGCCGACTATTTCACGAAATTAGCCGAGGTAGAACCACTAAATTAGATCGACCAGCTACAAATCATCAAATTTATCTGGAAAAATATCATCTCGTTGTTTGGTCTCCCCATGCCATCGCATCGGATAATGGAAAGCGATTCAACGGTGGAGATCATGGAATTTTGTGAAAGGTGGAACATCAAGAGACTTTTTTCACTCCTTACCACCGGCAATCCAACGGTCAAGTAGAGGCGGTGAATAAAATCCTAAAGTACAACCTAAAGACCAAGCTTGAAGAAAATAAGGGAAGTTAGGCGAAGCTTCCTCCCCGACGTCCTCTGGGACTACGGGACCACGATGAGAAACTTCAGCGGGGAGACCCTTTCGCCACGGCTTTTGGCACGGAGGCGGTCATCCCCTCGAGAGGTCGCCATCCCGACCTCACAGAGCCTCCATGCCAATCACGGATAATAACGATGAAGCCCGGAGGAAAGACCTCGACATGCTCGAAGAATGCAGATTAACCTCGGTCCACAAATGCAGCCTACATGCACGCGTCTAAGAAATATTACAACTCCAAGGATAAAATCCGCCAATTCCAGGTTGGCGAGCTAGTTCTCGAGAAGGTACATGGTCCAAGCCGGGTGTATTCAACCCTGGTGGGAGGGCCTGTTCGTAATATCCAAATGGTTATGCAGCGGGGCCTACGAGCTGGAACATCCCGGCACCCTGGACCAATACTCGTGGAATGCTTGTCACCTCGAGAAAATACAACAAATAGCTGGTCGGGCAGGTCTTTTTTCCTTAGAAAATTTTCAATGTAATACTCAAACGTTTCTTTATAAAAAATATTTTTGAACTTTTTAGTTTTGCCTTTAAAACATTTAAAATTATTTACAAAACACATGGCCGACCCGACCACTACACACGAACGGACACAACATACGAAATACTTGTGAACGAGCCAAGCCTCACACAAGCGGGGGCACTTCACCCCCAAATTCTCGTGACGAACTCGGGCTCCGGCTGAGGTCAATAGATATAACCGTGCTTTTGAGGTCTCCAAGCTCTTATGAGTTTTGGGCGTATGAGCCCTAACACGTGCCCAGCCCACGTAGGGTAAGACCCGCATGCATGCACGTTCACAATAGGGAAAATGAGCTTAAAAGCGGATGTAAATCCGTCAAAGAGCATCACACAACATATGGAAAATCACAAAAACCGATGAATAACCAATCACGTAGGGATAAGACTCGTGAGAGAACACAAGCTCCTTGGCAAACACCCTAAAATCTCTAAGCCGACCAGGATCTTTTATCCGACTGAGTCGAACTTTGACTTATAAAATTTTTTTCGAATACACAGGTACTTCTAAGTCGAGTGACCAAGATCTTCACTCGACTGCAGTCAAGCCTCGACTTGGGGGCCGGGTAGGAACTTCAGATCCTCAATTCTACGGACCGAGCGAGGCTAGGTTCTATCCCTTCACCTGTTTTAACAACATATACAGCTTTAGTCGATTAGATTAATCGTTTGTTTTCTCTTTAACGAACAGATTTATTACATAATTAAAGGCGAGTAAAAATAGCATATGCAATTCTCATTGAAGGGTTGCCAATATACAATCAAAAGAGGCCGAAGCCAATTACAAAAGCCCAACTGCCCACATAGACCATAAAATAAAAGGAAGACCAAAAATCAAACATCAAGGGCCTCCACCCTCCCCGGAAGGCCCATCCAGCGCACCGCCGCCCTCTCCACCGGCCTCGTGCGCTCCACTGCTGTCGGCTTCGCCGCCATTTCCACCGGCCTCGGCGACTCCTCCACCGGCCAGTCTCCCCATTCCTCGGCGTGGTCTCCGGGTGACACATCGGGGAGGCTTCCCCGAGAAGGAGAAGGCTGGGCTTGGCTGGGATACCGGGAGAGGTCGACCCCAGCTCCACCAGTCGTGAATCCAAATGTTGAAATCAGTGGAGTGGGTGCTGCTCGACCACCATCCCATCAGTCTTTGGTCGGCCCTCTCCGTAGGGTCGGGAGCATAAACATGCACGTCGGAAGGAACCCTCCAATCTACCCTAAGAAAATCTAGCTCTTGCTAGGTAACGGTGCTCATCCACTCATCTCGAGCTCACCGCCCAATCCGAGGGAAAGGTGACTCGGATCAGCCTCCTAGGACGGGAAGAGGGATCGTGACGGGTAAGCCCGAAGATAATCAAAGAATTTGAACTCCGGAGGATTCCCAGCCATATCATCCATGAAATCGGCCCACGAGAAGGTACCCGACCTCGATCTACCTCTTCCTCCTCTCTTCCTCACTTTTTCTCTCCTCTTCTTGCCGACGAGCGGCGGCTTCCTCGAACTCGGCCACCCGGGCGGCTTCCTCGAGAAGCGGGGCCCTTACCTCCATCGTCTCTGCCCTCACCGCTCTGTAACCTCTCTCGAGAGGTCCATATCGAGGGCCAAGTCGGACAGGCCCTCGAAGGCCTCATTCCTAGTCCCTTCGCGGAAAACCACTCCGACGGGCGCAACAGATGATCGGCCAACCGTAGCTTCGCTATTCCTACAGAAAACTCATCACAAGCCATCATTGTCGGTGGGACCAACGTGCCGGGACAATTCCCCTCTCTCCACTATCACAATGGCTCTATCGCCGACTCCTCAAAAATAAGAAGCACCACCGCGAGACCTCACCATCTCAACAAAACCCCAAAAATGGAAAATCAGTAAAGAAATTCTTATAGAAAACTTACCAACTACACCGGTGACAAGGACGGTCGTCGAACAAAAACACAAGTAACAAGTCTCGTAAAAATTGCTTCAATCACCTGAGATCGCTCGAGAATGCGGTAGTTTTAGTAGCAAAGTGGGAAAGTTCCCAAAATTGAAACGAAAGCCATATTTATAAGTGGTGGGAGGAACCGATTAACATTTCAAACTTAGGGACCAAAGAGAAAACTGGGAACGCGTTGTGACCGTATGACGGACCGTGCAGTCACCCGTGCCTTCCAAGCGCCATCATAGCCTAGACTCACGCGCGCATAGGCTGCCCAAAATGTCACATCAACTCCAGATTAGACTCCTAGGTAGCCTTCCAAAGACGTTTTCCTCCAAACGAGAAACCTCAAAAGGCATCTCGGCCCGGGCTACCCTCCTTGACTTCCTTCCCATTAACCATCCCCGGTCGGAGAACTTTCCTCTTCTCCACCTTGACCCCGAGACTCGGAGGCCAAGCTGGGCGGTAGTTGTTGTATCACATATTATACGGGCCCAAGCCCAAGTTACATAGGGTCGGCCAGCCGACGAGCCTGCAGGCCTGGCGGTTAGCCGAACCTTAATAGGCAGAGGTCGACTAGGACTGGGCAGTGAGCAGAGCCCGATGGACAAACCAGGCTTTACAAGGATAAAATCCAAAGGAAGTGAGAGGTCCTCGAGTATGGAATAAAAACCGACCATATTTCCGCATGGACGAACCAAGGAAGCACGGCTGACCCTCCGACTACAAGCATAGCAAATACGCCCTACAATAGGAATAAAATCCCCCAACAGTGGGAACATTAAATGCTGATATTTCTTGTAATAGTAATAAATTATTTTTGTAACAGAGAATCCGTCGACCAGCGCCTGAATGGTACGAAGGAGATAGCCAATTAATGGCCCGAGTACGGAGCCGCATAACCGACATTAAATGGATATCCATACATTAAATTCGTGACCTATAAATAAGGCCTTTAATGCTCAATAAACATGTTCGAACATCCACACTTAAGACTCGGGCCTAAAACACCTAGCAAATATTATCTTCTTTACCGTTCCTTACATTCATCAAGGTATTAATTCCCAATGATATGCATTCATTGGGAATTGGGCCATTAATACTTAAAAGGAAAGAAATAAGTCAAACAATATATTTTCAACTATGTTCATGCTTTTACATATAAATTTACTTACTCCTTCCTATTCAAAATATATGTCATCCTAAACTCATACACACATTTTATGAAAATTATTTACTTTCTTCTATACCCTTAATTAATAGCTTTGAAATTTTTCACATGACCTTAAAGATTATTTTTATCAATGTAATTTTTTAAAAAAATTAAGGATAAATTGAGAAAAAAATGATAATTAATTCACATTTAAATTGCATATAATACGAAAAGTCAAAACGACATATATTATGAATATGAGGTCACCGAGAGCCATTAGAGTTTTAAAATGTCAAATTCAATTTCGTGGGCATAAATATTTAAATTGGGAATAGGGTGACATTAATTTCAAACTAAGTATATTACATAAACTGCAAATTAATATTAATGTTGGTCCCGATTAGTTGAGTTGATTAAGAAAACTTGAGTTAGCCTTCTAGAATAAAATCTAGAAGGGGGTTGAATAGATTTTATAGATTTTTACAAATCTTTCAAAACTTATTCAAAGCACCAAAGTAACACAATGGAAATTCAATTTAATCTCAACTTTTACTAAGATCAAAAGCAAACTGATATTTTAGTTCTAACTTTGATTCAAATTAATCTTTGATTTATAAACTGGAAATAGAAAGAAATAAGTAAGTAAAAGAAAATAATAAAGAACACGTAGTTATAGTGGTTCGAATCAAACGATCCTACGTCCACTCTCTTTCTTCAACTTGAAGAAGGGTCTTCACTTACTATCTTTCTTCCTTCTTGCTTACTTACTTACAATCATGAATCTTGACATTACAACGATTTCTTCCTAATTTACGAATATCAATGGCTTGAAGATGTTCTCAGTAAAAGTGTTCTACAAACACGAAAACTAAAAACGTATAAGATGTTTATGTGTGTTTACAACTTTTATGACTTGTGTGTATAGAGTATGTGTGAATACTGTGTAGATACAAAGAATCAAAAAGTAATTCTATTCTAATTTCTACCCCTATTTATAGAGATCTTCGGTTGGTAGTTGTAACTTCCTCGAATTTTGTTTTGATCGGTTATAACAATATAATCGAATCTTGTAACTTCCTCTTGGTTAGTTGAAATCGCTACTTGAAACTTGTGTAAAATTCTTCTAACACTTCCTTATGCGCATTTTGCCTTACCCTGTCTTCGCTGTCATCCCTTGTCTGGGTGATTGTTTATCGTATTGAACCTTAAGCTGTCTTCTTGGATCGTCCTTGTCGATATCTGGTCCCCATCTCGATTTCTTGTCCTCATCTCGAGGTTTGTCCTAGTCTGATTTCTTAACCTAGTCGACTTCTTGTCCTTATCTTACTTGTACTTAGTTTTATTTACAATCACTTACTTCACTGCTTTATACATGATGCTTCACTAGACATCCTATTTTACACTTTTTAACACATCAAAACTAAATACAACTTTTCTTTCCTAACAATTTCCCCCTTTTTGATGATGTTAAAACATAGCTCAAGAAAAGAAAAATGTTAGTACTCTTAGAAGATAAGGATATTACACAAGTATACACTTAAGCCACGTAATCGGATAATCGAGCAATAAAGTTAATAATCGGATGATCGAGCAACACGGTTGATCAAGGTTAAGGTCGAGATAATCGAGAAGAAAACATACAAAATAGGATTTGAAAGTTTCGAGACGAGTTAGTGTTATGAAATTATAAACAAGTTACTTAAAGAGAATTAGTTAGAAGATTTTGAAAATAAAACGAGTTAGTTTAAATAACAAAGTTTATGAGTAGTTCAAACAGATATTCATGTATATTCACAGATTTGCACATATTACAGACGTCGGATGAGTAGAAAGAGAGAGGACTTTTAATCATACCTCATATCCTGCTCGTATATCTTAAGCCCGATCAAAGACTCTGTTTTCAAAGACACCGTCTCTCCTCCTTGTGCAAGATCAGCTATGGATTCGGCCTTGATGATTAGTTGCTTGATCTTCTCATGGTCTAGACGACCATCTCTTGTCAAAGGAGGTTCCATTTGAGAATAGGAAGGTGCGACTACGTGCATTGAACTCTTCATGCGCAAGATCTATCGAGATATTGATACATTTGAGGATCTCTTTCTTCCGGCCGGTTGTGAAATGCGGTGTTCTCATCCAAGCCCCATTTGATATTTTTGCACACATGAAACGGAAGACCCAATCTACTTCAAAGGGCCTCCATTTCACTTGATCTGCCATGAGTAGGACTTCCTTGGGAACAACCTCACCTCGATGGGTGGCACGAAAACATCTTTACCTTGCTCATCTCTTTCCTTGAACCCATCTCCTCGGAGATCTGTCATAGAACTTCCCGATTGCTTTCTCCCCGCTCACGTCTCTTCTTTGCATCTCGTCTTTTATATTTCTCAATTTCCTCCCTCTTCCTTTTTCGATCTTTTCTTCCACATCAATCTCGGCTGGGTTTTACGAGTTTGACTTGAAGCCTTGGCTTTCCCAGTGCTTTTGTTGAGGATGAGGGAGATTTGATTGAAAGGACGGGGACAGGATCAGCCGATCGGTGGTAGTTTCGAGTTTCAAACTCTGGTTCGGACTTAGTGGACTCAGCCGTCTTTGACCTCCTCTTTAGTCTTCTCAAGGCTCTCGAGACTTCTCCTCTACCGCCTTCTTCTTCTCCTCTCGATTTTATCAACTCCTTCGACAGCTCATCTATTACGAGATTCAAGGCCAGCAGCAGATCATTTTGCAATTCAACTCTTTTCTTGAGCTCACTATCTTCCCCCTTTTTGACATCGGCAAATCGGGTGTTGCAGATAGTGGCTACTTGCTCAATCGACCCATCGGCTCTTGCCTTACAAGTCGAGTCTTTTGATCGGTGATCACAACGCTTTTTATGTCTTGCTTGATTCGTCGAATTCTCCTTCCATGAATTGTCTCGGGATAGTTGTCTGTCTATCCTTCTCCATAGCTAATTGCATTTTTAGCACTTGAGAAAATGAACCTTCTTTTGCCCTCCAAGATTCCTTGACACGATCTTCAACGCTATCACCGATTTCTCTATAAGCATCTCGAAAGTATTATTTGATCCAGGCCTCTTGAGAGTTCATTTCCTCGGCTACCTTCTGTTTGAGCTTAACCATGTTTTCTTCATGTCGATTCCCGAAAAATAGAGGTCAATCTTAGTCTTCTCATGAACAATGACCTCTATGTTTTCCTTGAGTGAAGAAGTTATAATTTCGGGAACCGATTGTAGAGCACTCAGACTAGCTCTCTTCAAATTTAGCACTTCCTCCTTGAGCATTGAATTCGGATACAAACACATATGCTGAAGGTCTGTAATTTCTTGAGATGGAGAAGATAGAGTTAAATCTATCTCCTCAATAGGAATAATAGCTTTAGTTGCAGTGGAGGAGAATCGCCTAATGTGTTGATGGTGTTGGCACTCTGGATTCCACCTCGGCTTATGCGGGCTCCATCATCTATTACATTTGTGCCTCCTCATTTGTATCCATCTCGGTGGCTCATCGGCAGCTCCACCAATCATCCCTTCGGTCTCCTTCACCTCATCTCCTTTTTCAACGGTGTCCTTCCCTTGTTCCTTTTCCTTTTCCTCACCTAATTTTTCCACCTCCTCTGGTGCCTCATCTCCAAGATAAACCCTTTGTAAAATGTAATTAACAAAAGCATCTTCTGTCAGGATGTCTTGGAAGGATTTAAGTTAAGCCTTCTGAGGACTTCTTTTTCCCAGGATGGACAGATTATTTCCACCGCCTTACGATATCGGGATGGCTGTATCTTCAAATGATCCCAATCGAGCCTTCTTAGCAGATATACATCAACGAAGTTCTTTTAGAAGTTCAGGCTCGTCTGCTAGAGCGGATTCTTTTACGAGTAGGAATTTCTTTCCAAGAATTCGTAAAGAGGTTTCGGTTGGACCCATTACCCTAGATGGGTTGGGTAGGTTTAGGAAAAGATCTGGTTCGGATGAGGTATAGGGTAAGAAAGAAAAAGGATCTTATGTGGATTGTGTTTGGATTGGACTTACGGAAGTGGACCATTTTAGAGGCTCGGAGGCGGCGGTCTTACCTCGCCTCTTCATTGCCGAGGTTGGGATATAGAGGGTTACAGTACTTCATCCTCGGATGAGGAGGATGAAGATTTATCTTGTTCTTTGTCCTGGTCATCTCCGGATGAGATCTCGACCCTTCCTCCTTGTCCTGGGCTTTCTCCGGCCTTGGTGAGACACTTCCCCCTTGGGAAGGCTGTCTCCACCTCCTCCTCCCCTTCCTCGTCTCTATCTCATGACGAGGACTCATCTACCAAAGCTGATTTGACCTCCTTTATCTTGGCTTTTGAGGCCTTCTTCCTAGGAGGCTGGGGGTGGAGCTGGAGCATCCTCATCTCCTTTGAGTCTGTAGGTCCATAGAGTTTCTCATCCTTAATCGGGAGTCCCTTCATGCTGGTGTACTTCTTCACACCCTCCTTCCAATCCAGGTTGTCGACCTAGCTTGTGTTCAAGTATGATGGTAATCTCGCCATCATACTTGCGATTTTGGTCAAGGACCATCTCATCAATTCATCTGTAACTGGGGTCTTGGTGAATTTCTTCTTCTCCTCCATTATCCTCGAATACACCAATCTTGCCCAATTAATCTTTGCTCCGTCTATTATAGCCCTCGGATAACGAGATCCTTGGCTTAGTTAACCCATCGTGACTCTGTTGTTCTCCCAAGATGCACTTGGTCAAAATCAACATTAAAAGTCGATACTTCCTCTTCAACATCGGCCTTTTCAGATTTGCGGTTGTATTACGGTAAGTTCTCCTTGCCATTAATCGGAAGCTCTCCGGGTATTCCGATGCTTTATATGTTAAAGGGTTTTCTCCGATGGTGCTTAATCCAAAAATTTCTCCGATTTCTCCAATGGATAATATCACCTTTTTCTTCTTTCCTTTGGTTCGGATTTGCGATTCTAAACGATATCGATTGCCTTTGCCACTGGTTAAAAACTCGGCGGAGAGATCATCCAGAGTCAAATTCCTTGAAGGTTTCTTTGTGCAAGATCTTGTTTCAAACCTGCGGATTCGAGCAAGTTTAATATTTCTCTGGTTTCGAATCGGTTGAAGTCTCCCATTCAACAAACATTTCTGATTTTGTTTTGTCTCACGATTGAAGTATGATCATATTCATACTTGATTTTTGCTTTCTTTGATTCCGCCATTGATGAATATAGAAGGTTTAGGAGGAAAAGGAAAAGTTTGAGAAAATATGAAGGGTTTTGTTGGTCCCACATAGTTGAGTATCTTAGGAAAAGTTGAATTAACCTTCTAAGAAAAATCTAGAAGGGGGGTTGAATAGATTTTTAGATTTTCACAAATCTTTAAAACTTAGTCAAAACCCAAGTAGCACAGCGGAAATTCAATTTTAATCTCAACTTGAACAAGATCAAAAGCAATGATATTTTAGTTTTAACTTTGATTCTCGAAATCAATCTTTGATTTGTTAAGCGAAAATAGAAAGAAACAAGTAAGTAATAGAAAACAATAAAGAATACCGTATTTATAGTGGTTCGGATTAAAATTCCTACATCCACTCTCCTCCTTCAAATTTTGAAGAAGGGACTCGCTTACCACTTTCTTACTTACTTTCAATCTTACGACACAATTCGTAAAGATCTTCAAATCGTCAATCTCCTAAATCCTTCTCTAAATCTAACTATTACGGTGAATATTGGATTTTGAAGATTACAAGTGAAGTGTTCTATAAACACTTAGAACTTTTGAAAACTCTTTTGAAAAACTTGTGAATAGATTGTGATCGAAATCGAGTAGTGAAAAATGTGTAAATCAAATTTTCATGAGTCATCTAAAAAATAAGAACTAGACCTATTTATAAGTACGAAAAGACAGTTAGTTTGTTAGTCGGTTCTAACAAATCGAAAAGCTACTCAACAAACTTAACCTTGAAAAGCGCTTCGCTCCTCGGTGATTTTACTCTACTCGTCTGCGGTGACTTGGTGAAGACTTGCTTTTCTTATTCTACTCAGCTTGTCTTGACCTCGTTCTGAGCTCTTCATAATTGTCTTCTACTGAGACGACTAGATTTGAGCTTATCTCCAGGATGACTTGCAACTTCTAGTTTAGAGTTAATCAAGATTTATCGATTGGTATATCGGTGCACATTAAAAGCATTTATTCAAATTGAAACACTTAATTCACACTTAAAAAATTAAGAACATATTCTTAAGTCTTAAAAATTTAGACTTCATGAAAAGTTTTAAAACTTAAAAAAACTTAGAAAAGTTTTTAGAACTTAGAAAATTTTAGACTTAGGAAATTTTTAGAAAATTTTAAGTCTAAGATGAGAATTTCTCAGATGACTAAGATTTAGAAAAAAATTTCCTTTTAAAAATTTTCTCAGATAATTAATACTTAAAAAATTAAGATTTCTTTAGAAAACTTAAAGAAAGAAAAAAAAAAACAAGATAAATCGAGATAATGCACGGTATATTCACATCGGCTTTACAAAGATTACAAATGGAGACTAATAGAAAGGAAAAGTAAAGTCCTCGTTTCTATTAGACTCCCATTGGTCTTAAATGCGGAATCATCGGCCGATTGAATACCCTCCTTCTAAGCCGATTGAGGTCTTCTTCTTGAGTAAGTGCAGACTCGGCCTCTGCCTTCTTTATAATTCCCCGAACCCAGTCTAGGTCCAGAGTACCATCAGGCTTCTTTGCGGGGATGGCATATTCGAAAGCTGGAGAGATCGGGTTGACGTTGAACTCCACATCTGCTTCTTCCGGCAACCGATGATAGAACTCCACATCTACCTTTTCAATCCACTCATGCCAAGCCAAGTCTGGATCTTGTTGAGTTGCTACGGGGCCTTTGAGAATATACCAGAAGTATATCCACATGCCTTCCAGATTCTTGTATTTGTATTCAATAGCATACTTTCCACAAGCTTGACTTAGGAGGAGCAGACGTTGGGTGAAAAGGTCTGAATTTTCCACCGCTTTGTTCTTTGATCAGCCATTTTCGCTCGGCGGTGCTCCGAGAAGACGTTAGCGTCCTTCTTCTTCTTTTGCCTTTTCTTTTCCTTCTTGCCATAGAATTCCATCTCTCTCTTTATTATCTTAATCTGTTCTTCCGAGAGATTGTAATAATCAGCCTCCCTCTTTCCTTTTCCCTTAGCGGCTCTGGAATAAATATTAACCGATCTCGGCTCTCTGCTGCTACTTCCTTGCCCTTCCCCTTGGCTTCTTGATTTAGATTCTTTGAGCTCGGCCAAGAGTTTCTCCGTTCTCTCCTCCTCCTCCTTTCTCCTTTTCTCCTCATCCTCCTTGGCGCCTCCTCTAGTTGACTTACCCTCAATCGAGAGCGGCTAGCTCATCGACTTGAGTCTCAAGTCTTCCTTAGCCGCTTCGTGATCACTGTGTTGGCCTTATTGCCTACTTTTTTCCTGGTCTCCTCGACCACACTGTGAGGGCTTGTCTCTTTTCGTGCACATCTTTTTCCCCCTTTTTAACTTCAGGCTAAGTTTGTCGACTTTACATCAAGGTCATTGCATTTAGCTCAAGTCTGTTTGATCTACGGCCATTTCATTGACCACCATCTAGTTGTACCCCTTCACCTCTTCTTTCAAAGCCCTCGGCTCATCCTCCATAGCTTTCACTTTGTCGGCCCGGCCTGAGTTAGTGACAGATATGATTTTATCGAATAGAGTTACCTCTACTTCTCTCATCTGGCTAGCATCGTGTCGATATCTTGCTTCAACCATCCTCCTTGTCCTCCTCTTCATTTTTCTTCCGAATGCGAGAATTAATCTTTTTCTCCACAAGTGTGAGGATTGAAGAGATGGTGGAGGCTGGGCTTAGCTTCACTGTCGTCTTCCTCGGATGAGGAATCGAACGAAGAAGGGGTAGGTTCTTTTGAATTGGTGGGAGAGGAGTAGGCTGTATTTGGATAGCCGGGAGAGAGAAGTAGGGTATAATAGGCACGATTGAGGCTTGGAGTGTTGGGAGAGGGAATGGTTCGATTGATGGGGAAGGTGATGGTTGAGTTTGTATAGTGGAGGTGGGAATGGGAGATGAGGTTGGTTTAATTGGAGTTGATGGTTGAGGTGAGATGTGTTCAATTTACTGTGGGTGGGGTTTGTATTTGGACTGTTGGGGTTGTAGGGCATTGGAGAGGCTCTGAGGTACCGGCACTGGGATACCCCTTCATTGCCTATTTGGATAGCTGGGATTTCAAGCTGAATTTGAGGCTCGAAATGCCCGGCTGGGCACTTCTTCATTGCAGTGCAGGTGACAAAGAAGGAGATGAAGATAAGCTTGTACACGACTCGGGGATTGGGGAAGAACAACTTCCTTGGTTGAGGAGGGAGGGACCTCCAGGTGACCAACCTCGGCTACTATTTGAAATACTTGGAACCTCCTCTCGGTAGCAAGGTTGTCGGCTCCATCTGCTGCTCGAGATCCTCCAGATTTGGTGGAGCCTTCAGAGCTTTGAGTTGCTCGTCTGCAGGCCTCCTTACCGGAGGGATTTCAGCTTCCTCTTCCTCCTCTTCTTTTGAGGCTATTTTGGCAGATGTAGCAGATGAGCTTTCCCCTTTCTTCTTCTCCACGGCTTTCACCGGCCGTCTCTTCTTTCTCCTCTGCAGGAGACCCTAGGAGCTATGGCCATTTGTTTCTTGAGTTGGAAGCTCAGCTACTTCCTCTTGAGTTGCGACCCCACTGCTTCTTCCTCGGGTTCCATAGCTTCTACCTCGGTGGAGGTGGCTCTGGTTCATTTCTTTGGTCTCCTAGCCTCATCGCTGCTGCTTCTTGCCTGCGAATTCGATGATATCGGACTCATCATGAGTGCAGGTTTCCTCCAAGCATATCATCCTTAGTGAGGATCTCCTTAGCTTGGAGTACTTCTTTGTACCCACTCTCCGGTCGGCCTCTCTATTCATCCCTTCAATCAACACGGTTATTTTGTTGAATAGGCTGACTATTGAGGTAGGTATCCGACCCTCGTGACGACTTGAAGGTAAGTCGTTTCTTCTCTTCCTTCAACTTATGGATCAAAGCATATCCACCGAGTTCACTTGCACCCCATCTAGAATGGCTCGCATTACACACAATCTAGGTTTGGTTAACCCATCATGTGAGCTTTGCTCACCCAACATAGCCTTTGTTACCACTTTGTCATCAACAATCTAAACTTCCTCCGAGAAGATTCTTCTTCAAGTCTCTTCTCGGTTCCTCGTGTGTAATCCTTGCCATCAAATCAAAGGATTCCTCCCACTCATCCTCTTTGTACGTCAATGGATTGACTCCCTCCATTGAAGTGTCAAAAATTCAGCAATGTTTTCTCTGGTGAAGCTCAATGTTGTCCCATGCACCGATGTATCGAACCCATCCAGGTATCGTTCATTCAGCAAAGAATTCGCCCCCCAATAAGTCGGGCCGTCCTATTTTGGGGGATTTCATTGACAAAAATCCCCTTAACCTCGATGCTTCTAATAATCGGAGGATTTCTGCAGATTCTGAATCATGAGTGGTTTCAAAATCTACATACATCTCTCGCTTTTAATCGGGTTTTGAAAAATTCCTCATTCATCTTGAAATGAGAAATGTTTGTGGAAATATAGTTGGGTTTGTGGGTTTTGGTGGTTTTAGAAGAAGATGCCATTGGGAATTTTGTGAGTTTGGAAAAGTTTTAGAGTATTTGCGAGGTTTTACGAGAGTGTAAAATGATTATGAAAGGAAGAAGGTGTATTTATAGGAGGGAAAGTTTGGAAAGATAAACCGCTTTGAAAATTTAATCTTAATCTAAGTCGTTCATTTGAAATGAATTCTTGTCTGAATCAACGATTAAAAACTTAGATAAACGATTGGGATTCAGCGCGTGTAGTTCACTAATCTTTGAAATGCGTAAAAGTTACTTTGTAGATTGTTGATTTGACCGAAGTAGGGTTACTTTATGCGAGAAAAGTAAGTAATCTGACGTCGGCCTAGGGTTACCTTTCTTTGCATAAAGGTTTTCTAAAGCAGACAAGGTCCTGAAGATAATCGAGAAAATGATCTCATCTGGATTTTAAAAACAATCTAGTTTTATCTTTTGTGATTTAAAGATTTAGTTAAGAAAATATTTTATTTCAAATAAACAGGCTCAAATTAAATTTTCTTAAAGTTTATCTTTCCATCCGATAATTTGAGAAAAGTTTTATCAAGAAACACAATATATGGAGAGTATTTAGAAGCAAAGGTGTCTAGATAAGACGATTTATAACACTTGAGATGAAACAGTCGATTTATTAATCGATCTTGTGACCTATTCCTGCAAAGACATAGTCTTGAAGAAACCCATTAGTAGCTGAGGTAGATCGGATAGAGTGCAGATAGTCATATGTTTTTCAAGAAATCAGCTGACTATTGTGCCCTAACTGATTTACCGAATGTCGAATAAGCAATTATCAAGTCGGATAAGGTCAATATGACTAATCCTTGATTCTTGATTCCAAAATAGGAAATCAATGATATCGGCTACTGATTGTCCTTTGACTCATATCTAGTCGATAATTCTTTCTAG